>CM060444.1:61112152-62312152 GCA_030545235.1 Helianthus tuberosus | reverse complement strand
TAAAAAAAAATATGAAAAATCAAAAACATAAAAAAAAATAGAAAATAAAAAATGAGTTATCACTGTGTGAAAAAGAAGAAATGATAGTACATTGGCAAGTTAGACTGTCTGTAAGTCCCGTAAAACGGATCTTTCAATGATATCAAACAATCACCAAGTTTGTGCGGAATCCAAACTTGGTGAGATTCAAGAATAAACACGAAAAGCAAGAAATACGAAGAACAATACCGGAAACACTTTCAACACTTGCACACGATTCTATTACTTGAATAAGCAAAACCGTCTAGTACAAGTGTCCTACACCAATCGATCTTCTCCCTCTCTAGAGAAATTGTAACAATGAGGTTCCAACACTAAAACAAGTTAAAAACTTGTTTATATACTAACTCAAGCCCACTTCCCTACATGGGCTTCCCTTGGGCCTGCTTGGCCCACATGGCCTAAAGCTTGGCCCAAGTGACCTATAAAGGTCCACAACCTAATACTAACTAACCCGGTAAAACCCAGTTCGTAACCATAATCCGTTGTGTTAATTTGATGCGTCAGTCTCACACTTTAGGGCCTAACAATCTCCCCCTAGACTGATTCCATCAAATTGTCTTCATAGCATGAATTCAACAAAGTCTTCAACGAAGTCGATGGTCGTCGCTATGCTGCAGATGTTGTGGAAGTTCTTGACTTCTGAACTCTCAGCACTGGGTCTCTTTTCTTCAGCTTTTGTGGTTAGCTTCATATCAGGATCTCGATCAGCTTTGCTTGAAAATCTTGTTAAAAAGAATGTGAGAGGAGGATTCTCAGCAGCTCTTTTCTTCTTCAATCTTTGTCTTTTAAGCAGGTTCACGGTACTTCTTCAAATGCACTATCACTGTCAGACGGCGTTTCGTATCCGGTTCTTCTGACTCAGGTACATCTTGTTGTGGTGCTGCTTCAGGCTTCATCAGCAGCTAACAACATCTCAGTCTTCAACAACCCCTGTTCTTGATTAAAATCAAGTTCTTCACATGCTCACAAACTCATAAACAAACATTTCTTATGCAACAGGGAGAGTACCATATGAACACTAGGTACAACCAAGTACTTATACTCAGATTTCACAATTTAAATTCTTTCAACTTTTGATGATCAGTCAAATCTTCAAGAACAGTTACATTTTTAATTTTAAGAAAAACAAATAAGCACTCTATTTTTGGATTTTTGATTTTTAAGAACTAAAAACAAATAAAAAACTCAAAATATAAACAACTACCATAATATACAATTACAATTGCAATGGGATCAAAATTCGTTCTCAGGCAGACTAAGGAACACTTTTCAGTACGAGCCTAATCAAACTGGTCTATGCGATTGCCAATATGTTTGTTCACTTAAACTTTAACGCTTAACTTTCAATTATTCAACTTCGTGATATGCTTAAGGTAATATTATACTATTATACCCGTGTGTCCCATTCCAAGGCATACCCCCGCGATCAAGGTAAGCACAACGATTCATCGTAGCAGGTGAGTATACTGATGTCATCCTTTAAGATATCCTGACTGTGTCTAGGTCTGCATATAATCTGTTTTATCATGTTTTGATTTCTTAACAATGAACACCCAAATAAATACTAATCAAATCCTGGAAATATAAACAGCACACTCTATCATGCAAGTATCTTCCCTACCACATATTTCACAAGTCCAATCCAGATTTCTGAAATCTTAACTGGGAATAGGTTGAGAAGAGAACAGAATAGATCTTTTGCAGAGATGGTATAATATACAGATCAAATGAGTTTTTCTCAGTTTGATATAGGTTTCTTGGGTTTCTTTTGGGCACTTGAGGGCCTCTTTCGGGTGTATTAGATCTATAGCGCGACAACGTACAGCTAGGTCAGCATGTATCTGGATGCAGCAGAAGCTGACGTTGCCTAGCACCTCCAGGTCAGCATATATCTGGATGCAGCAGAGGAGGTACACGACTTTTTCAGAGAAGATTTCAGAATCAGATCAAAATTGTGTGTATCGGGACAACATACAGACATTCAAATAGAAATGAGCTAATTCCAAGTGACTTTCTTTCCTGGGTTCATGTACAATTTTAGTTTTGAACAGAAGAACAGCCAAGATATCCCCGGATGATTCAACAATATAAAGACCCGAAACCTCAGATGTTGGCTATCTATCAACACAAGATTTAAGACCATAAAATCATACGCCGTTGGTATGTTACCCACATGGTACATAGTTCGTTATGTTTATATCACTTAGTATCTTTTATCATGTTGAGCGTTAAGCCTATTGACATATCGCAGTAGATCCTAGTCTTTTCAGCTATGGCACCTTACATGTGTTAGTCAAACCCTTTAACACGAACATTTATTTCACTTCCCATATCATGCAATCTTTCTTTTTGGCTTTTTCATTTTTCAAATGTTTTTGTATTTTTCTCATTTTCTCCCCCTAAAACAATACCTATATACAGCAAACTCTTTTTGTATTTTCTGAGTTTTCTCCTCCTAAACTCTATATCTATCTATATGTTCCTCTCCCCCCCTAAATTTGTGCATAAATCTTGTATTTTTGCGCAAATTTACCATTTACTAGAGAAAGGACACAATATGTACAAAGTTATAAACTAAGAAAAGAGAAAAATATTTTTGCTTAACCGTTCCGTCATTAGATTGAAGACTAATCAAATTCAAATCAAAGTACTGAATTTAAACGGTACCTTTTGCTGATCATTTCTTACTTCTCTAATCTCCTCCAAAGGAAACATATCATCTGTAAAAAAAATTGAACTTTTTGCAACAGTGAAATGTTACCCGTTTTTATCTCTGGAACAACCGCTATCAACATTCCAGAGATTGTCAACAGCTCCTCCTTGGTTGTTCCTAAAAGGTAAGGAGATTAGTAAGACATTGGTACCCAGGCCATCGTGGTCCTGGGATTTCCTGAAGCATCAAAATAAGACACTTCTTTTAAACACAAGTCCCCTTTCGTTTCAAGAATTGGAGATGTAGCTGCTTTTTGTTTTGCTCTCCAAATTTGTTTAGGCTTTTCTAGTTTCTTAGATGCCTGTGGCAAAACAGTTGGCTTATCAACCTTGTTATTTTTCGAAACTTGTGTAGGTTTCAAAGCTTGTTTTCTTTTTGCTTTAGCAGCATTCCAATCCCCATCAGAAGGTTTAACCTTGGGATTCACATTCTTCATTGCCTTAGGTGATGATACCTTCATCGGCTTGGAATGATTGTTATCATTTGGTGTAACCCTCTGATTTCGCATATAATAGGGTACATGGGGACGCCGTGTGCAGTTTCTAGCAATATGCCCCGCAATGCCACAGTTGAAGCAAGTTTGTCTTTTCATCTGAAAGACGTTTTGAGTAGCTTGATTCGCTCTAGCAGGTCCTGAAGGACAAACCGGTCCTTTTTGCGTTGGATACGCCTGCACTTTACTTTCAGACGAAGACGAATTTGGGTGCTTGTATGTGCTGGTTGCAGAAGTCTTGTTGCTTTGAGCACCATTCTTCGTCTTTTCTCCCTGATTGGAGCTTTCAATCACCTTGTCATGAGCCTTATAGGATCGTGATTGTCCTTGATGAGCAGACTTCTTATATCCTCGACTTTGATCTGCTCGTTTTGGCTCCTTTTGTGTGTTGTGAACCGGCTCACAAACACCAGCACAAGAGTGAATATTCGCATTTTGTTGCACGTTTGGGCGATGAACACAATTTCTAGCAATGTGTCCAGGAATTCCACAGTTGAAACATGTTTGTCGCTTCAATGTATGGAGATTCGAAGAACTAGCAGCAGTAGCTAATCTGATGGGTTTAGATTGCTTTGATTGCTTTACTTGTGTTCCATGTGCCTTTTCTGAGTTCTTATGTACCAAAGGTGTATGATTTCGCGAGCTCCCTTCATCATGTTTCTCTTCTTCTGTATGACCAAACGAAACTAGTTGTTTCGGAGTCGACACACCTGCATCAGGGAAAACACTAGACAAAATGTTAAAGGATTTGAACAAATCAACATAATCATATAGCCAATCTGGACCAACTCTAGCGTCCGTAGTATTTTCTTCGAGCCATTCAATGTTGCACGACTCAACGACTTTCTTGGTTACTTTATTGTACACTCTATAGGAGGATCCTTTAGCGTATCCAATAAAGAAACATTCATCCCCTTTGACCTCAAACTTCCCATTAGTGTCCATGAGCAACAAGACACACGGACAACCAAAGTTACGGAAGTGTGAGACCGAGGGTTTACGTCCTTCCAGAATCTCATAAGGAGTTTTCATATGATGTTTGTTTACTAAAGCATGATTCTGGATGTAACAAGTCGTGCTAACTGCTTCGGCCCAGAAGAAACTAGGAAGCTTCGAGTCGGCCAGCATGGTTCGTGCCGCCTCTATAAGAGTACGATTTCGTCTCTCAGCCACTCCATTTTGTTGTGGAGTTCGTGGTGCACTGTACTGTCGTTCGATTCCTTTTTCTGCACAGAATGTATCTAAGGTGATATTCTTGAATTCTGTCCCATTGTCTGATCGAATTGCTTTCACCCTTGTAGTAGCTTGATTTTCAACTAGAGTGACAAATTGTTTGATCAAACTCGCAGCCTCGTTCTTGTGACTAAGAAAGTATACCCATGTGTAACGAGAATAGTCATCTACGATCACAAGATAATACGCCTTCTTGTCAATGCTCACCACATTTATAGGACCAAAAAGATCCATGTGTAGTAATTCAAGCACGACTTTTGTCGAAGGTGTAGACTTGGATTTATGAGGCTTTTGATGAGCCTTTCCTTTTGCACAAGCAACACACTTTTCTACCAGCATGAAGTCTTTGATTGGTAAATCACGGACCATTTGACCTTTAGAAGACGATTCAGTTTCTGTTTTAACTTCTTTTTCAGAAACATTTTCTAGTGACTGTTCATTTATAGTGACCACATCTTCTTTTTCAAAATCTGGTTCAGATTCAGTTTCAATTTTGGAACAAGTTGAAATTTCATCAACACATGTTTCTTCAACATATTTATCATGTGAATCTTCTTGAGATTTGCTTTCAGCTACAGTTTCCAATGGGGTCCCACTAGATTCAACATTAGGGACACCCACTGAGACAAATTCAGAAGAAGAATCAGGATACTCTTGATTTTCTTGAGAAGGAGTTTCACTGGTTTCACTGAATGTGTCCTGAGGGACCTCACCTGTAACACTGTCAACAACTGAAATATTAGAAACATCACAATCACGTGCGTTAACTGAAACACAATCATCACCACAATTATTGTTCAAAGATTCAACACAAACATCATCAGTTTTGCCCCAAACATCAGGCTCACTTGACGACACATAAGCACAAAACGATGCTAACAACGACCGACCAAAAGCAATATCAGATTCAGTTTGTTCAAAATAATTTTCAGAAATATTAGTATGAACAACTGATTCACTCCCAAGAACATCTTCACATTTTACTTCAGATACTTTATCTGCACATGAAGACGAAATGTTAGGATCAATAGAGCCTTTAGAAACAAAATTTATTGGAGCAGACTTCTGTTTCTCAATTGGTCTGGTATTAAATGATGACTTATTGTTTTTGGGACCATAAGTCATTCGACTTTCATTTATCATCTCCTCCTCAGTCATAGGTAAGTAAGTATAATTATCATTATAAGGAGGAGGAGCCTTATTAAAACCCAAACCACGCCCTTTATTTTCCTTGTATGCGAGCTGTTGATCACACAAGTTTTTGACTAATTTGCTGGAAGAATCAAATTTCTTAATGTTGAGTTCATTTATTTGATATCTATCTCTGATATCTTCCAGTTCTTTAGTCAAAATGCATACTTTCTCCTGAGCTTCTAAGAAATGGGCTGTTTTTACACTTACATCATCTTTGAGTTTGATGATGTCTTTTCGCTGAGCTTCAATTTTATCTTTATAAAGCTTTTCATTCTTTGATAAAGTAAAATTTTTATTTTTTATGTCTTGATAGTCTTGTATTAGCTCAGCATTATGTAAATGATATGCCTCAACCCGTTCTCTACATTCAGGAGTGCAAAAGACAGAAAGTATCTCTTCTCTGGTAATTTCTTGAGCCACTGGTTTGTGAAACATGAATGCCATAATTTCAGTGGGTGGTTGATGCTTTTGTTCTTCTCCTCAAAACACAAACCAAAAGAGAACCCGTGCACACGCTAACTCAAACACTCAGCAGTCGAATGAACCCGCTTTCTGAACCGTACCTCAAAACCTGTCAAAACCGTTATGACAAAACCAACAAACCTTTTTTTTTTTTATAAAAATATACTTACTATTATGATTATTATAATAAAAAAATGATTGACTAATGATTGATTATTATTATTATTATTATTAATTATTATATATAAAACAATGATTACAAAATGATTACTTATTATAATTATTATTATATTATAATAAAACCAAAACAGAAATGCAGATCTTCTTCTTCGTTAACCCAAATATCCAAAACCCTAATTTCAAACTTCAGCCGCCAATGTGATAATGACGAGGATTATAACCGGCAATGATCGGAGATACGATGGTTGTTCAGAGATGGTGATGATGGCCGTAGATGGAAGACGACCGGAGTTGCAGGTTGTCGGAGGAGAACGATGACCGGAGACAGAGTTGCAGGTTCCGTGAAAGATTGTTGTGACTCAGATGATCAATGACTCGAGACCTTTGATGATTGCGACTTGACAACAAAACGAGATGACTCGAGATCTCGGTTGCGACTCGGAACCGTGGATGGTTGCGAGTCGAAACCAAAGCAGGATGAGCCGAAAGTGATGATGGTTGCGAGTCGAAACAAAGGTGATTGAGGTTGCTACTCGAAACCGGTGATGATGATGTAACTTCGGAGATGATTGCGACTCGGAGCCTTGTCAACGATACGAGATCTGTTGGATCAAAACTGTGGAGATGATGATGTAACTTCGGAGTCGTAGTGTGGGTGTTCAATGAAATCTGTGACGATGATGGTTCTCGATGAATGATAATCGAAGTTGTAGTGGTGAACCGGAGTGATGATGACTGTGATGTTGTTATCGATAAACTTGCAAACCAACAGTGATGATAAACGGTGGTCGGAGAAGAACCGGTAGCCGGAGATTATGAAGACGGTGGTGGTCGCCGGAGTGTGCGGTGAACAACGGAGGGTGATAGAGGTTGTCGAAGGTTCTGATGTCGATCAAAGATGAAGATGATGTGCAGTGGTGTCGTGATCGGTTTACAGTGGACTCGAAGATAAAGATGATGATGATGAACTGTGAGACGGTTGCGAGTCGGAACGGTGGATGCGGTTGCGAGTCGAACCGAGGTTGCGACTCGAGACTGCTCGTGATGAGGATGACTCGAGACCTGTGAAGAAGATGGGACTCGAGACCGTGAACTTGTTGCGACTCGGAATTCACGTGTGGAGAATAAAGTTATGTCAACTATGTCAACTGAATTCACGTGAACTTTCCAAAAACATAGGAATTTTGAATCTTTTAAAAATTTAAAGATATTTCAAGAATTTTAAGATTTTAAAAGATTTAATTTTAACTTTTCAATAACACTTTCAAAAACAGATCAAAGAGCCAAAATATGTATTATTTTCTAACAAAACCAGATGAACACTTTGAATACCGCGAAGAACACGAAGAACACCAAACCAAAAATAACGAAATTCTTGAATCTTTGATATCACACCGAGCCTAGAAATAGGTTCTAAAGGCTCTGATACCACTTGTAAGTCCCGTAAAACGGATCTTTCAATGATATCAAACAATCACCAAGTTTGTGCGGAATCCAAACTTGGTGAGATTCAAGAATAAACACGAAAAGCAAGAAATACGAAGAACAATACCGGAAACACTTTCAACACTTGCACACGATTCTATTACTTGAATAAGCAAAACCGTCTAGTACAAGTGTCCTACACCAATCGATCTTCTCCCTCTCTAGAGAAATTGTAACAATGAGGTTCCAACACTAAAACAAGTTAAAAACTTGTTTATATACTAACTCAAGCCCACTTCCCTACATGGGCTTCCCTTGGGCCTGCTTGGCCCACATGGCCTAAAGCTTGGCCCAAGTGACCTATAAAGGTCCACAACCTAATACTAACTAACCCAGTAAAACCCAGTTCGTAACCATAATCCGTTGTGTTAATTTGATGCGTCAGTCTCACACTTTAGGGCCTAACACTGTCACACTGAAATGATATTAAATTGCTTAAGTGTGATAGCAGCTTCATTATATGATGTACCAGTAGGCAAAAAGCATGAAATGATCAACTTACCAATGTGATATAAAAATAAATGAACTGTGTATGAGTGGGGAACACATCAGTGGTGTATGGTTTAATGACCTTAAATCTTGCGTTGATAGATTGCCAGAATCTGAAGTTTTGGGTCTTTATACTGTTATTTCGTCTGGGGATATCTTGGCTGTTTTTCTGTTTAGAACTAAAATTGTACATGACCTCAGGAAAGAAAGTCACTTGGAATTAGCTCATTTCTATTTGAATGTCTGTATGTTGTCCCGATACACACAATTTTGATCTGATTCTGAAATCTTCTCTGAAAAAAGTCGTGTACCTCCTCTGCTGCATCCAGATATATGCTGACCTGGAGGTGCTAGGCAACGACAGCTTCTGCTGCATCCAGATACATGCTGACCTAGCTGTACGTTGTCGCGCTATAGATCTAATACACCCGAAAGAGGCCCTCTAGTGCCCAAATGAAACCCAATAAACCTATATCAAACTGAGAAAATCTGTTGTTGACAGAGCTATTGAAGCTGAAGCTATCCAAAGACCAAAGACAGTGCAAGACTACATGAAGATTGCAAGAAGACTGAAGACAAAGTTATTTTATGAAGCTATTGTCAAGGGGGAGTTTGTTGGTGCATGTTTGTGACAACAGCTTAGATTTGGTCTTTGGATATCTTGTAATTAGTTAAACAGTTAGCGGGTTTAGCTTTGTAATAGTTAGTTGTAATGTTTGGGCTAACTAAACCCATACTTATGGGGATGTGGGGCGAATTGGGGTCTGTCCAATTCGCAGTCCATGATGTTTAACCTTGGCCCAAGTTGCAACCTTGTGTTATATAAACAAGGTTAGGCTTTAGGGTTTAGGTTAATCAGTAGATCAGCCAGAACATTGTGTGAGAGTAATTTCGTGAGAGACAAAGGTCTTGGACGAAATTGAGAGAGTTAGGGTTTAGATTGATTGTAATTCAGTTTGATTGATAATCAATAGTAAACCCGGTTTGAAAGTGTCTTGCTGTTTCTGTTCTTCTACTTGTTTCTGTGATATTCTGATCAAGAGGATTCCGCACTCTTGATTGGGAAGACAATTCTGTGAAAGATCCATACGAATAGGGGACCTACAGCCTTGATGCGTTCTCGGATCTGCATAATCTTGTCGGTCATCTCTTGAACAAGTTCAGGACCAACCATACGTTTGTCTCCAACGTCTACCCAACATAACGGTGAGCGGCACTTGCGGCCATACAGAGCTTCGAACGGTGTGGCTTTTATACTCGTATGGTAGCTGTTATTATAGGAAAACTCAACTAAAGGTAGATGAGTATCCCAGATGCCGCCCAGATCCATAACACATGCGCAAAGCATATCTTCTAGTGTTTGTATGGTCCGTTCGCACTGGCCGTCTGTTTGCGGATGGAAGGCCGTGCTTAGATCTAGCTGAGATCCAAAGGCCTCCTGGAAGGATTGCCAGATCCTTGAGACAAAACGTCCATCTCTATATGAAATAATCGAGATAGGCACTCCATGACCTGCCACGATTTCTTTCAGTACAGCTCAGCAAGCTTTCCAGTGCTATCATTCTCTCGGATCGATAGGAAATGCGCAGACTTCGTTAACCGATCGACTATCACCCATATCATATCATGCCTTCTAGGGGTCCTGGGCAATTTTGTTATGAAGTCCATTGAGATTTGCTCCCACTTCCACATGGGTATCTCGGGCTGCTGCAGTAGACCAGACGGTTTCTGATATTCAGCCTTAACCTTAGCACAGGTTAGGCACTTTCCAACATAAACAGCAACATCGCTTTTAAGCCTTGGCCACCAATAGTATTCCTTCAAGTCTTGATACATTTTGTCTGATCCTGGGTGGATCGAGTATCTCGACTTGTGAGCTTCATCAAAGATGACTTCTCGAATGCTGCCATAGAGCGGAACCCAAATACGCCCCATAAAGTATAAGGTTACCTCTTCGTTTGGCACCAACTTCTTCTCCATACCTCGGAGATATTCGGCTCTATGATTCTCCTTCTTAAGGGCTTCTTGTTGTGCGTCATGAATGCGTGCAGTGACGTTCGTCCGAATAGTCATTTCCAATGCTCGAACTCTTAGGGTCTTAACCCTTTCTTTTCGACTTAACGCGTCTGCTACTACGTTTTCCTTTCCAGGATGGTACTTAATCTTACAATCATAATCATTTAGAAGGTCGACCCATCGTCGCTTCCGCATGTTTAGTTCCTTCTGATCAAGTATGTGGTGTAGGCATTTGTGATCTGTGAAGATTGTACGTCGAGTACCATATAAATAATGTCACCAGATCTTCAAGGCGAACACCACGGCGCCTAGCTCCAGGTCATGAGTGGTGTAGTTCTTCTCATGAACTTTCAACTGTCTTGATGCGTAAGCGATGACCATTTGGCGTTGCATGAGCACGCAACCCAAACCTTGACGCGAAGCGTCATAGTATACCACGAAGTCTTCAGTGCCTTCGGGTAAGGATAGTATCGGTGCATCGCATAGCTTGTTTTTGAGAAGTTGGAAAGGTTCTTCCTGCTTATCACCCCAGTCGTACTTCTTATCCTTCTGCGTAAGGGAAGTCAGCGGTTGAGCTATCTTGTAGAAATTCTTGATAAATCGCCGGTAATAGCCCGCTAAGCCCAAAAATTGTCGAACTTTAGTTGGGGTTTTGGGGGCTTCCCAATTCTTTATCGCTTCTATCTTGGCTGGGTCTACATGAATGCCCTTCTTGTTCACAACGTGACCAAGGAACTGTACTTCGCGAATCCAGAATTCACACTTTGAGAACTTTGCATAAAGTTTCTCTTTCTTCAGTAGTTCCAAAATGGTCCTGAGGTGTTGCTCGTGCTCTTCTCTCGTTCGCGAGTAAATCAGGATATCATCGATAAGTACAATCACAAATTTATCGAGATATGGTTTACAAATGCGGTTCATCAGATCCATAAATACTGTTGGCGCGTTCGTCAGTCCGAATGGCATCACAAGGAACTCGTAATGCCCATAACGCGTTCTGAATGCAGTCTTTGGTACGCTCTCCTCTTGGATCCTTAACTAATGGTATCCCGATCGAAGTTCGATCTTGGATTAGTAGCTCGATCCTTGCAACTGATCGAATAAGTCGTCAATTCTCGGTAGTGGATACCGATTCTTGAAAGTGAGCTTATTCAATTCTCTATAATCGATACACATCCGCAGTGTTCAATCCTTCTTCTTCATGAACAAAACTGGAGCTCCCCAAGGCGAGAAGCTTGGCCTTATGAATCCTTTATCTAACAACTCCTGGAGTTGTGTGGATAATTCTTGCATTTCGGATGGCGCAATTCGAAAGGGTGCCTTAGCTACAGGAGCGGCTCCTGGAACCAAGTCAATATGGAATCCGACTTGTCGTTGCGGAGGTAGTCCTGGCAATTCTTCGGGAAAAACATTAGGGAATTCCTTCACCACAGGAATGTCTTCGAGTTTCGGTTCCTCAGCCTTCTTATCTAGAACGTACATCAGGAATGCAACACATCCTTTCCTCAAGCACTTCTGCACCTTCATACAATTGATGATTCGCAGAGGCGTGTCTCGTTTTTCTCCATGCACGATGAGAGTTTCATCATTCGTAAGAGGGATACGAATGATTTTCTCGTGGCAAACAACTTCAGCCTTATTCTTGGACAGCCAGTCCATTCCAACCACCACATAGAAGCTACCCAATTGAACAGGTAAGAGGTCGATATTAAAGTTTTGCACACCAAGTTCTAATGTACAACCCCTAACAACTTTGCCCGATTCAACAAGTTTACCATCGGCTAGTTCTATGGAATAAGGAATATCTAATCTACTAGATTCTATTCCAAGCATACATTTAAATTCCACATACATGAAACTATAATCGGCACCAGTGTCAAATAGTATGGATGCAAAGTGATTGTTAACGAGAAACGTACCGGTGACCACATTAGGGTCCTCGCGTGCGTTCCTTGCTCCAATCACGAATGCTCGAGCCTGAGCATTGTTCTCCCCTGGGCAATCTTTCTTGAAATGATCCTTGCACAACCAAAGCATCCTTGGTTCTGCCCAGCTCCAGTACTATACCGGTTACCATTACCATTGCCATTTCCACCACCGTTTCCATTACCAGCACCGGTACGGTTTCCATTCCCATTCCTATTACCACTTCCATTTCTTTTTCCCTAACAATTCTCGGCATGGTGACCCATTTTTTCACACTTGACACATTTTGGAATGCGACAAAATCCTTCATGATGACGCTTGCACTGATTGCATTTGGGCAGAGTGCCCTGGTATCCCCTGGTAGGGGCGTCATTCATGGCTGCAAGAGTTTTCGCCTCTTGTGGCGGATTGGGGTCGCCCTTCTTATTGTTGGAACCCTTGTTGTTACGTGTCGCTTGATTCAGGCTTGAATGCTTCCTCTTCTTATCACCAGACGACTCAGCATGCGTCTCAGTTTTCTCAGTTGGGTTCAGCGATAACTTCTTCATACGGACAACATCTTCAGTAAGGCTGACAGCCAGAGTTACAGCCTGAGTGATCGTTTCGGGTTTAGCCGAAGTTACCATGCTGCGAAACTCTGGAGCCAATCCCCATATGTAGCGCTCAACGCGCTTAAATTCGGGAGTCACCGTATAAAGGATCACTCTAGACAAATCATGGAATCTTCGAGTATAACCAGTAATTTCCTCACCTTCCATGGACAAGTGCCAGAACTCAGTCTCCAGCCTTTGGAGTTCAGCACGAGAGCAATACTTCTCTCTCACTCTTTCTTTCAACTCGTCCCAAGTCATACCATACATTGCATCATCTCCCAGGGTTTGGACTTGTAAATTCCACCAAGTCAAAGCCTCATCCACAAAAAATCCAGTAACAAAGGTGACTTGCTGGTCCGCGGTACACTTGCTCATGCGGATAGTGGAATCAGTCTTCTCCGTCCAGCCACAAAATCCACTGCACCTCCAGTGTCGTCGTAGTTCAGTGGTTTGTAGTCGAGAAACTGCTTGAAAGTGCAGCCTTGAGTTGTGTTTCCTCCAGATGAATCTCCATGTCTATTACGTCTAGTATTGCTTGGTCCTCCACTGTGTTCAGTACGGTTCGCCTCGTACTGGGCGATAGCTTCGGAGATCCTTTCTTCCAGCAGGGAGTTCAGTTCCTATGCAGTCCTCGGCATCGGAGGAGGAGGAGGTTGATCACGAGCGTTCACAGCTTTCCTGGGTGCCATGTTCTGCCAGTAAACAACACAACAGGGTTAGACATTTGTTTGATATCGTCATACGAGACAGTAGTAGTATATACACAGGCATATACCCACATAAGTGACATCAAACAATCCACCAAACATATAAATCAATTCATACAACAACAAGCATGCATAAATAGATAAATACTGATATGTCATAAGATATTCACCGTGTCTTTATACATATCAGGACAACTTGTTACATCATTGTTTGCGAAGTAAACAAAATGCATAAGGGTTACATCACCCCATAGTACAAGTTTAATATATGTAAAAGACAAAATATCTTTTTTTTTTCACATTGGCGGTTCTTGTCTTTATACCCAATTACTCCAACAGAGTATTTAATAGGGTGGGGGAGGGGGTGTTCGCGTCTGACCTTCTCTTGTGCTGAAGAAATCTCATTTGATACATGACAAGACTTACTGTGGTTTCTGTGCACTGAATTCCATAATTATGTATGCATCCATAATTACGTAATTCCTTGCACAGTCCGCACAGTTTGTTTCATCATCAGGTCACTTCCTTCAGATAGGCCACTACTTTAAGACGAAGACATGTGTACCTGTGATATTCTATTCCTAGTATATATGTATATTAATTGTTACACATAGTTGCAAGTAATTCTTAGTCAAAGACAAGTGCTACTCCAGTGCACCCTAAGTCTCGTAGTGTCCTTTCTTTGAAAACAGTTTCGGGTAGTGGATGTCGCGGAAAGTTTTATGCAATGAAAACTTTTGAAAATTTGTTTTCGTGAGAAGATCCTAGAGATGGTAGTCTAGACTCGAGAAGGAATCCTAGTTCACTACAATCGCAGCTCTGATACCAATCTGTCACACCACTTTTCTAAGGCGGAAGCATGAGGTGTGATCCTGAAAGGTTCTCATTGCATATCAAAGGTAAACATACTACATGCTCGTAAAATAACTCCAAATGCCATTATCATTACACATAATTAAAACATAACAAAGGTTAAGTGTTTACATCACAAGACAGCATATTGTCTGAAAAGTTTACACCTTATTTTAAAGACAAACAAGAAGGTTTGATTCTTATATCCCACACATTATGTGATATAGAAACCAAATCCCACAAAAACAGGCATCGGAGTCTTAACACGACATGACTAAAACAAAAGCGACATCTTGGAGCAAGAGTAAGACCGCGCGCACATCCACTTTAGTTACCTGAAATACATGTGAGTTTTGGAAAATCGTCAACATAATGTTGGTTTGAATTCATGCAGATTTGTGCAAATATTTAAGCATTTGTTATGGAAAACATGGTATGTAATTTTATGAAGTAAGTATTTCTGTAAATGTAAGGAAATCGAGATCGCTAATGGTTTGCAAAGCCATTAACATGTGACACGACATAGGAAGAATCCAAAGCATAGGCATTTTTACTTGTCGATTCACGACTAGAGACACAAAAGCACTGCTTGGTAAAAGAGTGGCCCAGAGTGTGGTTGCCTGAAACCCATTAGATCTAACATTTTGTTCCGCGGTCTTGGTATGTAACTGATTAATGGGGCTTATGGCACCCTATTCATGACATGATCTAAGTATCATCCCTTAGTTTTTGAAATCAACATATCATAACACATGTATTTTCCCCAACTTTAGAAAACAAGTAAAAGTTTAAAAGTGGGGGCATGAACTCACAACTTTGCGTTTCCTGCGTCGTAAACTTCACCGGTAGCGTCGTGACCTATACATGTTTTATTAGCGTTAGTCACTAGACTTGTATCGCACAAGTACAAGTCACCATCTTTTATGTATATGTTCTTTGTTGTTAAAAATAATTTATATTTTTAATTATGAATGTTACTTAGATTATTTTCCAAAAATAAATATAAGTATTTTGTATTTTTCACCATAATTCAATACTTTGGTTTTTATTGCTTTCCGGAATTATACTTCTTAAAAATAATATATTTTTAAGACTTGTATGAAATATATATATATATTGTCATGCTATAAAATATATATGTGTTTACTCTTGTTATCCACCCGAGTTATATATTTTCGTCCAAAATATATTTTAAGTTCATAACTTGTCCAAGTTAAATAACATGTTAAGAAATATATTTTCATAAATATATTTTCTTGTATTAGTCCATGTGATTCTTATGTATTCTCATGTATTTTGTATGTGTATTTTTGTATTTTTACTCCTTAGGAGTATTTAGCGTATTTTCAAGTCCTAATACACTACTACATATAATACACATAATATACACTTAACACAAGATTTGGTGATTACTAAATACATATATTTTCACAAAAATATACATACTTAATATAAATTTTATCTTGAAGAAATAATCATTTCTTAACTTGAATTTTTCTTACAAAGATTAGGGAAAACTTGGTACATATTTTTAGGTAAATTTTTAAGGAATAAGTTTCCTCAAAATTTATATTTTTCTAAGCGTCAAAATTTTATAAAAATTATGACATAGTTTCCCCTAAAAATGGAGGTTTCCCATGTTTTCAAAACATGTGTTTATTTTCTTTTCAATCATCAAAACAATTTTCAACAACAATCATTAACAACATATACTAATTTCTTCATATGAAACTTCATGGTGAACTTGATTCTTGTTAAACATGTGTAGTCTTTTAGATCTACACCTTACATAAGGTGATCTTTCCAAAATAAGTGTTCTTGTAAATTTTTAACCAACTTTTTATAAGACTTTATTTTACTAACCAACTCACCCATGAGTTTAATGGTTTCATAGTTTGTAAATCATGTTTCTAAAATCACTTTTGTGTTTATTAGAAAGATCATTATTTTTAACATCATGTTTAACCATGGATCTTTCAAGATCCATGCTTAATATTTTTAGATCTTTCAAAAACAAGCTTTATGTTATAATTTTTAACAAACTTTCCATGAGTTTTAGTTTCAAAAAACTTAGTTCTACACATACTTTATCATTTCAAAATTACAAGTTTATGCACAAAAATTTATATTTCAAGTTCACATCATGCTTCATATATTCATCTTCAAGTTTAACCATGGATCCTTCAAGATCAATGCTTAAACTTGTTAGATCTAAGCTTTAACATACTTGATCCAATCATAAACACAAGATACCACATCAACAACTTCATTACATACACTAAAATTTTATGTAATCACTTATTTTCATCAGGAATATGTTAGATCTTTTCATTTTTAACATTAGAAGTTAAGTTGTTTTGATGGTGAATCTTGTACATAACATAAACATGACTTAAATTAGTGATCAAGAAGCTTACTACTAGCTCTAATGGCTAGGGAAGTGGCACAAAAATGGAGATGATGATCAAGGAAGAAAGTGGGTGGTTAAAAGCTCCACAAAGAGGTCCTTCAAGTTCTAGCACCATACACCTTCCTAAATAAGCTTCTTACACCTTCTAGTTGCCTTGGATCATGAGATTGAATTTTGAAAATGGTGGGTTATGTATGGGAGTAGTGAGCCGAGAATATGGGTGAAGGGAGGAAGAAGATGATGGTTTTTATGGGATGTAGGACAATGTGATCTTCTTATGGTTCTTATAAGGAAAATATCCAACAACATGTCTTCTTTAGGATTTCTTGCATTCTAGTTAGGAGACCAAGTTATATAAAATATTCTAAAGTGTGTGGGGCCCATAGAGGCCGGATTTGGTGATGGGGGGGGGGGGGGGGGTAAAGTGTATTTTTTTTAAAGATGGAGGTTTAAAGTGTAAACTAGAAGGTTTAAGTTAGTTTAAGTGTGTTTAGGGGTTTTTATGATTTTTAAGGTGTTCTAGCATCAATACTAGTTTAATATCATAAAAACATTACTTCTAGTGAAATTTTGATGTCCCGGTCATTGTCCAGTTGTTCGGTTTGTTACGGTTCGTTAAAGTGCTGAATTGCGCAGTTTCACTAGGTATAAATCACTTTTTAAGGCAGTTTTAATTCCTGATACTTTGTAAGTTACTTTGGACAATAAAACATAAATTTTGCATGATATTATTGTGTTAAAAGCTGAATTATTGCTGAATTATGCGAATTCCGCATTTAAAGTGAGTTTCGGGTGATTTTTAGTGCATAGTTTAGCTTCCGGAAAGTTTATTTGTTAACCCTTGTATCCATACTTGGGTTTTAATGTATTTTAGACGTCGGACCTACTCCTAGGCCCTAATTCCATTATCTGACTGCTTTCTACAGAGTTGCTGACACAGTGTGTCTTACCGGTGAGTTTACTAGTCTTTTTGACGCAACGCTAAAAGTAATGCATAAAGCAATATCTGAAGTATAAAATGTGCATGAATTCACAAGTATAGCATGAAATCAGACAACGTTGACATTTAAGCACACAATTGCAGATATTAAACAATAATTAAACTGTACGGAAATTACCGGTTTTGTGCCAGTTGTCACAGCCACTGCGTGTGACGAAACAAGATTTCTATGAAGACTTCCAAGGTTGGATGTATAATCAGAGCACAGTAGAAGCTGTTATCTCATTATTTGACAAGAAGACTGGAGAATCAAAGAGGATCAATGTGTTAGATCCCATGTGGTTGGTGAACTATTCAAAGAAAGATATTGATTGTCTATTTTTAAACAAGATCGTTTATGATGCTCCAGACAAAGTTCAAGCGCAACAATATCAAAAGATGGCTAACATGTGCTTTGAAAAAGATATCAACTCAGGAAGATATTGGTAGACTATGTTTAGAGAGTTAGAGTTAGAGGAGTTCTTGAAGAAGGAAAAGCGTAGTGAAAGATTCAGAAAGATTGCTGAGAGAGCTGCAGTTGTGGGAAGAAGAAAGCTAATGAGATCTCCACCAACTGACCAAACGCCAATAGAAAAAGAGGAGAACAAGATTCCTAGGTGGAATAGAAAGCGAGATTGTGATCCTGAGTATAGAAAGTACTGGAATGTAGTTGGTAGACCTCTGAGATGCAAAATGCTTGCTGAACGTGAGGAACAGAGGAGACAGAAAGCTAAAGCTAGGAGACGCAGCAGGAAGATGGAATAAAGACTATGCAGGAAGGAAGACTACAGCTACATCCAAGGGGGAGTCTGTTAGTGCATTATGTCTGTAGCTTCCATCTGTATCGAGTCTATGTATTTTGTCCTATATGTGTGTTTGTATATTTGTATATGTATGTATTTTATATCTAGACAAAACAGGGAACGGAACGTTAACTGTCAAGTGTAATCCAAACGGATGACATATGTCATTCGGATGGATGGCCATCCTATCGGATGGCAATCCGATCGGATGACCATCCGATCGGGTGACACCTTCACTTCCCTGGATTGCCTATAAATAGTGTACTAGGGCCATTTATCTAGAACCTTTTGTCAGATTGTCATAGCGAAGCTCTGTCCAGTTTGCATTCGGATATTTTATACTTTCACATATTATCAATGAAATTGGACAAGTTAACCGTTGAGATTGTTGTTGGTGATTCTCAGACGATGTCGAGGGATTCCGCACATCTCCATTGATCGATTCCGCCACGTTCTTCTACTAGAACTGTTCCTGATTGTGCGCCTACACCACTAATGACACGGGGCATGGATATAGTAGGCAATTTACCAAAGGCACTAGGTGGAAAAGTCTTTATGCTCGCTATGACCGACTACTTCTCCAAATGGATAGAGGCGGAAGCTTTTGTTCAAGTTAGAGAAAAGGAAGTTATATCCTTTATCAAAAGAAACGTTATTACTAGATTCGGCATTCCTTCTGAAATTATATGCGACAACGGGTCCCAGATTATTGGGATCAGAACTACTAATTTTTGTGACGGTTGGGTAATCAAGATGATTACATCTACACCAGTTCATCTGCAAGCTAATGGCCAGGCAGAGCCAAGTAACAAGATAATCATCAACAACTTAAAGAAGAAACTAGGATCCAAAAAGGAAAATGGGCTGAAGTGCTATCGTGTGTCCTTTGGGCTGATAGAACAACTCCAAAGAATGCCACAGGCCAGACTCTATTCTCTCTAGTCTTTGGAACTGAGGCAGTGATCCCTACAGAGATGGTGTTCCTATAGCAAGAATAAGAATCTGTGATCCTCAAGTAAATAGTGAAAATCTGATGCAAGACCTAGATATTATGGATGAGCTCAAAGACCTAGGAAGGATAAGAATGGCCAATTATCAGCAAAGGATGGCTGGGGCATACAATAAGAACATCAGGATCAGACGATTTCAAGTTGGAGACTTGGTGTTAAGGAACGCATTTCAGAACGCTACAAACCCGACTAATGGCAAGTTGGCACTTAAGTGGGAAGGCCTCTATCTGATAAAAGAAGAGGCTGGAAAGGGAGCATACCGTCTATTAACCATGGAAGGTGATCTCTTGCCAAGGGCCTAAAATGTATCCACCTCAAGAAGTATTTTATGTAATAAGGATCATTAAGGGATTTTGGATCCTAATGTGGTAACATTTTACTTCAATTTTTTATCTACTTTATGTATTTTTTTTGCTATAAGAAAATGATGTTAAGCTATTTAACATCCATTTTCAGCAAGTTTTAAGTTTTTATAGAAATCTTTGGCATCATTTGCATCAACAGAGGTCCAAGGGGTCGGCCACCTTTCTCCTACGTTTAAGGTGTCTAATACCTTCAAAGGTTTAAAGGTTTTCACCTTTCATACGAATTGGGTTTTGACACCCCGCCAGTAGCGCACGATTATCCAATTATGGTTCGAGGCAATGGGAACAGTAGTACATGCTTAGTAGCTGAAAATTTAATTGTTGTTGGCCATATGTAGGATCTTAAGTTTAATGGTAGACATACCATACATCCGTTATCCTAAGGTTTTGGTATTTTCATGACACTTAAGTTGGGCTTGTCCCCAGTTTGGGCCAAATCCGAGTATATTTTGGGCTTGTCCCCAGTTTGGACTTGTCCCTAGTTATTTTAAGCTTGTCCACTGTTATATGGGCATGTCCCCATTTGTTTGGCTTAGTCCCAAGTTTATTTTAACAGGTTTTGGAGCTTTAAAGACTCACAAGTCCTTTCAAGAAGGATCCTGGATCCTCAAAGTCTAACTAATGGTGACTAGTTTGTTTACACTATGGTAACTGTCTAGGATATAAAATCCTAACTTGGATTTTCTGGTATGCTTTATCTTTACTATTATTTATTTTATTGACTTCACCCTACATTTTCACGAGTAAGGATAGATGAATCATAGCTATCTATACAACCTAATTCTTTCTAAATTTTTATGAATAAGAATTGGTGATTTTGGCCAACAACCTACTTGAATTTGGAAACACATACATATCAAGTAAAACTTTGAAACAAATGAATAACACGAGATATAGTCAAAAGCTTAGGATTTTAATTAAACACTACCATCGTTACCAAATTCACCAGCCCGGGTTTCACCAACAATCCGTGGACCATCCACCCGGGTTTAATTTGGGTGTTATAGTTGCTAATGTTTGTGTAGGAAACGAAAAAGGAGAAGGGTGTCAAAGGCTTCATCCTCCACAAACAGAAGGACCCATCCACCTTTTCCACCCTACATATTGTCTTAAGGATCATGGATCCTTATCCTAAAAACTATTGTTCATAATTATTACAAACCAAACCACTATTCATCAAAAACACCAACAAAAAACCATAAAAAGTGGGCTCAAGCCTAGGCATCAACATCCTTCACTTCCCATTGGTGCCGTCTCAACCGCTAGATCACCACCAGCTCCACTAGCCGTCTCCTTGACCCCGCTTGACCCGGCCTCAGTTGCTTTCACCGACTCCGGCTCCGCTTCTCCACCCAGCTACAGTACGGTCCGCTTCCATGAATCCACGTCCTAAGTTGACCTGTCGAGGTCAGGATCAACAGCTTCTTTAGCCATTCTGATCCTAGCATGAAAAACGGTGCGGGATGCACAGACCTTGGCCACATCAGTCGCCATCATGGCAGCTTCATGAATGCCTACCTCAGCATAGAGTAGCTGCTCCTCCAAGCCCTTCTTTTCTTTCTCCAATTTAGAGATCGTCTTATCTTTCGCTGCAGCAATGGATCGCAGACCGGCCAAGTTCTCCCCAATCTCAACCAGGCTCTTCTCATGATGGGCCTTCAAGCGGATAAACCTCTTCAAATCAAAACACAAAAAAATTAGAATATGGGATCCTTCACTAGATGAAAAATTACCAATGATGGATCAAGGATCCTTACCTCGGTGACGAACTCCTGGAATTGCATCTTAACTTCGAAGCCATCATCCTTTGGCTCCACAAGTTTCTTCCTTTTAGACCCAACTTTGGCCCTAGTCATCAAAGCCTTGGGCTCGGGGAGGCTTTGGATCTTGGCCAACTCTCTCTTGATGGAGCATGGAGAGAGCATGTTGTCGATATCATCTAGCCCAAACTTGCTGGAAGATCTTTGAGCGCTTGTTCCAGGAACAAACAGATAAATGTTTCATTCCATACATTTTATTAAACTCAAATTACAATATATATAAGTATATATATATATATATATGCAAAAATACTTCCTTGCCATGGTGTAGGATGTGGAAGTGTTTTCTTCAAAATCCTTGATCATCAGCTTGAACGTCCTTATAGATGAATCGAGAACTAGAAAAGCTGCAACCCTCTCTTCCGTTCTAGGAAGTTTGGCAAGATAAGCGAAGTTGGTTACTGCATGCAAACAAAAGAAAAGGATAAGCCAATAAAAAATATTAATCTCTACACTGGTTATCTAAAGATCCTATATCCTACCCTTCAAGATCCACTTTTTAGGCAAACTATCCCTGGGGGGATAAAGTCAACACTTCGTCGCGCCCCACGACCGACACCCCTTTCCCTGTCGCTGCCCGCGAGAAGCTAAAATTTAATCTTTTATTTGATTTTAATAAAACTAGGATTATACGGGTTGGTTTTCGGGCATACGGGTTAATTTAGGGCGTTTTCGATGGTTGTTATACAAACAATCATCAAGTACGACCAACACAAAACCTAGAAAACCTAAACGGGTTATGGTTTAACGAAAATAAAGTCTGTCTTTTACCTCTCGCAGATAAAAGATACGCTAAAGAAGGAAAAGCGACCGGACGACGGCAATGGTATGCGGTGGCACCCCAAAAGTCAAACACCTCTTACATACCTAACATTGATCAACCCACAAAAGCAAATATGCAATTCACAAAAGCTCAGAACACAAGCAAAGCCAGAATTACCACCACCTAAAGCAACAACATGTTGCTAATTGATAATATATAAACAGTTAAAGAAAAAAAAATAGAAAACCGGTAAGGAGAAATGGGGAAAGGAAAAAGTGAAAAAGAAAAGAGAATAGAATGAGATGCAATAAGATGGCTAAAATCCAAACGCGGAGAGGGTTTGAGGAATATCAGAACATCGCCTTAACCACTTGTTCTAGCTTTTGTTATGTGTAGTTTTATATTCTCGTTGTTGTTATAAAAAAGTGGGGACGATTACTTTTCAACCAGCCACAAAAAAAGATATAAAATTATAGCAAAAGCACATACATCATTAGTCGTGTTTATTAATTTCATAACTCGGTTTTCAAATATAATTTCAAGAAATTGACTATATTTGCTAAGTTTAGAAATTTCTTATGATTTGTTGTACTTTTCCCAGAAACATGTGTAGAATCAAAAATCAAATCAATAGAACTTCAGTTACACTTGAGAATTGTATGTTACAAAGATTGAAACCCTAAACCTATTTATACATGTGAAACATTGCCATGGAGGGTCGTGACTCTTGCCTGGTATGGATACCTAATCACCCAATGATTGACACCTCAAATTAAAGGTTATAAATTTCTAGTTTGTCACAACTAACCCTTAGACTTTTACATACCATATAAATATACATAAAACACAATTTAGTTAATTATAATAAGACCCTTAAACTTTCTTTCAAACTCAGTCAAACAATTGTCAAGCCAACATTCACCCCTTAGTTTTTAACCCGAGTTTGAGTCTTCATCTTCAATATCTTCCTTGATTTCTTGACTTAAATTGACCACCGAATTGTCTTTTTTTGGCTTGCTTCACATGAATTGATTCTTCAACTTTGATAGCTTGCACCTAGATTGTATCACATGAACTTCTTTTTGTAAATTTTTCTTACAGAAACTCCACTTGATCTTGATTCAAATACGCAACCATCATATCACACGACTCATATCCATATCCCATAAATTTTTTAGATAAATGAAATCACTAAAATTTTATTGGAGTTGTACCACACAATGATTCTTCTTTATGATGTAGCAATAGATTATTAATTTTTGGATAATCTGATTCGCAATTCAATTTTCGCCTTCATTTATTGCCTCACACAAAAGTTTCTAATTTGATATCATCACATAAGCTACATGTTTTACTTCGATCCCCCCAATTTCTACTTTTGTCCTGCGTCTATGCACATCAAAAGTGTTGGTTTATTGTCTTCTGTTTCAACTAAGAGTGACTTGATTTCTGTATGTTTCTTGGTTGGACATTCATACACATCGTGCACATGTTTCCCACATTTTTAGCAAGTGATTTTCAACTTACCTCTTGTACCCGGTGTTTCTTGCATGTTGTCATCCCTTTTTTGTTTGTGGGTTTCTTCTGACTCGTAAGAGGTGTGTGCTTCCCCTCTACCTCTATGATGATAATTGCTTCTGCCTCGGCCTCGTGAAGGATTGAATCTTCCTTGTCCATGATTTCCAAAATGTTATCCATGGTTCCTATTATTGCCCAGATGTGTGTATAAAAGTTCTTAATGATTGTTCAGTAGTCTTCCTTTATTCATTTGTGTCCTTTCTTCAAAGGCCTTCAATCTACCAATAGCCTAGATTGGAATATTGCTCTATGGGCCACAAAAATCAATCTGAATAAACCTATCCGGTACGACGTTTAGAAGTTTCTGTGCTACAGTCGATTTATTGAGAGTTGATCCAACTTGTCCGTCCTTATAACAATATTGTTAATTGGTACAAATATTGTATCTAACATGTCATCTTCCTTCATTTATAGCAACTTAAATTTGGTCATGGGTGTTTGGGAACTTGCCTTATGCACTCGTTGTACTCTAATGTATCTCGTATTTAGTGTGGTCAAAATCACTCTTGCAGTGTTGCAATTTGCACTTGCTAAACTACATCGTCCTGTATTGCGTGGAACAAACATTCAATCGCCGCTTAATTTGTCCTTTTTCACATCTTGTTTCATTTCTTCCACGGGTTACATCGTCTTCCAGGTTCTATTTTTCTTCCGGTATGGTTTTGATACATATATCCCATACCGTATAGTTTGTTCATTTCAAAATTAGAAATGGTAGTCTGATAGATATCCCATATCCTTGGGAGTTACAACCATTGCTCTATTATTTGTCGTACCTGACATAGTTTCTTGAAGAATGATTTTCACTTTAAGACTTTATTCTGACTTACCCCTATGGTTTCTGTCATTCTAAAACTATACTACTTTATACATAAATCTAAATTCAGATTAAAATTTGAAAATCTAAATTTTATCTTGTATTGAAAACTTGATTTTGGTTTCTGTACAACACTTCGGCTCCAATTCTTCGTTTGAGACCTACACATGTTCGCAACCATGTGCCAAATTCAAACATTCGACTTTGTTCTATAATCGTTTCACACACTTAATGAACCAACCCTTGATCGCTAACCTTAGTTCTAAGTTTCTCACCAATTGTGGCCTTTGATTGACGCGAAACAACATGTTATCTTCTAGCCTGTGAATTCCTTTACCACCCAAACAATTCCTTCAAGAGCTACAATGGATCTCATACCACTTTTGCCTAGAATCGTGTATAAAATCACAAATTAAATAAATAGAACTTCAATTACACTTAAATATTGTATGTTACAAAGATTGAAACCCTTAACCTATTTATACATGTGTAAGAGGGTCATGGCTCTTGCCTAGTGTCGATTCCTAATCACCCAATGATCGACACCTCAATTTAGAGGTTATTTTCCGTTTTGTCACTCTTAGACATTTACATACATTACAAGAAATACCTACTATTAGCGACAACGCTAATAGCGGCGAGGTCGGCCAATAGCTTCGACTTCGTTGCATGTCACTGCTATTAGTTTCGTTGTTAATAGTTGATCCATGTGCTGTTGAAAATGGCCTGACCTTGGCCTTTGATAAGAAAATGATCCAGTGATGTATGTTCTTTCCTGGTTTGTCTCCGTTAAACACACACATTCTTCTTATAAAATCACCTTCTTCATCATCCTCAAACAAACATCTCATCTTCTTAGATGGCAGCTCCAGGCCAGCGAGAAGCTCAAACTCTAGCGAGAAGCTAAAAATATGGCGACAAGCTCAAGCTCCGTCAACCACAACCATTATTGCCCACTGTCAACCATCAGCTTTGCCTCTTTCAACCACCAACGTACCGGTGATAAGCTTAAGTTCCAGCCAATCTTGCCATTTAATTATATTTGTAGAAAATGTATAGTGTTTGTGGAATCGTCTAAGAAATATTAGTTGTTCATCAGTACATACACTACAAGAAATTGGAGCAATAGGGGTGACATATGTCGGTGCTAAAGACCCTTTTATCGCTGCTAATAATTTTAGCGACGATATGTCACCGCTACTGATAACACCGCTAATACTCGGCCGCTAATGCTTGGTAATTGCTGCTATTGTGTCGCCCCTAATGCTTTGGCCGGAGCTTCATCTGAAACTTCACCGGAGATGGCAAAACACTATGTTTTTTTCTCATTAAAACCAACAAAACACCATTACTATGTTAGTAAACATGTTTAAACTTGAAAGTGAAGCAAAACACTACTTTTTTCTGATCAAAATCAGATTTATGTAACATGATTCTACATGATATACATGATTTACAAGACATAAAATGTAAACATTGTTGAAATATGTCAAATATTATCCTCCAATAATTAACGTAATCAAATGCAGTATTAGGGGAGGTTTGTTAGGAGTGGTTATTGTTTCCTTTTATTTCTAGTTTGAGAGAAAAACACCGAAATCTTTGCTTATTCTTTTACCATGAAAACATGGTATCAGAGCCATGATTCATGATTCTGGGAGATTAATTGAGTGCTTAAAATTCTGATCTTCTTGATTTACAACCGGAAAAATGGGTGATGGCAACACAAACAATAGTGTTGCTATACCGGATGACTTAACGCTGCAGATTGTAGCCTTGCTAAGAAACGGCCTTGGCGGCCTTGGAGCACAACCTACGATTGTCACACCCCGACCACGTAAAACAACAAATCGCGGCGGAAACGTCGGGGAGTGTCGTAACAGAATCATTGTTTCACAACCATGGATTAAATAATTTTGTTTTATTGAATTATTGAACTCATTGTTCTATTACAAATCAGATAAATACAAATACTGTCTTTCAAGTTTTAAAGTCGCTAAGGCACGAGCCCATCCTGTGTATAACATGCATCAACAATCATCACATAGCAGCGCATGAAACATATGTAAAAATAGGTACGTCAGCATAAAAATGCCTGTGAGATACATAGGTTTTATTAATGCAGGATTCATGACTTGTAAGTTTAAAAGAATGTTTAACAAAAGTAGTCATGAACTTAAAAATGTTTTCTTTATAAATCATGCGAAAATTGATAAGAACTCAGATGATATAAAAGAATAATGCACGGATAAATAAATAACCAAGTAAAATGAGTTTGTATAAAATATATTGTTTGTAAAACAATGTTTTGATAAAAAGGTTTGTAGTATATAAAAATTTACCTTGGTTTTGAGAAAATCAGATAAGTAATATATATTAAAATATATTTTAGTTTCAAAACAGTTAAACAGATAGTACATCAAATATACTTTAGTTGTTAAAATAATAGTTTTTGGTAGTATATGATAAGTATACTTTGGTTTTGTAAATAACATATCAAAACTATGCTTTGGTTTTGTAAATAACATATCAACTATGCCTTAGTAAATAACAAAATATATGTTGGTTTTGTACATACTATATCAAATTATACTTTGGTAAACAATGTCACATATGGGAGCATATCAAACTATACTTTGGAAGTATATCAAAATATACAAAAGAAAATGTGATTTAGAATTCATTCAAACCTTAGTGTATCAAACTACACCTTAGAGACTATAGAAATACTACAAATGCAATCTCTATTTGGATTAAATTTGGTTTCTAACATTCCATACAACAGGAAGGGGGTGTCTAGTCCTATGGCGCTATATCGTACTACCAATCGGTTTGGTGAATGTATAAAATAAGTACAACCCAACAATTAATTTTATATTCTTTAAAAAATTAGTGTTTAAACCATAGATAATCATTCAGTTTGTCAAAAGATAAGTACTAGCATGTATAATCAATTTATACTTTGAAATCATGAAAATAACAATTAAGCACATATGTTTCACCCCAAAACATTTAAAACAGTAAAAGAGGGGACTATGTACTCACTTGAGGATGCTTAGAAGTCTTGAATAACAACCAAGCAAAGCTAGAGGGGTCACAGAAATCAAACGACACCTAATATAGGTAACTAAGTTAATAAACCAGACCTAAATCGGAAGATCGGATAGAATGAGGTTTCGTAAACCAAATGAGTATAGGAACTCATGTAATATGGTTTAACAAAGACTACATTCTAAATCGAAACCTAACCTAAGTGCTTACGACCCATTACGACCCGTTTAGGTAGCTTACGCTACTTTAACACGTCGTTAGCGTAAAACACGTTTGGAACGCCTAACTAGTCCTATGACAAGTATGATATGCCTAAACATGTTTAATTATGTTGCATAATCAGTTAAGTGACAAATGTTTGGGTTACATATGCTTAAATACCAATTATGCATGAAAAGGGCATTTTCGTCATTTTACCTAAGGCATATAAGCAACCTATCATACAACTAATTAAACTAAGTGACCATAAGGTATAACCTCGGAAGGTTATTCCCTATACAACTATGGTCACAAAATATGTTTGGTCGGATCCTAATGATCGACCAAACGGGTCGAGTTCGAAAGTCTAAGCGGTTGTTTAGACCGCTTATCTTACGATCCTACACAAGCACTAATTTAAAAGTGACGAGTTAAACATGTTAAAACATGTTTAACAAATTTTGAAAACAAGTTTGATATCAAAACAAAGGGTCTTGATACCTAAAATAGTTTGGTTGCAAAATACGCATAAACGCGGATTTTGACCGAAACTATGACTCGTCACTAAGCCTAAATAACGTGGTAATCAGTAGGTATAGTCACAAGGGACTATAACCATCGTGATTACGCTCACGTTGCGAAGTTCAAACGAACTTCGTGTTGACCATTGACCGGTCAAAGCAGAAAGTCAAACACTGTTTGACTTTTACGCTTAAAAACACATAAAAGCATGAAAGAAACTTACAAAGTGTCCAAGCTAGGAAGATTTGATCTAAGAATTCTCAGGTATGAAGTTTTGAACTTCAACTTAGAGAAACTTAGTTCAAGTGTGGGTTTGGAATGAAATTGGGTTGGGTATTTATAGGAAAACCACAACCGTTAGGATTGTTCCTTGATAAACGAGCTTCAATCTCAACCATCCATGTGTGCCCATTGTTTTACAAACCTATGGGTGCCCCAAAACAAGCTCATGGTATTGAAAAACCAAGAACCAAAGCCAGAAACCAGCTGCTGATTACAAAAAAATCGTTTTTGCAGATCTTGGCATCTCTCGCGCCCCGCGTAAGACTCCGGGAAGTCTTACGCTCCCCGTGTAAGCTAGGTTTGGCAGATTTTCAGTTTAGGTCCCTGAAGTTGTAAATCTTGGTTTTCGATGCTTTTCGGCACATTTAAGCCCCGTTAACCCCATTTCAAGGCTCTAAAATGAATTTAAAGTATAGGGAGCATAAAAAATTCTCAAAAATATCTCGTATGTTGTTTCGTTTGGCCGTACGGTTGCGTTGTTCGGTTAATTACGACGTAAGTCGTAACGGACGCAAAAACTATCCAAATTACGCGACGAATGGAATTTTATCATGCCAATCACTAAAATAAAATATTTTAATGATTACATAAATTTTTGGATGTCCAGATATATTCAGAACATAAGATATGCGCGAAAATGCAAACTTATGCACTTTTTGACGCTTTTAGTCCCTATTGATCAAGAAAGTTTATTTTTGCACAACAAACACCTCAAAGCCTATTTCTAAGCTGTGTAAAGGATATTTAGGGCATGTTTAACTTATGATCAAGTTCCGGAATGTTCGATACCATATAAATTGGCATACTTTCACAGTTTGACACAAATAGTCCCTGCGATCGAACAAACTTGATTTCGACACACCAAACCATCCAAAACTTATTTCTACGTTATGTAAAGGTTATTTAAGGTATGTTAAGCCTATGTCACTCTTCCGGAGTATTTGTCGCGTTAAACTGATTTCGTTTACGTATCAGTTCGCGTATAACTTTCAAGAAAGCGATTTAGAGCTCGAAATCGATCCAGAATTGATATGTGCAAATGATACACATATTTATACAAATACCAAGTATGAAATACGATATTTCATTGGTTTGGTATTTGTACGATGGTTGTAGTGACACAGGTGTCACAGTCTCCCCTACTTTAGGAAATTTCGTCCCGAAATTTAATTTAGAGGAAACCTGTTAGGACAACTGTGATTGTTTCGCTTTCGAATGAATCCTTCATACCCTAAGTAAAACTCTGGGCCACGTTTGGATTCTTAGCGAATTTGTCAACTGTCAAAGTGATATCCTTGTAGTAACAAAACATGGAGTTTCGAACTACGGATAGAAAAACGTTTCCCATGAAGACTATTATGGGAAACTTGTGTGTGCTCGAAATCAGAGTCGGAATGTGTAAGATATAAATAACATTGGTCAAGGTTGTTGGTGCATGCGTCTGTCAACTTCGTCTTGTATCGAGTCTTACATTAAAATTGTTAGATTAGGGCGAGTTGTACGAGAAATAGGGTAGGATTTATGAGAAATTGAGCTAATTTCGTTTGAACTGGTAAATGGCAATTTCAAACGAAATTAGGATGTTTAATTTCGTTTAAAGTGGTCCATGCCACTTTCAAACGAAATAGCATCTACTATAAATTCCTCTCATGTCTAGTTCATTTGGGACTTTCCGGTCAGTGTAACGAAGTGCTGCCGAAGTGTTGTCAGGTTGTAAATTGTTATCAAATCAATCATACAACAGTTTAAAGTGTAAATCTAGCTGAATTGACCTCTACACATCTGTTTCCGCCTTTCGTGTTGAGATAAACTCTTCTGATTGACTCGTTCGGGTCCGTAAACGATCCTACAAGTGGTATCAGAGCTCAGGAGGAAGAGTTCATACCAATTCAGCTTCATTTTCTGATTTCTACACCTTCTTTCTCAATTGAACAAGTTTTCACAGTTAAAAACAGCTGATTTTCACATATCATGTGCGCAACACTGTTTTAACAAACCCTAGTAAGTTTCAGAACTAAATTCGACCATTTGCTTGACCAATTGAACTAAAATCAGATCAAAAGTATGACATCATGCTGATTCCGTTTGAGATTGTTTTCTGATTTAGTTTGAAAGTGTTCAATCTGTGTGATTTCGTTTGAAGGAATTTGATGTTTTCGTTTAAGATGGCATCACATGACTGATTTCGTTTGAAAATCAAGGGTAATTCTGTTTGAATTTGGGATTTCGTTTGAGGAATTAGGTGATCTCATTTGAAACAAGTTAGTTTGTTTGAGGGTTTCGTTTGAACAAGGTAAACTCGTCTCAAGTGGCAATCTCGTTTGAAGGTTACAAAAGTTAAGTGATTTCGTTTGAAATAGTAGGTGTTTCAATAAAAATTAGTTAGATTGATTGAACTGGTATTCCGTTTGAAACAGTTTGTTTGTGAACATTTGAATATCAAATCATGAGTGAAGAGTTCTATAACACGTTTGCTACATCTCCGACTAGTCCAACAGTCATTACTCAAAACATGAACATGGAAAATGACACTGGAACTTTACAAAAACCTCCGAAGCTAATGAGCATAGAAGAGTATTATGGATGGAAAGATAGATTCGAAATCTGGGTTCAAGCTAATCATCTGAGATCATGGGAATGTATTCTGAAGAAGTACGTTCTACCACGTACAGATCTGCAAGTTATAAAAGAACTCTCGGAATTCAGTGACAGAACGTGACATGTACAAAGCTGAAAAATGATGATTAGTCTACTTCAGCAAGCAATCGAAGAAGACATCTTTATATTGCTTCAACATGACAAAACTTCAAAATCAATTTGGGATGCTCTTAAAGTCAAGTTTGAGGGTAGTGAGAATATGATTAAGAGTAAAAAGGCACTGCTTAAGAAAGAATTTGATCTATTCACAAGTCTGCCCGGGGAAGATAAAAAGAAGCTAATCGAGAGATATTGTCACTTAGTGCGATCCATGTCGATGCTGAGCATAACTAAAGATCGTGAAGAATGGGTCGACAAGTTAGCTTATGCTTTACCGCAAAAAGAGTGGGGTACTTACATGATGATCTTGAAGAACACTGGAGTTTATGATGATTTGACAATTTCTCAGTTTATTGAGAAGATTGAGGGTCAAGATCTGGAATAGCAAAAGATTGCGAGGATGAATAATCCGAGTGGTCAACAAGATGTGAAAATGTACTACAAAGGAAGTGTTCCAGAAGCTGAAAGAAGTCCAAAGATTCAAAATGCTTTTAGTGCTGGAGACTCATCTGAAAATGTTTATCAAAGTTCAAACAAAAACAATGGATTTTCTTCATATCCGAGTGTTAATCCAAAAGATACAACATCAAGCTTTCAGCATCAAAGTTCTAAAAGTGGAAATGGTTATGTGATACAATGCAACATTGCTTTGAATCTTCCTGATGGTCAAAGTTTCTCTGAAGAAGTTGTGAAAGATCACATGGCATTACTTGGTTCTGTGCTACTATCCTATGAAGGTTTGGTTGCAGGAAGAATTAGGAATCCTATGCTAACAAAGGAGGATTACGATCAGATATACGCTGAAGAAATGGAGCTTATGGACATCAAATGGTGTCTAGCTAGTGTCCTAAGAAGAGCAGAAAAGTTCAAATTGATTACTGGAAGAAATGATTTTCTTGATGCACATGTTTCTACTTTATGTTTTGATAAATCTAAAGTTACATGTTTTCGATGCAGGGAGAAAGGTCATTTTAAGAGAGAATGCAAGAATAGGGAAGCAAATGAAGCAAAGAATCCATTCGGAAAAGATGATTACTACCGGAAAGCCATATATCAACAAGTTGGTCAACAACAACTACAACAAGAACCACAAGTAGCTCATGGTAGAAAAGTGATAGAGGATTCAAAGAGAGCATGTTTGGTAAATCAATAAGATTTTAGCTGGAACAAATATATTTCATCGGACAGCAAAGCCTGCCTAATCAATCAAGATGATGAAAGGTTACCTGAAGGCTTTAGCTGGGATATGTTTGTGGATGAAAAAGGAGAGTTTAAAGTTTTCATTGCTAAGATCGTGAAAGAACCAGATATGTTTACCGAATGGATGAAATCTATTGGTGTTAGTGTGAAGAATGAAGATGAAAAATCTGTTTCATCTAATGAAAGCTTAGAAAGATCAGATGAGAGTTCAGAAAGAGAAATTGTATTTGATCAAACACCATCTGATTCTGGTTCTTCGGATGATAATTCGGACAAATCAATAGAGTTTAAACAATCACCAATTGATGACAGTAGTGATGATGAAGAAGAAAAACATATTAATATTGCAAAATCTCATATTTCTCCTGAAAGTTTTCATTTTTATTTTGCAGACCGCTTGGAGAAGATGAAGGAGAAACGAGCAGCAAAAGAACAAAAGCAAATGAAGTCTGAAAGTGAAAAGGATGAGATAGTTCAAAAGGAAGAAGTTAAAATTGTTGCTGAGGAGGTTGTTGAAACATAAAAGGTAACTGAAGCAGAAAAAGTGGTTGAGGTGGTGAAAACAATTGAAGTAGAAAAGATTGTGGAAGTCATCAAGCCTTGCTCAAATTGTTTAGAACCATGCAAGGAATGTGCAGCAAAAGACAAGAAGCTAGTTGAGTTTGAGAAAATGAAAGAACAATTACTGTTCAATCTCAACTATGTAAAGGAGTCTTATGATGTTTTGAACAGAACAGTAACTGGTCTTCAAAAGACAAACTCTGAAAGAGAAAATGCTTTGACGATGATGAATGCAACGATGATAACAAAGCAGAAAGCTATTAACTTCTACATCGAAGAAAGTGCAAAGTGGAAGCAAGAGTTGGAGATCGAGAAAATTGAGAATGAGAGGATCAGACGATTATTACAAAGTTATTCTAGTTCTGATTATCTTATTGATCGAATTTATCCAACTATTTCAGGTTTTGAAGCATTTCAAGATGACAAGCCAAAGAATAAAGATACTGGTAAGAAATCGACTGTTAGCTATAACAAGTGTCCGCCCCCGATCTGGGAAGGTTATTCTCCTAGAAAACCAAATGAAGAGCAAGTCGAAAAAGCAGTCAATATAAAGTTAAAAACCGATACAACTGATGATTTACCAGAAAACATTGACGTCACTTTCACATCATCTGACACTGATCATGAGTCTGAGTTAATCATAAAGGTGGTCGATTAGGTGTTGGATACTGATGAGGAGTCTGAGTCAAAGTCTGGGTCTGGAGGGTCAAGTTCGTCAGTCAACAGTTCAAAACCAATGGTTAAAAGGGCTTATAGTAAAGATTTTTTGTTATCAAAAGCAAATTTGAATGATGAAACATTCGAAGTAGCATATACTTTGAATGATTCTGACAAATTATATTCTGACAAAGAGTTTCCAATAAGAGGTGTTAGATTTGAAATGATCAAGAAGGTTTTCAAAATGACAGAAATAAATATTTCTAAAATAAAAGATTTAAATCTTACTGGAAAACTTAAAAAATACACTTCAAGAGTTCAACAGCGATTAAACAAGAAAAAGGGTTATAATTCTGGTTCTGTTTTTCAAAAGAAACCAAACCATAATGGTAATTTCAAAAAGAAAGGTTTAGGTTTTATTCCATCTGAAAATTATAAAAATGAGAAAAATTCTAAAACAAAAACAAAATTTGTTTCAGGAGGAAGTGCTGAAGAAGAACAGAAGAAACCTTTCTGGAGACAATTAAACCAGGAGTTTCTTGCTGAAAAGAAGAGAATAGGAACTGGAGTTTTTCACAGAAAGGATACTCGAACTTGTTTCAAGTGCAATGAAACTGGTCACATTGCTTGGAATTGTTCGATGAATACTAAGACAAAACAGGGAGTATCTGAAAAACTTAAAGAAAAAGTTGTTGATATTGAACCACCAACTGAGAAATTTAAAATTTTTGAAAATTCGATTTATGAAGTTGGTGAGTGTTCAAAGAAAAACTTTTACAAAAAGAAAGCAAAAGACAACCAAATGTGGGTTGTTAAGAAGGTTGATGAGAAAGTTGGCGATGAATCTGATTCCACAAAATCAGTGGAGCCACAAGTTGAGTTTAAAGAAGTAAAATCTATGACTTCAATGGATGATGTTAAAATTCCATCATTGAAGAATGAAAGTGTTAAACAAAAGGTTGGTAATGTGGAGATCTCGAATCAATTTTATTCTGAGAAGAATGAATTTGATATTGAGAAAACTTTTAATGGAAATGTGAAGAAAATTTTTGGGAAGATGGTTGATGGGAAAGTAAAAGGGGTTAAAGATTTTTTTGCTACAAAGAAAGCAACTTATAAGCCTACTGAACAAGAGTTAAAAACACCCAAGGTTGGTAAGACTTAAGTGGAAATTCTCTTTCCTTGAAAATCTGGACTTGTCGGAGCTCCCAGGTTTGTAAGCGTGGAGCAGGTATCAGCATCTTTCTTGGTTGATAATCTTACAAGTGGTACAGTTGGTAAAGATACAGGTGGTATTTTCTTAAACTGTTATATTTTCAAGTTGTTGAAGAATGAATTTACAAGTAGTTGAAGAAATTTTCAACTGCAAGTGGTAAATCAGGGTCATTAAGTTGAACTTGATTTGATCATAAATACAGGTGATTTGTTTGGAAAACAATATGATGAACCCCTAACTTTACAAGTGGTAAAATCAACAAAACTTATTTTCCGAAAAAATCATTTTGGTTAAAACAAACTTAAGTGTTTTGAAATCATAATGAGAAAATAGTTTTGTGAAAGGGGGAGTTCTGATTGTTTATGCCAGGTGGATGGAGAATTGAAGCAATTCGATATCAGTTGTCACGTTTGTTGTACAGTTTGTTTTCAAATTTCCTGAAATGTGTTTGCATTTTAGGGGGAGTAAATATTTTCAGAAAATCCAAAAACATTTGAAAATTTGAAAAAGGCAAAAACATGATAAAATTCAAAAACGAGTTTTTGTGTTAAAGAAGAGGAAATGATAGTACATCAGTAGACAGTTGCAGTATGCTAAAATATGTAATGTTTAAATAGTGTTAAACGATCTCATTGATGATATGCCGATAGGTTTTTACACATTTAGTAAGTTTTTTCGGGATATAAACTTAAATTCAAACTTACTTATTTCGTGGGGAACACTACTTGGATATATAGGTAACCCCTGAAATCTCGTTTGAAAGGTCCCTCTTTCTGAGATACTAGGTCTTTATGCTCAGTGATATCTGGGGTATTATCCCGGGACTTCTGATTTTGCGGAAGCAATGGCCTAGTCCCCGGAGAATACTTTCTGCTTGCTTGAAATATAGCTCCGCCCTCAGCAAATTGATGAAACAATAAAATTGATAGTCATTGTTGTTGTAACAAAAGATCGTCTAAAGGGGACCCACCAGAAGTCAAGTCGTGATCTCTCTGCTGAACGGTAGTTCTTACCTAAGCTCTCACGGTTTCGTACTGTTACATAATTTATTCCCTTTTAGATATCATCTGTGGTATACTCACCTGTAAGACTGAATATTGGGATCTGGATACGGGAGTATATTCAAGAGGTGGGACACATGAATGAGTTTAAGTTCTCAATACACCTAACTCATATCCTGAATTTGTTGAAATTTGTGTGAAAATTTAAGTGGATCAGGATATCGGCAATTTAAGTGAATTGTTTAATTCTTAATGTGTAACTAAGCTCAACGGTACTTGTGACTTGTCAAAAACTGATATGATCCTCTTACACGAACTCACAAAAATATTGTTTGTAAATATTGTTTGTAATGAAATGCATTTCATTACATTCATAAATCCAAAAAGATTTTTAGTGTGTTTTAGCATAAATTTTGAAAATTCAAAAAGATTTTCGACAACTAATGTTGGAGAGCTGATTTTCAAAATTCCAAGTGCTAAGCATGATGAGCATGTGGTGAGGGGGAGCGTGTGTATAAATGAGAAAAATGTTTGAATGTTTTTTTGGTACAAGTGATCAATTGAGATTTCTATCATTGATAAATCATTCTGGTTTATATTGAGAGGGAGTTTGTACATATAAATTTGTCAAAATGTTAAATTTTGTGAAATTCATTTCTGGGTTAAGAATGTGCAGGTATAGTCAGGTTTTGATTCTGAAACTGAAGATAGAGTGCCATGTTTCGATATCTGAAGAGTATGTGATTTCAACAAGCCAGACTGCGATCCCAGCATATCGAAAGGGGGATTCTTAAGACATTTGAATAGATAAGAGTGTTCGAGGAGAGTTTGTTGATGCTGAAGAGAAGAAAGAGATAAAGCTTGAAGATGCTTACACGTTCAGACTGATAAAGACTGAAGATGCGAAGACTCGACACTTTAAGACTCGTCAACATTCGAGGGGGAGTCTGTTGGTGCATGCGTCTGTCGACTTCGTCTTGTATCGAGTCTTACATTAAAATTGTTAGATCAGGGCGAGTTGTACGAGAAATAGGGTAGGATTTATGAGAAATTGAGCTAATTTTGTTTGAACTGGTAAATGGCAATTTCAAACGAAATTAGGATGTTTAATTTTGTTTGAAGTGGTCCATGCCACTTTCAAACGAAATAACATCTACTATAAATTCCTCTCATGTCTAGTTCATTTGGGACTTTCCGGTCAGTGTAACGAAGTGCTGCCGAAGTGTTGTCAGGTTGTAAATTGTTATCAAATCAATCATACAATAGTTTAAAGTGTAAATCTAGCTGAATTGACCTCTACACGTCTGTTTCCGCCTTTCGTGTTTTAGATAAACTCTTCTGATCGACTCGTTCGGGTCCGTAAACGATCCTACAAAGGTCCAGAACTTTTAGTAACTTAAATAACTCTACGTTCGCAATGTAATAAGGAACACTTATATATAGAAAGTACCAGCGACGTATCCACCATAACCCTTTCTGCATTGTTCCCGTTTCGTTATTCTCATCACTATAGGTCTTAACACATGACAAAACCTGTTGTGGTTTCTGTGCACTGAATTCCATAATTATGTATGCATCCATAATTACGTAATTCCTTGCACAGTCCGCACAGTTTATTTCATAATGCGTAGGGAAAAAATCAATCGAATAAACATGGAGTGACTTGACTAGACCACCAAAGGATCTTTTTAACTAGATCAACGAACGATCTTTTTAACTAGATCAACACATGATCTCCTTAACTAGACCGTCGTATGATCTCCTTAAATAGACCACTTAAGGGATATTTTCAGCTATATCATCACATGATATTCCTAACCAGAATTTTGAATCAATCTTTTTAACTAGACCACTCAAGGGGTCCAATTATAGAATAATACTTCATAATCCAAGGGTCTTAACTATTAAGTAGGAGCCCATTAAGGATTTAAGGTAGTACATTTGGATATCCTACTATGAATCCCTCATATGGAGATATGGAAGATTCTACGAGGATTTGGATAATGAATATTCAGATCACACAAAAACACAAAATATATACGAAAACACATAAGCACATAATCACATAATTGCATCAGTTTCATAAAATAAACTTGAAACAACATATTTTATTTATATAACAGCTGAATTGTTCCAAACGTCAAAGGATAACAAATAAAAATACAAAAGACTAATTGTTCACTTCTGCATTGGCGTTCGCGTTTGCCTCATTTATGTTAAACACTCGTCCACGCGCTGGATTTTGCTTTAACAAGTCTTGGGCAATTGTTTCGGTAGTGAGTAAGGTCACCACAGTTATAACACGACCCAGGTGGAAACTGTGCTTGCGCAGCAACATGATTTGCAGCAGCTTGATTTGCATAACGGCATGTATTGACCAAATATCCCAATCGCCCACAGTGGGTACATTTGTGACACTGCACTTGCTCCAGATGATGACGGTTGCATTGATTGCACCTAGAAGCGGTTCCCTTATACGGCTTCATCCCTGAGGCGAGTCATGGTGATAGCTAAATCAACGGTCTTCTGGAGTTCGACACCTATTTGCTGGGCAATTTGTAGCACCTAGTTCGTACATTTGAGTGTTGTTGCGATGAAGAGGCATCTTAAAGACATTGGAAGACATGGGAGGAAACAGAATGACAACGCATAAAAATGGTGATCATTTGTTTGTTACCTAAGGCAAACAAATGAGACGGTGACTAATCAAAGTAAGCGGGTCATATTAATGTATCGCGAAGACATGCTTTAGCCTATAAGTGGACACTCACCCCAAGAGTTCCCAGGTAAGAGTGACTGGTCCGATTATGTGGATTCATACGGACACTCTAGCCTTAGACAGAAAGCTCAGAGTACATGCATCAACCCTTCTAGATTGCACGTGTTCACATGATAAGACCCAACTTTGACGAGATTTTGAAAACTTTGAAAGTTTAAAACCTTATAATAAATCATCCTAGAACAGATGATTGGTTTTCAAAGCGGATTTGAAATTTGTGTTCTTGTTGTGGTTGTCACCTAAGGATAAGTGACGGTATTGTTTTAAGATCTAAACACAAGAATCTTGTGTTAGGGTCCTAGGAAGGTTATAGTCTAGGTCAAAGCATTACAAATAACCTAATTCCCTATAACCATTGGCTCTGATACCAACTTTTCTATCACACCCCGACCACGTAAAACAACAAATCGTGGTGGAAACGTCGGGGAGTGTCGTAACAAAATCATTCTTTCACAACCATGGATTAAATAATTTTGTTTTATTGAATTATTGAACTCATTGTTCTATTACAAATCAGATGAATACTAATACTGTCTTTCAAGTTTTAAAGTCGCTACGGCACGAGTCCATCCTATGTGTAACATGCATCAACAATCATCACATAGCAGCACCTGAAACATATGTAAAAATAGGTACGTCAGCATAAAAATGCCTGTGAGATACATAGGTTTTATTAATGCAGGATTCATGACTTGTAAGTTTAAAAGAATGTTTAAGAAAAGTAGTCATGAACTTAAAAATGTTTTCTTTATAAATCATGCGAAAATTGATAAGAACTCAGATGATATAAAAGAATAATGCACAGATAAATAAATAACCATGTATAATGTGTTTGTATAAAATATGTTGTTTGTAAAACAATGTTTTGATAAAAATGTTTGTAGCATATAAAAATATACCTTGGTTTTGAGAAAATCGGATAAGTAATATATATTAAAATATATTTTAGTTTCAAAACAGTTAAACAGTTAGTACATCAAATATACTTTAGTTGTTAAAATAATAGTTTTTGGTAGTATATCATAAGTATACTTTGGTTTTGTAAATAACATAGCAAAACTATGCTTTGGTTTTGTAAATAGCATATCAACTATGCCTTAGTAAATAACAAAATATATGTTGGTTTTGTACATAGTATATCAAATTATACTTTGGTAAACAATATCACATATGGGTGCATATCAAACGATACTTTGGAAGTATATCAAAATATACAAAAGAAAAAGTGATTTAGAATTCATTCAAACCTTAGTGTATCAAACTACACCTTAGAGACTATAGAAATATCACACAGGCAATCTCTATTTGGATTAAATTTGGTTTCTGACATTCCATACAACAGGAATGGGGTGTCTAGTCCTATAGCGCTATATCGTACTACCAATCGGTTTGGTGAATGTATAAAATAAGTGCAACCCAACAATTAATTTTATATTCCTTGAAAATTAGTGTTTAAACCATATATAATCATTCAGTTTGTTAAAAGACAAGTACTAGCATGTATAATCAATTTATACTTTGAAATCATGAAAATAACAATTAAGCACATATGTTTCACCCAAAACATTTGAAAACAGTAAAAGAGGGGACTATGTACTCACTTAAGGATGCTTAGAAGTCTTGAATAACAACCAAGCAAAGCCAGAGGGGTCACGGAAATCAAACAACACCTAATATAGGTAATTAAGTTAATAAACCGGACCTAAATCGGAAGATCGGATAGAATGAGGTTTCGTAAACCAAATGAGTATAGGAACTCATGTAATATTGTTTAACAAAGCCTACATTCTAAATCGAATCCTAACCTAAGTGCTTACGACCCATTACAACCCGTTTAGGTAGCTTACGCTACTTTAACGCGTCGTTCACGTAAAACGCGTTCAGAACGCCTAACTAATCCTATGACAAGTATTATATGCCTAAACATGTTTAATTATGTTGCATAATCAGTTAAGTGACAAAAGTTTGGGTTACATATGCTTAAATACCAATTATGCATGAAAAGGCCATTTTGGTCATTTTACCTAATGAATATAAACAACCTATCATACAACTAATTAAACTAAGTGACCATAAGGTATAACCTCGGAAGGTTATTCCCTATACAACTATGGTTACAAAATATGTTTGGTCGGATCCTAATGATCGACCAAACGGGTCGGGTTCGAAAGTCTAAACTGTTGTTTAAGCCCCGTTAACCCCATTTCAAGGCTCTAAAATTAAGTTAAAGTATAGGGAGCATAAAACATGCTCAAAAATATCTCGGATGTCGGTTCGTTTGGCCGTACGGTTGCGTTGTATGGTTAACTACGACGGAAGTCGTAACGGACGCAAAAATGATCCAAATTAGGTGACGAATGGAATTTTATCATGCCAATCACTAAAATAAAATATTTTAATGATTACATAAATTTTTGGATGTCCGGATATATTCAGAACGTAAGATATGTGCGAAAATGCAAACTTATGCACTTTTTGATGCTTTTAGTCCCTATTGATCAAGAAAGTTTAATTTTGCGCACCAAACACCTCAAAGCCTATTTATAATCTATGTAAATGATATTTAGGGCTTGTTTAACTTATGATCATGTTCCGGAATGTTCGATACCGTATAAATCGGCATACTTTCACAGTTTAACACAAATAGTCCCTGCGATCGAATAAACTTGATTTCGACACACCAAACCATCCAGAACTTATTTCTAAGTTATGTAAAGGTTATTTAAGGTATGTTAAGCCTATGTCACTATTCTGGAGTGTTTTTCGCGTTAAACTGATTTCGTTTACGTATCAGTTCGCGTATAACTTTCCATAAAGCGCTTAGAGCTCGAAATCAATCCAGAATTGATATGTGCAAATGATACACATATTTATACAAATCCCAAGTATGAAATACGATATTTCATTGGTTTGGTATTTGTACGATGGTTGTAGTGACACAGGTGTTACAACGATGAATTTTGAAAACTTATCCATTGGGATAAAGTTGAGTTGAGACAATTATTCTTTATGGGCTACTCTCATGAATTAAGTGATTGGTGGGAGGGGAAGAGGTTCTCACCTTTCCAGAGAACCGCCATCTCCATGAAAAACATATCAAAGTTATGCACGCTGGGAGCAAGACGATCAATGTGTATTCACATGGTTGATTCAAAATATTGAATCAAATCTTGTTAACAACGTTTCTCAATACCCCACCGCTAAAGCCCTGTGGGATGGGCTAGCGATAACATAAGGGTCAGGAACTGATTCTCTACAGATCTTTGACCTTCATAAGAAGGCCAATTCAATGAGGCAAGGGAAGGATACGTTGGAAGAATGCTGGAACAAATTACAGAACATCTGGATGACAATTGATCGAAGGGATCCAAATCCAATGAAGAACCCCAGAGATATATAGATCTATAACAAGAAAGTTCAAGAACAAAGATTGTACTAGTTGTTGATAGCCATAGACGACAAGCTCGAACCTATCAAGAAAGATATATTGAAGCGAGACCCCCTCCATTCTGTAGAAACCGTGTACACTGCTATACGAAGGGAAATTGCAAGACTTAACATCTTGCAGATAACAATCCCTTCCGAGTCAACTGAAATTGGGTTAGGGCTGGTTGCTCGCAAGCCATCCGGAAGAGGCAAATTCCGATCAGAACCACTAAAGAGGGAGAAGGAGGACAAGTCAAAACTTTTTTGCACCAATTGCAATATGAAGAAGCACACTAGAGAAATGTGTTTTAGATTGGTGGGTTATCCGGATTGGTGGGAAAAACCAGGACAGCGGGGAAAAGGGGCTGTTGCCGTCAGAGGGCAAAACGCCGGCGACAAGCCGACATCATCATCAGCTGCTGACAAAAAAACTGGTTGTATCTTCTGCTGGATTTGGAGGTGCGGCAGTGGGAATGGACAATTTCAAGGAAATAGGTAAAAGGATTGGAAGTTACACTCCAAGCCCTTCTATTATTAACACTAAATATTTTAAACCTTGTTGCTTTGATATTGAGAAAAATGTGACCACCATACCCAAAGGTTATAAGGCTCGATCTCCTACTCACAGTTAAAAAAAACAACAGACTAATTTTTTTACTGTGGAACCACTGATACAATGACATATGATCCGAATGATTATCTACACTTGGGATCATCGTCAAAAACATATATCGAAACTGCGAGTGGAGAACATATCGAGGTTAAAGGTGGAGGTGCCATTGAATTCTCGAGTAACATGAAGCTGAAATATTGTCTTTATATTCCATCTTTGTCCTCAAATCTTTTGTCCATTAGTCAAGTTACGAAGGAACTAAATTATGTGGTTCTAATGTTTCCAAATTTTTGCATGTGACATGAAATTTTTACGATTGAGATAATTGGGTGTGGTACGGAGTGTAACACCTGTGCCTCCACGGCCATCAAAAAAATACCGAACCAATGAAATATTTTACTTCATACTTGGGATTTGTAAAAATATGTGTATCATTTGCACATATCAATTTTTGTTCAATTCCAAACTCTAAATCGCTTTCTGGAAGGTTATACGCGCACCGATGCGTAAATATAACCAGTTTAATGCAACGAACACTCCGGAATAGTGAAATAGGCTTAACATACCTTATATAACCTTTACATAACTTAGAAATAAGATTTGGAAGGTTTGGTATGCCAAAAGCAAGTTAATTCGTCTACAGGGACTAAATATGACAAACTGCGAAAGTATGCCAATTTGAACTGTAACAGACATTCCGGAACATGAACATAAGTTAAACATACCATAAATATCCTTTACATAGCATAGAAATAGGCTTTGAGGGGTTCGGTATGCTAAAATAAACTTTTGGGTCATTCAGGGACTAAAAGTGTCAAAAAGTGCACAAGTTTGCACTTTCGCGCATAATTTACGTTCTGAATACACCAGGACATCCAAAAATTTATGTAAGCATGACTATATTATGATTTAGTGTTTGGCTTGCCAAAAATCCATTCGTCACGTCATTTGGATCGTTTTTCGCGCTTATGCGCATTCCGTCGTAATTAACCGAACATCGCAACCGTACGGCTAAACGAACCGACATCCGAGATATTTTTGAACACATTTTAAGTTCCCTATACTTTAACTTCATTTTAGAGCTTTGAAATGGGGTTAACGGGCCTTAAACGTGTCGAAAATGGGCTGAATGCATGAAAGGGACCAAAAGTGTAAATCTGCCAAACTAAGGCCTAGCGCACCGCTACCCTTATTATGTAACGGTGCGCTAGCCTGGGACAGACCAGATGCAGTGTATTTCACAGCCTGTTTGCAGCTGATTCATCCACAACCACACACTCACACATGCTTAGTCAGCAGATAAGAACTCATATTTAGCCACCATAAGTTTCCAACAAGTGTACGCCTTGGATTCGAGCACGGTTTCCATGAAACGATCCTAACGGTTCGGGTATTCCTATAAATACCCATTCACCCCCATTGCTAAAATCACTAGAATCTTGATCTTAGGAACTCTAAGTTGAAACCATTGTTTCATACCTGAGATTCTTGGATCGAGATTAGCATTCGGGGACCCTTCGTAAGTATTCTTTCGTTCTTTTATTGCTTTTCGAGTCTTTCGAGTCTGAAAGTCAAACTTTGTTTGACTTTCTACGTTGACCAGTAATGGTCAATGCGAAGTTCGTTTGAACTTCGCAACGTGAGTGTAATCACGTTGGTTATAGTCCCTTGGGACTATGCCTACTGATTACCACGTTGTCTAGGGTCGTAAGGGTAAGCGATCTGATAAATCGCTTATACCTTCGAACCCGACCCAGTTTGGTCGATCATTAGGATCCGACCAAATACATTAGGTGACCATAGTATATAGGGAATAACCTTCCGAGGTTATACCTTATGGTCACATCGTTTAAGTAGTTGTATGATAGGTAGTTTATATGCCTTAGGTAAATTACCAGAATACCCTTTTCATGTATAATTGGTAATTAAGCATATGTAACCTAAACTTTTGTCACATAACTGATTATGTAACATGTTTAGGCATATAACACTTGTCATAGGACTAGTTAGGCGGTCCGAACGCGTTTCACGCGAACGACGCGTTAAAGTAGCATAAGCTATCTAAACGGGTCGTAATGGGTCGTAAACAATTATGTTAGGTTTCAATTAGTATGTAGGCTTTTTTAAACCAAATGACACGAGTCTCTACACTCGTTTGGTTTACGAACCCTCATGCTACCCGATCTTCCGATCTAGGTCCGGTTTATTAACATAGTTACCTATATTAGGTGTCGTTTGATTCCGTGATCTCTAGCATTGTTTAGTTGTTACTCAAGGACTACTGAGCAATCTCAAGTGAGTACATAGACCCCTCTTTTACTGTTTTCCAAACGTTTTGGGGTGGAACACATGTGCCTACTTGTTACTTTCATGCTTTCATGTTTTCACATCATATACATGCTATGTTCAATAGTACACTTATAGTACATTGTTTTACATGATTTCATTGTTTTTATGCTATGTATGTCCATTGCGTGCATACTTAGTACATCATTTTACATTTACATTTTATGCTATGTATGTCCATTGCGTGCATACTTAGTACATCGTTTTCATCACATGCTTACATTTTGTTATGACATTTGGGTTGTTTACAATGGAACAATACATTCATTAACATTAGCTACGCCGTTCGTTAGTAGGTAGTGGTACCATAGGAATTGACAACTCCCGTTCCTGAAATCCCAGGGAAAGGGGATTGGAAGGAATGACCGAATTCGATATACATGAAGCACAGATAATCCTTTAAGTCGTTTAAGGGTTTATCGCCACAGTCTCAAGGCTTGGATGTATGCATTATAACGATACCGCATAAATGTTCATATTCAGTATAGCATGCATATACACAATACATAACATTTTAACATGATTTACATTGATCATGCATTTCCACAGAACATAACTTTGATTTAAACCAAGTTTTACTTCAATACTATGTTCTTGTGCATATGGTTTAGTTGATACATTCCGCTAGCCATACATATCATTTTAGTTACACAATACATAACACTTTAACATGATTTACATTGATCATGCATTTCCACAGAACATAACTTTGATTTAAACCAAGTTTTACTTCAATACTATGTTCTTGTGCATATGGTTTAGTTGATACATTTCACTAGCCATACATATCATTTAGGTTACATATTACATGATTTACATTTATCATGCATTTCCACAGAACATAACTTTGATTTAAACCAAGTTTTACTTCAATATTATGTTCTTGTGCATATGGTTTAGTTGATGCATTTCACTAGCCATACATATCATTTTGGTTACACATTACATGGTTTACATTTGACACATAAACACTTTTGACATTGGTTATACATTACATGATTTACATCTTGACATAAACATTTTAACATATTATTTCGGTACATTTGGAAGTGGTTTAAACATAGACATCTTACATTGTTGGTTTGGTTTGAGTAAGTGATTAAGTAACGAGGCATGTGTAATATGATACAAGCATGGTGGATACGCCGCTGGTACTTCCTATATATAAGTGTTGGTATGGTATTACATATCATAGCGTTATTTGAATCATTTCAGTTTATGACATATAACATTTTATACAAATAACATACTGTTCACAATACATTGTTTTACAAACAACTTAACTTATACAAACTCATTTTACATGGTTATTCATTTAACCTTACATTTATTTATACATATCATCTGAACTTATTGTTTTTCAAATGATTTACAAAGACAAATCAAATTACAAGGTTCATGACTAAACATTTTCTTAAACAGAAGTCATGAATCTTATTTTCACAAAACCTATGTACTCGCCGGCATTTTTATGCTGACGTACCTATTTTCACATGTGTTTTCAGGATATGAAGCATAGGATTGATCAAGATACACATAGGCGGACATGGGCCTTAGTGACAATAAAAGATGCAAGACTAGTTAATTATGTTGTATTTCCTTGTTTGTTAAGACATTGTAACACCTTTAATCAATAAAACGAAACTTCAATTGCCATGGATTTGAAACAATTAATTCTGTTACAACACTCCCCGACATTTCCGCCACATTTTGTATGTTCTACGTGGTCGGGGTGTGACAGAAAAGATGGTATCAGAGCTCATGGTTATAGGGAATTAGGTTATTAGTAATACTTTGACCTAGTCTATAACCTTTCTAGGACCCTAACACGAGTTTACTTGCGTTTAGTCATAAAACAATACCGTCACCTATCCTTAGGCGACGATCACAACAAGAACATAAATTTCCAAACCGCTTTGAAAACTAATCATCTGTTCTAGGATGATTGATTACTAGGTTTTGAACCCTCTATTGTAAGGTTTAGAACTCTCTATTATATGGTTTTGAACCCCTTTGAGTTTTCAAAACATCGTCAAGGTTTTGGGTTTTAAATAATGTGAACACGTGCAAACTGGAAGGGTGAATGCCTGTATTCTGGGTTTTCTGTCTAGGCAAGCACTTCATATACATCTCATCAGACGCGAGACAAGTTGTGCTTACCTGGGAATTCTTGGGATGAGTGTTCACTTATAGGCGAGCATGTCTTCGCGATACATTATTTTTGACCCATTTACTTTGATTTGTCACCATCTCATTTGTTTGCCTTAGGTAACAAACAAATGATCACAATTTTCATTCGTTACCATTCTGCATTGATTTTCCAATAACCTTTCACTTGCTTCTTCCTCTGTCTTTCATTTTCTTTTAGAATGTCTATTCCTCTCAGCACTGGTCAAATGCCCGAGCGAACAGCCAAATTTGTCCAGCAAATTGGCGAAGTGATTCAGAGGACTGTGGATTTAGGTATTGCCATGGCTCGTCTCAACAATGAAGCCTCTCGTCTCGACAATGAAGCCACTCAAGAGCCACTGAAGGAAGCAGAAGTCAAGCCAGCACCAAAATCAAGGAAGCGTAAGGCTTCAAGGAAACCCGCAGCGGTTACACCTAATCAAGCAGGACCTAGCCAAGTGGCATGGCCACCAGCTAGGAAGCCGTACTTAGGAACTACTCCTAGGTGCAAGCGATGTAACGGTCATCATTCAAACCTCATACCCTGCTTCAAATGTACCTACTGTGGACGGCGGGGACATTTGATTAACACATGCCGCTTTGCTGCCCAAAACAAAGCTGCTATAAACCTTGCTGCTACCCAACTCCAAGTCAACTCAACTCAAGCTCGTTTTCCGCGTGGTACTTGCTACAACTGTGGCGATACGAGCCATTTCAGGAACAACTGCCCGAAGATAGTCATTGCAAATCCAACCCTTGGATGAGCATTCGGCTGAACAAAGGATGTTGTTGTTTTATGCCTTTGTTTCTTTTGTTTTCGTGTATTGTGAAACAATATGTCTTGTTCATAAATAAAAGTTGTTGATCACAATTCTGATATACAAGTATAATAACAGGTGTTTATGGCATTTCCCTATAATACCTGCATCAAGGAACTATGTTCCTTACAAACTACTCTAGTGATTCTCTCTTTCAAATGATCGCTCATGATTCCCTCAAAAATTTTAAGTACTCGTTTCACTCTAGGAAACAAAGTACAGAAAATAAGGGGACATTATGAGTAATCATGCTTCTGCACATCTGTGCCTTTAAATCCTTGGTTAGATAACTAAGGGTATTATCAAATCTCATACCCATTACGTTTTGATTTTCAACATACACAGTACAAGTATTTCAAAACAATCTTCATGATCTCAAAACATTTTCATATAGTTTGAAAACAATTTTTCTAGATGCATTGTCTATGTTATTTCAAAAATATTGGCCATGTTATCAAAACCAACCTTCCTAATTTCAAAATATTTCATATAGTCTGAAGACAATATTAACACAATACATTTTCTGATCAAGTGCATGATTTCGAAAAGCATCATACATGTTTTTCAAAAACCTTATACATAATTTCAAAAATTCATCTCGCATGATTTTAAAAACATTTTTGTAAATATATCTATCTAATACACCTACTTTATGATTTCAAAAGTATTATATATAAGGTTTCAAAAACGTTAAACACATTTTTCTTAAAAGAACCCCATGCATAGTTTTCAAAAATATTTTCTTCATACATTGACTTAACTTTCAAATTTCGCTTCATATGTCGCCTTGGCATATCAGGCATCTCAACTTCATAAGCATTTTACATCATGTTTTTGACCTAAGCACATCCAGTGCAAGGTTTCAAAACATCTTCAACTTTTAAATCCATATGGGATCTTTTTATCTTCACAATTAGATCCTTGTGGGTAATTTTCATACAAATCAGAGTCCTTAATTGGATTCCTTATGTACCTTAATTCGAATATTTCGGTTCCTTACAATCGAAATCGAATTTTTCTTTTTGAATCTTTCTATCTTTATAATTAGATTCTTGATAACGTTTAAAGTACCAAATGAAATCCACGGATTGGATTCCTAGTGTGCTTTAAATGCATGTACGCAATTAACAAGACAAATTAACAAACAATTTTGTGGTTATATGACTATGTGTTTATGCATCTTATGTTTTCTTTTATGCATTTTTGTGTTTTTGAATACTCTGGATATTCGTTATCCAAATCCTGGCAGAATCTTTCATATCTTCATATGAGGGATTCGTAGCTGGATAGTCAAAAGGTACTACCTTAAATCCTTAATGGGCTTCTATGTAATAGTTAAGACCCTTGGATTATATAGTACCACTCCATGATTCATAAGAGACCCTTTAGTGGTCTAGTCAAAAAGATTGATTCACAATTTGGTTAAAGAACGACATCTAGTGATGTAGCTGAACAGACTCCTTGATAGTCTATTTAGATCATTTATTGATTTAATTAAAAGGACTCTATGGCAGTCTAGTCACACTCCTCACAGGATTGTTCATTTGGTTTTACCCTACACATTATAAAATAAACTGTGTGAACTGTGCAAGGAATTGTCTAATTATGGACGCGTACATAGTTATGAAATTTAGTGCACAGAAACCCAGTAAGATTTATTATGTTTAAGAACCGATAGTGGCAACAATAAAGGAATGTGAACAATGTACAGGAGGTACGGTGGACGCACCAATGACGCTTCATATACTTGTATATAAGTATCCCTCCTACATTGCAAGCATAATGTTATTAAGTTTACTAGAAGTTTAGAACCCTAACCAATATTGTTCGATCTTTTCAACTTAATGTTTTAAACTCTCACAAGTTTCCTCTAAATAAATTTCGGGACGAAATTTCCTAAAGTAGGGGAGACTGTAACACCTGTGCCTCCACGGCCATCAAACAAATACCGAAACAATGAAATATTTTAATTCATACTTGGGATTTGTAAAAATATGTGTATCATTTGCACATATCAATTTTTGTTCAATTCCAAACTCTAAATCGCTTTCTGGAAGGTTATACGCGCACCGATGCGTAAATATAACCAGTTTAATGCAACGAACACTCCGGAATAGTGAAATAGGCTTAACATACCTTATATAACCTTTACATAACTTAGAAATAAGATTTGGAAGGTTTGGTATGCCAAAAGCAAGTTAATTCGTCTACAGGGACTAAATATGACAAACTGCGAAAGTATGCCAATTTGAACTGTAACAGACATTCCGGAACATGACCATAAGTTAAACATACCATAAATATCCTTTACATAGCTTAGAAATAGGCTTTGAGGGGTTCGGTATGCTAAAATAAACTTTTGGGTCATTCAGGGACTAAAAGTGTTAAAAAGTGCACAAGTTTGCACTTTCGCGCATAACTTACGTTCTGAATACACCCGGACATCCAAAAATTTATGTAAGCCTGACTATATTATGCTTTAGTGTTTGGCTTGCCAAAAATCCATTCGTCGCGTCATTTGGATCGTTTTTCGCGCTTATGCGCATTCCGTCGTAATTAACCGAACATCGCAACCGTACGGCTAAACGAACCGACATCCGAGATATTTTTGAACACATTTTAAGTTCCCTATACTTTAACTTCATTTTAGAGCTTTGAAATGGGGTTAACGGGCCTTAAACGTGTCGAAAATGGGCTGAATGCATGACAGGGACCAAAAGTGTAAATCTGCCAAACTAAGGCCTAGCGCACCGCTACCCTTATTATGTAACGGTGCGCTAGCCTGGGACAGACCAGATGCAGTGTATTTCACAGCCTGTTTGCAGCTGATTCATCCACAACCACACACTCACACATGCTTAGTCAGCAGATAAGAACTCATATTTAGCCACCATAAGTTTCCAACAAGTGTACGCCTTGGATTCGAGCACGGTTTCCATGAAACGATCCTAACGGTTCGGGTATTCCTATAAATACCCATTCACCCCCATTGCTAAAATCACTAGAATCTTGATCTTAGGAACTCTAAGTTGAAACCATTGTTTCATACCTGAGATTCTTGGATCGAGATTAGCATTCGGGGACCCTTCGTAAGTATTCTTTCGTTCTTTTATTGCTTTTCGAGTCTGAAAGTCAAACTTTGTTTGACTTTCTGCGTTGACCAGTAATGGTCAATGCGAAGTTCGTTTGAACTTCGCAACGTGAGTGTAATCACGTTGGTTATAGTCCCTTGGGACTATGCCTACTGATTACCACGTTGTCTAGGGTCGTAAGGGTAAGCGATCTGATAAATCGCTTATACCTTCGAACCCGACCCAGTTTGGTCGATCATTAGGATCCGACCAAATACATTAGGTGACCATAGTATATCGGGAATAACCTTCCGAGGTTATACCTTATGGTCACATCGTTTAAGTAGTTGTATGATAGGTAGTTTATATGCCTTAGGTAAATTACCAGAATACCCTTTTCATGTATAATTGGTAATTAAGCATATGTAACCTAAACTTTTGTCACATAACTGATTATGTAACATGTTTAGGCATATAACACTTGTCATAGGACTAGTTAGGCGGTCCGAACGCGTTTCACGCGAACGACGCGTTAAAGTAGCATAAGCTATCTAAACGGGTCGTAATGGGTCGTAAACAATTATGTTAGGTTTCAATTAGTATGTAGGCTTTTTTAAACCAAATGACACGAGTCTCTACACTCGTTTGGTTTACGAACCCTCATGCTACCCGATCTTCCGATCTAGGTCCGGTTTATTAACATAGTTACCTATATTAGGTGCCGTTTGATTCCGTGATCTCTAGCATTGTTTGGTTGTTACTCAAGGACTACTGAGCAATCTCAAGTGAGTACATAGACCCCTCTTTTACTGTTTTCCAAACGTTTTGGGGTGGAACACATGTGCCTACTTGTTACTTTCATGCTTTCATGTTTTCACATCATATACATGCTATGTTCAATAGTACACTTATAGTACATTGTTTTACATGATTTCATTGTTTTTATGCTATGTATGTCCATTGCGTGCATACTTAGTACATCATTTTACATTTACATTTTATGTTATGTATGTCCATTGCGTGCATACTTAGTACATCGTTTTCATCACATGCTTACATTTTGTTATGACATTTGGGTTGTTTACAATGGAACAATACATTCATTAACATTAGCTACGCCGTTCGTTAGTAGGTAGTGGTACCATAGGAATTGACAACTCCCGTTCCTGAAATCCCAGGGAAAGGGGATTGGAAGGAATGACCGAATTCGATATACATGAAGCACAGATAATCCTTTAAGTCGTTTAAGGGTTTATCGCCACAGTCTCAAGGCTTGGATGTATGCATTATAACGATACCGCATAAATGTTCATATTCAGTATAGCATGCATATACACAATACATAACATTTTAACATGATTTACATTGATCATGCATTTCCACAGAACATAACTTTGATTTAAACCAAGTTTTACTTCAATACTATGTTCTTGTGCATATGGTTTAGTTGATACATTTCGCTAGCCATACATATCATTTTAGTTACACAATACATAACACTTTAACATGATTTACATTGATCATGCATTTCCACAGAACATAACTTTGATTTAAACCAAGTTTTACTTCAATACTATGTTCTTGTGCATATGGTTTAGTTGATACATTTCACTAGCCATACATATCATTTAGGTTACATATTACATGATTTACATTGATCATGCATTTCCACAGAGCATAACTTTGATTTAAACCAAGTTTTACTTCAATATTATGTTCTTGTGCATATGGTTTAGTTAATGCATTTCACTAGCCATACATATCATTTTGGTTACACATTACATGGTTTACATTTGACACATAAACACTTTTGACATTGGTTATACATTACATGATTTACATCTTGACATAAACATTTTAACATATTATTTCAGTACATTTGGAAGTGGTTTAAACATAGACATCTTTCATTGTTGGTTTGGTTTGAGTAAGTGATTAAGTAACGAAGCGTGTGTAATATGATACAAGCATGGTGGATACGCCGCTGGTACTTCCTATATATAAGTGTTTGTATGGTATTACATATCGTAGCGTTATTTGAATCATTTCAGTTTATGACATATAACATTTTATACAAATAACATACTGTTCACAATACATTGTTTTACAAACAACTTAACTTATACAAACTCATTTTACATGGTTATTCATTTAACCTTACATTTATTTATACATATCATCTGAACTTATTGTTTTTCAAATGATTTACAAAGACAAATCAAATTACAAGGTTCATGACTAAACATTTTCTTAAACAGAAGTCATGAATCTTATTTTCACAAAACCTATGTACTCGCCGGCATTTTTATGCTGACGTACCTATTTTCACATGTGTTTTCAGGATATGAAGCATAGGATTGATCAAGATACACATAGGCGGACATGGGCCTTAGTGACAATAAAAGATGCAAGACTAGTTAATTATGTTGTATTTCCTTGTGTTGTTAAGACATTGTAACACTTTTAATCAATAAAACGAAACTTCAATTGCCATGGATTTGAAACAATTAATTCTGTTACAACACTCCCCGACATTTCCGCCACGTTTTGTATGTTCTACGTGGTCGGGGTGTGACACGGAGCGAGGAGGTCTTTACTATGTTGATGAGGTAACTCACCAGGGACATACCATGCTTGCTCATGGAATGTCTAACAGACAACTTTGGTTATGGCACCGTCGTCTAGGTCATCCTTCGTTTGGTTATCTTAAGATGTTATTTCCGATTCTTTTTTTGAATAATTCCACTAGTATGAAGTGTGAAACTTGTGTTCTTGCTAAAAACCATAAAGTGTCTTTCAATCCAAGTAACACGAGAGTTGATTTTGCGTTTTCATTAGTTCATTCTGATGTTTGGGGTCTTGCCCTGAATTCTAACAAAAATCGATTTAAATATTTCGTATTATTTGTTGATGATTTTTTCTGGCATGACATGGGTGTATTTTATGAAACATAAATCAAAAGTGCCAGATAAGTTCTTTAGGTTTTATAAGATGATCCAAACTCAAATCAAGAAAAAAAATTCAGATTCTTCGCTCAGACAATGGTGGAGAATTTGTAAATCAAACTATGCAAAACTTTATCCAAGAAAATGGTCTCATTCATCAAACTTCATGTTCTAACACACCTCAACAAAATGGTGTTGTGGAATGAAGAAAAAGGATTGTTCTAGAAAAAAAACTCGGGCAATGATGATTGAATCCCAAGTCCCTCAATTTTTTTGTCCTGAAGCCATTGCCACATCTGTTTATCTCCTTAATGGTCTTCCTACTCATATTTTAGGATATCAAACACCTTTAAAGATCCTAGAAAGCCAAGTGAACACCCCATCTGTCTTAACCTTACCACCTCATATTTTTGGTTGTTTTGTATTCATTCACATTCCAAAAGCTCGTAAAGCAAGTTGGGCCCATGTGCTGATAAAGGTGTTTTTGTTGGTTATCGTCCACATCAGATGGGATATTGTTGTTATAATCTGATCTCTCGTCGCATTCATGTCACCATGAATTGCGACTTCTTAGAGTCAGAGTTCTACTTTGATAACCAACCTAGAATTCAGGGGGAGAGAGTCAGTGAATCTCTAGACTGGTTGAGTTGTTCTGAGGCTATTCCGACAAAGCAGGTTGATGGAGCCACCGAGTCTTCCTCAACCAGCATAGGAGAGGCGGACGAACCAATCCACACGGCTAGTGAATCGACCTCAGAAGATGTCCAAAAAGAGGTAAGTGAATCTAAATCTGATAGTACCACTTTACATGCTACTAATTCTTTTCAAGAACTAGAACCATGTCAAGAACCAGAACCGGAAGAAACAGAGACAAAAGAACCAGAAGTTCGTGTTTTACCTCCAAGGAAAAATGGAGGAGTCCTACCAAACCAATTATCCCCTTAACACAAGAAACGTGAATCTAAGTATCCAATTGATGGAGATAGAAGGGGAGTGGGTGAAGTCGCAAAAGCCTTCTTTGTCACTCTCCTTTCAGAGAATATTCCCAGAATCGCTCAAGAAGCAAGCGAGAAACATGAGTGGAGAGAGGCTACGAGTATAGAGAAGAAAGCTCTCGAAAAAAACAACACATGGGAAAAATGTGTGTTACCAAAAGGCAAGAAACCAGTTGGGTGCAGGTGGGTTTTTACCATCAAATATAAAGCTGATGGAACAGTTCAACTATAGAAAGCAAGACTTGTAGTGAAAGGATATACACAAACATGTGGTATCGACTACTCAGAAACTTTTTCTCCTATAGCGAAAATCGATACCATCAGGGTGTTATTATCGATTGCTGTAAATGAAGACTGGCCACTTCATCAGTTTGATGTGAAAAATGCATTTCTCCATGGAGATTTAAAAGAAGAAGTATATATGGAGGCTCCACCTAGTTTCTCAAAAGAATTCAATAAGAATGAAGTTTGTAGGCTTAAGAAAGCATTGCATGGTTTAAAACAGTCTCCACGAGCATGGTTTGGAAAATATACAAAGGCTATGAAGAAATATGGGTATAAACAAAGCAATGCTGACCATACTATATTCTTCAAAAGAAGGGGACGATTAGTCACATGTTTGATTATTTATGTCGATGACGTGATTATTACAGGAAGTGATACAGAAGAAATAACTCAGTTACGGGGAAATCTTTTTAAAGATTTTGAAATGAAAGATCTTGGAGGGCTGAAATATTTCTTAGGGATTGAAGTTCTTCGATCAAAAGAAAGAATTTTTCTTTCTCAAAAGAAATACATCATTGATTTGCTGGTTCAACTGGAATGGTTGAGTGAAAGCCTGTTGATACTCCTATGATAATCAATCATAATCTCAAGATTAATGAAGGAGCCAAGCTAGCGAACAAAGAAAGGTACCAGAGGTTGGTAGGGAAATTAATTTACTTAGCCTATACGAGACCTGATATTGCCTATGCAGTTGGAGTTGTTCGTCAATTTATGCATCAACCACAAAAGGAGCATATGGAAGTAGTCATGAGGATAATCCAATATCTTAAAGGCACTCCTGGTAAGGGCATTGTATTTAAGAAGGGTGGACATCTAAATGTGGAGGTATTTAACGATGCAGATTGGGCAAGTAACCCAAATGGAAGGCGGTCAACTTCTTGATTTTTTACCCTGCTAGGAGGCAACCTAGTCACTTGTAGGAGTAAGAAACAAAAGGTGGTCTCCTTGTCTAGTGCAGAATCAGTATTCAGAGGGATTGTTAAAGGGATTACAGAGATTTTATGGCTAAAGAAACTAATGAAGGAAATTGGTTTTCCTGTAATACATCCAACTCGGCTGTTCTGTGATAATATGGCTGACATAAGCATTTCAGAGAATCCGGTTCAACACGACAGAACTAAACATCTGGAGGTAGATTGACAATTCATAAATGGAAAAATTGAAGACAGGACTGTGAAACTTCCCTATATAAAATCTGAGGATCAACTTGTTGATATCCTGACCAAGGTCGTTCCAGGGAAGGTTTTCAATTCAGTTTTGTGCAAGTTGAGTATTGGAGATCCCACTACACAACTTGAGGGGGAGTGTTGAAATATGTCAAATATTATCCTCCCATAATTAACGTAATCAAAAGCAGTATTAGGGGAGGTTTGTTAGGGGTGGTTATTGTTTCCTTTTATTTCTAGTTTGTATCTTTATAAAAGGGATATTGATGTAATCGTTTTTTATAGAGTGAAAAATGCAGAAATCTCTTTGATTATTCTTTTACCATGAAAACAAACATCTGCCTGAAGACGGATCATGATGGTGGTGGTGGTGGTGTTGGTGTTGTATCTTGACAGTGGGGGTGAAGTGACGTAGCTTGATGGCGGTGGTCCAATGGTGGTGGTGGAGCTTGACGATGGTGGTCAAGTGGTGGTCGTGAAGCTTCACGGTAGTGGTGTTCTGGTGGCGTTAGCGTCACGGTGGTCGTGGCCTCTTCATGATGTTGGTGGTCCAGTGGTGGCTGAGGTTGTTGGTGTGTGGTTGAAGATTAGAGTGTGTTGAAGAAGATGGGTATAAATGAAGATTGTGTTTGTTTGAGTAAGGAAACAACCCAAGCCATTGGATCATCTTCTCATAAAGGGCCAATATCAAAACTTTTTCAGCTTCACAGGGATCAACTATTAGGGACGATGCTAATAGGAGGTATTTCTTGTAGTGATAAGCAACTTTGTTTAAGTTTTTAGTTGTACGAGTTGAATGTATATGTTGAAAATGGCAACTTTGTGTAACTTTGTTTAAGTTATTCATCAGTTCATAAGAAATTTAACAGTTCCGGCAAGTCGTATAATCTGGAAATCCATCTCCGACGAACGTTCAGGCAAACTCACTGGCATAACCAATAGCGGCGATATGCGTATTAGCGACGACATTTTGTTCATTAGCGGCTAACTATTAGCGATGACCTCTTTACCAGCGACATGTTGCCGCTAATACCTATAGTGGCGATTTTCAAGGCTCTTAGGGGCGACTTCCATCGCCGCTAAAACTATGCTTTCTTGTAGTGATACAATCTAAATATATAAAAAACATTAATGTATAAAAATTACAATAAGACAATTCAACTTTCTTTTAAACTCGGTCAAACAAAATCATGTGGTCAGCATTGGTTTCCGTATTTCATATTGTATCGATTATTCCCGATATTAAGTTTTTTTCTATTAAATCTGTTAGGTATAAATTAGTATGACACCCAAAAAAAATGACACCAACAAAATAAAATGTGCAGATTAGCAGAAAGTAATTTGTGTTCAGTATTTTTATAAATGTAATGATGTAAGTAAACTTTACATACTATTTTACAAGTAGCATTACGACCGAAACTAGTTATACATTTCCCCTTAACAAGGTCATGAAAGCCAAGTGTGTCCCCTTAACTAGTGATTCACTGTAAACTACATTTCGAATAAGATACATAGGAAAAGCTCAAAAACTTTATATGCTTGCAACAACACAAAGACCTTTACTAGTCAATATGGACCCAAACACCCTGTCCAGGAACCCCAAGGCGATTCACAAACAACACATAGTAACCAGGAGGCGCAATCTTTCCTGATGGTGGCGCGAGTGCGGTGATAACGTTATTTTCAATCTTCTTAATCGGAGGAACAATAAGTCTTTGATTTTGGGAGAAACCATGAGTTGTAAATGGTGGGTAAAGTATGGTTACCTTAGCCTCACCGAGCTTCAACTGTATTTTAGATTTGAATGTGACTGTTACCTTAAAAGGTGCTCCATACTTCAACACCTTATCAGTACAACCGGCATTGATTTCAAGCCTGTCTTTGTTGAGTGCTTTGTCCAAGTACGGAGGGTGGAATTTCTCGGCTCGCAACTCTGTCGGGTACGGGACATTGAAAGTGTAGAACTGGTGAGGGTTGCTGCCAACGACCAAGATCTTTGTGTCAGGTAGCAATGCTGCACTGGAATGGTACATCCTAGCAATAGTTGTAGGATGCATTTCTTTAAACCTTTGACCCATAGGCTTAAAAGGAGAATATATGAGTGGGGTAAAGTTAGGATCTATAGCATTCTCCCAGGCAGCAACACCCTTTTTAGCGCCATTTAGGATGATGAGATCTCCTGTTGGAAGGTGTAACATATCACCCATCACTCTTGGTGTTGGCATATCTTCTTCAGGTTCCCATTTTGCAGCATTCATCAGCATTGGATGGATTCTATGACAATCTCTTAAAGCTGGAACAAAAACCTTTTGCTGGGCAGGCTTTGCATCAACCATTTCAAATGCGTCCGGTGTGTTACCACCACAAACAACGACTTCAACGTTAAGGGGATGCGAATTGTCTTCGGACATTTTGAGGGGAAGAATAGCAGACACACCGGAGGCTGGGTAGTTTCGCGATCCCCCTGGTAACCTAGGATATTCTAATATAATCTTTCCTGTTAAAGGGTTTAAGTGGATGGAGCGATCGTTGGCGAAAATGAATACATTTCCATCAGGAAGTAGGTAAACAAACGGGTAGAGATTGTTTTCGATGAATCGGTAAAGTCCCTTAGGAGGGGTACATGTTTCTTTGAGGAAAGGCAAGTCGAATCTCATGGGTTTGAAGTCTAGTGATGGTGGCACGACCTCGACGCTGAAGGCGTCCCGACCGCCTACCACTATTGCTCTCCCATCTTCCAAAACCTGATTAGTTGCATACCTGTGATCGGTTATATTTTAGTGATCATATGATAATACAATGTATTTAGCTATATAGTGGCTTTATAAGGTATGCACAATTGGTAGCTTTTTTTTACATACCATCTGTTGTCACCAAGAGCACCTTTTCTGTCAATAAAGTTGGCATTCAGATTATCTTTAGGCAGCATTCTAACGGTTTTGACACCAGTGAAGGTACCTCCGGTAGCCATAAGGTTACCATTAGGCCACAAGTTTCCTGATGAGCACCATGGTTCACCTGACAACTGCCAGAAACACAAGGTGACGTTAACATTTATATTTATGATGGTCCAGAAGAAATTTGTAACAAATCAATAAATGATATTGGAAAGAAATTAAATGTCGGAAATCCGGTCCAACTGATAGCCAGCCTGTTTAAATGAAAGCGGCTCAACAATAGACCACTGGTCTGCTTCCCTGTCCAATCAGTGTGGACCGGCTGGTCCGGTCCAATTCCGAAAACACCGGAATAAAAACAGGCATATCGATCAATGATTGTGAAATATATTATTTTTCGATTAGGTCATTATTGGATATTTTAAGTTTTGAGATAACTACATGCCTTGCCTGTTTTAAGTTTTGAGATAACTACATGCCTTAAATGTTTCAAAGAAATGTAATTTCGTTTCAAATTATCTTAAACCCCCAGTAAATAAATTGATTTTCCAACAATAAATATTAGCTATCTTCATATTTTGGCAATGGTTCATCAGAAACATACCACAATGGGTTTAACTTTTCTGTTAATCCAGTCATAAGAAACCGCATGAGCGAAACAATCTGGCTGGTCGTTTACATCTATATTAACCGGACAGTTTCCCTTGGGAGTCAATTTTAAAGCAGAAGGCCCAAGTGTTGTTGCATCAAACCAGACCACCCTATCGTTCGGCATCAATTGGAGTTGCATTGCACCCACACCCACATTCTTATGATCGATAACCCAATGTCCTCTAGAATTTGTCGTAATCTCCGGTTTTGTGTAATCGACGCCACCAATATGATTGGTAAGATTAGGATCTATATTCCGGCCCACAGAAAACACAAAGAATCGAGGGAGGAGGATGAGGAGGGTGACATACGTTTTGAACAAAGAATCCATTGAATCATTTAGCTGTTTACAATATCATCATACAATACCCTTTATAACGTATGAGCTAAAAAGTTTGTGGATAAAACACAAGCGAAAATCTAGAGGAGAATATATTCTAACAATAGTTTAAGGTCGTTATTAACCATACACAATCGAAAATATATGTTTTAGATTTCAATATTGCCTTCTAATTAAGGACACAAATTATTTGTTTATCTTAAACTAAATGTTTTTGGCGCCATAGTGAAAAGTGCGGTTAATTTTTTTCAATGTGTATGGGCTGTTTGTTTACCTCTTAATAAAACTCTTAATGATTCAGACCTCTTATTGTTTCAGCACTTAATGGTTCAGCCTGTTTGTTTCACGAGCACATGTCTGAATGGTTCAGACATTTGCCTTTGAATAATTAAGATTTATACAGAGTCTGAATGGTTAAGATCTCTAATATGAATTGGTCAGACATTTGCCTCTGAACGGTTAAGCATCATACAGGGTATTAATGGTTCAATCCTCTTACTGGTTCAGCACTTAACCATTCAGATGTTGCCAAATTGCCCCTACATCACAATCACAACTTTTATTCTTTTATAATAGAGTAAATTACAAAAATCATCGTTTCATGCATGTCACTTATTGCAAATTGTGTCTTTTGTCTTCAATAATTACAGAAAACGTACTCGATGTTTGCAAACCCTTGCAAATTATGTCCTTTAGCCCTTACTCATTTAATTTTTGTGGTTAAATTTGACCAAATGGACCCCATATGACAGTATTTTTGTGGTTAAATCTGAACAAATATACCTCACATGAGATTAAAATGACCAAAATACCCTCATGTGGGGTCCATTTGGTTAGATTTAACCAAAAAAAATAACTAAGTTAGTGTTAAATGTCATAACTTGCAAGAGTTTGCAAACATCGACTACGTTTTCTGCAATTATTGAAGATAAAGGACACAGATTGCAATAAGTGAGATACATAAAGACAATTTTTGTAATTTACTCTTTATAATACGTCAGCATTTGGTACACCCTTTTGAGATTAATTCAAACAAAAGGAATGGTTCTACACAACGGGTCAGAAGCACGAAGTGGAGTAATTTGTTAGCAATAGTTGTTAGCCATGTCAGCCTTAATTGTTTTGTAGAAGTTTGAAAAGTTGTTAGCCATGTGAAAATTTTAGGGTGATGGTGTCAATTCATAAAGTTGAAAACTAATATAACACGTCATAGGGTGTCGATTACCAATCCACGTGATTGTTCATCAGCAATATATATGGCTGATCAATTATAAACTTAAGTATGTCTTGTTCGACTATATTCAAGGTTAGTGTTTAGGGTTCATCCCTACAAGCAAACTAAGCAATTACGACCAAAATTTGCGACCAACATAAGATGGTCGCAAAATTAGCAACCGGTTTGTGACCAAATTCAAAAAATCGCACAACTACAGACCAACCTAGATTCGGTCACAAAACGGTCGCAAATTTTATGATCGCATATTTGCAGTTGCAAATTAGTTGAATAGTGTCGGAAAACGGTCACAAATACAAGAAATGAAAAAAACTAAAGTTGCGACCGCTAAATACGAGATAAATAAAAAAAAAGAAAAAGTTAAGACCGTCCGAAGCAGTCACAAATACGAGAATTCTAAATATACATAATTGTATACAAAACATTAAAAAAACTGTTGGAATGTTTGGCTTTACAGATAGAAAAAAATATAATTACTCTATGTATTTTTTAATAATTTATCAACCAATTATTTTTAACAAACTAACTTTACTTACTTTATTTTAATTAACCTTCCGATTATGGTAAAGTCATATAATCATAAAAAAACATCAAACGATATCATAACTTTATTTATTTGGTACAAGAGAAACCATGTTTTACATTGTTTGCTATTATTTAACTTTATTTATGAACATCTTTCTGTACCGAAAAAAAATATTTACTAGTAAACTAAAAACCAATAAATTAGTATATAAAAATCATTTAATAGTAGAAAACCAATAGTATAAAACCAATAAGTGAGGCTAGTCGTTTCTTGTTAGCCCAAAAAAAATTAAGAAACTGGCCCAAATTTAAATTTGAGCCCATTTCCCTTAAAGCCCTAAATCCTAGTTTGGTCGTATGTTTCACATCTTTTTTTTTTTAACGGCAAACAAACTCAATGCCGAGCACTCTTGGGGCACCCACTGGACAAACGGAGTACTCCGAGAGTAACCCGAGTCCACCACCAATTCCGGGGAAAACCCGGTAACCCACCCACCCGTAGGCACGACGATGAAATTACTGGTAAAACCCGTTTGGCTCAAGGATCCAACCCAGGTTTCCCTGGGTCTCCTATCATTGCCCACCAGTGCCTCACTCTGCATCAAGTGGGAGTCGAACTTGCATCTCTCAAGAGAAATGCAAGCCCTCCACCACTTGATCTAGAGATCATTGGCTGTATGTTTCACATCTAATTACCAACATCAGTCGCTCACCCTCTCCGACGGCTTCTTTATCCAGCGAATCGGTGATGCGTCTTTCTCCAGTGAGTCAGCGCTACTTCTTTCTCCGGCGAGTCAGCGCTACTTTTTTCTCCAGTGAGTCAACGACACATCAACCATCATTTCAGGTTACATTACACTCTAAATTCTTAAATTTGAATTGATTTCTCATCTGACAACTCTCAGTGTAAAATGAATCATGTATGTGACTGGTTTGTGCTTTTCAAATCTGAAATAATATAGCTTATTAGAAATATGAAGTTTAGTTATTTATAATTTATAAGTTATAGCTTTAGTACAACTATTTGATTTTTAATGTTTTTGAACTAATATGTTAATGTTTGAATTTTTTTAAGTACTAAAACACCTAGTGTTACATTTTTAAAAATGACCCTTTTACCCTTTTCAAATTCTGTCATTAATCGTGCTTTATAATATGATAGGATTAATTCGAATAGTAATGGATTGGTATACTAATCGAGGGTGGATGTCGAATTGTTTTTGGAATTCGCATTTTTCTAAAGAATAAGTGGTTGATACGAGGGTGAATATGCATGGTGAGACAACACGTGTCATAAAATGTCCTTGTTATAAATGCCAAAATATAAGTTATAGAGACAGAGCCACTGTACAAAAACACTTGTTTAAGGATGGTTTCATGCTTCGTTATGAAATGTAGAGTGAACATGGTGAAAAGTCCAACCACGATGTTGGACAATCTTCTACTACAATGGAGGTTGATGATGATGATGGTTGCAAACATATGGTGTTAGATAACTTTTGTTCATGCGATTATACTTCAAGTACATTGGAAGGACGTGTACCTAATCCAGAAGAAAAAAGATTCTATGACATGTTAGAAGCTGCTGATGAACCTTTGTGGGAGAGTGAAAAGGCTACAAGTTTTTCAAAGTTACAAGTGGCTACGAGTTTTTTGACATGGAAATCACTTTTCAATGTGTCAACTGCAGCTTAGAACTTTAACATTTCCATGATTAATGCATTGTTGCCTGAAAATAATAAATTTCTAAAAACTTTTATGATATGAAGAAGAGTTTAGAACCGTTGAGTCTTCCTTACGAGAGAATTGATGTTTTCAAAAACCATTGCATGATATTCTATAAGCTAGAAAAGGCATTGATACATTGTAAATATTGTAAGGAATCTCGTTACAAAACTGTCTTGAATAAGGTACCTAATTTGGTGATGTGGTACATGCCACTTGTTCCTAGACTTAAAAGGTTATTTATATCCACAAAAATGGCCAAAGATATGACTTGGCACCATGACTACAAAACAACAGAGGGTAGCACGGCACATCCTAGTGACGACATGGCACAAGCGGACATTTTGTCGCGCCAAAATCTCTAGCAGGTTCCCATGCGTACACGTCAACACACTCCCACCCAATCAGCAGCCGCCACACGATTCCCCCTTTCATCTCTCGTGACATTCTTTTGCCCTTTATTTAATTAATTAGGGTCAAAATACTTGAGCTTGATTATTCCATATATTTATACCGACTTAGAAACAACTATTAATTACTTTGTTCCTTGTAAAGATTAACTTTTATTATTTTCCTCGATGCCCTATTAATGCATTTCATTTTTTCCTGTTTATATCCTCACCATATAAAGTATAAGACTAGACTCCGTCAATTCACGATGGCAAAACCCTAGATAGGCGAATGTGCGATTCCCCAATCGTTTCTCCATATCACCGAAGATTCACCAATTGTTCCTAGATCGGCGACTCCTTAATCGTTCCTCTAACCAATTTCCGTCACACTTTTGCTGGTTCGTCGAAGTTGTTCTCGATTTCACGTCGTTTCACGGATCAGAGGTATTTGAAGGTTATTATTGTTAATTTGATTATGGATTTGAAGTGTACTTCTGCTATCTGTTGTATTAAAGTTGAAATTGGTTACTATGACTTCATGTAGCTGATGCAAAGCATAATTAGCTTTATTTTCTATAGTATCATGGCACGTAGTATAGCTGATGCCGGCAGAGGTCGTGGTTTTATAGCAGGAGGCGGAAGGGGGCATGGTATGGTTGCAAGTATCCTTATTGTAGACACAGTCTGTTGTTTATTTGAATTAATTCATATTTGATGTGTTAAGTGACTTGCAGTTGTCAATTTTGTATATGTTTTAGTTTTTTTATTTACTAAAAATATATAATATTAGTAAATGTTGAGTCATCTAAATAGGATTAATTGATCTGTTATAACTGTTTGATTGAAGTTAAATCAGATTTGAGCGTCTGTAATGTACAAGATATGGTTATTAAACTTTGATTTTATAAATATTTATATATCAAGGATTAATGGATCTATTATAATTGTTTTATTAAAGTTGAATTCAGTCAAGTTTTATACGAGCATGTACTCCACGTCTCCAAACTTGTATTGTAACTTTAACTTGAACTATTGTGGTTGGTTATGCAAATCATTTGTCTAACTATCAATTAATTTTTGTAGGTATCTTTAAGAGATATACGGTCAAGAAAATCAAGAGCAATGGTGATATATATGCGGATTAGACACCAAAAAATAAACACTCAAAAAATGGCTACAATTTAAGGACTGTGTTTAGTAACGACATCAGATTCTTAATTGATGGAGAAAGGTCTGGTTGCAAGAAAAGCTGCTTCCAGGAGGTTGTCAAGTGTTTTCGTTCGACGATTCCATTCTTGGGTGGTTGGTTTGGCCCTTGTTCCTGTAACTCGAATCCTAGCCCGGTATATCCCATTTTAGTTTTACACCATTGTGAACCTTACGCCTTTTTTACTCTCTGATCGAGGTTCTCGGCATTGAAAAATCTTCGAAATCTAAATCACACGTGTATATGTTGACATTTAAGTGATAAACAGTCAAGAAAATCAAGAGCAATGGTGATATATATGCGGATTAGACACCAAAAAATAAACATTCAAAAAATGGCTACCATTTAAGGTATGTGTTTAGTGACGGCATCATATTTCTAATTGATACAAAAAGGGTCTGAGGGCAAGAAAAGCTGCTTCCAGAAGGTTTTCAAGTGTTTTCGCTCGACGATTCCATTCTTGGGTGGTTGGTTTGGCCCTTGTTCCTATAACTCAAATCCTAGCCCGATATATCCCATTTAATTTTACACCATTGTGAAAGTTACGTTTTTTTTACTCTCTGATCGCGGTTCTCGGCATTGAAAATTTTTTGTAAACTAAATCACATGTGTATATGTTGACATTTAAGAGATATACAGTCAAGAAAATCAAGAGCAATGGTGATATATATGCGGATTAGACACCAAAAAATAAACACTCAAATTATATATACAATTTAAGGAATGTGTTTAGTGATGGCATCAGATTCCTAATTGATGTAGAAATGTCTGGTGGCAAGAAAAGCTCCTTCCAGGAGGTTGTCAAGTGTTTTCGCTCTACGATTCCATTCTTGGGTGGTTGGTTTGGGCCTTATTCCGGTAACTCGAATTCTAGCCCGGTATATCCCATTTTAGTTTTACACCATTGTGAACCTTATGTCTTTTTTACTTTCTGATCGAGGTTCTCGGCATTGAAAAATCTTTGTAAACTAAATCACACGTGTATATGTTGACATTTAAGAGATATACAGTCAAGAATATCAAGAGCAATGGTGATATATATGCGGATTAAACACCAAAAAATAAACACTCAAAAAATGGCTACAATATAAGGAATGTGTTTATGACGGTATCAGAATCCTAATTGATGGAGAAAGGTCCGGTGGCAAGAAAGCTGCTTCCATGAGGTTGTCAAGTGTTTTCGCTCGACGATTCCATTCTTGGGTGGTTGGTTTGGCGCTTGTTCCTGTAACTCGAATCCTTGCCCGATATATCCCATTTTAATTTTACACCATTGTGAACGTTACTCCTTTTTTACTCTCTGATCGAGGTTCTTGGCATTGAATAATCTTCGTAAACTAAATCACACGTGTATACGTTGACACTTAAGAGATATACCTTCAAGAAAATCATGAGCAATGGTGATATATATGCGGATTAGACACCAAAAAATAAACACTCAAAAAATGGCTACAATTTAAGGAATGTGTTTAGTGACGACATCAGATTCCTTATTGATGGAGAAAGGTCTGGTGACAAGAAAAACTACTTCCAGGACGTTGTCAAGTATTTTCGCTCGACGATTCCATTCTTGGGGGTTGGTTTGGCCCTTTTTCCTGTAACTCGAATCCTAGCCCGATGTATCCCAATTTACTTTTACACCATTGTGAACCTTACGCCTTTTTCACTTTCTAATCGAGGTTCTCAGCATTGAAAAATCTTCGTAACCTAAATCACACGTGTATATGTTGACATTTAAGAGATATGCAATCAAGAAAATCAAGAGCAATGGTGATATATATGCGGATTAGACACCAAAAAATAAGCCCTCAAAAATAGCTACAATTTAAGGAATGTGTTTAGTGACGGCACCAGATTCCTAATTGATGGAGAAAATCTGGTGGCTAGAAAAGCTGCTTCCAGGAGGTTGTCAAGTGTTTTTGCTCGACGATTCCATTCTTGGGTGGTTGGTTTGGCCCTTGTTCCTGTAACTTGAATCCTAGCCCGGTATATCCGATTTTAGTTTTACACCCTTGTGAATCTTATACCTTTTTTATTCTCTGAGCGAGTTTCTCGGCATTGAAAAATCTGCGTAAACTAAATCACACGTGTATATGTTAACCCTTAAGAGATATACAGTCAAGAAATCAAGAGCAATGGAGATATATATGCAGTTTAGACGCCAAAAAATAAACACTCAAAACATGGATACAATTTAAGGAATGTGTTTAGTGACGGCATCAGATTTCTAATTAATGGAGAAAGGTCTGGTGGCAAGAATAGTTGCTTCCAGAAGGTTGTCAAGTGTTTTTGCTCGACAATTCCATTCTTGGGTGCTTGGTTTGGCCTTTGTTCCTGTAACTCGAATTCTAGCCCGGTATATCCCATTTTAGTTTTACACCATTGTGAACCTTACGCCTTTTTTACTCTCTGATCGAGTTTCTTGGCATTGAAAAATCTTCGTAAACTAAATCACACGTGTATATGTTGACATTTAAGAGATATACAGTCAAGAATATCAAGAGCAATGTTGATATATACGCGGATTAGACACGAAAAAATAAACACTCAAAACATGGATACAATTTAAGGAATGTGTTTAGGGACGGCATTAGATTCCTAATTGATGGAGAAAGGTCTGGTGGCAAGAAAGCTTCTTACAAGAGGTTGTCAAGTGTTTTCGCTCGACGATTCCATTCTTGTGTGGTTGGTTTGTCCCTTGTTCCTGTAACTCGAATCTTTGCCCGGTATATCCCATTTTAGTTTTACACCGTTGTGAACCTTACGCCTTTTTACTCTCTGATCGAGGTTCTCGGCATTGAAAAATCTTCGTAAAGTAAATCACACGTATATATGTTGACATTTAAGAGATATTCTGTTAAGAAAATCAAGAACAATGGTGATATATATGCGGATTAGCCACCAAAAAATAAACACTCAAAAATGGCTACAATTTAAGGAATGTGTTTAGTGACGACACCAGATTTCTGATTGATGGAGAAAGGTCTGGTGGCAAGAAAAGATGCTTCCAGTAGGTTGTCAAGTGTTTTCGCTCGACGATTTCATTCTTGGGTGGTTGGTTTGGCCCTTGTTCCTGTAACTTGAATCCTAGCCCGGTATATCCCATTTTACTTTTTACACCATTGTGAATCTTACGCCTTTTTTACTCTCTGAGCGAATTTCTCGGCATTGAAAAATCTTCATAAACTAAATCACACGTGTATATGTTGACACTTAAGAGATATACAGTCAAGAAATCAAGGGCAATGGAGATATATATGCGGATTAGACACCAAAAAATAAACACTCAAAACATGGATACAATTTAAGGAATGTGTTTAGTGACGGCATTAGATTCCTAATTGATGGAGAAAGGTCTGGTGGCAAGAAAAGCTGCTTCCAGAAGGTTGTCAAGTGTTTTCGTTCGACGATTCCATTCTTGGGTGGTTGGTTTGACCCTTGTTCCTGTAACTCGAATCCTAGCCCGGTATATCCCGTTTTAGTTTTACACCATTGTGAACCTTACGCCTTTTTTTACTCTCTGATCGAGTTTCTTGGCATTTAAAAATCTTCGTCAATTAAATCACACGTGTATATGTTGACCTTCTAGAGATATACAATCAAGAATATTAAGAGCAATGGTGATATATATGCGTACTAGACACCAAAAAATAAACACTCAAAAACCGGCTACAATATAAGGAATGTGTTTAGTGACGGCATCAGATTCCTAATTGATGGAGAAAGGTCTGGTGGCAAGAAAAGCTGCTTCCAGGAGGTTGTCAAGTGTTTTCATTCAACAACTCCATTCTTGGGTGGTAGTTTGGCTTTTGTTCCTGTAACATGAATCCTAGCCCGATATATCCGATTTTAGTTTTACACCATTGTGAATCTTACGCCTTTTTTACTCTCTGAGCGAGTTTCTCGGCAATGAAAAATCTTCGTAAACTAAATCACACGTGTATATGTTGACACTTAAGAGATATAACGTCAAGAAAATCATGAGCAATGGTTATATATATGCAGATTAGACACCAAAAAATAAACACTCAAAAAATGGCTACAATTTAAGTAAAGTGTTTAGTGACGGCGTCAGATTCCTTTTTGATGGAGAAAGTTCTGGTGGCAAAAAACTGCTTCCAGGAGGTTGTCAAAGGTTTTCGCTCGACAATTCCATTTTTGGGTGGTTGGTTTAGCCCTTTTCATGTAACTCGAATCCAAGCCCGATATATCCCATTTTAGTTTTACGCCATTGTGAACCTTACGTCTTTTTTACTCTCTGATTGAGGTTCTCGGCATTGAAAACTCTTTTGTAAACTAAATCACACGTATATATGTTGACATTTAAGAGATATACAGTCAAGAAAATCAAGAGCAATGGTGATATATATGCGGATTAGACACCAAAAAATAAACACTAAAAATGGCTACAATTTAAGGAATGTGTTTCGTGACGGCATCAGATTCATATTTGATGGAGAAAGGTCTGGTGGCAAGAAAAGCAGCTTCCAGGAGGTTGTCAAGTGTTTTCGCTCGACGATTCCTTTCTTGGGTGGTTGGTTTGGCCCTTGTTCCTGTAACTCAAATAATACCCCGGTATATCCCATTATGGTTTTACACCATTGTGAACCATACGCCTTTTTTACTCTCTGATCGAGGTTCTCGGCATTGAAAAATCTTCGTAAACTAAATCACACGTGTATTTGTTGACATTTAAGAGATATACAGACAAGAAAATCAAGAGCAGTGGTGATATATATGCGGATTAGACACCAAAAATTAAACACTGAAAAAATGGCTACAATATAAGGAATTTGTTTACTGACGACATCAGATTCCTAATTGATGGACAAAGGTCTGGTGGCAAGAAAAGCTGCTTTCAGGTGGTTGTCAAATGTTTTCGCTCGACGATTGCATTCTTGGGTGGTTGGTTTGGCCCTTGTTCCTTTAACTCGAATCCTAGCCCGGTATATTCCATTTTAGTTTTACTCCATTGTGAACATTCCACCTTTTTTACTCTCTGATCGAATTTCTAGGCATTGAAAAATCTTCGTAAACTAAATTAAACGTGTATATGTTGACACTTAAGAGATATATAGTCAAGAAAATCAAGAGCGATGGTGATATATATGCGGATTAGACACACAAAAAGAAAACACTCAAAAATGGCTACAATTTAATGATTGTGTTTAGTGACGGCGTCAGATTCCTATTTGATGGAGAAATGTCTGGTGGCAAGAAAAGCTGCTTCCAGGAGGTTGTCAAGTGTTTTCGCTCGACGATTCCATTCTTGGGTGGTTGGTTTGGCACTTGTTCTTGTAACTCGAATCCTAGCTCGGTATATCCCATTTTAGTTTTACACCATTGTGAACCTTACGCATTTTTAACTCTCTGATCGAGTTTCTCAGCGTTGAAAAATCTTCGTAAACTAAATCACACGTGTATATGTTGACACTTAAAAGATATACAGTCAAGAAATCAAGCGCAATGGTGATATATATGTGGATTAGACACCAAAAAATAAACACTCAAAAAATGGCTACAATTTAAGGAATGTGTTTAGTGACGACATCAGATTCCTAATTGATGGAGAAAGGTCTGTTGGCAAGAAAAGCTGCTCCCAGGAGGTTGTCAAGTGTTTTCTCTCGACGATCCCATTCTTGGGTAGTTGGTTTGGCCCTTGTTCCTATAACTCGAATCCTAGCCCGGTATATCCCATTTTAGTTTTACACCATTGTGAACCATACGCCTTTTTTACTCTCTGATCGAGGTTCTCGGCATTGAAAAATCTTCGTAAACTGAATCACACGTGTATATGTTAACATTTAAGAGATATACATACAAGAAAATCAAGAGTAATGGTGATATATATGCGGATTAGACACCAAAAAATAAACACTAAAAAAATGGCTACAATTTAAGGAAGAGATAATTGCATATATCCCCTTATAAACCTCCTTAATTGCATATTTACCCAATTTAAAATTAAAAGAACATATATCACCTCCCTTATTAAAATTCCATTTAATGACAATGATACCCTTAGAATTTCAAAAGACCCTATCAAAAATTTGCAACGGAACAGAGCCAATCGTCTAGGTTCAAAGATATGTTACACACACGATTCCGGCAATCCATGTTCATCAGTAGGCGACTCCCGGTGCAATGCAATTCCTGCGAGCACCTTACCAGTCAGCTATTCCAGGTGCGTCATATCTCTTTTTTTTTTCAGGTTTGGGTTTTGTTATGGTGTTGATATCTTATCTGTTGTTTGGATTGGATGAGAAATATAGGTTGTAATAGAAGAAACAAGAATATATAATATGAATTAGTTTTAAAAACAATTGCTGTGAAAGGTGTTCGTTCTCCATTCATGTTTTTGAAAAAGAATGATTATCAATGTTGAAGATGGATATTTGATATTTTGGAAATTTTGGCCTATGTTGCCTAGTCGGTGAAATGGAACGATTCCATCTATTGTTATGCAAACTTCATTTTCTAAGATTATTGTTATTATATTCTTTCAATTTGAGATACAGTGGATTGTTGAATTTAGCTGATTAAATTTTGAGTTCTTATATGAATAAATGAATTTATTTAAATTCCTGGAATACCTGCTCAATGCTCATAGATGGCGTCTAACTTGTTTTCAAAATGGGTAGATAAAAAAATGGGAAATCTTAAAGAATTTGCGAAATAAGGGCAAAATAGTCATTTTATATTATATATTTTATTAAAATAAACCAAAACGGGTAAATTTGCAATAGTGTTCAATAAGAGAGGGGATATATGCAATTTTGATTTTTAGTTGGGTAAATACGCAATTGATGAGTTTTATAGGCGGATATATGCAATTGACCCTTTAAGGAATGTGTTTAGTGACGGCATCAGATTCCTTATTGATGGAGAAAGGTCTGGTGGCAAGAAAAACTGCTTCCAGGAGGTTGTCAAGTGATTTCGCTCGATGATTCCATTCTTGGGTGGTTATTTTTGGCCCTTTTTCTTGTAACTCGAATCCTAGCCCGATATATCCCATTTTAGTTTTACACCATTGTGAACCTTACGCCTTTTTTACTCTCTGATCGAGGTAATCGGCATTGAAAAATCTTCGTAAACTAAATCATATGTGTATATGTTGACATTTAAGAGATATACCGTCAAGAAAATCAAGAGCAATGGTGATATATATATGCGGATTAGACACCAAAAAATAAACACTAAAAAATGGCTACAATTAAAGGAATGTGTTTAGTGACGGCATCAGATTCCTAATTGATGGAGAACGGTCTGGTGGCAAGAAAAGCTGCTTCCAGGAGGTTGTCAAGTGTTTTCGCTCGACGATTCCATTCTTGGGTGGTTGGTTTGGTCATTTTTCCTGTAACTCGAATTCTAGCCGATATATCCCATTTTAGTTTTACACCATTGTGAACCTTACGCCTTTTTTACTCTCTGATCGAGGTTCTCGGCATTGAAAAATCTTCGTAAACTAAATCACACATGTATATGTTGACATTTAAGAGATATGCAGTGTAACACCCCGAAAACGGGTTTGGTAATCAAACCCCGTTAATACTAAAAGACGGGTAAAATACCATTAGTGGTAAAAATCAACCCGGTAAATGTTAGGATTTAAATAAATAAGCCTAATATTAATAAAAGAGAATAAAAGCTTTTGGAAGAAATAAAGTTCGTAAGAAGCCCGAGTTAACGGGACTGAAAATGAAACGCGTTATGACTACCCCGAACTCATTAAGTTAAACTAGGAAAAATTTAACCTAGTTAACAAGACAAAATATTGTTGAAAATAAGTTGGTAGTAGCCTACTTACTAATTAACAAAACTTGAGGGGCCAAAGGTGGGATAACCTAAAAGATTAATTATTAAAAACAAAAACAAAATACACACACACCCAGTGTGTTCGTGAGCGACCAGGAGAGGGGCTCCAAGGAGCCAAAACCCTAACTTGCATAAATTGGCCAAATCAAGAAGGCAAATCGAGATCAAATTGAAAACCAAGCTCAAACTAGTGATCACCTAAGTGAGGGGATCATAAGGTATGTCAAATTTCGTCTTTTGGTTATGTTTTGATTTCTTGATGAACATGTGAAGTCAAAATTGGAACTTGAATGTTAGATATTTGAATGAAACTATGATAAATTCATGGTTAGGAATGAACCCTAATCAATAATTTGATGTATTGATATTCATGCATATGAAATTGAGAATCACCCACTTATGTGTCAAATGGGTTTTGTAGGGAGATTAAGAATACTAGAATCTTGATCATGAAACGAGTGTTATTGATTTTTATGAAATGAATCTAGGTATTGTTATGCATGCTAGATGTAATGAACTTGAAAATGATGATTAATCTTGACTAAGTAGTTAGTCATGAACTTGTTTGTTAATAGTATAAAATTGTGCCCATAAGGTGTTTGTTAAAATGCCTAAACGAATGTTCATATGTTGAAATCATGAACGAAATGCATAATCGCCTAATTTGACTAACTAGGGGTGATGTGTGACAACATGGAATTCTAGCCATAAAGTAGATTTTAACTAATCTCACATATCATAAGATTAAGGGTAATTGACTCTTAAAGGTTAAACTAACCAATGGTGAAGTCGAATGGTAGATTCAACATGGAGTTCATAAGATGGAATAGTCGTATATAATGATGACTAATCTAACCGTCTTACGAATTATAATGATAGTTTGACGCTTGACAAGCTAGGTGGAGGCTTGGAAAGGAAACGGGTCAAACGAATCAAGTGTGAAGGAAAAGCGTGTAACAGATGCAAGGTAATTAAAGCTTACGCCCCTTTACATTATTTACAATTTACTTAATTGCAAGTATTGTATATAAATTCCATTAAGTGATTGAGATATGATGTCCCGACAAGATTTAATGCGAGTCGGATTAAGGGAAAATGGTAAGAAATCATGAACTATGGTAAAGAGGTAAAATGGTAAATTAGTCATGTAATGACGAACAAATAAGAAACGGTTTTTAAGTAAAAATGGTAAATTAGACATGTAAGGACTGGTGGCAAGAAAAGCTGCTTCCAGGAGGTTGTCAAGTGTTTTCGCTCGACGATTCCATTCTTGGGTGGTTGGTTTGGCCCTTGTTCCTGTAACTCGAATCCTAGCCTGGTATATCCCATTTTAGTTTTACACTATTGTGAACCATACGCCTTTTTTACTCTCTGATCGAGGTTCTCGGCATTGAAAAATCTTCGTAAACTGAATCACACGTGTATATGTTGACATTTAAGAGATATACAGAGAAGAAAATCAAGAGCAATGGTGATATATATTCAGATTAGACACCAAAAAATAAACACTCAAAAAATGGCTATGATGTGTTGCTAGCAACCTGCTTTTATGTTCAAAGACTTTTAACGTTGTATGAATCGTGTTGTTCAAAAGCCTTGGTTTAAAAGCTTGATATGGATGTTGCTTATGCGTTTATAAATTGCTTACAAGTTATAAAAATGGAATTGCTAGCTAAACCACACATAATCGGCAAGTGCACTGGTCATCATGTAGTGTAGATGGCAAGACCTAATATCAATCCGTGGACACTATATGCAAACTTTAGATAATGAACCACTATCGAATATAAAGTTAAAATTTTAAAGTTTGATTTAAATTGATTTTTGATTTTTAAATAATAACTTAATTAATTACGAGAATGAAGAAAGCAAAACAAGAAAAGTGAAACAAATAAACAAGCACAGTGAAACAAATATAGAAATAAAGTATAACAATTAAAGGAACAAAGTTTTACAAATTCAGATTAGACACCAAAAAATAAACACTCAAAAAATGGCTATGATGTGTTGCTAGCAACCTGCTTTTATGTTCAAAGACTTTTAACGTTGTATGAATCGTGTTGTTCAAAAGCCTTGGTTTAAAAGCTTGATATGGATGTTGCTTATGCGTTTATAAATTGCTTACAAGTTTTAAAAATGGAATTGCTAGCTAAACCACACATAATCGGCAAGTGCACCGGTCATCATGTAGTGTAGATGGCAAGACCTAATATCAATCCGTGGACACTATATGCAAACTTTAGATAATGAACCACTATCGAATATAAAGTTAAATTTTTAAAGTTTGATTTAAATTGATTTTTGATTTTTAAATAATAACTTAATTAATTACGAGAATGAAGAAAGCAAAACAAGAAAAGTGAAACAAATAAACAAGCACAGTGAAACAAATATAGAAATAAAGTATAACAATTAAAGGAACAAAGTTTTACAAATTCGGAAATAAAGTGTAATCAAATACGTATGAAAAAGGACTACCTGGGTTTTGAATCCCTAGAATCATGCAATGCTAATTTGACTATAATAACGGTTAAATATCTTTTTCCCTCGATTAACCCCCCGTTAGAGATGTATTAAAAAAAAGATTAAGACAAAATGTGAAGTGCTAGAACGAACCGGCTCGAGCTATCGATACCAAATCCTACAAGTATCCGACCTTTGGGACCTCAGAGACTAAGTTGTGAGAAGATCTTTTAAAACTCGCAAAGCAAACTAATATTTGAAAATTAAAATCCTAGAAAACCTTAACCACGATGTAATAAGCGAGCCCGAGCTATCGGTCACCCAATTTACCCACCAATGATTAGCTAATAACCTAGCTCACCCTAATCGTCTTTCGAGTCATAAGATGAGGATGCAGGTTTTAGTAGATTGATTTTATTATTAATAGACTTGGTCAATTTCTCAACACAGTATTTAACCCGAAAATCGAAAGATAAACGAATTAAATTAAATTCTAAGTTTAAAGGGAATTTCTTCATGTTTAAACTGCTGAATTTATCGATAAATAATTAATCAAAATACACCGACATGCAATACCAAGATTAATTACAAGACATAGTTATGTAAATCACATCAAATAACCGAAATTACGTCAAATATACATTACAATCATCAGTTCATCATAACCCAGGTAGTTTATAAGTTTAAGTACACATATTATACAATAACATAACTGAACAAAGCTTTAAAACAACTGAAAACATAATACAAAGCTTATAGAAACCGAAAAAACGAATATTTACCGAACCCGGAAGCTTCCTAGACCATTGTAAAGCTCCAAGGTGCTCCAAAGTCGACCAAAATGATCCACACCCGAAGGTTTTGTGAGATGCTTTGTAAGCATCGGACTACCTCTATTTATAGTGAATTTTTGTGAAAACCGAACACCTTACGGACCGTAAGGGTTATTCCTTGCGGTCCGTAAGCAATTAGGTTACTTTTCTGCTTTTCCGCTTGTCTGCTTGTCTGCGCACTATCCACTTACGGACCGTAAAGGCCAAGCCTTGCGGTCCGTAAGAGGTTTGGTCATCGACTGAGTTTACCTAACCATTTGCGGACCGTAAGGGTAAGGCCTTGCGGTCCGTAAGGGGTCTTGTTCAGCAAATTAATTTAATTTTTCTTGTTTTCCGACACGTCTTTTCCGTGCTTCTTTCGCTGCAATTATTCCCTCTTGTTTTCATCGCGATATCAACAGGTTCTTCATCAAATCCTGCAAATCCATAATTTAACCAAATAAGTATCTAAATCACGAGAAAACCACATCCAAATTTATTAAAATGTAAGGAATTCGATGTGTAAAATGTGTATAATTTTAGATACATCAAACATCCCCACACTTAACCTTTTGCTTGTCCCTAAGCAAAATCCTAAGCAACATTTCCCACTTAAACGCTTTACAAAAGCGCAAGCCTTAACAAATTAAAATGCGAACTACAAAATTAAACACAAAGGTTTCCCAAGACTTACAACGTTCAAAAGGTTGACAATTCAAGAGAATGAAACGAGAAACCGAGCCTGCCTAATCAAACTTTCTTACCTTCAAGTAATCAATTTATGCAATATCAACACCTCTCACGAAATTCACTCATCTCTATGTTAATATATATGTAATTTCAAGTGAACTCTCAAAAACCGAACTGTGAAGCATGACTATTATAAGCTTGTACGTCAATCAGATCTCTACATAATTATTATAAGTCGATACAAATCAAGAGGACTTTTATTGTGGGTAGGTAAGGGCAAAAGGTAGGTTGTTTATTTGGAAGAAAGTGGTTAACAGGAGATTTTACGAAAAACCGGAAAAACACGTAGTAAAGTTTTTTTTTTTTTAACCGAAACACAAACCAAGTGACTCTTTTAAGGTCAGATCGTCAAGACCGGTTTTATCCAAGATGTGAATCAAATCTTCCTTAATCCTGTAGTGAACATTGCTTCCAACTCTAATGGATCGTTCAGCATTGAGCCTAATAGCCCCCACCCTCATTAGAAGTGTGTATTCATGTTGAGATTCAGTTTGACTTTTTCTACATCTTCCTGTGTGAGACCAGTTTCCACATCCCATGCATTTTTCATATCGTTTTGCTCTTCTTTTTATAACACTTTTGGATGTTCCACAAAATGGTGGTGTTTTAAACAAATGAAAAGGAAAAGGCTCAACTTGGTTTTCTATTGGATAACATTTTTGGGTAACAAGTTTTTTTTTTTTAGTTCAGAAAGGTGATCCTAATGCCTCTATCATACTTGTATCAACGTCTAAACCAAAGGTCTTGAAATGTATCAAAACATACAAGTTCTAAAGTAATGCAACAAGTTGGTAAACACACATGAAACAAAAATAGTGTATTCGTAAGAAACACTTAGAGGCTCAAAACTTACTGTCATGTGGAAAAATAAGGGTTATCGATATTGACATTGCATAATCAATTAACTTTCCAGCTTGATTCATTATCTTAGGTATCCCGTAAAAATTTTATTTCAAAAAAAACTTGATTTAATCAACCTACTATCCCGCAACTTAAAGAAACATGTATTTTTGTTTTAGTAAGTTCGACATTTAAATCGTTTTGACTGTCGTTTTGAAAAGGTCTTTGTTTTCAATGTGCTAAAAGATCGGGACAAGCGCGAAAAATTTCTTTAAAATTTTTAAATTGCGAAAAATTTCTTTAAAATTTTTAAATTGTTTATTTTATTGTTGTGTAAATGAAATTCCCGTATCCCCACACTTGAAGGACACATTGTCCTCAATGTGAATGAAAAAATATACTAGGTGAAACAATGAAGAAAAACTAGAGAAAAGAAACGGTACTTCCCTGGTGATTTTTGGCTAAAATTCCATGATCGTATATTTGAAGTCCACTTTTCCAACCGAATCAATCGTTCGACAAGTCTATATACGTGATGTCCCCAAAACCTCGCAGAGTGAAATCAGGTAAGTAAGTAAATACGAATTGGAAAGGACTTAGCTGGTTAGGATAAAAATCAGTGCCAGCTGCGCGCGTCTTCAATCCGAACTCGTATACAACCGTATAGCATTTCCTTCGCGGTCGACCAAACTGATATGATGGGGCTGCCCTCTACAATATGGTATAAGCTCGAAATCGTTGCCCGGATGGAGATTGAGTACGTACGGATTAATCAAACCTGCACACATAAACAAAAACAAACCAAAGCGTAAAACTGACTCAAAGACAAAAACTGACTCAAACCACACAAGCGACATAACTATGTGTCATCCCAAAACCTCAATCAGGAGGCTTCTCCTTTATCCAACCCCAGTCTAGCTTATTCAATTTCACCCGCTTCTTGTTATTATTTGAAATTTGGAATTTGGAATTTTTAAACCTTTTAACATTTTCAAATAGGTCACGCCACCAACACTTAAATTTACCTGGACCAAACCTGATTTGTGTCATGTAAGGAGGATGATGGTTGTCTCTGCACTTTAGTTTTGCCTTGAGCTTCCGTTTGCACCATCTTTGCATCCTCAAGATATGTTGATCCAAGTTTCTTCGTGTCTTCCCCCGTGTTTTTAATTGTGGTGGTGATTCAGCTTCTAGCTTTTCCACGGGCCAACTTTCAAACTCCTCAGCCACTTTCTCTTCTTCTTCGTTTGGTATTTGTTTGATTTCCATGATCGGTTCACCTTCAAGTAATTTCTCTAAATAGGTAAGATCACCGATTGGGTAAAATTCTTCATTTTCAATAGTTGGCAAACCTACCAACTCATCACCAAACTCTTCTCCCCAAGATGGTTCATGGTCTTTCTCATCCTCCATCTTGTCAAGTGGCTTTTCTTCAACTTCTTCAATTAGAGCTGCTGAGTATCGAGGCACCTCCAACTCAATCTCTTCTACTACCCCCTCATCGTCATCACTCCAAAAGTCATCATCGATATTCCATGGTGTAGGAGACCAATGGTTGGAATTAATGACTTGCTGAACCGGAGGTGGGATTCCAGTGTCCATTATTGTCTCCGGTTCTCTATCTGATAACTCTGGATTACCGGGTAGCTCCTCTTCAATCTCTTCTTTTATTAATCTCCTATATTCAGCCAGCTTCGCATTTATTTCTGCCTCATCACAGGAAAAATCAATTATGAATTTAACATTTTTCTCTTCTCGTTCTTCCTGCTCTACCTTATTATCTTCACCAATACCCTCAGCATCCTTTAATGTTGTCTCTATATTGGTAAGCTCTGTGGCATCTACCGACTCGTCATTCATGTCTTGATTTAAAGTCCAATCATCCTTGTTGGCCCAATATATCCCCTTTGTAACCGAAGGTATTGCCCATCGAAAAGCGACCGAACAATCTTCCAATGGCGTCTCTTTAGAATCCGAAGGCATCATCCCTCGAAAAGAGTTCGGACAATCTTCATACTTATGCGGTCCAGCGCAGTTCCCACAAAATGGATTTGTGATTTGATCATTGTTTTCCATCTTTTCTAACATTTGCTCTAGTGCTTCGCAGTTTTGCTTCAGTAATGATGTTGTCTGAGCGAAGACTTGACATGATTCCACAAATGTCGGAAAATAAGGTGGGTACTTGCTTTCGTTGCATGGTTGATATGGTGAAGAATAATAGTTTTGATATGGTTGTGAATATAAGTTAGAAGAGTAATCCGTGGAATACTCCGATGAATTTGGACAATATTTGGTGTGATGAAGCCCTCCACAGATCAAACACATTATAAAAATACATAAAATAAACAAACAAACAAACTTTAATCTATGAAAACAAGTAAAAATGTAGATCCCAAAACGAATCCGGATCACAGTGGTTGGTTGTTTTAACCCATAACACCTATTGATTAGGTGTTTGAGATATGAAAAGTTAAGAAAGATTCAAGAAGAAGGTGAAGCTTATGGATTAATGAATACAACAAGTGTTGTATTGAATCTAATTAATAAGATATAGCAATAAACCACCTTGGATATCAGATTTGAGCACAAGATCAACACAAGAATGTAACAACACCAATATTCATTCAAGAGCCAAAAGCTTGCCAAGGTTACAATGAGAGGGCTATTTATAGTGTTCCTGATTAGCCAGCAAATTTATAAATTTGTTGGAATCTTATCTACACTAAGTCAGGAAACTATCTTCTAGGGAATTACAAAATAAGCCCTTGTACATTCAAAATAGCTACAAACTATTACTAAATTAATCCAGCACAGGTATCAACGATCTCAAAAGTTCTAACAATATCCCCCCTGGATCGTTGCATACTTGTCTTTTCATTCTGCAGTTGTGGCCGCTGGATTCTCTGTCACTTGCTTCTCAGGCTCTGTTGGTTTTTCGATGCTTGTTGTCGTTTCTGTTGGTGCTTCGATCTCGATTGGCACTGTTTGAGTTTCTTGAGTTGTTGCAGCTTCACTAATTGGTTGGTCCTCCTTAGTGGCCTCATATGTGGATGAGGCCGGAGGTGGTAACGTTGTGGTGGGTTCAGTTGAAGAAGCAGGGGTCTTTTCTTTCTTATGTTCATGCTTCTTTTTCTTCCTTGCTTCTTTTTTCTTTTCTTCTTTTTCTTTTCTTTTCTCAATCTTGTCTACCAGATCCAGCATTTCCCTCTTTAACTTCCAGGCTCTTTCTACCGCTCTCTGAAATAGCATAGCCTCTTTAAGATTTGCATTTCCAGCTCCCACGTTTATGCAGCTTGCATTCAACATGGTTAGATCCGAGAGCCCAAACATAAACACATCCATAGGATCCAAGATCCGAATATCCACATTTTCGTTGGATCTTATCACAGCTTCGCCAGTCTTGCTATCATAGAACCATTTCTTGAAATCTTTGAGTGCAACAGGATTTTCTTCAGGTAGCTTAATTCTGGTGACAACTTTAGCAGGGTTGATCACCCACGTCACTTTTCCTTTCCCTGTTACTGGATCTATGGTAGTTTTCGAAACTCTTCGCCTTGGACGCTGAGGCCTGTGATCAGGGAAACCTTTGTTGCATTCTTTAGCGATCAAATGCTCAAAGTCTCCTCCAACGCTTCTTTCTTCTGGATTTAGAATGTCCAGACGGCCCAGCTCACGTAGATCCCACCTGGGAAGAGTAAAGAGATCAAAACCGGTCTGAAAGTACTGGATCACGCCACCTCGTCTCTTAACAACAAACATTCCTCTCAGGTTGTCGTACTTCCAGCTTATGATCCTGTCAGTAGCTTCACTCTTTTCAACGGTTATTACCTGATAAAAATCAGGCAGTCTTTCTCTCTCTTTCTTGAACCATTCTGGATGCTGGGGAGAGAACGTTTTTCCATCTCCTTGCTCATATTGTACTTCTTCTTCTAGACCCCATTCAATAAATCTGAATGGCATATCATCTCTATCAACTTCTTCTTCGTCACTTTCATCTCCTTCAGTCACTTTTTCCACCGATTCCAAACGCCTTTTCTTGGCTTCAGCCTCCTTTTCCTTTCGAGTATTTTCTTCTTCCACGAAACCCTCAAAGTCAAAGATTTCTTCAAAGGAAAACATGGGTTTTACTTTCATCTGCTCACACATGCCTCTCATCATTCTATACATTTTCTCCAACCCAGCTTGCTGGAACCTGATGAACTTGGACTGCTTGGCCATGTAGGCATTCATCTCCTTATTCTTCTTACGCTGATCTTTAATCTTCTCTCTTAAAATGTTTGTGTCGTTGACTTGATTTTTGAGAAGACAAATTTCCTTTGCCACAGATGGACTTGCGTTCTCCACAAGTTTATCGTAAAGCTCTTGAAAGGGACGAATCCTTTGAGGTGGGACTGGAGGCTTTGAAAACCTTGTTGGCTTTACAGGAGATACTTTGGAAGGGCCCTTGCTCGCTGAAGCTTCATCTGGATCTATTATCAAGGTATCAACGAAGTCATTTAACGATTGAACTTCCTTAGTCACAATCTCTGGTCTTTCTGTGGAAGATATCTCCTTTCGCTTCAACCTCTTTTCTCTTTTCTCCTTTTCTTGCAGGGCGTGAATCGCTTTCAAATCTTTAATGTGCTGGCGGTGTTCATCTGACTCGGCCGCCCTTATGCCTGCCTCCATGAATCGTTCGGTGCTTCCCGATGCCCTTTTCTTTTTGGGTGGTTCGCCTTCAGCCGCTTGTTTTTCTTTCCTTTTTCCTTTAGCGCGTTCTTCTCTTGCGGCTGCTTCGGCTTGAGCGAGAGCATCTCGTTGTTGTTTTTCTTGAACAGCTTCCTTATACTTCTTATAAGCTTCCTTTACTATTGGGAGTCTCTCTGCTCGGTACATCCAATCATGCAACATCACCCATTTCTTAGTCTTTATCTCAGTGTACTGACGGCTTGTGAAGATGTGGAACTTGTAAAGATCTCCATCAGTTGGAAGATCTTTGTGTTGGTTATTTATCAGCATCTGAACGAATCTTGGATACATCGCCCACGTTGCTCCACTTACATTTTCAAGCATGCATTTGAATATCAGGCCCGAGAGATTAAATTTCTGTTTAATGCACAGATTTAGCATGGCTGCCGACCATTCCAAGTTCAAACCATCAAAGCCACCCTTTCGGTGTGCCAGACTCGTAGAAATCACATGAACAATGAATCTCCAGTCTCTGGTGAGTCCTCCTCTCTTGATCTCTTTCTTTTGACGGAAATCTCCAGGATAGCCCATCCCTCGAAAACCATCCAGGATATCATCTTGACTCAGGCTTAACGGATCTTGATCATTGTCTTGAAGCTTCAGAACCTGGCGTATCCGGTCTTCAGTCACCTCTATTCTTTTGTTGCAAACCGTTGACACTATCCCTCTTGTGTTGTTGATGTCTTCCGGTTTTGCGTTTTCCCAGAATTGTTGTATGTGAAACTTGTAGACTTTAACAGCTGTCTCCACAGCATAACCGATTCTGCTGGAACGCACCCATCTGGTTACATCTTCAAAATCTTGAGGCACTTCATCTAGATTGATGCTTTGATTATGTTTCATTGTTTTATCCCACTCGAGATTCTTCACCATACTGCTTATATTACAAAAAAAATGAGCCAAGTGAGAGAGACAATAAGATAGAAACAAATATTTACAAGACAATTTGAATTAAAAATGAAATAAGATCGTTGCCAGGTCAGATATTGACATCGCTGATGCTGGATATCGAGATCAGAGACTAGATCAATCAACGAGTATAGATCATCGCTGACTTCGCTGGTTGATCAGACTCTGATTAACTTCGCTATGTTCGCTAGCAGTCCGGTTAAAGTTTGTCGGAGACAAAATAGGAATATGTGCAAGTTGTCTAGGTTAAATTCGCTAGCGAACATAGCGATGACTACGTTTCTTTTCCGGAAACGATTTACCAGCGAACACAATAGACCAAATCGCTACACGAGCGAATTAGACTATTTTGCTGGGTGCTCGAACTCGCGTTCGAGACTTTTGAACTTCCGTGACCAGGGGTTAAATTCGCTATCATCGCTGTCATCATGATAAAATCGCTGTCTTCAAAAGTTTCTTCTTAAACCCATTAAAAACCCTAACTGTTCATCACCGATTTAGTTAAGTTCAAACAACGATCACGGATTAGTTCATTGTGAAACTTTGTTTGATCGGTTTCTTAAAAACAAACATCCAAATCAAACCACAAGGATATCGGGCAAAGATTACGGATTCAGAATTTCTAGGGCTTATGAACACAAAAATCAGTCAAAGAAATTCAAACATTGTACAGTTTACCGAAATTGTGAACCGATGACTACGAATGATTGTAGATGATGAAAAGTTCGAAGAATTACCTGATGATCTTTTAAAGAAAATGAATCTTGCGTTGGTTTAGAGAGTGTGTTCGGAGTGTTTAGCGAAGAGGATGAGCGAAGAGAATGATTTGAAGAAGATTTGAAAAATGACGGTTAGAAGATATTTATGCACAGATTTCCGTACCGGGCGAAATAGCGATTTCGCTGGAATCTTAATTTCGCCACCTTTGGTAAGTTTTCAAAATAATTTTAATTTCGCTCGTAAATTTCAAAATTTCTCGAAAAACGTGCCCATTTTTGTTTAAGACGATAAGATTTACTAAATATTTACATAACAGAGAAAATTTGGGCCATACGGACTCCGAACTTCGAATTTTCAGCTCTGGGAGGTTCCATTTGATGCATAACTTCTTGAGACATTCGACGCTCGTTGACTTACCTGCAGAAGATCATATTGCCAGCACTTGCCAATTCCTTATTTATTATTATTATTAATAAATACTAACCAGGGCACAAGAAAAACTGCCAGTATGTTTGTCCGCTTAAATCCATGCATCCTTCTTTCAACATGCCTTCGGAGAGCGCCTTTATCATGTTTTCGGTAATATTGACAAGACTTCTATGGCCCCCACACAAGCTATAGAGAATAGAAACATTACGCCCGTGAGTCCCACATCGGGACATACCCCCGCGATCAAGGTATGCACAAAGGTTCTTCATAACGGGTGAGTATATTGGATCCATTCATTTTCAACGATAGAGCAGAGATCAGGTCTGTACTTTCGTACAACAGAGATTCCAAGGACTATCGAGGGCGAGACAGATAGTTCAGTGAACAGGTCAGTACTTTCGTACAACAGAGAGACCGAAACTAATCCATCAAAAGGTTTTGGCCACAAATGGCACTTATTAAGCAAAGGTTTTTGGCCACAAATGGCGCTTATTATTAAGGGATATCATAGAAGTTCTAGGTCAGCATGTATCTGGATGCAGCAGAAGACCAACTATGATACCCCCCAAATGAAAACCAATATAAAGACCCGAGATTTCAGACTTTGGCAATCTATCAACACAAGATTTAAGACCATTAAGCCATATGCCGCGACGTGTTACACACAAGATGCGTAATGCCTGAGAAAAGCCAGAATCCTTGTGTAGATGTTATGTTTTGCTCCCTAACAGCAGTTTACTCGTCGGTGTTGCTGAATCTACCGACACGTCGTTGTTTGGTACCCCGATTTCTTTTTGTTTTGTTTTCTGTTTTGCAAGAAATGGCAAAGTGTTAGCAATTTTCTATCATTTCCTCTAACAGGAGTCAGAAACAAGCATCTCGTTTTGATTTTCTGGAATATCCCCCCTAAAATCTTTATTTTCGAAAGTCCATTTGCCCGAAAATGAAATTTTAAAAAGCAGAAAATCTTTTTGGTGGGCAACGCTGTACGATACTTGTTTTACTTTCAACAAACGTTTTTTTCTTTTTCTTTTTTTTTTTTAACAATGAACAAGGATAGTGTATTTACGAAAGCTTTTGGACACAAGATTCATTTCCATTCAAGGAAATTTACCATTTCCAACCAGGTTACCAGCTGGTTGAATCGCGTTTTATCGAAAGCTTTGGTGAAAATGTCGGCCCGTTGCTGGGTTGTATCCACAGGTACCACTTGAATATATCCTTTCTCGTACGCATCTCGAATTGCGTGAATGCGAATTTCGATATGCTTCGTTATCGAGTGGTGGATGGGATTCTTCACAATTCCCAGACATGCCTCATTGTCGATGAATATAGGAGTCTTCATAATGTTGATTCCATAATCCAACAACTGATTTTGTATCCAGAGAACTTGTGAACAGCAACTGTAGGCTGCGGTGTATTCTGCTTGAGCGGTGGAGATGGACACAGTTGTCTGTTTCTTGCTTTGCCATGAGATCAGACGATTTCCCAAGAATTGACATCCTCCTGAGACTGACCTGCGATCTACTTTACAACCTGCATGATCACTATCAGAATAAGCAATAAGATCAAAATTACTATCTTTAGGATACCAAAGACCTAGTTTCGGAGTTCCTTTGAGATAGCAGAAGATGCGCTTCACAGCGATTTCATGAGATTCCTTGGGATTAGTCTGAAAGCGAGCACAGAGACAGACAGCCCACATGATGTCAGGCCTGCTAGCCGTTAAGTACATCAGAGATCCGATCATCGAGCGATAGAATGACTTGTTTACAGGTTTTCCTTGAGGATCTAGAGTAAGCTCTGTCTGAGATGCAAATGGAGTACTTGCAACTTTGCAGTCATTCAAGTTGTATTTTGCGAGAATATCCCGAATGTACTTGGCCTGATGAATAAGAATCCCGTCTTCCTTTTGCTTCACTTCTAGCCCCAAGAAGAACGTCAACTCTCCCATCATGCTCATTTCAAATTGTGCCTTCATGACAGACTCGAATTCTCTACATAGTTCTTCGTTTGTCGACCCGAAGATGATATCGTCCACATAAATCTGAACCAGCATTACGTCTTCCCCGACTCTTTTAGTGAAGAGAGTCATGTCTATCGTTCCTCTGGTGTATCCACACTTCAAAAGATAAGTTGACAAAGTCTCGTACCAAGCACGTGGAGCTTGGTGAAGACCATAGAGGGCTTTGTCCAACTTGTAGTAGCGTCCTGGAAAATGGGGATCTTCGAAACCCGGAGGCTGGCACACGTAGACTTCTTCCTTTACCTTCCTATACAGAAAAGCGCTCTTCACGTCCATCTGAAAAACTTTGAAGTTTTTGTATGACGCGTAGGCAAGGAATATTCTAATGGCTTCCAATCTTGCAACTGGAGCGAAAACCTCTTCGTAATCGATTCCTTCCTCCTGACGAAAACCCTGCACCACTAATCTGGCCTTGTTCTTGATAACTACTCCACGATCATCCATCTTGTTTCGAAAGACCCATTTGGTACCAATCGGAAACTTTCCTTCTGGTAGATCAACTAACTCCCAGACCTTGAGTTTGGGAAATTGAGATAATTCTTCCTGCATGGCCTGAACCCAGCTGGAGTCTAGAATTGCATCTTCAATGTCCCGTGGCACTGATTGTGATAGAAAGGCTGCATAAAGACCTTTGTTGATGCTTGACGACTGACCTCGTGTACGCACTCCTTCTTCGACTGCACCTATGACATTTTCTAGAGGATGATTTCGATTTGTCTTGTATCCTGCATTTGTCTGAGACTCAATCTGCTGCGGAAGGTTGGTGAAGTGTTCGTCCACGTAAAAGACTGGAGGGTCATCTTCTTGTGTTGGTTCATCCACGTTCAACTGTGAATAAGAAGCACCATTTTCAGGGGTGTTCTCAGGCAAAGTGTCACCAGTCGTTTCATCCACAGAGAGAAGTGGATTAGCGGAGAATGGAGTGAGACGGGTAGTGAACGGAGTAAGACCAATATCCGAAGTATCAAATAGAGGTTCAACTTGAGCGACTTCTACAGGTTCTGCTTCTGGAACATCTTCTGGAATTTCAAAGGTGTTGAAAATCACGCCCACATCATAGAACAAATCAGGAGTACTTCCGATGTTGGTGTAGTTTCCTTCTTGAAAATCAACATAGTATGATTCAATCACCATCTTTGTTCTCTTGTTGTAGACTCTGTAGGCTTTCTGAGTGGATGAATATCCCATAAAGTAGTAGACATCACCCACTGCTTCGAACTTGATGAGATTCTCCTGAGTGTTTAGAAGAGTGCAGGAGCATCCAAATGGTCTGAAGAAATCAATAAGCGGCTTTCTTTTGAAGAGAAGTTCATACGCCGTTTTTCCGTGTGGTTTTACAATGAGAACCCTGTTAAGAACGTAGCAAGCCGTGTTAACTGCTTCTGCCCAGAAGATGATTGGAAGCTTTGAATCCACTAGCATGGTCCTTGCGGCTTCAATCAATGTTCTGTTCTTGCGTTCAGCAACCCCATTTTGTTGAGGAGTTCGGGTTGCACTGTATTGAAGATGAATTCCCTTTTCTGCACAGAAGGATATGAAAGTTTGATTTTTGAATTCCGAGCCATTGTCACTTCTGATTGACTTCACTTTTAATTTGGTCACGTTCTCGATCAAGGGAATGAATGCCTTGAGAATTTCCGCTGTTTCACTTTTAGCCTCAAGAAAATAAACCCAAGAAAAACGAGAGAAATCATCTGTAATCACCAAACAATAAGAACTTTTAGCAACACTTTTAACACTGATTGGACCAAAAAGATCCATATGCAACAACTAAAGAGGTGCCGTGATCGTGTTCACTGCTTTGGACTTGTGCGGTTTCTTATGTTGTTTTCCCTGGGTGCATGCAATGCATTTTTCAGAAAATGGAAATTCCTTAATTGGAAGACCTCTAACTAAGTTTAACTTAGAGAGTTTGTTCATATTTTTGAAATTAACATGCCCCAGTCGCCTATGCCAAAGCAGTGATTCCGATTCTGAAGCCTTAGAGATCAGGCAGGTTAAGTTGTCATTTGTCTTGGCGTTTATCATGTTGAGCACATATGTGTTGTTTTGTCTTGGAGCTGTGAGCATGATCATTTCAGCAGGAACAACATATCCGGGCTTCAGGAACAAGCATTCCATGTCATTGAAAAGCACCAATATTCCTTTATCACAGAGTTGTGAGACACTCATGAGATTGTAGCACAGCTCCGGCACATAGTTGACATTTTCCAGAGTAAGGGCTTCAGACACCACATCTCCTACTCCAACAATCTTTCCTCCCTTCTCGTCTCCAGCGAAAGATACGAAATCACCATTAATGAAGCGAAAATTCTTCAGGAGTTCCTTCAGTCCTGTCATGTGCCTTGAACATCCGCTGTCTACGTGCCAGATGTATTCCATGAGCATGCGTAGCCATTTCTGGAGTTTATTCTGATATACACAAAAACACAAATATACAAATTAGTTAGTTTTCGGAACCCATATTTGCTTCATTTCGAATCTATCGTGATTTTGACCCACTTTGGCCTCTTTTTGTTTCCAAAAATAGGCAGTTGATTCAACCAGATTTTTAACAGACTTCTTAAGATAATTTAACTGATATGTGACGTTTGTAAGAAAATCATGCTCTGGTTTAGAAAACTTCTTGGTTTTACAATGTTTCGCTGTATGTCCTAAATGACCACAGCGAAAACATCTTTTATGTCTGGGTCTTTTGGTGTTAGAAGATGATGTATGTGATGAGTGTCTTGAGCTTTTTGCTTTCTTCATTTTCTTGTCAATTCTGCTTTCATCTTCTGAACATTCTTCATTATTGTCATAATCAGACGAGCTTTCAGACGTTTGGTATTCACTTGAGTCCTGTTCTTCACTTGCTTCGTAAATTGAATCATTGCAGCTTTGATCTTCGCTTGAACCTTCTGGATTTTGGTCTTCAATAGTTCCAACACTTGAGCTTTCATCATTTGTTGTGAGATCTTCACTTGATGTTTTCAAGGTTTCTTCACTTGAGAATTATGTGCTCTCACTGTCTGTTGTTTCTGACATTCGCTCATCCTCAAGGCTTGAAGCAGTGCTTGAGTCTTCGGTGCATTGATCTTCAGTGACTTTCTTTTCACAGTCTGTCATACCTGTTCGAGATGGAATAAATTCTGGAATTTCCTCGGTGAGGAATTTTCCAAAGCTATTCTTTTTCAATTCTGGCACAAATACAGGAGATTCACAGACAACTTTATCATCACAAAAAGCAGAATTTAAATCATGACATTCAAACATAGCATGTTCATGATCACGGGTCTCAAATGTAGGCACATGGCCCTTACAGTCATCCGGAGATTTAAATTTAGGCACTCGGCCATTACAGTCATCCATCCTACTTAAATTATTACATTCTTCCTTAACATTGTTTTTCTTAGAACAATTCTAGACGAACCAGTTAACAGTGGAATAACTGTCGCCTGAATATCCGATTCCTATTTTTGAACCGCCGCAGTCTCCATCCTCATCGCACACATCTTCTTTACACACAATTGGATCTGCATTACTTTTAGAAAAGTTAGCGGTTGTTTCGTTTTTACAAGAATCGTTTTGTTCTATAGAGGCCTTTTCATCAATGAGATCATTTTCGGGATAAGGAGTAGGTATAGGCACATAGTTTTTGCTATGTGGTGGAAGAAAGAGTTTTCGTTCGTTTCCTTGCCTATCCTTATACCCAATCCCGTCTTTCACATACGTTGGTCGTTGGCAGTTTTTGATGTCAGTAAAGGCCTTTTGACTGACATTCCATTTATCAATGATAATTTGCAATTTGTTAGTTTCATTTAAGGCCTTTTCTAATCTATCTGTGAGATCATTAATGATGAAATCTTTTCTAATCACAAATTCTTTTAGAGTTTGCATCTCAGCTAAAGTTGAATTCAACTTTCTCTAGTATGCGGCCTCGTTCAGTTTAAGTTCGTTATTCATTTTTAAGGCCTTGTCTTTTTGTCTCTCAAACTCAAGATTAAGAGACTTGTAATGTGCCACGACATCAACGCATGCTGGTGTGCATAGTTTTTCTTTGAAACTGAGTGGAATGCTATTTACCAAGTCCTTGTCAGCTTTTTCTTTTGATGAATCTGCTTTCATGGCGGCTGCTGGGAACTTTTCTTTACCTTTCTTTTGATCAGATGCCTCTTTCGAAACATGCTCCTCAGCTTCTCCATATTTCTTTTCATTTTCAGGCTCCACTGAAGTGATAATGCTTTTCAACCCTTTGTCAGCAGTATTATCTCCTTTTGGAATTCCGGGTGTCTGCCTCAATGAGGATTCACTTGAGATCTTAGCCATCAGAGCTTTGTTGACTTGATCCTTTGCTTCAGTAATTTCTTCACTCCAATCATAGTCTTCAATGACTAAAGCTTTTGGCGTGCTGGGAGACGCGTTGTTCTTGTTTTCTTCAACAGTGATTTGCTTTACAGCAGGAGTAGTTTCACTGTTTCTTTTTTCAACAGAGGACACTCCCGCTTGAAATGGCCAAGATTCTTGCAGTTGTAGCACCTAAGTTTGGATTTGTCAAAACAGGCCTTTCCCAGACCCAAACGCTTTCCTGTCTTGTCTTGAAATTTCTTTAGCCTCAAGGTGATCATGGCCATTTGCCATTTCAGATCCATTTCCTCCATATCATCTGGACAACCTGATACATGTCTTCAGCAGTGAACATCTCCTTTTTCAGTTCTCTAGACATCAGGGCTTCATAGCTGCTCAGAAATGTGTTGAAAAGTGCCACGTTTTCGGTGGACACTTTCAAAGCTTGAGTGTCAATAGTGATAGTATTCTCAACAAGTTGTGGAGCTTTCAATGCGCTAGCAGAAGCGTTGGCGTAAATTAGATCAGAAGCTTGTGGAGTGATGCCACCTGAAGCAAGAAATGCTACATTTTTCAATCCAGCAGAGGTTTGAGTAGACTTTGGTGGGAAACTGGCAGTGGGACTGGCAGTGTTCATTTCTCTTTTATTGACATCCATTTCAAAGGCTCTTAAGGTGTTGATCAGGTCGGACAGAGTGACAGGATTTGGATTGTTGAGGAAATCCTTCTTGATCATCATGCATTGTAGGCTCCATTCCTTGGGAAGTGAATCTAGCAGCTTCTTTATTGCAGCACGGTTTGTGACAGGATTTCCCGCTTTCTTCATTTTGGTCATCATATTCAGAAAGCGACTGATGTGATCAGAAAGACTTTCTCCACGAACTCCACAAAACATGTCATATTGTTTCTGCACCATATCTCTCTTGCTTTCAATCAACTCTTCATTTCCCTCATAGTATTCGATCAATGCATTCCAGAGTGCATTTGCAGTTCGGTGTTCTTCAAACATGTTACAGTCATCAGTTGATAGTGCCATTGTTAAAGCAGCATGAGCACGACGATCACGTTGGATTAGAGCCGTGTCTTCATCAGTGAAGGTGGTTGCATCATTGTTGGCCACCACCGCATCTCCTCGGACAACCGTTGGAATGTGGGGTCCAGCGGTGATAGAGAGCCACAGATTGTAGTCCGTGTACTCGAAGAATGATTGAATGCGAGTCTTCCAGGTGCTAAAGTCTTCAGCCCCTTTCAACTTTGGTGGCCGAGTTGTGGTTCCGGTTTCAAGTTCCGCTTGAGCAATTGGACTTAGTTGATTCAACGACATTTTTGCTTGTTTGAGACAAAATGGAGCTGATCAGAAGTTAAATTCGCTGACAATACATAGACAACCAGTGAACAGATTAACCTCTCCGATGACCGAAGGATCCTGAACAACTTCGCTAACCGATGCTTAACCTTCGCAGGTGCTATAAGGAATCCTACACGAGCGAATCCGATAATTTCGCTGACAAAACACAACACAGACAATAGTTAGGTTAATATCACCGAATACCGTGATAAGAACGTTGTGGTTCGCTATCACGGTTCTCGAAGTCGCCTTCGATAATTTCGCTCAAGGGTCACTGGACACTATTTCGCAAATGATCACTAATTTCGCTCGAATGACGATCGTCGAAGTTAATGATCCTGCGATGAGTTTCTAAGGGATTTAATTATGTTCGCTACCTTCAACACTGAGTTCGCTATATACAAAAAAAATAATTTCGCTATGTTCAAAACTTGTTCGCTGTATTCAAAATAATATCGCTAGACAGAGGGTTTAACACGAACTAAAACCCTCTAATCTCACGAAAACAGCTCAAAAACCACCTTTTGATACATCAAAATGTCCAAAATGACTCCCTAATCATATATTAACAACAACCTATCGATTAAACACACCAAATCAATCCATATTTAGTTCAAAAATTTGAAAACCTTGAAACTTTTGAAAACCTTCAAAACTATGAAAAATCTCAACAAGAACACAACAACCAAGAGCACTAAGGCTCTGATACCAAATTGTAGATCCCAAAACGAATCCGGATCACAGTGGTTGGTTGTTTTAACCCATAACACCTATTGATTAGGTGTTTGAGATATGAAAAGTTAAGAAAGATTCAAGAAGAAGGTGAAGCTTATGGATTAGTGAATACAACAAGTGTTGTATTGAATCCAATTAATAAGATATAGCAATAAACCACCTTGGATATCAGATTTGAGCACAAGATCAACACAAGAATGTAACAACACCAATATTCATTCAAGAGCCAAAAGCTTGCCAAGGTTACAATGAGAGGGCTATTTATAGTGTTCCTGATTAGCCAACAAATTTATAAATTTGCTGGAATCTTATCTACACTAAGTCAGGAAACTATCTTCTAGGGAATTACAAAATAAGCCCTTGTACATTCAAAATAGCTACAAACTATTACTAAATTAATCCAGCACAAGTATCAACGATCTCAAAAGTTCTAACAAAAAACTAGGTTAACGACTTGGATTGTTCTCAAAATTTGCCAGTGTCCCCGGCAACGGCGCCAAAAACTTGATGTGTTGCTAGCAACCTGCTTTTATGTTCAAAGACTTTTAATGTTGTATGAATCGTGTTGTTCAAAAGCCTTGGTTTAAAAGCTTGATATGGATGTTGCTTATGCGTTTATAAATTGCTTACAAGTTTTAAAAATGGAATTGCTAGCTAAACCACACATAATCGGCAAGTGCACCGGTCATCATGTAGTGTAGATGGCAAGACCGAATATCAATCCGTGGACACTATATGCAAACTTTAGATAATGAACCTCTATCGAATATAAAGTTAAATTTTTAAAGTTTGATTTAAATTGATTTTTGATTTTTAAATAATAACTTAATTAATTACGAGAATGAAGAAAGCAAAACAAGAAAAGTGAAACAAATAAACAAGCACAGTGAAACAAATATAGAAATAAAGTATAACAATTAAAGGAACAAAGTTTTACAAATACGGAAATAAAGTGTAATCAAATACGTTTGAAAAAGGACTACCTGGGTTTTGAATCCCTAGAATCATGCAATGCTAATTTGACAATAATAACGGTTAAATGTCTTTTTCCCTCGATTAACCCCCCGTTAGAGATGTATTAAACAAAAGATTAAGACGAAATGTGAAGTGCTAGAATGAACCGGCTCGAGCTATCGATACCAAATCCTATGAGTATCCGACCTTTGGGACCTCAGAGACTAAGTTGTGAGAAGATCTTTTAAAACTCGCAAAGCAAACAAATCTTTGAAAATTAAAATCCTAGGAAACCTTAACCATGATGTAAGAAGCGAGCCCGAGCTATCGGTCTCCCAATTTACCCACCAATGATTAGCTAATAACCTAGCTCACCCTAATCGTCTTTCGAGTCATAAGATGAGGATGCAGGTTTTAGTAGATTGATTTTATTATTAATAGACTTGGTCAATTTCTCAACACAATATTTAACCCGAAAATCGAAAGATAAACGAATTAAATTAAATTCTAAGTTTAAAGGGAATTTCTTTATGTTTAAACCGCTGAATTTATCGACAAATAATTAATCAAAATACACTGACATGCAATACCAAGATTAATTACAAGACATAGTTATGTAAATCACATCAAATAACCGAAATTACGTCAAATATACATTATAATCATCAGTTCATCATAATCCAGGTACTTTATAAGTGAACAAACTGAACAAATATTATACAATAACATAACAGAACAAAGCTTTAAAACAACTGAAAACATAATACAAAGCTTATAGAAACCGAAAAAACGAATATTTACCGAACCCGGAAGCTTAGAACTCGAACCGGAAGCTTCCTAGACCATTGCAAAGCTCCAAGGTGCTCCAAAGTCGACCAAAATGATCCACACCCAAAGGTTTTGTGAGATGCTTTGTAAGGATCAGACTACCTCTATTTATAGTGAATTTTTGCGAAAACCGAACACCTTACGGACCGTAAGGGTCATTCCTTGCGGTCCGTAAGCAGTTAGGTTACTTTTCTGCTTTTCCGCTTGTCTTGTTGTCTGCGCACTATCCACTTACGGACCGTAAAGGCCAAGCCTTGCGGTCCGTAAGATGTTTGGTCATCGACTGAGTTTACCTAACCATTTGCGGACCGTAAGGGTAAGGCCTTGCGGTCCGTAAGGGGTCTTGTTCAGCAAATTAATTTAATTTTTCTTGTTTTCCGACACGTCTTTTCCGTGCTTCTTTCGCTGCAATTATTCCCTCTTGTTTTCATCGAGAAATCAACAGGTTCTTCATCAAATCCTGCAAATCCATAATTTAACCAAATAAGTATCTAAATCATGAGAAAACCACATACAAATTTATTAAATTGTAAGGAATTCGATGTGTAAAATGTGTATAATTTTAGATACATCAGGCTACAATTTAAGGAATGTGTTTAGTGACGGCATCAGATTCCCTATTGATGAAGAAAGGTCTGGTGGCAAGAAAAACTACTTCCAGGAGGTTGTTAAGTGTTTTCGCTCGACGATTCCATTCTTGGGTGGTTGGTTTGACCCTTTTTCCTGTAACTCGAATCCTATCCCGATATATCCCATTTTAGTTTTACACCATTGTAAACCTTACGCCTTTTTTACTCTCTGATCGAGGTTCTCGGCATTGAAAAATCTCCGTAAACTAAATCACACGTGTGTATGTTGAAATTTAAGAGATATACCGTCAAGAAAATCAAGAGCAATGGTCATATATATGCGGATTAGACACCAAAAAATAAACACTCAAAAATGGCTACAATTTAAGGAATCTGTTTAGTGACGGCATCTGATTCTTAATTGATGGAGAAAGGTCTGGTGGCAAGAAAAGCTGCTTCCAGGAGGTTGTCAAGTGTTTTCGTTGGATGATTCCATTCTTGGGTGGTTGGTTTGGCCCTTTCTCCTGTCACTCGAATCTTAGCCCGGTATATCCCATTTTAGTTTTTCTCCATTGTTAACCTTATGCCTTTTTTACTCTCTGATCGAGTTTCTCGGCATTGAAAAATCTTCGTAAACTAAATCACACGTGTATATGTTGACACTTAAGAGATATACACTCAAGAAATCAATAGCAATGGCGATATATATGCGGATTAGACACCAAAAAATAAACACTCAAAAAATGGCTACAATTTAAGGAATTTGTTTAGTGACGACATCGGATTCCTAATTGATGGGAAAAGGTCTAGTGGTAAGAAAAGCTGCTTCTAGTTGGTTGTCAAGTGTTTTCGCTCGTCGATTCCATTCTTGGGTGGTTGGTTTGGCACTTGTTCCTGTAACTCGAATCCAAGCCCGGTATATTCCATTTTAATTTTACTCCATTGTGAACCTTCCCCCTTTTTTACTCTCTGATCGAGTTTCTAGGCATTGAAAATCTTCGTAAACTAAATTACAAGTGTATATGTTGAAGCTTAAGAGATATGTAGTCAATAAAATCAAGAGCGATGGTGATATATATGCGTATTAAACACCAAAAAATAAACACTCAAAAAATGGCTACAATTTAAGGATTGTGTTTAGTGACGGCGTCAGATTCTTAATTGATGGAGAAAGGTCTGGTGGCAAGAAAAGCTGCTTCTAGGAGGCTGTCAAGTTTTTTCGCTTGACGATTCCATTCTTGGGTGGTTGGTTTGGCCCTTGTTCTTGTAACTCGAATCCTAGCCCAGTATATCCCATTTTAGTTTTACACCATTGTGAACCTTACGCCTTTTTTACTCTGTGATCAAGGTTCTCAGCATTGAAAAATCTTCGTAAACTTAATCACACGTGTATATGTTGACACTTAAGAGATATAACGTCAAGAAAATCAAGAGCAATGGTGATATATATGCGGATTGGACACCAAAAAATAAACACTCAATAAACAGCTACAATATAAGGAATGTGTTTAGTAACTGCATCTGATTCCTAATTGATGGAGAAAGGTCTGGTGGCAAGAAAAGATTCTTCCAGGAGGTTGTCAAGTGTTTTCGCTCGACAATTCCATTTTTGGGTGGTTGGTTTGGCCCTTGTTCCTGTAACTCGAATCCTTGCCCGGTATATCGCATTTTAGTTTTACACCATTGTGAGCCTTACGCCTTTTTTATTCTCTGATCAAGGTTCTCGGCATTGAAAAATCTTCGTAAACTAAATCACACGTGTATATGTTGACACTTAAGAGATATAACGTCAAGAAAATCATGAGCGGTGGTGATATATATGCGGACTAGACACCAAAAAATAAACACTCAAAAAATTGCTACAATTTAAGGAATGTGTTTAGTGACAGCATAAGATTCCTTTTTGATGGAGAAAGGTCTGGTGGCAAGAAAAACGGCTTACAGGAGGTTGTCAATTGTTTTCGCTCGACGATTCCTTTATTGGGTGGTTGGTTTGGTCCTTTTTCCTGTAACTCGAATCCTAGCCCGATATATTCCATTTTAGTTTTACACCATTGTGAACCTTACGTCTTTTTTACTCTCTGATCGATGTTCTCGGCATTGAATAATCTTCATAAACTAAATCACACGTGTATATGTTGTCATTTAAGAGATATACAGTCAAGAAAATCAAGAGAAATGGTGATATATATATATGCGGATTAGACACCAAGAATTAAACACTCAAAAACAGCTACAATTTAAGGAATGTGTTTAGTGACGTCATCAGATTCCTAATTGATGGAGAAAGGTCTGGTGGCAAGAAAAGCTGCTTCCAGGAGGTTGTCAAGTGTTTTCGCTCGACAATTCCATTCTTGGGTGGTTGGTTTGGTCCTTTTTCCTGTAACTCGAATCTTAGCCCGGTATATCCCATTTTAGTTTTACACCATTGTGAACCTTATGCCTTTTTTACTCTCTGATCGTGGTTCTAGGCATTGAAAAATCTTTGTAAACTAAATCACACGTGTATATGTTGACATTTAAGAGATATACCGTCAAGAAAATCAAGAGCAATGGTGATATATATGCGGATTAGACACCAAAAAATAAACACTCAAAAAATGGCTACAATTTAAGGAATGTGTTTAGTGACGTCATCATATTCCTTAATGATGGAGAAAGGTCTGGTGGCAAGAAAAGCTGCTTCCAGGAGGTTGTCAAGTGTTTTCGCTTGACGATTCCATTCTTGGGTGGTTGGTTTGGCCCTTGTTACTGAAACTAAAATCCTAGCCCTGTATATCCCAATTTAGTTTTACACCATTGTGAACCATACGCATTTTTTATTATCTGATCGAGGTTCTCGGCATTGAAAAATCTTCGTAAACTAAATCACACGTGTATATGTTGACATTTAAGAGATATACAGTCAAGAAAATCAAGAGCAATGGTGATATATATGCGGATTGGACACCAAAAAAATAAACACTCAAAAATAGCTACAATTTAAGGAACGTGTTTAGTGACGGCATCAGATTCTTAATTGATGGACAAAGGTCTAGTGGCAAGAAAAGCTGCTTCCAGGTAGTTGTCAAGTGTTTTCGCTCGACGATTCCATTCTTGGGTGGTTGGTTTGGCACATGTTCCTGTAACTCGAATCCTATCCCGGTATATCCCATTTTAGTTTTACACCATTGTGAACCATACGCGCTTTTTACTCTCTGATCGAGTTTCTAGGCATTGAAAAATAAACACTCAAGAGCGATGGTGATATATATGCGGATTAGACACCAAAAAATAAACATTCAAAAAATAACTACAATTTAAGTATTGTGTTTAGTGACGGTGTCAGATTCCAAATTGACGGAGAATGGTCTGGTGGCAAAGAAAGCTGCTTCAAGGAGGTTATCAAGTGTTTTCGCTCGACGATTCCATTCTTGGGTGGTTGGTTTGGCCCTTGTTCTTGTAACTCGAATCCTAGCCCGGTATATCCCATTTTAGTTTTACACCGTTGTGAACCTTACGCCCTTTTTACCCTCTAATCGAGGTTCTCGGCATTGAAAAATCTTCGTAAACTAAATCACACGTGTATATTTTGACATTTAAGATATATACAGTCAAGAAAATCAAGAGCAATGGTGATATATATGCAAATTAGACAACAAAAAATAAACACTCAAAAAATGCCTACAATTTAGGGAATATGTTTAGTGACGGCATCAGATTCCTAATTGATGGAGAATGGTCTGGTGGCAAAAAAAGCTTGCTTCCAGGAGGTTGTCAAGTGTTTTTGCTCGACGATTCCATTCTTGGGTGGTTGGTTTGGCCCTTGTTCCTGTAACTCGAATCCTATCCCGGTATATGCCATTTTAGTTTTACACCATTATGAACCTTATGAATTTTTTACTCTCTGATAGAGTTTCTAGGCGTTGAAAAATCTTCGTTAACTAAATCACACGTGTATATGTTGACATTTAAGAGATATACAGTCAAGAAAATCAAGAGAAATGGTGATATATTTGTGGAGTAGACACCAAAAAATAAACACTCAAAAAATGGCTGCAATTTAAGGAATGTGTTTACTGTTTAGTGGCGGCATCAGATTCTTAATTGATGGATAAAGCTCTGGTAACAAGAAAAGCTGCTTCCAGGAGGTTGTCAAGTGTTTTTGCTCGATGATTCCATTCATGGGTGGTTGGTTTAGCCCTGGTTCCGGTAACTCGAATCCTCGCCTAGTATATCCCATTTTAGTTTAACACCATTGTGAACTTTACACCTTTTTTACTCTCTAATCGAGGTTCTCGGCATTGAAAAATCTTCGTAAACTAAATCACACGTGTATATGTTGACATTTAAGAGATATACAGTCAAGAAAATCAAGAGCAATGGTGATATATATGCAGACTAGACAACAAAAAATAAACACTCAAAAAATGGCTACAATTTAAGGAATATGTTTAGTGACAGCATCAGATTCCTAATTGATGGAGAAAGGTCTGGTGCCAAGAAAAGCTGCTTCCAGAGGTTGTCAAGTGTTTTGGCTCGGCGATTCATTATTGGGTGGTTGGTTTGGCCCTTGTTCCTGTAACTCGAATCCTAGCCAGGTATATCCCATTTTAGTTTTACACCATTGTGAACCTTACGCCTTTTTTACTCTCTGATCGAGGTTCTCAGCATTGAAAAATCTTCGTAAACTAAATCAAACGTGTATATGTTGACATTTAAGAGATATACAGTGTAGAAAATCAAGCGCAATGGTGATATATATGAGGATTAGAAACCAAAAAATAAACACTCAAAAAATTGCTACAATTTAAGGAATGTGTTTAATGACGACATCAGATTCGTAATTGATGGAGAGAGGTCTGGTGGCAAGAAAAGCTGCTTCCAGGAGGTAGTCAAGTGTTTTCGCTCGACGATTCCATTCTTGGGTGGTTTATTGGCCCTTGTTCCTGTAACTCGAATCCTAGCCCGGTATATCCCATTTTAGTTTTACACCATTGTGAACCTTACGCCTTTTTTACTCTCTGATCGAGGTTCTCAGCATTGAAAAATCTTCGTAAACTAAATCACACGTGTATATGTTGACATTTAAGAGATATACAGTTAAGAAAATCATGAGCAATGGTGATATATATTCGGATTAGACACCAAAAAATAAACACTCAAAAAATGGCTACAATTTAAGGAATTTGTTTAGTGACGACATCAGATTCCTAATTGATGGAGAAAGGTCTGGTGGCAAGAAAAGCTGCTTCCAAGAGGTTGTCAAGTGTTTTCGCTCGACGATTCCATTCTTGGATGGTTGGTTTGGCCCTTGTTCCTGTAACTCGAATCCTAGCCCCGGTATATCCCATTTTAGTTTTACACCATTGTGAACCTTACGCCTTTTTTACTCTCTGATCGAGGTTTTCGGCATTGAAAAATCTTTGTAAACTAAATCACACGTGTATATGTTGACATTTAAGAGATATACAGACAAGAAAATCAAGAGCAATGGTGATATATATGCGGATTAGACACCAAAAAATAAACACTCAAAAAATGGCTACAACTTAAGGAATGTGTTTAGTAACGACATCAGATTCCTAATTGATGGAGAAAGGTCTAGTGGCAAGAAAAGCTGCTTCCAGGAGGTTGTCAAGTGTTTTCGCTCGACAATTCCATTCTTGGATGGTTGGTTTGGCCCTTGTTGCTGTAACTCGAATCCTAGCCCGGTATATCCCATTTTAGTTTAAACCATTGTGAACCTTACTCCTTTTCTACTATCTGATCGTGGTCCTCGGCATTGAAAAATCTCTGTAAACTAAATCACACGTGTATATGTTGACATTTAAGAGATATACAGTCAAGAAAATCAATAGCAATGGTGATATAAATGCGAATTAGACACCGAAAAGTGAACACTCAGAAAATGGCTACAATTTAAGGAATGTGTTTAGTGACGGCATCAGATTCCTAATTGATGGAGAAAGGTCTGGTGGCAAGAAAAGCTGCTTCCAAGAGGTTGTCAAGTGTTTTCGCTCGACGATTCCATTCTTGGGTGGTTAGTTTGGCCCTTGTTCATGTAACTCGAATCCAAACCCAGTATATCCCATTTTAGGTTTACACCATTGTGAACCTTACGCCTTTTTTACTCTCTGATCGAGGTTCTCGGCGTTGAAAAATCTTCGTAAACTAAATCACACGTGTATATGCTGACATTTAAGAGATATACAATCAAGAAAATCAAGAGCAAAGTTGACATATATGCGGATTAGACAGCAAAAAATAAACACTAAAAAAATGGCTACAATTTAAGGAATATGTTTAATGACGACATCAGATTCCTAATTGATGGAGAAAGGTCTGGCGGCAAGAAAAGATGCTTCCAGGAGGTTGTTAAGTGTTTTCGCTCGACGATTCCATTCTTGGGTGGTTGGTTTGCCCTTTGTTCCTGTAACTCGAATCCTAGCCCGGTATATCCCATTTTAGTTTTACACCATTGTGAACCTTACGCCTTTTTTACTCTCTGATCGAGGTTCTCAACATTGAAAAATCTTTGTAAACTAAATCACACGTGTATATGTTGACATTTAAGAGATATACAGTTAAGAAAATCAAGAGCATTGGTGATATGTATGCGGATTAGACACCAAAAAATAAACCCTCAAAAAATGGTTACAATTTAAGGAATGTATTTAGTAACTGCATTAGATTCCTAATTGATGGAGAAAGATCTGGTGGCAAGAAAAGATGCTTCCAGGAGGTTTTCAAGTGTTTTCGCTCGAAGATTCCATTATTGTGTGGCTGGTTTGTCCCTTGTTCCTATAACTCGAATCCTAGCCCGGTATATCCCAATTTAATTTTACCGCATTGTGATTTACGCCTTTTTTACTCTCTAATCGAAATTCTCGGCATTGAAAAATCTTCGTAAACTAAATCACACGTGTATATGTTGACATTTAAGAGATATACAATCAAGAAAATCAAGAGCAATGGTGATATATATGCGGATTATACACCAAAAATAAACACTCAAAAATAGCTACAATTTAAGGAATGTGTTTAGTGACGGAATCAGATACCTAATTGATAGAGAAAGGTCTGGTGGCAAGAAAAACTGCTTCCAGGAGGTTGTCAAGAGTTTTCGCTCGACGATTCCATCCTTGGGTGGTTGGTTTGGCCCTTGTTCCTTTAACTCCAATCCTAGCCCGGTATATCCCATTTTAGTTTTACACCATTGTGAACCTTAAGCGTTTTTTATTCCCTGATCGAGGTTCTCGGCATTGAAAAAACTTCGTAAACTAAATCACACGTGTATATGTTGACATTTAAGAGATATATAATCAAGAACATCAAGAGCAATGGTGATATATATGCGGATTAGACACAAAAAAATAAACACTCAAAAAATGTCTACAATTTAAGGAATGTGTTTAATGACGGCATCAGATTCCTAATTGATGGAGAAAGGTTTGGTGGCAAGAAAAGATGCTTCCAGGAGGTTGTCAAGTGTTTTCGCTCGACGATTCCATTCTTGGGTGGTTGGTTTGCCCCTTGTTCCTGTAACTCGAATCCTAGCACGGTATATCCCATTTTAGTTTTACACCATTGTGAACCTTACGCCTTTTTACTCTCTGATCGAGGTTCTCAACATTGAAAAATCTTCGTAAACAAAATCACACGTGTATATGTTGAAATTTAAGAGATATACAGTCAAGAAAATCAAGAGCAATGGTGATATGTATGCGGATTAAACACAAAAAAAAAAACACAAAAAATGGTTACAATTTAAGGAATGTATTTAGTGACGACATCAGATTCCTAATTGATGGAGAAATGTCTGGTGGCAAGAAAAGCTGCTTACAGGAGGTTGTCAATTGTTTTCGCTCGAAGATTCCATTCTTGGGTGGTTGGTTTGGCCCTTGTTCCTGTAACTTGAATACTAGCTCGGTATATCTCATTTTAGTTTTACACCATTGTGAACCTTACGCCTTTTCTAGTCTTTGATCGAGGTTCTCGGCATTGAAAAATCTTCGTAAACTAAATCACACATGTATAGGTTGACATTTAAGATATATACAGTCAAGAAAATCGAGAGCAATGGTGATATATATGCGGATTACAAACCAAAAAATAAACACTCAAAAAATGGCTACAATTTAAGGAATGTTGTTAGTGACGACATCAGATTCCTAATTGATGGAGAAAAGTCTGGTGGCAATAAACGCTGCTTCCAGGAGGTTGTCAAGTATTTTCGCTGGACGATTCCATTCTTGGGTGGTTAGTTTGGCCCTCGTTCTTATAAGTCGAATCCTAGTCCGGTATATCCCATTTTAGTTTTACACCATTGTGAACCTTACGCAATTTTTACTCTCTGATCGAGGTTCTCGGCATTGAAAAATCTTCGTAAACTAAATCACACGTGTATATGCTGACATTTAAGAGATATACTGTCAAGAAAATCAAGAGCAATGGTGATATATATGCAGATTAGAAACCAAAAAATAAACACTCAAAAAATGGCTACAATTTAAGGAATGTGGTTAGTGACGACATCAGATTCCTAATTGATGGAGAAAAGTCTGGTGGCAATAAGAGCTGCGTCCAGGAGGTTGTCAAGTCTTTTCGCTCGACGATTCCATTCTTGGGTGGTTGGTTTGGCCCTTGTTCCTGTAACTCGAATCCTAGCCCGGTATATCCCATTTTAGTTACACCATTGTGAACCTTATGCATTTTTTACTCTCTGATAGAGTTTCTAGGCATTGAAAAATCTTGGTTAACTAAATCACACGTGTATATGTTGACCTTTAAGAGATATACAGTCAAGAAAATCAAGAGAAATGGTGATATATATGCGGAGTAGACACCAAAAAATGAACACTCAAAAAATGGCTACAATTTAAGGAATGTGTTTCCTGTTTAGTGGCGGCATCAGATTCTTAATTGATGGAGAAAGGTCTGGTAGCAAGAAAAGCTTCTTCTAGGAGGTTGTCAAGTGTTTTTGCTCGACGATTCCATTCATGGGTGGTTGGTTTGGCCCTTCTTTTGGTAACTCGAATACTAGCCTGGTATATCCCATTTTAGTTTTACACCATTGTGAACCTTACGCCTTTTTTACTCTCTGATCGAGGTTCTCGGCATTGAAAAATCTTCATAAACTAAATCACACATGTATATGTTGACATATACACACATATACACGTGTGATTTAGTTTACAAAGATTTTTCAATGCCGAGAACCTCGATCAGATAGTAAAAAAGGCGTAAGGTTCACAATGGTGTAAAACTAAAATGGGATATACCGGGCTATGATTCGAGTTACAGGAACAAAGGCCAAACCAACCATCCAAGAACGGAATCGTCGAGCGAAAACACTTGACAACCTCCTGGAAGCAGCTTTTCTTGCCCCCATACCTTTCTCCATCAATTAGGAATCTGATGCCGTTACTAAACACATTCCTTAAGTTGTAGCCATTTTTTGAGTGTTTATATTTTGGTGTCTAATCCGCATATATATCACCATTGCTCTTGATTTTCATGACTGTATATCTCTTAAATGTCAACATATACACGTGTGATTTAGTTTACGAAGATTTTTCAATGCCGAGAACCTCGATCCGAGAGTAAAAAAGGCGTAAGGTTCACAATGGTTTCAAACTAAAATGGGACATAACGGGCTAGGATTCCGGTTACAGGAACAAGGGCCAAACCAACCACCCAAGAATGGAATCATCGAGCTAAAATACTTGACAACCTCCTCGAAGCAGCTTTTCTTGCCACCAGACCTTTCTCCATCAATTAGGAATCTGATGCCGTCACTAAACACATTCCTTAAGTTGTAGCCATTTTTTGAGTGTTTATTTTTTGGTGTCTAATCCGCATATATATCACCATTGCTCTTGATTTTTGTAGGATCGTATTTTGACCCGAAAGAGTCTATCAGAGGAGTCTCGATCAATTACAGGTGCGGAAAACAAGTAATCAATGTAGAAACAGCTAGATCTTCACTTAAAGCACTTTGTTGATTGATATAACAGCGTTTACATCCAAATCTCACACCGGCAGCACCTCGGTATGGATAACAAGAACTGATGTACTGATTTCACTCAAGTGTCCTATATATAGTGTTGGTGATTTCGCTTATGTGAACATGTACACAAAAGCGAAATCACTCACTGACGAATAAGTGGAATCACCTACTGACGAATAAGTGGAATCACCTATCAATGACCATATGAGCGAAATCAGTCTCTTAGACACATACATTCTCCTATTTACTCGTAAAACATGCCCTAATCTAACATTCTAAGACTAAGACTCGATACAAGACGAAGTCGACAGATGTAGTGCACCAACAGACTCCCCCTCAGATGTTGACGAGTCGCAGTGTCGAGTCTTTGACAATATCATGTCTTCACTTCTTCAGTCTTGATCTGTCTCTGGGCTTTTCTCTCTCTATCTTCATCAACAAACTCCTCTTTAACAGTATCTGCTTGAAAATCTTCAGACTCCCCCTCTCGATTTGCTGGCATTCCTTTGTTCTTCAGCAATATATGCTTCAGGATCATTGTCTGGCTTTCTTTGTCTTCAGAATCCGAAACCTAGCACTCTATCTTCAGATTCAGAATTGAAACTTGGCTATTCCTGCACATTCTTAACCCAGAAATAAGTTTTATGAATTTAACAAATTAAGTGCACCAACACTAATTCTCACTCTAACCACTTTCTTTATGATGAACCACTTGTTGATTTTAAAAAAAATATTTTGACATTTTAAGACACCTTCCCCCTCACAACAATGTCATCATGTTTAGCACTCGGAACTTTGAAAATCAGCTTTCCAACATCAGTTGTTGAAAATCTTTTTGACTTTTTCAAAAGTTTATGCTAAAACACACTCAAAATCTTTTTGGATTTTTGAAAGCAAAGAAATGCAGTAAAGAAATATTTACAGACACTATTTTTGTGAGTTTGTGTAAGAGGATCATATCAGTTTATGACAAATCACTAGTACCGTTGAGCTTAGTTACACATTAAGAATTAAACAATTCACTTAGATTGCCGATATACTGATCCACTTAAATTCTCACACAAATTTCAACTGATTCAGGATATGAGTTAGGTGTTTTAAGAACTTAAACTCATTCATGTGTCCCACCTCTTGAATATACTCCCGTATCCAGATCCCAATATTCACTCTTACAGGTGAGTATACCACAGATGATATCTGTAAGGGGTTAAATTGCGAGGGTCGTGAGAGCTCAGGTCGATCTTTCGATACGCAGAGAGATGACGACTTCGACTTTTGGTGGGTCCCCTTTAGAGGATCTTTTGAATTACAACAGCAATGACTATCAATTTTATTGTTTCATCAATTTGCTGAGGGTTGCGCTATATTTCAAGCATGCGGAAAGTATTCTCCGGGGACTAGGTCAGAAATTCCTTTCAGCAGAAGTCCCGGGATAATACCCCAGATATCACTGAGCATAAAGAACTAGTATCTCAGAAAGAGGGACCTTTCAAACGAGATTTCAGGGGTTACCTATATATCCAAGTAGTGTTTCCCACGAAATAAGCAAGTTTGAAATTTAGTTTATATCCCGAAAAAGCTTACTAAATGTGTAAAAACCTATCGGCATATCATCAGTGAGACTGTTTAACGCTATATAAACATTACATTTCTTTAGCATACTGTAACTGTCTACTGATGTACTATCATTTCCTCTTCTTTGACACCAAAACTCATTTTTGAATTTTATCATGTTTTTGTCTTTTTCAAATTTTCAAAATGCTTTTGGATTTTCTGAAAATTTCTACTCCCCCTAAAATGCAAACACATTTTAGGAAATTTGAAAACTACTAGACTCTTGACCCACTTGAAACATAACATGAACTGTACAAAAACTTGACAACTGACATCGAATCACTTCAATTCGCCATCCACTTGGCATAAACAATCAGAACTCCCCCTATCACAAACCATTTTCTCATTTAGATCTCAAAACACTTATGTTTGTTTTAATCAAAATGATTTTTCCGGAAAATGAGTTTGTTGATTTTACCACTTGTAAAGTTAGGGGTATGGTTCATCATTTTTTCATACAATCTCTTGTATCAGGATTACATCAAGTTCAAACTAATGACCTTGAGTAATCACTTTATCAGAATCAACCTCTTACCACTTGTAAGTATATCCAAAATATTTAATCACATGTAGGAATAAAACATCTACACAAACCATTTTACCAATCAAGATGCCGATTCCTGCTTCTCACTTACCAACTTGGAAGCTCCGGCAAATCACTCATCCTGTAAAATTTTAACAATTTCAAGCATTTTCAAGACAACCTAATTAAACATGAAAGATGCCGATTCCTGATCCACGATTACAAACTTGGGATCTCCGGCAAGTCAGATGTTTCAAGCAAAGAAAATGTCCACCCAAGCCTGCCAGCCTTGGGTGTTTTCAATTCAGAAGCAGTTGGAGTGTAAGTTGCTTTCTTTTTAGCATAAAACTCCTTTACCCCTTTTACTTTCCCTTCAACCATTTTCCCGAAAATCTTCTTAACTTTCCCATTAAACGCTTTCTCAACATCAAAGTTATCCTTCTCAGAATAACCCTGATTTGAGATCTCAGACTTTCCAGTTTTCCTTTTAAAATTTTCAGTCCTCAATGGTGGAAAGTTCTCATCATCCATTGAAGGAACTGAGTTTTCATCACTCTCATCAAACTGTGGCTCCTCTGATTTTGTGGAATCAGATTCATCGCCAGATTTCACTTCTGATTTCTTAACAACCCATTTTTGGTTGTCAAGTTTCACACTTCGCTTGTAAAATCTCTTCGAACACTCACCAACTTCAAATGTTGAATTTTTGAAAACTTTAAATTTTTCAATTGGTGGTTCGGTTTTATCAACAACAACTTCTTTCAGTTTTCCAGAAACTCCCTGTTTTGTGTTTGTCGCTTTCGGACAGTTCCATGCAATGTGACCAGCTTCATTGCATCGGAAACAGGTTCTGGTTTCTGTTCTCTGAACTTCATTCTTCTTTTTCTTAGCAAGAAATTCTTGATTTGATTGTCTCCAGAATGAGCTCTTTGCTTCTTCTTCATGACTAGTTCCTACAACATATGTCGTTTTTTATTTATAATCTCGAACATATTTTTCATTTTAATAGTTTTCAGGTGGAATAAAACCAAGTCCTTTCTTTTTGTAGCTACGATTGTGGTTTGGTTTCTTTTGAAAACCAGAACCAGAATTGTAACCCTTTTTCTTGTTCAAACGTTGTTGTACTCTTGAGGTGTAAGGTTTAGGTTTTACATTAAGATTTTCATCTTTTATTTCAGAAATACTAATTTCTGTTAGTTTAAAAACCTTTTTGATCATTTCTGGTTTAACACCTCTTATTGGAAATTCTTTATCAAAATATAATTTGTCAGAATCATTCAAAGTATATGCAACTTCAAATGTTTCATCATTCAAATTAGATTTTGACAACAAAAACTCTTTACTGTAAACCCGTTTTCCCGACGATTTTGAACTCTTTTCGGACGAACTCGAACTCCCGACTGACTGACACGAACTTTCGGACTCGGACTTTAACTCTGACTCCTTATCCTTATCCAACACCTGATCGACCACTCGTTTTATCAGTTCGGACTCATGATCTGTGTCGGACGCTGTGAACGTGATGTCAATGTTGTCTGGTAGTACATCGGTTAACTCAGACTCTAACTTAATATTGACCGCTTGTTTTAGTTCTTCCTCATTAGGTTTTCTAGGCGAGTACCCTTCCCAAATTGGAGGCAGACACTTATTATAACAGACACCCTGTTTCTTACCAGTATCCTTTTTCTTCTTTGGCTTTGTTTCTTCACCTTTAAACGCTTCAAATCCTTCAACTATTGGATAAATTCTATCAATTATGTAGTCACAACCTTTGTAACTTTGCAGCAATCTTCTGATTCTTTCATTCTCAGCTGCTTCACTACCCAACTCTTTCTTCCACTTTGCACATTCTTCTATGTACAAGTTGATCTCTTTCTGCTTTGTCATCATGGTAGCATTCATCATCTTCAAAGCTTTTTCTCTTTCAGAGTTAGTCTTCTCCAGACTATTCACATGTCTGTTCAATACATCATACGACTTTTTCAAATTCTTTACATCAAACAACAACTGTTCTTTCAACTTTTCTAACTCACTAAACCTCTCATCTTTTTCTATACATTGTTTACAAGACTCTAAACATGTAAGACAAGGTTTTGTGATTTCAACGATCTTCTCGACTTCAACTATCTTTTCAACTTCCACAATCTTCTCAACCACTTTGACTTTTTTCAAATCTTTTGTAGCTTTCTCCTCTTTCAGTTTCTTCAATTTTTCTGCAAAATAAAATTCAAAACTATGAGAAGATAAGTGAGTTTTTCCAATATTAATCTGTTCAATTTCTTCATCACTATCACTTGTTTCTGATGAATTGTTTTCTGATGAAACAGATTCTTCATTTTCACTTTTCTCTTTTCTCTTCATCAGATAACACTTCCATCCATTCCTTCAACATTTCCGGCTTTCGAATAATATGAGCAATAAACGCGTTAACATTAGGATCAGTTGGAATGTACTTGTCCCAGCTAAAACCATCAGCTACTTTCTCGTCATCTTGATCCATGATGCCATAGTTACAGGAACAAGGGCCAAACCAACCACCCAAGAATGGAATCGTCGAGCGAAAACACTTGACAACCTCCTGGAAGCAGCTTATCTTACCAAAAGACCTTTCTCCATCAATTAGGAATCTGATACCATCACTAAACACATTCCTTAAATTGTAGCCATTTTTTGGGTGTTTATTTTTTGGTTTCTAATACACATATATATCACCATTGCTCTTGATTTTCTTGACTGTATATCTCATAAATGTCAACATATACACGTGTGATTTAGTTTACGAAGATTTTTCAATGCCGAGAACCTCGATCAGAGAGTAAAAGAGGCGTAAGGTTCACAATGGTCTAAAACTAAAATGGGATATACTGGGATAGGATTCGACTTATAGGAACAAGGGCCAAACCAACCACCCAAGAACGGAATCGTTGAGCGAAAACACTTCACAATCTCCTTGAAACAACTTTTCTTGCCACCAGACATTTCTCCATCAATTAGGAATCTGATGCCGTCACTAAACATATTCCTTAAATTGTAGCCATTTTTTGAGTGTTTATTTTTTTGGTGTCTAATCCGCATATATATCACCATTGCTTTTGATTTTCTTGATTGTATATCTCTTAAATGTCAACATATACACGTGTGATTTAGTTTACGAAGATTTTTCAATGTCGAGAAACTCGATTAGAGAGTAAAAAACCCGATAAGGTTCACAATGGTGTAAAACTAAAATGGGATATACCGGGCTAGGATTCGAGTTACAGGAACAAGGGCCAAACCAACCAACCAAGAATGGAATCGTCGAGCGAAAACACTTGACAACCTCCTGGAAGCAGCTTTTCTTACTACCAGACCTTTCTCCATCAATTAGGAATCTGATCCCAGCACTAAACACATTCCTTAAATTGTAGCCATTTTTTAGGTGTTTACTTTTTGGTTTCTAATCCGCATAAATATCACCATTGCTCATGATTTTCTTGACTGTATATCTCATAAATGTCAACATATACACGTGTGATTTAGTTTACGAAGATTTTTCAATGCCGAGAACCTCGATCAGAGAGTAAAAAAGGCGTAAGGTTCACAATGGTGTAAAACTAAAATGAGATATACTGGGCTAGGATTCGAGTTACAGGAACAAGGGCCAAACCAACCACCCAAGAATGGAATCGTCGAGTGAAAACACTTGACAACCTCCTGGAAGTGGCTTTTCTTAACCCCAGACCTTTCTCCATCAATAAGGAATATGATGCCGTCACTAAACACAATCCTTAAATTGTGGCCATTTTTTGAGTGTTTATTTTTTGATTTCTAATCCGCATATATATCAACAATGCTCTTGATTTTCATGACTGTATATCTCTTAAATGTCAACATATACAAGTGTGATTTAGTTTACAAAGATTTTTTTAATTCTGAGAACCACGATCAGAGAGTAAAAAAGGCGTAAGGTTCACAATGATGTAAAACTAAAATGGGATATACTGGGCTAGGATTCGAGTTACAGGAACAAGGGCCAAACCAACCACCCAATAAGGGAATCCTCGAGCGAAAACACTTGACAACTTCCTGGAAGCAGCTTTTCATGCCACCAGACCTTTCTCCATCAATAAGGAATCTGATGCCGTCACTAAACACATTCCTTAAATTGTAGCCATTTTTGAGCCCTTTATTTTTTGGTGTCTAATCTGCATATATATCACCATCGCTCTTGATTTTCTTTACTGTATATCTCTTAAATGTCAACATATACACGTGTGATTTAGTTTACGAAGATTTTTCAATGCCGAGATCCTCTATCCGAGAGTAAAAAATGCGTAAGGTTCACAATGGTGTAAAACTAAAATGAGATATACCAGGCTAGTATTCGAGTTACAGGAACAAAGGCCAAACCAACCACTCAAGAATGGAATCATCGATCGAAAAAAATTGATAACCTCCGGGAGGCGGCTTTTCTTGCCACCAGACCTTTCTCCATCAATTAGGAATCTGATGGCGTCACTAAACACTTTCCTTAAATGGTAGCCATTTTTTAGTGTTTATTTTTTGGAGTTTTATCCTTATATATATCACCGTTGTTCTTTATTTTCTTGACTGTTTATCTCTTAAATGTCAACGTATACACGTGTGATTTAGTTTACGAAGATTTTTCAATGCAGAGAACCTCGATCAGAGAGTAAAAAAGGTGTAAGGTTCACGATGGTGTAAAACTAAAATGGGATATACTGGGGTAGGATTCGAGTTACAGGAACAAGGGTCAAACCAACCACCCAAGAACGGAATCGTCGAGCGAAAACACTTGACAACCTCCTGGAAGCGGCTTTTCCTAACACCAGACCTTTCTCCATCAATAAGGAATCTTATTCCGTCACTAAACACATTCCTTAAATTGTGGCCATTTTTTGAGTGTTTATTTTTTGATGTCTAATCCGCATATATATCAACATTGCTCTTGATTTTCATGACTATATATCTCTTAAATGTCAACATATACAAGTGTGATTTAGTTTACGAAGATTTTTTAATGCTGAGAACATCGATCAGAGAGTAAAAAAGGTGTAAGGTTCACAATGGTGTAAAACTAAAATGGGATATACAGGGCTAGGATTCGAGTTACAGGAACAAGGGCCAAACCAACCACCCAAGAAGGGAATCGTCGAGCGAAAACACTTGACAACCTCCTGGAAGCAGCTTTTCTTGCCACCAGACCTTTTTCCATCAATTAGGAATCTGATGCCGTCACTAAACACATTCCTTAAATTGTAGCCATTTTTTGAGTGTTTATTTTTTGGTGTTTAATCCGCATATATATCATCATTGCTCTTGATTTTCTTTACTGTATATCTCTTAAATGTCAACATATACACGTGTGATTTAGTTTACGAATATTTTTCAATGCCGAGATCCTCGATCCGAGGGTAAAAAATGCGTAAGGTTCACAATGGTGTAAAACTAAAATGAGATATACCAGGCTAGGATTCGAGTTACAGGAACAAGGGCTAAACCAACCACTCAAGAATGGAATCGTCGATCGAAAACAATTGATAACCTCTTGGAAGTGGCTTTTCTTGCCACCAGACCTTTCTCCATCAATTAGGAATCGGATGCCGTCACTAAACACTTTCCTTAATTTGTAGCCATTTTTTAGTGTTTATTTTTTGGTGTCTTATCTGCATATATATCAGCATTGCTCTTGATTTTCTTGATTGTATATCTCTCAAAGGTCAACATATACATGTGTGATTTAGTTTACGAAGATTTTTCAATGCAGAGAACCTCAATAAGAGAGTTGTTAGGATCTGAGTTTGTATTGATTGTGTTTTACGTTTGAATTAAAATGAAAGATGAACAAGTAATGCAGCGGAATGTAAGTGGAAACAAACTTTGCACACAATCAAACAGGAGAATTGCTTTCAACAGAAATTTTCAACAAAGAATGGAATGATTGAATTTATTTCATCAATGATTACAATGCATGCATGTAACAAACTCCCCCTCAGCCTGAGCTCACAGTGATTTGTTCGTACAGGAAGAAAGATGGTGAAGAGCTAATAGAACAGTAAAGGGTATTGTTCTATTTATAGGCACGGACAAACCACTGTGATATCTTTGCTGACGTCACCATGAATGTGACATCTAACCTCCTAACAAACTCTAACAACTGATCTAATACAAACACTGCTATGCAAACTACTGATTACATTACATTACATAAAACAAGCTAAACTACTGTTGAATCCTTCCACTGATGTGAACCCAGCAGTACTTGATATATCCAGCAGTGCTTGACCCATAGCAGTAGATTGAACAGCAGGGCTTTAGTCCTCATCAGTCTTTGACTTGATCAGCAGTTGTAAGTCAGCAGTTGTGACGATCAGTGGATTGGAGGTCATCAGATGTTGAAACCACTTTCAAGGGGAGAGACTTGTGTACATAACATCTGCTTATTCTAGATCCACTGCTCTGATCCAGTTTTGGTTTAATTATCTGTTCCTCTGATAGGGTTCAATCCCAACAGTCTCCCCCTGGAACAGATAATGCTAAAACCCTTCATTATTTGTACATCTTTATTGCCTCATCAACAGTTCCCTTGTTTGCCCTTTGAGTTGTAACTCAAAGTCTAAGGCATCTGTGTCATCTTCATCCCTGCAAAGTGGAAGATCAAGGAGATCCTGCAAATCTTCAATACTTAGGCCAAGTGATTATTCCCTTGTTATTTTCTTCACTTATCCACTAGACTTGATCACAGTTAGTACATGGGTCTGTTTGTCAGTTTTCCACTTTAGTACTTTTGAATCTGGTGGGTTTCTTGGGAGATTTTTATTAGATGAGGAGTTTGGTAATGCTGGCCTTGTGATGACTTACTGAGCAGTGCTTGCAGGTTGATTCAATCCAAGAGTTTCTGCTATCATCTTCTTAATACCCTCTTTTACAAGGTCATCTCATGCCATTAATTCTTCCACTGTTTCAGCATCCAACTATTTTTGTTGTCTTCTTTTATAGATGGCAGCACCAGCTAGAGCAGTGGATCTCCTGATTTGCAGCTTTGGTGGTCTTGTTGAAACATCTGCTTCAGGATATTCAGGTTTTTGTGGAATTTTTGGATTTTCCTCCTTAATTCCTCCAACTTTTTATAAGTGACCCTGACTTTGTCTTCTTTCCACCTCATCACTTGATTCTTTGACCCAAATTCAGCAGTGATCAATTCCTCTTTCATTCTCTTCAGTTCCAATGTCTTTTCAGGTACATTCTTTTTGTACTTTGCCCAATCAGGAGGAGTGTGTTTGACCTTGTTTTTAATCATGTCTTGAATCCTGGCGGCTTCACTTTCAAGCTCAGGAATGGTCCAATCTTTATATATGTATTTTTCCCCCTTGTATTTCTTGTATGCCATAATGTTGTCAAGGTAGTCTTTTCTCAATGACTCATCTGCTCTTTCTAATATCTGTTGACAAACATTCTTAGCAAACTGCTCCAAGGATCTGACTTGTGTGAGTAGAAATTGATAATGCCTTTGAATTTCTTTGTCAGTTTTTCCTTGTGAGTTTCTTTTGGAGATATCCTCTGCCTGTTGAGCCTTAACTTTCAAATATTCTTCAATGTTGTTAGGCCTAGGATATCCTTCAACTGATGGTAAACTCCTTTTAGCAGGATCATCCTCAAAGTAGAAAGATTTGATCTCTTCTCTGACTGCTATAAGTTCAAGAGGATATTGGAAACCTGCTGGAGTGATGGCAATGATTGGTTGTTGAACTTGGGCTGAAGAGAGAGGAACAGGGTTTGGAATATTGACAAGTGAAAGAGGTTGTGAAGATGTTGGTGGTAGTGGTGATGGAGACTCATTATCAGGCAAAATTATCCTTCTCCTTTTTTGTGTAGGAGAGGCTGGTGGTGTGTTGGATGGTTGTGAAGTGGTGATTTGAGTGGTGGAAGGTGGCTGACTAACAGTTGTTGAAACAACTGATGTTTCAACCACTTTTGTCATTACAACAGATGTTGTAACATCTGTTGTCTTCTGCTTTTTAGCAGGAGGTGATGATGGTGGTGAAGTTGTTTTAGGTGGTGAGGTGATTTTTGGTATTGGTGGTAAGGCAGTGGTTATGGTGTGTGTTGAAGTGATGGCAGGTGTTTGGCTAGCAGTCGTTGAAACTTCTAAAGTATCAGCAGTTGTTGAAACTACTGAAGTATCAACAGTTGTTTGGGTGGAAGTTTGATGTTTGGAGCCTTTGGAAGGTGGTTTGGAAGCATGCTTTGTTGGTCTGGATGGTGTGTGTTTGGGTTGCCTCACTTGTCTAATGGGCTTCTTCTTTTCATCCTTAGGATTTTCATCATCCATAGGTTCAGAAGGACCCTTCACATTCAGCTCCAAAAAAGCTCTTTTCTCCTGTTCCCACCAGGCTTTATCCTTAGCCTCTCTATCCCTTTTTACTACCATCTGGCAAGGGAATGTCTTTAGTCATGCTATCTTTTCCTGGTTCAATATAAAGACCATCTTCTATTCCCTTCTTCTTCCACTACTTGATTTTCTCCCCCTTTATGACATTATCTGGTGGTGGGTTATCAATAAAGAGAACAGTGGGAGGAGCAGTGCCAGTGGTGTTCAGGATGTGGGTCTTTATAGCCTTGATCTCAGCTTGGGCATCTTTAAACCTGGATTCCATCATGTTTCTCAGCTTTTAGACATGTATCTCATGCTGCTGATCAGCCAATTGTCTTTGTTGTTGGAGCAATGGTTGAAATAAGTTCCATAACTCATTTGCAGCAGGTGCAGGTTGGGCAGGTGCATGAGCTAGAGCAGCAGTGGTTGGTACCTTATGAACTTTCAACAACTATTGCAGCATATCTTTAATTTCTGCAACAGAAGTAAACAGTTTGTCAATTTTGTCCGTCAATTCTCGGTACATTAAACCATCACCCAACTTAATGGGATCATCTGATTTCCCACTTACAGTGGTTGTAACAGTGGTTGATTCAGGGAGTGTACTCCAGAAATCATCCAGTGATGCCCCTTTGTCTTGGAACTGGGGACTTCTTCCTTCAAATTGAAAGACACATTTTAGTGACCCAGTGAAAACTGGATACACAAGTGTTTTCAGAGAAGAAATTGCCTCCAAGGAAGTCTTGTTGATGTAACCACTGTCCAAATGCAAACTAGTGGGTTCAGCACTTGTAGTGACTGCTTCACTTGGATTACCACCAATAGTTACTTGTAACTCAAGGGGTGTAACCTCCTCAGGTGTTGTTGGTGGGTTAGCAATGATTGATACAACAGACCCAGTCACTGGTTGAGGTATGTTCTCATTGACAGGTGATTGAGAAGGACTGGTTTGTGCCTGGTTCAGATCAAGAGCATCCAACAATATTTTTATCTGTGGGGGAATTGTGGAGGTGAGGTTGGGTGTAGAAAGAGAATTTGCCCTGGGCATTGGGCTGTGGATGATGGAAGCAAGTTATTCCAGAGCATCATATTATGGTGTCCCTATATGTACAACCTATTCTTTTTGAGAAGAAGCAGGAGGAGGTTCAGTTATGGGTTGAGATATTTCTACCATCTGCTATGAGGAAGTAGCAGCAGTGGTTTGTTGTGACTTTTGTGTTATCATTGGCAGTTGCTCTGGTATCTCATCCTACAGAGTTTCCTTTGATTTGGGTTTGGGAGGCTTTTGAGTTTTCTTTTGACGTGGCTTTTTGGTGATTTTAGGTGTGGGTTTCAAAGCAGTTATTTTGCTGCTATGATCACCTAGAGCAGTAGGCTCAGTAGCAGTTACCTGAGGAGCAGTGGTAGCTGCTAAATTCTGCTCAGGGACCTCTGCTTGTTTTTTGCAAGGTGTTGACATTCTTGTGAAAGTTTCAGCAGTTAAGCGGTTTATTTGAAAAGAGTCACCTTGTTTTATTACATGAGCATCATCCTTACCAAATTTCTTTTGAAAGTAATAGCTTAGAAATCTTGGAAAAAGTAAGAATGGCTTTTTATCAACATTTTAAAATAAATCATTAAAGATTTCATGGGAGTAATTGAAATTTTCATCTTGTAGAATAGCATATCCCAGGTTTTGAATCTTTAATGGTATCTCATTAAAATAAGTTGTTTTGTTTGAAACACACATTAACAGGGTATGGAACAAAAATCTTGTTGCAGGTGGAAAATTACCTTTTTGTAAGGTATCCTTTTTTATTGTATCTACATACCCCTTTTCAAGGAAATCAATTTTTAACTCGTTTTTGGGAAAAGAAGTTTTACCTTGCTGATCATCGAGTTCAAAGACTTCCGAGATGGATTGTCGTGTGATTTTGACTGCTTTACCCATTAGAGAAGAGTTAATGGCTATGACATCTTCGCCTTGTTTATCAAGAGTAACATTTTCCAAAACTCTCTTTGGGTTTTCAGATAAATCAGAGCATCTGCTGTTAACAAAGTTTTGTACTTTGATGTAGACATAGTATCAATGATGGAATCGAAAGTATCGGTGGTGCCGGGTTTTGTAAGGAGACCTAGATAATTGTAAGGAGCTTTGTATGGTATTTCGTGGGAGTGGTAGCCATTTGAGTAGCCTTTTCAGAAAATGATTTTGAAGTGGATTTCGCAGATGACTTTGATTTTGTCATTTTGAAGAAGAAGATTGATGAAGAATTTGAGAAAGAGATGGAATAGATTCAGAAAGCAAGTTTTTTCTTAAAGAACATAAGACGTTACAATTTAATGTTTTCCTTTACATCTATGGGTGGAAAAGTATATACTAAATTAAACAAAGGTAATGCTCCATTGGTTTATAGAATCAACGGTCAGAATGCACATAGTATGGGTAGCCTCCTTGCTAAACTCGGAGACATACCAAAATTTTCACAACTTTATATTTACAATACTGAGAATGAACTTTCCAATAGAAAGACGTTATTTGGGTTTGTTTTGTTCTTCCAGCACATATCTTAATATTCCATTACTTCATAATAAAGTTTTTTTTCATTGCATCGAATTATTATTAAATACCTTTAATTTTGTACCAGGGATTCGACAACTCACCAAAGCAAAAGCACTAGACGTTAAATTTTTAAATATCTTACCGACATGCTAGATTCTCAAAATATGTTGGTAAAAACTTATAGGATGGTACGAAACCATCTTCATGAGAATCCTAACGTTTCCCTTAGGCTTCAAATAATTTTATCAAAGAGATCGGGATGGTAGGACTTCCAATTTACGTACGTCTTCCGAAGTTGCTGCTTTAATTGTTGGCGATATGGATCAGACAATAGAACATCGTGATATTATTATCGGAGAGCAGTCAGGAGTGCTTAAACGTATTAGCGAGTTACATCCTTTCTACCTTGCTCTACAATATCCAATTCTTTTTCCGTATGGTGACAATGGTTATAAGATTAACATTCCTCATAGGGATTTTGGTCCAAACACAAAGAAGACACGACCAAATTGTACGATGAGAGAGTTTTTTGCTTATAAAATCGAGGATAGGGACAACAAGTTCTCTTTAATCCTTAATGCTAGGAGGTTGTATCAGCAGTTTTTAGTCGACGCATACACAATGATCGAAAGTCAGAGGCTAAACTACATACGGTTTCAGCAAACATAATTAAGATGTGAGTCGTTTAACAGTCTTAAAAACATTTAGAAAGGGGGCCAGAGTGATTTGTCTCATACTGGATAACCTGTGATATTACCTTCGTTGTTTACTGGTGGAGCTCGCTATATGATGCAAAACTACCTCGATGCTATGGCTTTATGTAGGACGTATAGGTATCCTGATTTCATTATAACAATTACATGTAATCCGAAATGGCCCGAAATGGTAAGGTTTATTGGTGACTCGTCAATTAAGCCTAAAGACAAACCCAACATACTTGTCGATTGTTTAAGATGAAGGTTGATGCATTAATAAAAGACATGAAGGAAAAAAAATTATTCGCGATATTAATGCATGTATGTGATTCCTTTTTATTTACACCCAATTTCTATGTATGTGGTAATCCTTTTTTTTTGCTTCTATAGTTGTTTACACTGTCGAGTTTCAAAAACGTGGTTTGCCACATGCGTATTTATGAAAGCTGATCATAAGGTTCCTACTGTTGAACACATCGATCCCTTTATCTCAGCTGAAATACCTGATTAGAATGCAGATCATGAATTGTATTCTCTTGTGAGTGACTTTATGATTCATGGTCCTTGTGGACACGCTAACTTGAAATGTCCATGCATGGGAGGCAACAGTTGTTCTAAGAATTTTCCAAAGAAGTTTTTGGAAGCAACTTCGTTGATTCAGATGGATTTTCCCTTTATAGGCGAAGAGATTCTGGTCACACAGTTGTGAAGAAGGGTGTTACACTGGAGAACAGGAGCGTCGTTCCATACAGTAAAAGGCTTTTTCAAAAGATATCACGCACACATTAATGTGGAGTGGTGCAATCAGGCTGGTTCAATTAAGTATTTGTTTAAATACATTAATAAAGGACCAGACAGAGCCACTGTTGCTGTTATAGATTTAGATAAAGGACTTGAGGAGGAGATCGCAAAAGATGAAATTAAAGAATATTACGAAGCTAGATATGTTTCCGCATGTGAAGCCAGGTGGAGAATATTTGCCTATGAGGTTCACTATAGGTATCCATCTGTTATGAGATTACCATTTCATCTTCCAGACCAACAAAATGTTGTATTCAGTGGTGAAGATGATATCGAAGATGTCCTAAACAAACCTCAGGTAAATTCTTCAATTTTTCTAGAATGGATGAACATGAACAATTCTTAACTTGGAGCGAGGGAACTTACTTATGTTGAGTTTCCTTCAAAATATGTTTGGAAGTTAAAGGATCGGTGTTGGCAGCCGCGTAAAAATTATGTTGTGGTTGGGAGAATTTTTTCTGTGTCTCCTTCTCTTGGTGAGGCTTATTACCTAAGAATTCTTCTAACTAAGGTTAAAGAACTACGATCCTTTGAAGAAATCAGAACCTATGACGGTGTTGTTTATCCTACTTTTAGGGATGCGTGTTATGCACGTGGGCTGTTAGACGATGACAGTAAATATATAGAGTGTATTAAAGAAGCCAGTTTTACAGGAAATGGTTATTATCTGCATTGTTTGTTCGGTACACTACTGTTGTCTAATACGCTTTCAAGACTGGAAGTTGTTTGGGAGAAGACGTGGGAGCTTTGGTCCGAGGACATTTTATACAATATGCGGAAAGATACTATCTTTAGTGGTATTTTTTTAATTTTCTAATAGTTTTTGTGACATAAAATGCATATTATCGTTAATGATTTATAGCTATATCAACAAAGTGTTTCGTTATATTAAATATATTTCCTTTTCATTGTAGGATTGGTTGTTTCAGATGAACGTTTAAAGAATATAACGTTGTCTAAAATCAAAATATATCTTCTTCGTAATGGTTCAAGCTTGCACAGATTCTCACCAATGCGTATTCCTGACGATGAGTCTCTAATATACGAGAGCAACCGTCTGATAAACGAGGAGCTTTTTGGGACACGGAGGAAGTTAGGGCTGAGTTCAATAATCTTCACAGGTCTTTAAATGATGATCAAAGAGCAGTGTATAACGAGATTATGGATGTTGTTCGACGTGGGAAAGGTGGTGTTGTTTTTTGTGTACGGTTACGGTGGTACAGGTAAGACCTTTATGTGGAAAACGTTAGCTTCTTCCATTAGATGTAATGGACATATTTTATTAATGTGGCTTCAAGGGGATTGCATCATTGTTGTTGTCACAAGGATGTACTGCCCATTCATGATTTCATAATCCGATTCATCTTAATGAAGATTCGATTTGCCATATTAAGCCTAATACTGAAATCGCTAATCTTCTAAAGGAAGCCAAGTTGATTATTTGGGATGAAGCACCAATGGTACACAAACATGGTTTTGAGGCTTTTGACCGTACATTGAAGGAGGTTTTGAGTGTTGGTGATTCACGAAATTGTGAACTTCCATTTGGTGGAAATGCTATTGTCTTTGGTGGTAACTTTAGACAAATCCTATCGGTTGTACAAAATGGAAGCATGCAAGACATCGTATACACCTCTTTATGTTCATCCTACATTTGGTCGACTTGCAAGGTTTTAAAATTAACAAGGAATATGCGCTTATCTATTGGAGCCAGTAGTGCAAACATCGAGGAGATAAACGAATTTGCTAAATGGCTTCTTGAAATTGGTGAAGGCAATGTTGGTGATGGTAACGATGGCGAGTCAACTACAGAGATACCAAACGATCTTTTAATAACTGATTCAACTGATCCAATTCAAAGTTTGATTGACTTTGTATATCCTTCGGTTCTTGACCGTTTTAAAGATCGTGACTACTTTTCTGAGAGAGCCATACTCGCGCCTAAGAATGAAGTTGTTCATGGTATCAATGATAGCTTGCTTGCATTGTTTCCCGGTGAAGAAGTAGAGTATCTTAGCTCCGGTATTATATGCCCAACTAAGGAAATTAATGATCCATTACACCAAGATTTATATAATCATTAGGTGTTAAATAGTGTCAAGCTTTCAGGATTACCAAATCATAGACTGGTATTAAAGTTGGGTGTTCTAGTGATGCTTTTGAGGAATATTGATCAGCAAAACTGTTTATATAATGGTACGCGTCTTCAAAGTACACGTCTTGGTACACGTGTTATCAAGGCTGAAATACTATTGGGAGGTAATGTTGGTTCAAGAACTTACATTCCAAGAATTAGCATGATACTGTCGGACAAGAAAATACCCTTCAAGTTTCAACGAAGACGGTTTCCAATAACCGTATGCATTGCGATGACTATTAACAAAAGTTAAGGACAATCTCTATCAAGAGTCGGTCTATACTTGAGAAACCTTGTGTTTTCACTTGGTCAGTTCTATGTTGCATTGTTGAGAGTAAAGACTAAAGATGGCGTCAAGCATTTAATATTTGACAAGGATGGGAGGCCGACAAATAAAACTACAAACATTGTTTACAAAGAATCTTTGGGAATTTGTAGTTTAACATTTTGAGTTCTTTTAGAACTTAAAAGTTTTTTAGTGTTCTTTATATTACCTTCATTGGATTAGCGATTTTGTTTTGTTATAATTTCATTTGAACTTCAAGGATTTGTAGTGTTTTTTGTATTTATCCTAACTTTCTTTGTTGTTTATAAATATTAAGAGTTTGGTAATACTGATTTTAATAAGTAATATTTCACATATTTACAAGATTCATATAATTATGGAAATGCATTGGGTGAAGTTAATTATAATATTGTATATGATTTTTTAATAAAATACTAGTAAAAATACATATTCTAAATATATATTACCATGCTTATTCATGGGAAAACTACATATAAACAATATTAATTTTTTTTTAAAAGATTCATGATACATAAAATAATAAAAATGTTATCAAAATATAAGAACTAATCAATTTATGGCTACTCTTAAATACTTTTAAAATCCAATTTAATTTCTTCATAAATAACACGATTTATGTTTGATTATAAACTTGTATGAGTATTTTTGGAAACTGTTTTTTATTAACACTATTATGAAAACTATTAAATAGATAGTCAATTTATATTTATTTATTTAATAAAACTGTTTCTAAATATACAATATAATCAATTTATAGAAAGTATTAAATACATTTAATAACAAATTTGTAAATTATTTTTCTTTTAATAAACAATCCGAAAAAAACAATAAAAAAATTAGAATTTATAAATATACATATAATACATAATTTTGAATATGTAATTACAAATTTGTAAATATTATAATTTAGTAATATATCTTCTTTTATAAAATCAGGATATCTTTGTGCAAATAATAGACAATTACTTGGACCATACTTGAGCCTATTACTATAACCTAAATAAGTTTGTCTTATAAATATACATAATACCTAATCATCTTCATCCAATTCGAAGTTCATATATCATTGAAGATGCTTAATTGTTTTTTACGTTATCTATCAAACAACAAGATGAATTCTTGGGTATGTCGATTTTATTATCAAATTTATTTTTTTATTATATGTATGAATTAATTTTTACTTTGTATACAAATTTTTCCGAGGAGTTACCACAATTGGGTAGCTGATGACAAGTTAGCTCCTAATGGTATGGTTTGAATCGTTATGATGGATGGAAGAATTTTTACTATCAAATTAGGAAAGCAGGTTCTTCATACTTTTTCCACGACCGATGGTCCAATATGATTCAGTTACTAATATTATCAAGGAATTCATTGTTTTTGTTCAAGTATGAAGGTTGTCTAACTTTTAGATTGATATACTTTTATCAAGATTTGGTACTTGCTCAAGGTGATTTCTTATGTTGCCAAATCTCCCAATTCTCTAAACATAAAGATCATTTGGTAATTATTTTATTTGTTTTTTTAAGTTTGTACTATAGTAGTAATTGACAAATTTTGTAAAACTTTATTTAATATAAAATAGTTATTTTTGTACTTGCAGCTTATTGATAGATTTTTTGTTCATCATATCATAAGTTGAAGAATATACTACCTACAAAACATGTTACTTTAACCGCTTTTCCTAACCGTACATGATAGGTTGTTATGGAAAAACATGGTCAAAATTTTTATATGACTACCGGATGGAATCGCATTAAAGAAGACATGAAAATTCAAGATGAACAGTTTATTATCTTCGACATGATTTCCGAGTCAAAATTTGATATGATGGTTTTTAGAGGCACAGAAGCTTTGGTCCGTATTCCTGAACGACGTCTTGCACGTGTTAAAGAAGAAGTTAATGAATAATTTGTTGCTTAAATTATTTAGTATTCTTTAAGCTATGATATCGAACGAATATAAAACAATGTTGTTTTTGCCAGTATTACATTTTATGACTGTTTAATTTTACAGACGTTATCATTGATTAATCTAGGTTATTCATCATGCAATTTTCATTTATTAATATATATGTATATTTATTTTTTTAGAAAATTAGATTCACAAACCGTGAGTATTCACGGGAGATAACCTAGTATATTTATATACACGTTCATGGTATAAGTTGTTATTGTTTGAACCAAATAGAGGCTGTTAAAACTAAAACTATACCGAATAGAGCCTGTTGGTCCCAGTTTAGTCTTAAAAACTTCTTTTCACGTAATATGGCAAGTGATTTCAGTAGATGTGAAAATAGTGTGCGGAAATAGAAATCAGACTTTCAAGAAACAAGACCTACAGAATTTTCAACTTTTATATCACTTTGAAACAAAATGGTTTAAAATGTGATTGTAATATTATTATCTATTACAAATGAATACTTGAATTCTGAGGGTGAAAGGACAATGGAGTTTGTAGTATGTATTGAATGCTAAGCTTAACTCATTGTCCTCGGCTTGATGAGCCTTCTATTTATAGACGGCTGGATACATGAATAAACATTTGTTTATTCATGTATAAGTCCTGCATAAAGTAGCTATTTGACATATTCATTGAATCCAACAGTCAGGTTGCCTTTGTAATCATGATATCCAATAATGTCAAGTTGCTTCGGTTATTGTGGCAGGATAGAGTTGATTTTTAGACAAGTGGGGTATTCATCAGAATTTCTGATAAACCACTTCATCAAAAATTCTGGTGAACAAATCATCAGAAAATCTGATGATCATAATCGTCAGAAACTTATCATCAGATCCATCAGAAACACCTTCTCTGATAATCTTCTTCAGCTCTTGATCAACTTATGATACTTTGAAGTAGATGTGGTTCCTTTCAGTTTTCCTATCTGATCTTCTTCTTCTTGTTGTGATCTTCAGGACTGTTATCTTCTTCATAGATCAAGTTGAATCTGATTTTCTTCAATACTTACAAATAAAGTTTCCTAACAGTTTCCCCCTAAGTATTGTAAGAAAATGACTATCTATATCGAACATAAACAACTTTCAACTAATCCTTGGAAAGGAAGTTCAAACAACTATGTTCAGAAACATAAAACATAATCAAACCAACCATTGTTCAAAATAGACAAAACTAAAATATTGTTCTGAAAAACAGAAATTTTAATCTCATTAATTCATTAATTGATCTTTACTCCACTTCTGTATTTGTCTCCTGGTTTCAGCCTTTTCTTGTAGTCAATTGCCTTTTGAGTTTCCTTGTAAAGTTCTTTGTAGCATCCTCTGGATCCCATCCACCTTACAATGCTATCTTCAATTGCTTTTCTCAGATGTTCATTGTTCTTCCACTTCTTCTTGAGCTGCTCTTGTTTCTCATTCATGCAGTTCTTTATATATTTCAGGGTTTGATTTGAATACCTGCATATTTCACTGATTCTGAACAGAGCCTTCTCATTATGAGCATCTATGAAGACCACACACATTTCTGGTTTGTTAAAGATTGCTCCAGTTCTCACTTGTTTAGAAGGAATTTGTAACACCCTTGTTATTATTTTAACGGTTTTCGTATAGATTATGAAAATGATCTTGTAATTATGATTACTAGAATGTTTAAAATACGTTTAAATTGAAACTTTTACAATTTAAAAATAATGCAACATAATGTAGTTGAGTTCGTCGTTTAAAAGTTACGACGACACGCCGTGCGGAAGCTTCTTTCTTGATCGTGTTCGGTTCCTTGCTAAGCTTGATTGTCCTCCGTTACGGTACCATATACCTACATTTCATAAGACACGAAGTGAGTTAGTCATTTGGCGTCTATAAACATGTTTGAGCCAGTTTGTGGGTCAAAATATGCCAACAATAAGTTCAGCAACAAATTTCCAAAATTTCAAGCCGTCGCGTGTCGCGACGGCATTCCCATGTTCTGTCGCGTGTCGTGCCCTGATTCTGGTCTCCTGTCGCGTGCCGCGGGGAAGTCCAATTTCCAACAAGTTTGCTTCTGAAACCTGCATTTCGCTCAACTCTGTTTATTTATCAAAAAATCAACTTTAAAATGCCATAACTTTTTATCTACGGGTCCGTTTTAGGTGATTCTTTTTCCTACGTGACCGTAATTTAATTCTCCATCTCATGGAGTAAAAATCCGACATTCAGACTAATAAAATTCTAAATTTTTAAGCATTCGGCATATTGCTCAAAATCAACATTTTGACCCGTTTGAATTTAAGACCTCCCAACTTGTTTCTAGTTAATCGGAAACCATATACCCAAGTGTTTAACTCAATCCTCTATCTCGGATTCATAACTTTTGTGAATTACGTGGCAAACACCTAAGTTACGCGCGTGATTTGTTTTGACTCGTTTAGATGACTTTTGTGCATTAAAGCATCAAATCTGCTCTTCTCTTTTCACACCTCGCATTCCCATGTTTAAATAGCTACTTATATTCCACCACAACTTTTTTTGTGGTCCCCATAATCCCAAATTTTTCCCTTCGTTTAGTCATTTCGCACGAATGACTCGTTCTTAGGCATTTAACCTACGAAGTTTATGTCTACAACTCTTACATGTATCTAAGGGTTTTATAATTATAATAGAAGTTTCTAAACGGCCTCTAAGGGTCGTTTACCTGTTTTACCCATCAAGGGCGTTTTGGTCAACTTTAACCCCTCATTTACGATGATGGGCTTCCACTAAATATTTGACCCAAAATCGCACATACAACTAATATCTTATTTATGCGTACCTGGCTCGGTCCACATATAGATCCGTTTCATTTTTATACCTTGCTTCTATTAGCCGCTAATCCAAGGCGACATAATTATTCTATTTCTGTTCAATCCTGTGAACATATCACTTGACAAACAAATGTTGGTCGATATTGCCAAATGGTGTTATCATCACCATTTGGCCTATATGACCAAACGTTTACATATATATCAAAACATGGTTTTTTAACTACCATTTCGCCCATCCGACCCATCTCGGATTTTACCATTAGATCCCTTTTGTTTCTTAACCAAGGTTTTTCATCATTTTATATGTTCCGTATTTTTTTGTGTTGGAAACATATTTCGGATATAGCTTTTTGTCATATTCACAATCTATGAATAAATACATGTCTAATAAAAGGGTGTAAGTTTTTACTTACCTTGCGTCCGCACAAACATTCTTTGCATCCATGATCCGTTTGACCCGTTCCTCTCCAAGCCCCCTCCTAGCTTGTTTAGAGTCAAACTATATCATAACATCCATAAGATGGTTAGATTGGTCATTTTATACAATGGCCATCACCGTATGGACCCCTTTTTTTTACAAACTTATCAATCAAAGCATGCCATATTTTCAACAACTAGTTTATAACTTGTCATTTAGCCAAGATTAACATCAATTAGGCAAGTTCATATCACCAAAAAATAGGCTATTTTTTATGTTTAACCTGTTTACAAGTCTTCAAAAATTATGTTTTTTTATGTGACGTACCTCTCGAAGGGTTAGGCCTTGTGTTAAAATTTCAAGATCTAACTCTTTACCAAAAAATTCGTAAAAATTCATTTACTAAGCTGCAATCAGATTCGTCACTTCTGACTGCAGCTTATAAAAAAATCATTAAAAATTCCTCGTTCATCCAATTGACGAAATTCCAGTTGGAGGTTTTTGGAATTACCTGAATCTACCTACAGTAAAAATTTGAGATCATAAATCAATTCTTACATTGAGTTATGACATTCGTAATGGGCTGCAAATTCTGCTTGAAAACGCAGCCTGAACCTTCAATTTTCGTGGAATTGAAGTGGGGTTTTAAAGATATTTCCTGGAATTACATTTTAGACTCAAGAAACACATGTTTTTGCCTAGTTTTGTCCACGTTACAGTCAATACAAGTCGGTTGTAAATTCTGATCAGAAGCTGTTTGAATTCAGCTTTCAATTTAAACATGTTTATGACATTATAACACTATTTTTTTAGCAATCAAAACCCTAAAAACATCACATACACGAATTTAGCATCATTAAATCTGAATTTACTTCATGGAACTCATATTACATGAGAATAACTATCAAAATCCTAGTTTTTATCAAGTTTCTACAAACCCATTAATCACCTACAATGGTGATTATAAACCCCACAAGTATCATGCAAGATTTTAACAAGAAATCATCTAGGGTTTATCCCTAGACATCATATCACTTCTAATTTCATCTATACAACACATAATCAAGCTAAATTTCGTTTTTCACAATTAACCTAAAATTCAAGATGAATCACAACATCAAGATTTTGCATACCTTATGATCCCCTCAACAAGGTGATCACTAATTTGTGCTTGAAAATCAATTTAGACCAGATTAGAGCCTTCAATTGATCAATTTAGTGAGAGCTAGGGTTTGTGAGGAACTCCTGTTCGCTCCCTGTGTTTTTTAACAACCACACACACCTAAGTGTGTGTTTGGTGGAGTTTATTTTTATTTTAATCTTTCAAGTTTCCCCACTTTACAACTTAGGTCCCTCAATTATTGTTTTATTTATAATTTAGGAGTTTCCATCCATTTATTTGGTATCACAAGACCCGTAACTAACTGGTGGTTATCTAATCCTAGTTAGTTCGTTCTCGTTTATTTAGTGCTTCACAATTTTAATATATATACATATATAGTTTTATATTTTTTGGGGTGTTACACTTATTTAAGTCCCGCTAAGTCGGCCTGTCATAAGCTTTGTTTTTCTCAAAACTTTTATTCTCTTTTTATTTAATATTAGGTTTAATTATTTAAATCCTAATATTTACCGGGTTAATTTTACCCCTAACAGTATTTTACCCATTCATAAATATTGACGTGGTTTGATTAGCAAACCTGTTTTCGGGGTGTTACAGAATTTTAGCTCGAATTGTGTTGTTAGGAGGAGGTATTAGCACCTTGTTGCTATACTCAAAATTGATACATAAATCAAAGTCTGCCAGTGCAGCCCTTTTATATAACTTTGCTCCCACTCTTTTGTTGCTGTCAAGAGCTCTTCTGATCACAACTGAACCACTTTGCTCTTTATCAATGATATTCTTCATTTTTACTATGGCTAGTGGGTGAATATCATCAGCCAGATTTCCATCAGTAACCTTTTCTTCACTATTATCTTTTCTGATTAAGGTGTATTTGTTCTGCCCACTAGTACCTAAGACACCTTCACCAGTAGTTAAAGTGATGATTCTTTCAATAGAGACTATTGGATTGGTCATTGGTTTATGTAGAATTTCCCAGCTTCCCTCTTTCCTGACTTGAACAATATTTTTGCTTATTGGAGAGAGTGGCCTTTCTGGGTTGTCTTCTAGACCTTTCCAGTAGTAATGCTTCAAGTGTTCTTTAGGATACATGATTGTGTGTAAATCACCTTTCAGCACTTCGAATTCTTTGAAGTTTCCATCTGAATCTTCTCTAATCACTTTTCTTGGCCTTTTTGAAGAGGTTACTTCATGTTTGTAGGATCGTTTGCATGACCAAACGAGTCGTTCAGAAGAGTTTTTGCTCAATACGAAAGGCGGAAACAGACGTACCGAGTTGATTCAGCTTGCAAATAACTTTAAACTGTCTTTTGATTGATATCAGATCGATTACAATGCTGTAGACACTTCGGCAGAGCTTCGCTACCGGAATCAGAATCGTTACAAATGAATTGGTACGACAGGTTTTTATAGGTGAGGTAATTTCGCATGAACTGGCCAAGCGAAATCTGATTTCGCACGAAATTACTCAAACGAAATCAACATTCACACGAAATTATAATTCCGTGCGAAATACCCTTGATTTTTATGAAATGACCTATGTGTCATTTCATACGAAATATCTATAAACATACAATTCTCGTTTTTCGTGCCCTGGTCTATCTAATACAATACAAGACTCGATACAAGACGAAGTCGACAGACGTATGGACCAACAGACTCCCCCTCGGATGTTGACGAAGTCTTCGGTCTCGAGTCTTCGGTTGTCAATCCTTCAGCCTTTATCAGTCTTTTCGATCTCTCGAAAGATTCTCCACTGTAAGCATCCTCAATCAATCTCTTTCTCTTTCTCCTAGAATCTCAACCTGGCTCTATACTCCTCTTGATCAGGTCTCTTAATTCCTTAAGATCATCAGCATTAGCAGCTTACATCTTCAGACTCCCTCTTTATGTAATCAGACTCCCCCTTTCGATAAGTTGGGATCGCAATCTGGAATTCACTTTTCACAGGTTCTAAGATCGAAACCTGGCTTTTCTCAAACTTCGTTCCTGCACAATCTCTACCTCAACAATAAGTTTCATAAATTTAAGATTTTGATAAAATTATATCATTTGCAGGTAGTCTTCCAGAATGATTTATCATTTAAAAGCTTCTGATGATCACTTGTAGACAAACATTCTTCATTTTTAAAAAATACTCTCCCAAACTTGTTCATCATGTTTAGCACTTGGAATTTTGAAAATTAGTTCTTCAACATCAGTTGTCGAAAATCTTTTTGAATTTTTCAAAATTTATGCTAAAACACACTAAAATCTTTTTGGAATTTTTTTTTAACGAAATGCAGTAAAGAAATATTTACATACAATATTTTTGTGAGTTTGTGTAAGAGGATCATATCAGTTTCTGAGACAAATCACCAACACCGTTAAGCTTTAAACATTTAAAGTTCTAAACGATTCACGTAGATTGTCAGTATACTGATCCCTTAAATTTTCACACAAAGTTCAACTGTTTCGAGATACGTATTTAGTGTTTTATGTACTTAAACTTATTCACGTGTCCCCACCTCAGAATATACTCCCATATCCAGATCCCAATATTCAGTCTTACAGGAGGTGAGTATACCTAGATGATATCTGTAAAAGGTTAAAATGCGAGGGCCGTGAGAGCTCAGGCTATTGCTTCCGGAAAATCAGAGAGATGACGGCTTTGACTTAAGGTGTGTTCCCTTTAGAGAATCTTTTCTTCAACAGCACATGATTAACATTTTGCAATGTTTCATCATTTTTTATGCTAAGGGGGGGTGCTATATTTCAAGCAAGCAAAAAGTATTATACGGGGACTTGGCCATTGCCGCAAAATCAGAAGTCCCGGGATAATACCCCAGATATCACTAAGCATAAAGACCTAGTATCTCAGAAAGAGGGACCTTTCAAATAAGATTTCAGGTGTTACCCATATATCCGAGAGATGTTCCCCACGATATAAGCAAGTTTGAAATTTAGGTTTATATCTCGTCACAATCTACTAAATGTGCAAAAACCTACTGACACATCATCAGTGAAACCGTTTATCACATTTTAACTTTCCAATTCTTTAGCATGCTGTGATAGTCCACTGATGTACTATCATTTCCTCTTTTTTACAACAAAACTCATTTTTGCTTTTATCATGTTTTTGCCTTTTTCAAATTTTCTAATGTTTTTGGATTTTCAGAAAATTATACTCCCCCTAAAATTCAAAATCATTAAACAAGAATTTGAAAACAAACTGTACAAATAAAGTGACAACTGTTATCGAATCACTTCAATTCGCCATCCACTTGGCATAAACAATCAGAACTCACCCTCACAACAAACTATTTTCCCATTTGATTTCAAAACACTTAAGTTTGTTTTAATCAAAGTGGTTTTTCCGGAAAATAAGTTTTGTTAATTTTACCACTTGTAAAAATTGGGGATATGATCATCACTTTGTTTTCCAATCATTTAAATGAAAGTTAAATCAAGTTCAAATTAATGACCTTGATTAATCATTTGCAGATAAAACTTCTTTTTCAACCACTTGTTGGTTTGCTTACCAACAATTACCACTTGTAGGTTGAAAACTCAAAATGCCGATTCCAACTCCACACTTACCAACCTGGGAGTTCCGGCAAGTCATACTAGTGAAAAAATTTCAATTTTTAAAAACAATAAAACAATATTTCAAGAATGATGCCGATTCATGCTCCGCGATTACCAACTTGGGAGCTCCGACAAGTCAGGTTTTTTCAGTTAGAGAGTTTCTCCGAAGCCTGACGGTCCTTGGGAGATTCCGAGTTGTCAACACTCGATTTCTTTGTTTTCTTCTCATAAAATTCTTTAACCCCCTTGACATTCCCGTCAATCATTTTTCCAAAAATGTTTTGCACTGTGGGGTTAAAAGCCTTTTCAACATCAAATTCTTTCTTTTCAGTAAAGAATTGATTTGAAATTTCAACTTTACCAATTTTAGATTTCAAATTTTCAGCCCGCAATGGTGGAAAATTTGCATCATCCAAAGGCGGAACTGACTTCTCTTCTTTCATAACAACTTTTGGCTCCTCTGATTTTATGGAATCAGATTCATCACCAGAAATATCACTTGAATTCTTAACAATCCATTTTTGATTGTTAAGTTTCTCCTTTCTTTTGTAAACATCTTTCGAACATTCACCAACTTCAAAAGTTGAATTTTCATAAACTTTAAATTTGTTCGTTGGTGGTCCGGTTTTCTCAACAATTTTCTCTTTGAATTTTTCAGAGACTCCCTGTTTTGATTTGATTGCCTTTGGACAATTCCTGGCAATGTGACCAACCATTTTGCACTGGAAACAAGTTCTTGTCTCTATCTTCTTCTGAGCAACACTTTTCTTCATTTCTTCTTGCTTCTTGGCAAGGAATTCTTTGTTAGATTGCTTTCTGAACACTTGCTCTTTTTCTTCTTCAGATGATTTTCCTAAAACAAAAACAGTTTTTGTTTTATAAATTTTCTCATTTTTATGATTTTTTGGTGGAATAAAACCCAATCCCTTCTTTTTGTAATTACCCGTTATGGTTTGGTTTCTTTTGATAACCTGAACCAGATTGTAACTAATTTTCTTGTTTAATCTTTGTTGAACTCTTGAGGTGTAATTTTTAGGTTTTCCAGAAAGATTTACATATTTTATTTTTGAAATATTAATTTCTGTTAGTTTAAAAACCTTATTGATTATTTCAGTTTTTACACCTCTTATTGGAAATACCTCATCAGAATATAATTTGTCAGAATCTTTCAAAGTATATGCTACTTTGATCGGTTCGTCATTCAAATTAGATTTTGATAACACAAATTCTTTATTATAAACCCGTTTGTCCTTATTGACTGTTGAATTTGACGTGTTGGACTCAGACTTTGACTTTGATTTTGACTTCTCCGTTTCATCCTTATCCAACACCTGATCGACCACTTTCTTTATTAACTCGGACTCATGATCAGTGTCTGACGATGTGAACGTGACATCAATGTTTTCTGGCAAATTATCTGAAGACTCAGACTCCCACTGTAAATTTGTTGCCTTTTTGACTCATTCTGAATTTGGATTTCGAGGAGAATATCCATTTTCGACCGGGGTGGACATTTGTAATAGACAACACTTGGTTTCTTACCAGAAATCTTCACTTCATCTTCTTCTTTTGTTTCGGACTTCTTCTCTTCAGATTTTTTTTCTTCAAAAGTCTTCATTTCTTCAACTATGGGATAAATCCTGTCAACCACAAAAGTAGAACATGAGTAACTTTTTAATAATCTGTTTACTCTCTCGGTTTCTATTCTCTGAGTTTCCAGTTTTAACTCAAGCTCAGCACACTTTTCAGTGTAATAGTTGACATTGTCAAGCTGTCTCATGTACGCTCCTTTGAGTGTCTTCATTGCTATAGCTTGTTCAATGCTCGACTCGTTGTATTTATTCATGGCTTTGTTCAGGACATCATATGACTCTTTCATCCTGTTCAGATTATGAATTAATTCACTGTTTTGCTTCTTCATAGTCTCACAATTTTCACAGCTCTCAGTTACTTTTTCTGCAACAGCTTCCTTTTTAACCTCAAACACTGGAATTTCTTTGTCCTGCTTCTTTATCACACAAACTTCTTCTTCAACTTTTTTACTTTGCCTGGCTAAATATTTTTTCATTTTCTCTGCCCAATAATCATCAACCATGCAATTATTACCATCATCTTTAACAATTTGAGCAACAAAAGCTTTATGTCCAGAAGTTTTGTTAGGATCATAATCATCCCAACTGAAATCTTTCCAACTGAAACCTTTTGGAAGCCTTTCATCATTTTGATCTATCAGACATGCCTTACTATCAGTCGAAATGTATTTATCCCAACTGAAGTCTTTTGATGTACTTCCATCATCTTGATTAACAAGACATGCTTTCTTTGAATCTTCAATCACCTTCCTAGCATGTGCAGTTTGTATCTGTTCTTGTTGATACGGCTGTTGAGCAACTTGGTGATAAATCGCTTTCCGATAGTAGTCATTGTTTCCGAAAGGATTTTGAGCTCCACTAGCTTCATGGTTTGTGCACTCTCTCTTGAAATTCCCTTTTTCCCTGCAACGAAAACAAGTTACTTTAGATTTATCAAATCCTTAAGTGAAACATTTGCATCACAGAAATCATCTCTTCCCGTAATTTGTTTAAACTTTTCGGGTCTTCTTAACACGCTTGCCAAACACCATTTTATATCCATCAATTCCATCTCCTCAGTATCAACCTGATCATAATCCTCTTTAGTCAACATAGGATTTCCGATCCTCCCTGCAACCAAACTTCCATAGGATTCTAGCACAGTCACCAACAAAGACATATGACTTTTTGCAACTTCTTCCGAATAGTTCTGATCATTCTCAAGATTTAATGCAATATTACATTGAAGAACTTTTCCACTCTTTGTTGTTGAGAAATTTGGATCAAACGACGGATATGAAGAAAATCCCATTTTGCTACTTGATCCTTGAGACGAACTTTCAGAAGAACTTTGTGCATTGAAGGCCGTTTCAATCTTTGGTGAAATATTGGTCTTCTCACTAACACCACTTTTGTAATATAACCCAATGTCTTGTTCCCCATCATAGTTCTTCATTCTTGCTATCTTTCTTTGTTCCATCTCTTGAGCTTCCAGTTGTTTAATAAACTCACTCAATGTTAGCATGTCAAAATCTGGTTTATTTTTTAACATCATAAGATACGTGCCCCAAGTATCATGTGGAAACGCATCAGCCAACTTTTCAATCAGTTCATCATTATCTTTTCTAATGTTTAATATGTTCATATACTTCAACAAATTGCAATATCTTTCAAAGATTTGTTTTGTATTTTCAGTTCTCAATCCACGGAAAAGATCAAATTCCTTTTTCATAAGCGACTTTTTGTTCTTGAGCATTTCATCACTACCAAGAAACTTTGATTCTAATTCTGTCCATATCGAATGTGCACTTCCATTGTGTTGAAGTTGAATCAGAATGTCTTCTTTAATGGCTTGCTGCAAAAGACTAACCATCATTTTTTCATCTTTGTATTTCCTTTTTTCATCAGCTCCTAAATCTCTAATATCAATTTTCACTCCACCATTTCCGACTGGTCTAGTATATTGAGATTCAGTGTGTACCCACGCATCTAAATGATGTGCTTGAACCCAAGTTTCAAAACGTTCAGCCCATCCACTGTATTCCTCGATACTCATGAGTTTAGGCGGTTTTTGAGTTGTCCCTGTTTCATTTTCAAGCATCGTACTTTGAACTATAGTCATCGGACTTGCAAAGGCATTATAAAACTCGTTCTCCATGATTTAGTTTTCAAAAGTTCACAAACTGTCAGTTTTAAACGAAATACCCTCCTCACACGAAATCAATTTTCAAACAAAATCAATCCTCTTTCAAGCGAAATCAACTTTCCAAGCGAAATCAGTATATTTTTCACGCGAAATAGACTTTCAAACAAATTAATCTTTGATGCGAAATCAGCTTCAAACGAAATAGCTGATTTCGTGCGAAATCAACTACTATTTCGTATGGAATAACACTCTGATGTTCACTCTCAAGCGAAATAACCTCTGAAGCGAAATACGATCTAATTTCGTGCGAAATATGGCAATGTTTAAGCGAAATGATATCAAATTTCGTGCGAAATTCAACTTTCAGACAGTTTTTTTCAAAAATTGATCATGTTTTACTTCGAATTAGAGTCTGATTCTTTCTAGGGTTTGTTAAAACACTGTTTTGCATATAATGTGAGAAAATCAAGCCATTTTGACCGTAAAAACTTGTTAATTTTGCAAAAGAAGGTGTAGAAAACAGATTTTGCAGCTGAATTGGTATGAACTTTTCCTCCTGAGCTATGATACCACTTGTAGGATCGTTTGCATGACCAAACGAGTCGTTCAGAAGAGTTTTTTCTCAATACGAAAGGCGGAAACAGACGTATCGAGTTGATTCAGCTTGCAAATCACTCTAAACTGTCTTTTGATTGATATCAGATCGATTACAATGCTGTAGAAACTTTGGCAGAGCTTCGCTACCGGAATCAGAATCGTTACAAATGAATTGGCACGACAGGTATTTATAGGTGAGGTAATTTCGCATGAACTGGCCAAGCGAAATCTGATTTCGCATGAAATTACTCAAACGAAATCAACATTCACACGAAATTATAATTCCGTGTGAAATACCCTTGATTTCGAATGAAATGACCTATGTGTCATTTCATGCGAAATACCTATAAACATACAATTCTCGTTTTTCGTGCCCTGATCTATCTAATACAATACAAGACTCGATACAAGATGAAGTCGACAGACGTATGCACCAACAATGTTCCATTCTTCTCTTCTCTTTTGTATCCAACTTTATGTTGAATTCTGTTTCTCCTGTGAGAGCTGTGGAAGATGTTTGAACTGGAACAGGTTCTTTCTTTTGGACCCTTGAAGCATCTGGCTTTGGGATGTTTGGTGGAGGATCCATAAGTAACTTTGGCTTACTAGGAGGAGGACCCATCAGCTACTTATGTTTTTGAGTTGTTGGAGTTTCTGATTGTTTGGATTGATCTTGTTGAGTGCTTTCTGGTTGTTTGAATTTTTGTTGAGAAGTTTCTGGTACTCCTGCTTGTTTTTCTTGTGGAGTTGGAGCTTTCAGTTCATGAAAATCAACTTTTGCCAGGCTGGCAACATTATACTGCAACCTCTTTACTAACAGATGAACATCAGCAAGAGCTTGAGTATTTGATTCTTCTTGTTTCTTCATTCTCTGAAATTCCAGTTTATTTTGATCTTTTTGTGCAGACAATTCCACCATCAGTTTCTCAAAAGCCTCAGCCATGCTGCTGTTGTTGGCTCTAAGGAACTGAATTTCTTCAAGGGTTCTTCCTGAACTTGAGCTTTCCCATGCACTTGCAACCTCAGCCATCTGTTTCTTGATTTCTTGCAGTTCTTTGACAGCTTTCTTAAATTCTGATGAACTCACTCTATTTTCTGATGACTCTTGTAGTTTGTTGAGGGCTACAGTGTTGTCTTCTGTTTTTTTTCTACACAGCTTTGATAGTTTCTGATAATACTTTGATATTTGATCTTTGATTTCTTATCTCTTCCAATATCAGATCAATTTTATCTTATGTGGTTGTTTTTCCAGTACAAACAGCAATTGTGTATTCAAGTTCCTTGTGTAGTTGCTCAGTTGACATAGATTGATGTCCTTGGATAATAGGAAGAACAACAGATGTTCCGCCTCTAACACCAGCAGAAAACACATTCTCTGCTGTTCTGAGGTTAAGAGGATTGAAAAATTCTATATTCTCTATACCCTCACTAGAAAATTGAAACACATTCAAGTTCTGGTTTTCCCTATATCTTTGAACCTTTTCAGGTTCTCCATGAGTTGTTGAGAAACTCTTAGTTTTGTCATCCAGGTTTCCTTGATCAGTAGACTGATCTCCACCTGTTGCCACCACATTTTCCTCCTCAGAATCTAATTCAGAAAATGGGTCTTTGGTTCCACTCACACTTTGTCTTACAGAAACAGTGCCTCTTTGTGAAATTTCATAATTTCCTTGAATTGAATCATCGGAATCACTCTCAGAATTATTAACAATATTAAGTTTAGAGTGTTGTGCACCTGTTTCTCCCATATGTGAGATTTCTGCATCATGTTCTTCTGCCACAGGACTCATGTTCACATCTTCATCAGCTGGATGAGGTTCTGACTCACCCTGCTGCTCAATTCTTGGTGTACTTGACTCTTGTGCATCATGCTCCATGGGGGAAACACTATCAAAAACTTCCTTTTTTCTGGCTTCTTGCTTAACATCTTTAGATATTCTGCTCTGTAAGGTGAATCTTCTGGTATCAGATTCATCATTCTTTCTAACAGAACAGGCACATCATAATCTGACTTCCAAGACCCTACAGTAGTCCAAGGTCTCATGATTTTTGTACTCCACATATTTTCTGATGCTGGAATTTCTAGGTTCCTTTCAGAAAATGCATCAGAAATTATGATTGACAGAAATCTGGGAAAAGGTAGATGTGAATCTATCCTTCCAGTATTAGTCAGAATTGATCTTCTTATCAGATTAAATATTTCTGTTCCAAAATCAATATTCAACCCACTAATGAGACTGAACATGATTGTTAGAACATTCATATTTATCTGATCTGTACCTCCATTTTTTGATGATAAACACTTGTTCAGAATTTCCATTAACACTTGTCAGAAGGCAGGTAGCTGATTCCTCTTGAATTCACTGATTTTTGAAATCGTTGTCTTGTAACCCATTACTACATCAAGTAGTGAAAACATATCTTCCTTTTCTGGTGCTTCTTCATAGCTTTGGCTTAAGGGTAGTTCCAAACATTCCCTTATTTTCTCCGGTGAGATTTTAATGAAGATATCTCCCCACACGTGTGCTGTAAGCTCGATTTGATTTGAGAGTTTGAGAGTTTTTACAACTTGTTGTGTGAGTTTTTCTGGTAGCTCTCTGGTCTTTGTGACAGCTTGAGCTATCGGGCATCTGATCAGAAACTCAATTAGGATTTGACACTTTGTATCATATTATTCAATGTTGTCGTTCATCGCTTCATTGTTGCTCTTTAATGGAAGAAATTCAGCTTCGGTGATGAAAGGAACAGAGTGTTCAGCTGGTGGCATGTTGATGTTGATAGCAGCAATTGAGAATTGGGTTTTTTGATTCGGAAAAGGGTTTTTAGGGTTTTGAGTTTGAAGGTTGAAGATGGAAGTCTCTGTTTTTTAATGATGTATTTATATTGTTTTAAGATAAAGATCTTTGAGTGTTTTTCGTGGGTTGTTTGTATTCAAGGTGGTTAATGACAACTTAATGATGTTTTTAATCCATTTAGGAAACAACCGTTTATGAACACCTTTGGTTTATCTCTAATTTAATATCAATCTTTTAATGAAAATCAGAGATTCCAAGGATTTAGCAAATAAACACTAATGTTCAACTTGCACTTTTTTCTTTATGTGGGACCCCTTTTGTTTCAAAAAGGTACAATAGAAACCTTTTTGAGATTGTGTATCTTCACAAGTTTTCCTTTTGATGATATATATAAGAAAATCTTTTGAATAAAACTCTGAGAGTTGGATTTTCTTCATACTTCATCAGAATGTATTTGATTCATATATAGTGATTGAATCATCAATTTTTTTTTTTTTTGAGATGAGATGGAATAAGAAGAGTTTGTAGATTTCACTTACATAGCATTTCTGAACTCCACATCATTGTTCTGATTTTCAGGAAGTGTTTGTTATACAGCTTGTTCCAATCCTCAGAAAAAAATATTTTGAAAGAAACTTATTTCAAAAATTTAGTTAGTTACAAGTTTCTTTGAATCTGGTTTAAAGCAATGTTTCCTAATGATTCTTTCTATTGATTTATCAGAGTTCCTGGTAGTCAAGAGACTTTTCTGATTAAAAATTTGATTTTCTGATGTTTCACTAGTCTTAATAGATTTCTTTTATTTTACAACAGATTTTTTTTGTTTTTATCAGGTATGTTGTTTTAGTTCTCCCTAGATCTATTGTCATTGTTTTTGTGTTTTTTTAGATTAAAGAAACATAAACAAACTAAATATATAAAGATAAGAAAATATGATCAAACACAAAAAAAACAAACAAACAACAACAACTACTCCTCGAGCACGTTGTACATACACTTCACATATAACCAGAGATAGGCCATACGACCACTATGATTTGTTGATAGGACAAGGGTAGGATCGCTTATGTTCTCTTGTAGTGCCAGCTCGGCCCTTGGATACCAGCTTCTTACTCCTCCGAAGTCCAGCTGTCTGGTAATCACCTTGGTCACGAATCGAGGGTAAATCAGAAAAGGTTGATGGTCGTGTATGTTAGCTTCTACGTCTCTCATGAGAAACTTAGAAAACTTGTAAGGTTTTTCCTGTACAACTACATGAATCACTTCCATCATCCTATATGACAGCTCGTTGAAGTGTCCAATCTTCTTAGAGAAGTAGACACTAAGCTGTGTTACCAAGTACTGGAAAGGTGGTATGAAACCAGATTTGCTTATCTGCCTTGACACGTTATATGTATGATAGCCCATGTCCGTCAAGGTTTGTTGTACTATTTCCTTATCCAGAAAGGTGTTTTCTTGATCATCACCCAGCTGGAGGACATCTCTAAGAGTTTCCTCCTTTAGGGTGATTATGACCCCCATAACCTTGCTTTCTATCCACATGAAAGTGCCACTGAAGACGATTTCAGCATTCCACCAGAATTCTTGAAGAAGTTCTTAAATAGATGGTGACATGTGTAGATACAGCAAAGCCCAAGGGACTTTGCATGATCATATTGTACACATAGCTGCAATCTTCCCATGCAGGACCTTTCAGATTAGACCTTAGTCTAAGGTTATGATGTCTGTGAAGAGGGAGAGGGAAGTGTGTTTGTCTCATCATTTTTGGGTGAGCCATTTTAAAATAAGAAATTTCTGATGAGGAGCTTTTGAAGAGAAGATTGTCTTGGTGTGAAGAAAGTCTTTTTCAGGGTGTTAATATTTATAGAAGAAAGTGATAGTTATGCCATAAATGTTATTAACAGCCAAAGATTTTCATTTTCATTTAAATCTCTTCATTTAAGACGATATCTGTTGCAGTGAGAATATGACAGTCTACTAAGCCCCGTGTGTGAGTAAGCATTGAATAGCTAGGCAGCTACTTTTATAGCCCCTAATCATTTTTGTGCCTACGTGTCTCTCAAACTTCTTATGAAAAAAATGACGTTGCATGCATTGGTAGTATAAGAAAATTCAACTTTCTGCAAAAAATTTCTTGTGACGGTTGATTTTCTCTGCTGTGAAATTGAATTTTACCTTAATGCATGTTACTTTTCCCCCTTTTTGTTTTTTTTTTAATTTAAATAAAAGAAAGAAAAAAATACAAAAATAGACTATTCACAGTTATGAATTAATTATACACATGTGAGATATGGATGAAGATCGAAATTTTTGATGATCAGTGATCATTCTGATGTTTCAACAAAGTTTCTGATCTTTTATCAGAATTTCTGATGATTTCATCAGATTTTCTGATACTCTTTCAGATTTTCTGATAAATCATCAGATTCATTGATGATTTATCAGATCTTCTGATGTTCCATCAGTTTGATGGATTTCTTTGTCAGAAACCTGTTGAATTATCTTTTGTTTATCAGAATTTTGATGTTTATCAGTTTGGTTTTCAATTTGTGGTCTTTTGTTTTCTAAAAGATCTTCATCTTTTATGTTAATCATGCCAAGTTTGCTGATTAAAAAATTGTGTCTCTTTTCATCTAGAGGTTTTGTAAAGATATCAGCAATTTGGTTTTCTGTTGGAACAAAGTACATTTCTATGTTACCTTTTTCAACATGATCCTTTATGAAGTGATATCTGACATCTATGTGCTTGGTTCTTGAGTGATGAACTGGATTTTCTGTTATTGCAATTGCACTCTTTGAATCACATAGGATTGGTATCATTGTCAGATTTACTCCATAATCTTTCAGCTGAGTATGCATCCACAGCACTTGTGAACAGAAACGTGCTGCTGCTACATATTCTGATTCAGCTGTTGATGTTGCAACACAGTTTTGTTTCTTGCTTGCCCAACATACCAATTTTTCTCCCAAGATTTGACATACACTAGATGTGCTTTTTCTGTCAATCTTGGACCCTACATAATCTGCATCTGTATATGCAATTAGTTCAAGGTTTGTATCCTTAGGATACCAGAGACCAAGTTCTGATGTGCCTTTTAGATATTTAAAAACCCTTTTTACAGCTTTTAGATGGATTGTTTAGGATCACATTGATATCTGGCCAGAAAGCATGTTGCAAACATAATATCTGGTCTGCTTGCAGTTAAGTATAGCAATGATCCTATCATCCCCTATAGGTTTTAATATCTACACATATTCCATCTTTATCAGAATCTAATTTGTTCCATGTTGCCATGGGAGTTTTTGAAATTGAGCAGTTTTCAAGTGAGTATTTTTTGCAGAATTGTTTTCACATACTTTGATTGACTCAAAAATATTCCATCAATTCTTTATTTTACTTGTAAACCTAAGAAAAAGGTTAACTCACCCATCATGCTCATTTCAAAGTGCCTGGTCATTAACTTTTGAAACTTTTTACAGAAATTTTCATTTGTTGATCCAAATATAATGTCATCAACATATATTTGGAATAACAAAGTATGACCTTTGTGTGTTTTAAGGAAAAGTGTTGTGTCAATAGTCCCTTTTGTGAAGCCAGAATTGAGTAAGAAGTTTGAGAGTGTTTCATACCAGGCTCTAGGAGCTTGCTTCAAACCATACAAGGCTTTATTTAATCTGTAAACATGATTTTGAAATTTTGGATCAACAAAGCCTTCTGGTTGATGCGCATAAACTTCTTCCTCAATTCTACCATTCAGGAATGCAGATTTTACATCCATTTGATAAACTTTGAAATCTTTGGATGCAGCATAAGCAAGAAAAATTCTTACTGCTTCTAATCTAGCTACTGGTGCAAAGGTTTCATAATAGTCTATACCTTCTTGTTGAAAATAACCTTTGACCACTAACCTTGCCTTATTCCTGGTGATTATGCCATTTTCATCTGATTTATTCCTGAATACCCATTTTGAGCCTATGACTGATTTGTCATTTGGCTTAGGCACCAGATCCCATACCTTGCTCTTTTCAAACTGATCCAGCTCTTCTTGTATAGCTTGAATCCAGTCTGAGTCATTTAGAGCTTCTTTGACAGACTTGAGTTCTATCTTGCTTAAGAACCCAGCAAATGCACACTCATGTGCTGTTGCTGATCTTGTTCTTACACCATCTGCTGGATTACCAATGATGTCAGAATGAACATGCCCTTTAATCCATCTCAACTTGTTGTGAAAAGTTGTTGGTTCGGATGGATTTGAAGTTTCCATCTGAACAGTTGCCTAAGTTGTATGTAGTGTATTAGAGTTTTGATTATCAAATATATTTTCATTGTTCTGATTTAAGAGTTCTGATGCACTACCCATTTGTTCTGTAGGGTTAGTACATGAATTATCTATTGATTTGTTTGTAAGAGATTTATAATGTTCTAAGAAATCTTCTGTTATCATTTCAAAGAGATGTTCATAATTTTCTTGTTTGTCAGAAAAGTTTTTTTCTTTCATGTATTCATCAGAAACCTCTGTTTCTGATGAGTCATCAAAAGATACATATAGACTTTCTCTGATTATCCTTGTGTTTAGAATAAAAATTCTATAAGCTTTTGAGGACAAAGAATAACCAAGAAAAATACCCTTTTCTGGCTTTCTGTCAAATTTCTCAAGGCTTTCAAAATCATTGAAAACAAAACATCTACAACCAAATGTATGTAAAAATTTTACACTTGGAATTCTTCCATTGATAATGTTGTATGGTGTTTTGTTGAGCCTTTTGTTGATTATGGATCTGTTTTGAGTAAAACAAGCATTTGCTATCGCTTCTGCCCAAAAATGAGTGGGCATTTTAGCATAAGCAAGCATTGTTCTGGCAGTTTCTACTAAGGTTCTATTATTTCTTTCAACCACCCCATTCTGTTGAGGTGTTCTGGGAGCAGAAAAGTCATGAGAAATTCCTTTACTTACAAGAAAGTTCTCAATCTTTGAATTCTTAAATTATGTCCCATTGTCTGATCTGATTCTTCTGTCTGTTAGTTTTAACAGATTTTTAATTTTTCTGATAAAATTAATGATTAGCTCAGGAGTTTCACTTTTCTTCCTTAAAAATTCTACCCATGTGTACCTGGAAAGATCATCTACAATTACAAGTATGTATTTCTTTCCAGAAAAGCTTTCTGTACTTATGGGTCCACACAAATCCATATGTAAAAGTTACAAATTTTGTGTAATAGAAGACTCAGAAACTGATTTGTGTGAGCTTCTTTTGGATTTTCCCTTTACCAGTCCTTTGCTTTCTAATTTGCTTAGGTTTTTGAAATTTAAGTGGGCTAACCTCTTGTGCCACAACCAACTACTACCCTTGTAGATTTTTGAAAATAAACATAATTTTGGATGTTCATTTTCTTCTTTGAAATCAAAATAGTAATTTGATTGTCTTATCCTTTTTCCAGTTAAATAAATTTTATTATCATCCATACCTATTAACAAGCATTTTTCTGGTAAAAAGGTTACCTGAAAACCATTATCACAGAATTGACCACAACTTAGCAGATTGTACTTTAAGCCTTCTACATAGGCTACTTTCTCTATGGTCAAGCATCCATACCTTATGCATCCATATCCCATGATCCTCCCTTTTACTCCATTTCCAAAATTTACCATTTTACCTAGTTTTGAAACAAAGTTACTGAGTAAGCTCCTGTCCCAAGTCAAGTGCTTGGAGCTTCCAGAATCGCAGTACCAGATCTGCTACACATGATGGTCCTGAAATGGAAAAATTAGAGTGTTTTTGGTACCAGACTTGCTTGGGTACTCTTTCTGATGAGATTTTAATCAGATTATTTTCTCTTGATTGCCTTTCATCAGAATATATGTTATATGCTGAGCCATAAACAAATTTTTCACTTTTCTTTTGGAGATGGTGTTGAACAAGCTTCAGTATGTCAACACACACATAAGATTCTTTATCAGAATTTTCTGATATTCTTTCTTGTGATGGAATGAGTGGATAATTTTGAAAAGATGAGTGAACTGCTTCTGGAATTTTTAAAGATTTTTGTTTGCATTCACTTATGCTTTAAAGTTGGGTTTTCAAAAGAGTATTCAGAACTGGTTGATTTGCATGATTCAGAGTCAGATTCTGATGAAAATTTATCAGAAATCTGATGTGTTGCTTTTACAAAGACAGTGGGTTTACTTTCTCTTGTTTTTACATATCCTAAACCCTCTCCTTTGTTCTTTGGTGTAGACTCAATGAAATTTATGAATTCTTTAGCTTGTTGAAAACCTCTTACATCAATTTCTTTATCATTAATTTTTCTGTAAAGATCTTTTCTTTCATTTTCATAGAACTCAATTTTAGCTCTGTGATCTAAATTTTCTTCTATTAGTAATTGGTTTTCAAGTATGATTTTATTCATGGTCCTTTGCAACTTATCAGATTTTTTACTATCTGATTTCTGCTTATCTTGCAGATTTAGAAAATCTGACATGAGCTTATTTAGCTTGTGTTCAAGATCAAGATTATCTAAATTTACCTTTTGTCCTGAAGTTTCTGGTAGGTCATCAGAAAGTGCCATAAGGCAGAAATTAGCCATTTCTTCTTCTTCTTCATCAGAAGAATCATCAGATAGCCATGTATCTGTCCCTGCAATTAAACTGACTTGTTGTTGCTTCTTTAGGTAAGGCATCCAGAAATTTTATGTTTCTTTCATCATTTGATTTTGTTATTCCAAATTTCTTTAGCTCGTTCAAAAGTTTTGTAAATCTTTGATATGTTTCATTTAATATTTCATTAGGGAAATGGGGCGAGCCGGATTTTTTGAGGAAACGTTGTTTGTTCTTTTGTTTCTCTTCATCCTTTCTCCTCATTCACAAAGATTTTCAATTGGATGCCATATTTCTGTAGCTGATGCACATGCATCAACTTGTGAAAATATTTCATTAGGGATAGCCATTATTAAAAGTGACTTTGCCCTTTCATCCCCAGCCACCTTTTCCTTGTCTTCCGGGCTCCAAAGTATTTCACTTTCGGGAGCTCGGAAGGCAGGGATTGCAGGTGATTGGTCAGTTGCTGGAATAGCTGGTATTTCAGTCATTGGTATATGTGGACCCCTTTCAATGGATTGAAACAGAGCTCGGTCATGACCATTAAGGAAATTGACCATCCTGATTTTCCATTGGGGGTATTCCTCTCTGACAAGAGTTGGAGGTTTAGACATAGAGCCAATGTTAAATGCATTATTCCATGATTGAAAGCTGGCCATATTTAGAGAAAAGAAGATGAGAGATTGATCGTTTGAAAATAATTTATTCAATCTGCTCTGATACCAATTGTTGGTCCCAGTTTGGACTTAAAAACTTCTTTTCACGTAATACGGCAAGTGATTTCAGTAGATGTGAAAATAGTGTGCGGAAATAGAAATCAGACTTTCAAGAAACAAGACCTACAGAATTTTCAAGTTTATATCTGTAGGTCCGTTTGCGGATCGCCGGACAACTACGAGATCTTGTTTCGAATACCGTAACGAGTGCGGAATCCACGTTACGATACAAACCGAGCGAGAGATAAACACAACACAAAGATATACCGTTTAACGATTGTATATTGAAACCGATAGAGTTTTGTTACAGAAATATATTACAAGAAATACAACTAAACTCTCGGTTCTCTCTCTCTGTTCTCTACTTTGTCTTCAGTCTTCACGCTTGTTTATATAGGACCAGGTACGACGAAACTGAACAAGTCGACGAAACAATTGTTGTCGACGAAACACAAGTCGACGAAACACAAGTCGACGAAACACAAAGAAATTATTATCATCTCGTACAGCACTCTTTGACCAGACACGTTGATCTCGAATATCACCTCACACGTGATTGTTTCAATATCAAACTCGTCAACGTTGTTAAGGTCCACACCGATGACCAACGTGCCGACCTTTTTACCAAAGCATTTGATAAATCAAGATCTGACTTTTTAATTTTGGTAAACGGCATCGAGGTAAAACATGAGTTAAAACCGCATCGGAAAATCGTTTTTGTAAATATCTTTGTGTTTTTAAAATTATTGTAAGTTTGTTGATTTTAGGGGGAGTAATTCCAAATTTGAAAAATTCAAAAACATCAAAAAATTTCAAAAACCCAAAAACAATAGAAAAACAAAAATGAGTTTCATGGCGAGCAAAGGAGAAAATGATAGTAAATCAGTGGTCTGTCTAAACCTTTTTAAATTAATATGCAAAATGAAAAAATGTTAAGCAGCTCTATATAAGATGTATCGGTAGGCTCACAATCATCTTAAAGTGTGCAGGGTGATATAAACTTAAATCGACTGAAGACCAGGTGGGAACCATTCATTGGCATATGGTCTTAGTACCGAAATTTCGTTTGAGAGATTGCCGAGGTTCTGAGATATGTGGTCTTTATGCTGTTTATCATCTGGGTATCATGGTTGTTTCTTTTACCGAAACAATAACGGAGACGAAGTCTAGATCTTCCATGATATCATACATACGTGTACATACTGCATACCACCTCAATAAGTGATCAACAATCACATGTCCTCAAAACAAGTGATAATATATCACATTTATCCGGAAGTCAAGTTCGTCTCTTTGCTGTACGGAAGTACTGACCTATTCACGGACTTGCTCCTGTGCCCTCATGCATCTGAAAATCAAGTTCCTCATAAATAAGTGATTCTATCACATAGGGCTTGTTTTCAATCAAAATAAGTGAGTATCTCACATTTTCATATACGTCAAAACAGATGATAAATGGTATACTCACCAGTAAGATGAACCCTCGTGCATACCTTGATACGGGAATGTGTCGTGATGTGGTTGAACACCGGTCGGTAAGTATAAATCATACCTTAACGTATTCCCTCGCCATGATTACATCTGATAAGTTGATCTTATGTGGATAACAATACCAATAATCGTTATAGGATGTTTATCTAATTGTTAACAAAAAGAACAACAAGAGTGTTTTGGCATGACCATACACTGATATGATTCTCTTACCCTCGAAACTCGCAAAAAGAATGTTTGTATATATTTACTTTTCTTAGTTTCTGCAACTCTGTATATATTTATTTACTGCTTTCAGTCTTTACATTTGAAATATTCAAAATACCAAAAAGATTTTAGGTGTGTTTTAATTTGAACTTTATAAAAGTCAAAAAGATTTTATTTCTGCTTTAGTTTTGATTAACCGATGTTGGAACTCAAGTCTTCGTTGCCTGAAATCTGAATGAAAACTAAAACGATTGAATCTTCATAAACGGTCAGAGTTTGCAAGTTTTGAAAGTTAATAATCAAAATTGAAAAAGCTGTTAACTTTTCAAACTAAACTGTCGGACGGTAGTTGAAAAATGGTCAGATATGTGTCACTTGTTTATGTTAACTATATTCCAAGCAGTTGTTCTCATTACGTGTTTAGCTTTCTTGCATGTGCAGATGCTAAAGGCAAGGAGAACATGTTCGATGATAAGCTTCGGAATGAAGACACGACGTGAAGGCACTCAAATGATAAAGATAATCGAGTTGCCGCTTTTCAATCACCAACACCACAAGGATCTCAAGCATTGAAGTCAAAATATTCACAAGCATAATCAAAGGGGGAGTTTGTTAACACACTACCTAAATGAAAAGGGAGTTTTTTGATACACTTTCTACATACGACACGTGAAGACTTTGAAGATCCTCCGACATGGAAGACATGGAAGATGAACCTCACGAGTAGCGTCCAAGGGGGAGTTTGTTGATACATATTAAGTGGATGCGACTCGGTTCGGTTCGACTCGATTCGGTTCGACTCGGTTCGGTTCTACTCGGATAGGTTCGGCTCAAGCCCGACGTCACGACATTCCTCCATCGTGCGCTCCAGAGTTCGATACGCGAAGCACGAAGCGCCGCGAGCCGGTTCCCGCTGCCACATCATCATGATGATGTCATGATGATGTCATATGTTGACTAATCTCTACAATTTGCATATTTGAGAACATGTGTATGAGCATGTATTGTTGGGCAACTAACATGGATTCTCTAACATGATGATGTCATATGTTGACTAAAATCTTTGTGTTGTGTTTATCTCTAGCTCGGTTTGTATCGTAACATGGATTCCGCACTCGTTACGGTATTCGAAACAAGATCTCGTAGTTGTCCGGCGATCCGCAAACGGACCTACAATTGTTTCGTCGACATGCATGATCAATTATGTGGTTTCGGCCCAAGTCAGTTTTTGGCCCAAATCAATGAATTGTTTCGGCCCAAGTGAAATTTGATTGGCCCAATGATCATGCACGTTCATGAATTCCAAATATGCAGATTGTAGAGATTAGTCAACATATGACATCATCATGATATCATCATGATGATGTCATGATGATGTGGCAGCGGGAACCGGCTCGCGGCGCTTCGTGCTTCGCGTGTCGAACTCTGGGGCGTACGACGGAGGAATGTCGTGACGTCGGGCTTGAGCCGAACTTAACCGGGTCGAACCGAACCGAGTCGCGTCCACATAATATGTATCAACAATATCACTTTGAAACAAAATGGTTAATAAGGTGATTGTAAGATTATTATCTATTACAAATGAGTTCTTAAATTCTGAGGGTGAAAGGACAATGGAGTTTGTAGTATATATTGAATGCTAAGCTTAACTCATTGTCCTCTGCTTGATGAGCCTTCTATTTATAGATGGCTGGATACATGAATAAACATTTGTTTCTTCATGTATAAGTCCTGCATAAAGTAGCTATTTGACATATTCATTGAATCCAACAGTCAAGTTACCTTTGTAATCATGATATCCAATAATGTCAAGTTGATTCGGTTATTGTGGCAGGATAGAGCTGATTTTTAGATAAGTGGGGTATTCATCAGAATTTCTGATAAACCACTTCATCAGAAATTCTGGTAAACAAATCATCAGAAAATCTGATGATCAGAATCGTCAGAAACTGATGATATTTCATCAGAAATATCATCAGATCCATCAGAAAGGCCTTCTTTGATAATCTTCTTCAGCTCTTGATCAACTTATGATACTTTGAAGTAGATGTTGTTCCTTTCAGTTGTGCTATCCGATATTCTTCTTCTTCTTGTGATCTTCAGGACTGTTATCTTCTTCATAGATCAAGTTGAATCTGATTTTCTTCAATACTTACAAATAAAATTTCCTAACAGAGCCTGCCTCTTAACATTATTTAATATTTGATTATACAAATTAAATTATATTAAGTTAGTTACTATTACTAATTAGTAGTTCATTCTAGTAAAGTATTCTTACAAGTCCATATATACATATCTCCAGTCGATGGCTAACTGTCGTTGTAATCGGCGACAGTCCGGCAAGATCCTCAGCGACAGAGTCCAGCATGATCCTCTTCAACTCTCTCTCTCTCTCTCTCTCACACACACACACACACACACACCACCGAACCCAAATCAGGTCTTGACTTTTAAAAAATAGGAGATTTTGATTTGTGGTGTTTGGTTTTAGATGAGAGAAATAATTATAGAACAAAATAGGTGGCTGGATTGTGGTGTTTGACTTTAGATTAGAGAAAGAGATATTGAACAAGAACGAGAACGAGAACGAGAACGAGAAAGAGATATATATTATATATTTATATATATTATAATTTTTTAATTTTGTTTCTGTTTTATTTATAAAAAATTTTAAATTAGGCTGGTAAAAAGACAAAACTGTCCTTATATGAATAGACTTTACTGAGACTTTTAACTTGGTTACTGCTAAAGGACCTAGAGTGTAATGGTTTAACCAAATAAAAATATGTGACTGTAATTATTAAAATTAAAGGGTATATATTGCAATCCGATACAAACATAAAAAAGAAAAGTGTAATTTACCCTAATATTTTCCCTGATTTGAAGGAAGAGCCTTTCCAACATAATTACTAGTTCTGGTAGTGCTCTCTTAGGTCTTTCCCTCCATGAACTCATTTTGTAATTAAAATCCTCGTGTGAAAATGAAAAGGTTTAATGTTACATATATTGGGTTGAAATGTATTTACATACACGTTTATGGCATAACTTGTTATTGTTTAAACCAAATAGAGGCTGTTAAAACTATAACTATACTGAATAGAGCCTGCCTCTAAAATTATTTAATACTTGATTATACAAACTAAATTATGCTAAGTTAGTTACTATTAGTAATAAGTAGTTCATTCTAGTAAAGTATTCTTACAAGTCCATATATACATACATATGCATGGATGGATTTATTGTCGTTTACTTTATTGTCGCCAAATAACATACAAATAACCTCGTCTTAATTCACCAAAATTTTCTCAAAACAACATTCATTTGCTTCTTACTCAATGTGGACCCAAATACCAGAGCTAGGTACACCGAGGCGACTTACAAACAAAATGTAGTACCCGGGAGGAGCCAGCATTCCGCTTCCAGGTGCAACAGCGGTGATCACATTATTCTCAATGTTTGTTATAGCCGGAATGAGCATCCTCTGGCTCTGGGAGAAACCATGAGTGGTGAATGGTGGGTACAACAAAGTTACCTTAATCTCACCCAACACCAACGGAGGACGAATAGTAGTAACCTTAAATGGTTTCCCATACTTCAACACCTTATCAGTAGCCTTGGGGCAGATAGCTGGTCTTGCGCAATCAAGGGCGGGGTCACAGTACGGTGGAGCAAATCTCTCCACCCTTAATTCGGTTGGATAGTCGCCAGTATATGTGTAGAACTGGTGCATGTTGCTTCCAGCAACCAACACTCTGGTGTCAGGTAACAATGCTGAGCAGGAATGATACATTCTGGCTATTGTTGATGGAGCTAATTCTTTAAACCTCTTACCCATAGGCTTGTATGGTGTATATAAAAGCGGAACAAAATTAGGATCCCTGGCATCTTCCCAACCCGATGTACCGCCTTTCGCACCATTTAGCATCAAAAGGTCACCATTGGCAAGGTGTATCAAGTCTCCCATGGTCCTTGGTGATGGCATCTTTTGTTCTTCTACCCAAGTTGCATCTTTATTTAATGGCTGGATTCTATGACAGTCTTGGAGTGCAATCATGAACTGCTTGTCGTGAACATGTCTTGCGTCCACGACCTCGTATGCCTTTGGGTCATTACCACCACAGATTACAATCTCGGTATTGAGAGGTTGCTGATCGGCTGTGAGTTTTAAGGGGAAAAGCGCGGACATGCCTGAAGGGGGATAGTTGCGTGATCCGCCTTTTAACTCTGGGTACTCACGAACAACTTGGCCCGTTTGTGGAGTGAAGCTGATGGCACGATTGTTGGCGAAGAGGAATAAATTACCATCGGGTAGTAGGTAAAGAAACGGATAGAGATTGTTTTCAACAGGCCTTCCTGGTCCTAAAGGGGGTGTTGTTGTTTGTTGGAGGAAAGGGAGATCGAATTTCCGATGTTTGAATTCCATTTGGGGAGGTACGATCTCGTAGCTGTACGAGTCTCTGCCTCCCACGACGGCAGCACTCCCGTCGGGCAAAACCTGGTTAGACGAGTACCTGTAACGGATATGAAAGTAATTTCACTGTAAAATAAAGGAGTATCACTAACAGAAATATCCTTCATTAATCCGTAGGTGATTGTCGTTACCAACGGATTACCGACCGAAATGGTTGTTGTATTCTTGCTAGTGGGTAATCTCGTTTGTGACAGATTAGCAACTTATATTACTTGAGAGATCACTGAAAGTCATTGAATGACAAAGCTGTTTAGTTCCCTTTTTCGTTGGAAAATGTCGATTTAAAACCACATGCAGAAGTTTTGTCAGTAATTGGTCGGTGATTACCAACACATTACTGACTATTTAACTTAATTTGCATATATCTTTTTTTGGTTTATTTGCTATCCGTCAAAGGTCACTCTATAGCTATCTTCGGATGTTGTCCGTCGGTAATGTTCTGTTGGTGATACTCATATTCTAGTGTTGTTTATCACATTGCCGAAAAGTAATAAAAAAAAGAATATGCGAAAAATAATTCTTTTGAATCCACCATACCATCTAACAGCAGCAAGAACACCTATTCTTGTATCAAAGTCTGCATTAGGATCATCGTTAGCGAGCACTCGGATAGCTCTATCACCAGAGAACGTCCCCCCGGTAGCCATTAGGTTTCCATTTGGCCACAAGTGTCCGGACGAGCACCATGCATCACCCTTCAACTGTTGTAAACATATATATTAGTTGACAATTACTTTACTATGATGATCTAGTTTTTTTTTTTCAATGAAGATAAACATAATTATATGGAGCATGGCAGTGTGGCCCAAGAATTTTATCTATTGGTGTCCCTAATAATATGTGCTCAGGTGTATATCAATTTGATTACAATATATTTTAGTTTGGGTCGGTCAGGTCGATCAGACTAGTTTGGAAACTTAAGAACCTATCATTTACAATTAATTAATGGTTCTATGGCTTGAGCTCTACAAGTTTAATTCATAGTTTTATAAGTTTTTGGACAACACTTCTTTATTTGGTCTCGTATATATGTTTTGAGGCATTTTACATAAAAGCATGTCATCTTTAAAAACACAAAAATCATTTTTGTAGGATATAATATGCGTAACAAATCATGTACTAAGAGGAAATCTCCAATGTTTATAATAAAAGAAGAGTGTATAAGCAAAATAAAATTAAGTTGATTATTGAAATTAGTAAGTTAATTAAAATAATAAAATATATTTAGAAAGAACTTGGTTTTATTCTCTGCTAATTCTTTGATAAACGTCACTTAGAACCTAGAGTTTAAAAATCTAGAGTTTCGGTTCTATATTCGACACATAAACTTTTTTTTTCGTTGGTTTCGGTTCACATCCTACGGTTCTATACAGGTCTGCCCCTGCTAGTGAACCAATGTTGAGTTGAAAATATACTTAAAACATATGAACAAACCGTAAGCGTTCTGTACTTTGTGGTCTTCCAGTCGTAAGCGATGGCATGTGCGTAGCAATCAGGCTGGTTCTTTGCATCTGGATTTTCCGGGCAAGGAACTCCCTCAGGCAGTTTTAGCCCAGACGGCCCAAGCGATGTGGTATCAAACCAGACGACTTTATCGTTAGGCATCAACTGTAATTGCATGGCTGCCACACCTGCATTTGGATTATCGATTATCCAATTGCCCATGAACTGGGTCTCGACCTCTGGCTTTGCATAGTCGGATCCGCCATCTGCGAGTCCACCACGGTCTTGAGTGAGAAGGCCGACTATATCAGGGGCAGCAAGGACAGAAGATGCAAACAATATATGAAGGAGGAAAATGAGGTATGTTTGGATTACTAAAGGCATTGAAGCAAGTTTATTTGAAAGTTTATTACATCACAATAAAATTCCTTTTATACTTTAATCTCCTATAATATCGATGGTGTGGATTAAATGAAATAATATTCATACACGTACTGTTTCTAATTATAGTCTGCATCACAAGACTCGGGCTCATGTCAATATGTATCAATGTTTGACCTTTTTCGTGTCAAGTACTTGACATTTGTGTGCGCTCACTGGTACGTGTCATGTATGTGTTGTGATTCAGTGGTGTCAATTTTACTTTTATCAAAACGGGTTGGACATATTTTATTAATTAAATATATAATTAATTAAAAAACGCAGCGGAATAAATATAAATAATCAACACCCAAAATGAACCGAACAGGATTATGGTTACTAACATGCAAATAAGGTATATAAAATAATTAATCTATGGATTAGAAAAATTATACCCTTTTGGTTAATAATAACCGTGTGAGACACCAAGGTACAACGAACGGATGCTAGAACACGAACACGGTAATCGGGTGTGCCTCACGGAACAAGAATCACGAAAATGAAAAGAGGCAGCACACTTTTGTTGAAGTGGCGGCTGCTCCCCTTTTGGTTTTTCTAATCGTATCACACCAAAAGCAAAAGGAATTAGTTTTCCTTTTGACGGCAACTTGCTGTGTTCTCTTTCAAAGATAATGAGTTTATTATATATAATATAATAAATAGGTAATTAGGCCTTATCTCATTAACCCTAACTAGGGTTAAGACCCGCCCGCGTTGCGGCGCAGGTACATCGTAAATATTGAATGGATTAGTCCAAACGTTATATGATGCATTAACCATATGAAAACACATATTTCGACGTATCCAGTTGAACTCAGTGTAACCTGTATAAGCATTGTGATTGGATCAAACGTAAAGTAAATGGAATTCATATAGAACAATCATAACGTATTATATGTGACCCAACTCATATACAGAAAACGTAACAGGTATGAAGGAAAATATGCACATGTAATCGAAAGGGATTAATTAGAGCTTTCGAAAAAAAAGGAGAAAAAAAACCATAATTTGACTCCACTCGGTTCGAAACAAACTTTACGAAACATACATAAAATAAACACGAAAACATATTATATTTGACCTAAATCATTTCCCAAAAAAGTTTACCTCAAAACGTAGAACAACTTGAATTTGTACCAAAACGTACGTAAAAATATACACGTAAAAATGGTTTCTTTAAACGAAAACGTATTATATTTGACCTGACTGTCTATAAAAAAATTTACGTCGGAATATAGAACAAATCATATTTATACATACCGGTACATAAAATATGCACACAAAAATTAGTTTTTAAGTAAAGGAAGAACAGGGGTAAACCGAAAGAAAATATTAGTAAAAAATTTAATAGGTTAAAAACGTTCGTAAAATCGTGCCAAGTAGTACCAATGCCACAACGACATCGACTCTCAACATCGTAAAAATAAAATAGATAAAATGGTAAAAATTACACAGAATGAAAAGTAGACTAAAATCGTTGAAACATGCACACCCGTTACAGTGTCTTAATGCGAAGAAATTAAGCAGAAACGTAAAATGTAGAAAATAATAACTTAGTTTATCTACGACCCGCCCGTTGCGACGAACTTTACAAAAGGGGAAAAATGGACTCGTTGCGACGGGTCTGTCATATATGAAAAAATAGAGCAAAAATGTTGAACCTCACATGCACGCTACGACATGTTAACTCGCAAAATTTAGAAAGAAACGTAAAACGAAAAACTTGCAAAAGATAAAAAGTATGGGGGACCAAAGTTGTAAATAACAAAGTGTTGTGTTAAATTATAAAAGATGGAAAACTTAGAGTTAAAAGTAAAAAAAAAGAGGGTTAAAATGTAAAAGATAAAACTTTTAGGTTGAAAGTGGAAAATTAAGTTTTTTTTTTTTTGGAAAATTCCCCAAGCACAAGTTACAAGTGCTAATGCACAAAAAAGTTGCAAAGTTATATAGGTTTTAATAACCATCACTAATTATCTTTCGGCCCTACAAAGCCCAATATGACTAGGACAAGCCCAAACACGATACGAAGCCCGAAAACCAAAGTTTAATTAAATAAGTAATTAAACGTTATATTCTTTATAACCCGTATAAATAATAAATCTCGTTTCTCATGAATATATAATTATTCTAGATAATTATATATTTCGTCCCCTTAATTGTTCGTGGTCACCAGTTAACCAAGTTAAGTGGATTTAATGTTCGTTGCCCAAGGTGTAACTCCTACGGGTCATAGCTCGGTCAGCAGCGTTGACTTATTGAACCCGTACATATAAATCCAACAATCTCCCACTTGGACGACCTTCGATAAAATCCTCAACGCAGACAGTCAGCGGCGCTCTAGCTGCACATGGCTGCCCCCAACAAGGTATGACACTTTAAAGTCATTAACCAAAACACCTTGCTATTAGTAACAACTTAGTATTGCAAGACAATAGACTTATGGTAATTGTTGTCATTCATCCTTTCTGTAAAAGACATAAATTGAATCAATGAGACATGGATTAAGTTCATTCTCATATGGTGTTCAATTATTATTGTTCTCGATCAAGAGTCAAAGTGGTCCGAACAAACACACAGTAAGTTTGGGTAAGGCCTTACACTTCACCAGTTTGAATCAACGAGGGCGCCACAATGTCTAACTGTTACATATCATGTAAGAGTACAGAATCCCATATTGACTACATACAACTCCCACTGAACTTCAGAACTATTCCCATTAAAGCCTTTATGACTGGCAATTACGCGACAGCGGTTGACAATAATCAAAGAATAATCCTTGGTAAACGGAAGTTCTAATATGTATCTCAGGTCAAAGGATACTAAATGAGTATACCAATATCAAATCATCGTATGACTAAGATCCATGAAGATGATTTGATGCGAGTTACATCCAACGTCGTTCTCAATGAGGTCTGTGAATTTGGAAGTCAACTCCTTGAGTCCAAAGTCAGAGTAGTCTTAATTCAGAATTGTTCCCACGAGTCTGACCGACTACAGATAGTTTAGAATGAAAGATTCACGGATTAAACGTATTAAAATCGAACACAGTTATAAGATTCAGAATTGCATTTTAGTAGTAAATCAACAATGAATTCAAAATATACAACTGTTAAAAGTTCGTACATCCAAATACTAATCAAAACATACTGCTAGCTAATCTAAGCCCGATAGCACCCATGTGCTGATCATGCTTGTCCTAAGTCATGGGCTTAGTAAACGGGTCTGCTAGGTTTTGGTCTGTGTTCATTTTGCTTATCACGATGTCTCCACGTTCCACAATTTCTCGTATGTAGTGGAACTTTCTTAGAATGTGCTTGGCCCTGTGATGAGACCTGGGCTCTTTGGCTTGAGCAATAGCACCTGTGTTATCACAGAATATCTCGATGGGTTTCTTAATGCTTGGAACCACATAGAGGTCAGTTATGAATTTCTTCATCCAAGCAGCCTCCTATGCAGCATCTGATGTGGCTATATATTCAGATTCGGTGGTTGAATCCGCCACCACACTCTGCTTGGAGCTCTTCCATGAGATAGCTCCTCCATTTAGAGTGAATACAAAACCTGATTGATAGCGAGAGTCATCTCGGTCAGTTTGAAAACTAGCATCAGTATAACATCTTACAGTGAGCTCTTCTTCTACTCCTCCAAATACTAAGAACATATCTTTAGTTCTTCTCAGATACTTCAGAATGTTCTTAACAGCAGTCCAATGGGCAATGCCAGGAGTTTGCTGATAACGACTAGTCATGCTTAAAGCATTCGAGACGTCAAGTCTAGTACATAACATAGCATACATGATAGAACCAATCGTTGAAGCATATGGAACTGCTTCCATTCGCTTAATTTCAATGTCCGTTGAAGGAGATTGCGATTTGTTCAACACAGTCCCTTTAGTCATAGGAACACCTCCTTTCATGGAGTTTTCCATCTTAAAGCGTGTCATCATTTTGTCTATGTATGTACTTTGACTTAGCCCAAGAAGTCACTTAGATCTATCCCTATAGATCTTGATTCCTAGAATAAAAGCTACTTCTCCAAGATCTTTCATTGAAAAACAAGTTCCCAAATAGTGTTTAACTTCGTTAAGCATAGGGATGCTGTTTCCAATAATCAGTATATCATCTACATACAGGATGAGGAATGATATAGTGCTCCCACTAGCCTTTCTGTAAACACAAGGCTCATATTCATTTTTAACAAACCCAAACTCTTTGATCTTTTGGTCAAAACGAAGATTCCAGCTACGAGACGCCTGCTTGAGTCCATAAATGGATTTATTCAGCTTGCACACCCTATTAGGATATTTTGGGTCAACAAAACCGTCTGGCTGAACCATATAGACATCTTCAGAGAGATACCCATTAAGAAAAGCGGTTTTGACATCCATTTGCCATATCTCGTTGTCATAGTACGCGGCTATGGCAAGCAATATCCTGATCGATTTGATCATAGCAACGGGCGAGAAGGTTTCATCATAGTCAATACCCTGAGTTTGAGTGAAACCCTTCGCAACTAGCCGTGCTTTAAAGGTGTGTACATTTCCATGCATATCGGTTTTTCTCTTGAAAACCCATTTGCTCCCTACTGCCCGAGATTCGGGGGGTAGCTCAACCAAGTCCCAGACTTGATTATCATGCATAGATTGCATCTCAGCATTCATGGCTTCCAGCCATTTCGCAGATTCAGGATCTGAGATAGCAGATTTGTAGTTAGTAGGTTCATCATTAGACTCATCTACTACCAAGACTTCAGCACCTTCGAGATGCCAAAGGTATCTGTCAGGTTCTTTATGAGTCCTGCTACTTCTGCGAACGCCTGTGTTCATGTCTGATTCATTAGCAACAATTTCTTGTTGTTCAGACGTTCTGACTTCATCAGCGGTTGTTGTTGGTTCTCGAATTTCTTCAAGATCAACCACATTATTTCCAGTTCCTCGATTCAGATGTTCTTCCTCGAGAAAGTGCCCCTTCCTTTTGATGGAAATAACATTTGCATCAGGATGGTAGAAATAATATCTGCTTCTTTTATAGTATCCGACGAAAACAACCTTTTCGCCTCGAGGATCAAGCTTATCATCAGTATCACTTGTGATGTATGCATCACATCCCCATACTTTTAGGTATTCCAAATCGGGTTTAAGCCCATGCCATATCTCATATGGGGTTTTGTTTACCTTTTTAGTCGGAGCCAGATTGACAATGCGGGCGGTAGTCATAAGAGCATGACCCCAAAAGGAGTGAGGCAAGTTAGTTCTACACATCATCGATCGAACCATATCAAGTAGAGTTCGATTTCACCTTTCACTCACGCCATTAAGTTGGGGTGTGCTAGGTGGGGAGGGTTGTGAAACTATTCCACACTCTTTTAAATGATTGAGAAATTCAAAGCTGAGATATTCGCCACCTCGATCTGGTCGAAGTACTTTTATCTTTCTATTAAGCTGGTTTTTAGTAATGGTTTCTATTCATCGTTCTGAAAGGGCCATATACATCATGTGAATGAGTTCTAGAAAACCATTGATCCATTCACCAACATCGGTGACGGGGTGCTTTGTGAGTTTGCCAGCTAAGCAAGATTCGCAACATCAAAGGAGTCCTGTCTAGTGGATTCAAGAATCCCCTTGGACTGGAGCCATTTTATGTGTGTATTACTTATGTAGCCAAGTCTGCAATGCCATAAATGTGTTTCACTTATGCCAGCTTTGTCACGTTTAGAAAGATGATATATGTTATAACTTGTTTGAACATTAATCTCATAAATACCATTTCAAGGTTTAGCCTCAAAATAAAAGACATCATTCAAGTAGACTAAAATAGAAAAACCATTAAAACGTACTTGAATCCTTGTTCAAATAGTGAAGAAAATGAAATAATGTTTCTGGTTATACGAGGTGCAAACAAACAATTGTTTAAATTAAATACAAGGCCAGAAGGGCATGAAAAATGAAATGTGCCGGTTGCAAGAATGGGCACTCTTTCAACGATGAGTTCCATGTCGCCTTGTTTCAGATTCCTCCACTTTTCAGGCTCCTGCAAAATATTAGTGATGTGGTAACCACACCCGGTATCAAATACCCATGTGTTGCTGGAGACAGTAAAAAGTTCAATAACATAAATGAGAATACCTGAAGAAGTGCCAATGTTATTGGCCTTGTTCGCCTTCAGCTTGGCTAGATACTGTGGGCAGTTCCTTTTCCAGTGCCCCATTTGGTTGCATTCAAAGAACTGACGCTCCTGGGGAGGGGGTGGTTTAGCAACCTGCATGTTGTTGGTGGCAGATTTGGCAGCAACAATAGCCATTTTCTTGCCTTTGCTGTTATGAGCCCTTTTCTTGTTGTTAGGATTCTTAACACCACCAGACTTGACCATCAGAACTTGGTTGGTTTTATGTGGAATGTTCATCTAGGCCGTTTTGAGCATACCATGTAGCTCAGGCACAGTCTTCACCCAAGCATTCATATTGTAGTTCATAATGAACTGGTCATACGACCTAGGGAAAGAGTTCAAGATGAAGTCCGCTGCCATTTCATCTTGCAGGCGATAACCAAGTTTGTTCATCTGGTCAATGTACTCTTTCATCTTAAGCACATGAGTACTGACACACGATCCTTCTTGCATTTTACAGCTTATGAGCTGCTTCATTGTGTCATATCGCTCCTGTCGGGCTTATTTCTGAAACATGCCTTTCAGTTGCTGGATCATGTCATAAGCATCTTTATCTTCCATGTTCTTCTGAAGTTCAGGAGACATGGTGGTTTGCATAAGGCAGGCTACCTCAATGGCATCCTCGTTATGCTTTTCCAGTGCCTTACGAGCAGAAGTAGTGTTACTTTCAGGCTCGGTAGGGACTGGGCCAGCTAAGATGTATAGCTTTTTAGCCATCTTGAGAACTATTCTCAGATTGCGGTGCCATTCGAGAAAGTTGGTGTTATTAAGTTTTTCCTTTTCAAGTATAGACTTAAGAACGAAGGAGTTGTTTTCATTAGACATCTGTTACATAAGCAAAGAGATTTTAATTAGTATTTTCGATGTATATTTTCTTATTTAATTAATGACCCATTACAGTAATTAGAACAAGGAATGGGAATTTGGTTAAGTCAGTAGTAAAGGCAGCTGTGGCATGCACTTTAGTAAGTGACTAGGCAAACTGACAACGAGTGTCAATTGTGAGAATTGCACAACTCTCGAGTATGAGGCTGCTAAGACAACTCTTGTCTATGCATTGATACATTTAGCCTCATCTATGCCGACTTTCTACTTTCGAGACAGCTGGAGCATGTGGTGAGAAAAGAAAAAGTAATAGTCGTCCTAAAAGAGGTACGTGTGGAAGGGCCGGATGTGTCAACGAAACCCTTGCACCTTGGAAGTATATGTTAGACATCAAGTGTGGTGATGTGGCTCCAAACACTGATGGTTCGCTTTTATGTTCCAAGTGTAGCTTGTGATAGGATGTCATAGACTATTGATTTTAATTATGGGTTAATTTAATATTTACCAAATAGGGTCGTGAGAGCCAATTTTAGTATATATTTAGTCGTGACATCTTGACGAACCCTTTCATCTCTCAGGACACTTAATTTTAAATAACTATTAAAACTAAGTTTGTCGCGACTTGTATAACCATATAAAAGTTAATAGTTTTAAAACTATTAAGTTATGAGTTTTAGAAAGTTAAAATTTGTTAAATTTCAAAAACTCTAATGGTTATTAATTATTTTAAAATAAACTATTTGTTTTGTAACAAATATTTACAAGTTGTAAAAATCAATTTAGAACTTGTTATAATTGATTGTGAACATTTTAAAACACCTTTTAAAAGTTTGGTATTAGGTTGGTATGTTATATAACACCTTATATGATAAAAGCAACCATAATAGCAAAAATAAATATGTAAATCTTTAGACCATTTTGTTTGATCTTGCTAGAGCCAGATAGCAAGACCAAACTGGGTCACGGGGTAACAACAACCACAAGGATGGACATAGTGCATCTAGTTGTCTTTAGCACCTCCTTGATTCCTGTAATGTCTTCAGTTTTGTCTTCGGGTCTTCAACATTATAATAAAATATTATAAATTGAAACCCTAATCTATTACAACTTTGAGCCACAAAGTGGGCCAAAAACCATAAAACAAAAACAAAACAAGAACAATAATACAAAAGTACAAGGTCGGCCAGATTTACATATTCAGCACAATCATATTAAAGTCGGCAATCTTTTGGTCAAATAAAAATAAATAAAACTGTTGACCAAATAACTTCTTGCCCAAGAAATATTTAGATCCGAAACTTTAAACAAGTTAAAGTTTGAGATCTACAACCGGTTAAAAGGACCGGTTCCGATTTGCATGTTGTAAGCCTGGCTCTGATACCACTGTTGGGATTCAGTGGTGTCAATTTTACTTTTATCAAAACGGGTTTGACATATTTTATTAATTAAATATATAATTAATAAAAAAACGCAGCGGAATAAATATAGATAATCAACACAAAAAGTGAACCGAAAAGGATCATGGTTACTAACATGCAAATACGGTATATAAAATAATTAATCTACCGATGAGAAAAATTATACCGTTTGGTTAATAATAACCGTGTGAGACACCAATGTACAACGAACGGATGCTACAACACGAACACGGTAATCGGGTGTGCCTCGCGGAACAAGAATCACGAAAAAGAATAGAGGCAGCACACTTTTGTTGAAGTGGCGGCTGCTCCCCTTTTGGTTTTTCTAATCGTATCACACCACAAGCAAAAGGAATTAGTTTTCCTTTTGACGGCAACTTGTTGTGTTCTCTTTCAAAGATAATGAGTTTATTATTATATATAATATAATAAATAGGTAATTAGGCCTTATCTCGTAAACCCTAATAACCATCACTAATTATCTTTCGGCCCTACAAACCCCAATATGACTAGTACAAGCCCAAACACGATACGAAGCCCGAAAACCAAAATTTAATTAAATAAGTAATTAAACGTTATATTATTTATAACCCGTATAGATAATAATAAATCTCGTTTCTCGTGAATATATAATTATTGTAGATAATTATATATTTCGTCTCGTTAATTGTTCGTGGTCACCAGTTAACCAAGTTAAGTGGATTTAATGCTCGTTACCCAAGGTGTAACTCTTACGGGTCATAGATCGGTCAACAGCGTTGACTTATCGAACCCGTACATATAAATCCAACAGTATAAATTTTGTTACACAACTTTTACACTTTAACAGTTAACTTTTGACTTGAATTCGGTATATAATTTTCTTCATACGTTTATACCAAGATCTTACCCTTTGATGCATATTTTTTTCCATTTACAACAACAAAGAACTTTTCAATCTATACAAATGCAATTTGTATATATATATTATCAACTAACAGGGTGCTCATGGATGGCCTGTGATGAACACTGATGCTTAGGACATCCTTTTACATTCCTCATAATTGTCATTGACATTCTTTATGTTTCCAAAGGATATGCACTCCCAACTCACAATGCTTTTAATAAATTTTTGAGGAAGGTGAAATTAAACCCTTTAGGCTAGAGGGTATGGGGTTCGTCCCCACCCCCGTCGAGCTCCGGCGACGCCGGCAGACCATCCCGCCCCCACCCCGTCGAGCTCCGTCCCCATCCTCTCCTTCGGGGTCTTGACGTTGGAGACGATCCTCCAATGGTGGGCCCCCTTCAATTGTTACCATTAAATAAAAAAAATTAATTTACCAAATTTATTTCTTTGAAGGTAGTCGGCCGGCCGGATCAGTGGCCGGCGATCGAACCGGAGATTCGGATGTCAGACCGGTAGCCGTTGCTAAAATTCAGGAAAAACCTTAACCTTCGTTAGGTTTAGTTGCGCGATTTGGCCCAGCCGGAACACGGTGCCTCCGCCGTGGGGATGTCGGATCTAACTTCCTCTCTCTCAGTTGCATCTCCCATCTCTCTCTTTCTTACTTTTGCTCTCTCTTTTGTTTTGAAAGGATTTGTGTCTGGGAATTCGAAAATGATAGAAGGCTAAAGGTGGTTTAGAAAAGTATAAGTGGTTTTATAAACCAGTATATGGTTTTGTTATGACATGCTTGTAGTTAATACTAGTTTAAGAACCCGCGAGGTTCGCCGGTGGACTAAAGCACAAATGAGTAACTTTAATTTATTGAACTAATCGTTTGAATTAAATGACCGTTCAAGTAATAATAAATTAATAAAATACAATGAGACAAATAATTTAATATCTCGAGATACATGATGATGCAAATTTGTTTAATACTGTGTTTATGGAAGATAATGGATAGCGAATTATAAGTCAACGTACTGCTTCTTTATGTAGAAGTTTAGGTTAATATTTAAGTGTGTGTATGAGTATACATGTTTTGTATTACGTTAACAAAATTCATTAAAAAACAACAAAAAATAAACATTAAATGACTTCAAAAAAATGTTATGGATCATTTTAGAGAACAGTTACATGGAATGAATGATCGAACGATGAATGAGTACATGGAGATCACAAGTCACGAAATACTTCTTTGTAAACTACATTTGTCGTTTTATTAGTAGGTTTGCCGTCATTGTCCAAAATCAGAAGTTTAACTCCTTGTCTGGTTTTAACTCTCGATAAAGCAACATACAGCTGACCGTGGGTGAAAACCGGCTGTTTCAGATACAGACCAACTCTAGACAGTGATTGTCCCTGACTCTTGTTAATAGTCATTGCGAAACAAACAGCCAACGGAAATTGTCTCCTTTGAAACTCAAAAGGAATTTTTTTATCAGAAGGTATCAAACTAATCCTTGGTATATAAGTGCGAGTGCCTATGTTCCCTCCGGATATTATCTCGGCTTCTATTACACGGTTATACATTTTTTTGACCTGTAGTCGTGTACCATTGCAAAGACCATTTTGTTGATCAATGTTACGTAAGAGCATCACCGGAACGCCTACTTTTAGTGATAGCCTATGATTAGGTAAGCCGGATACTTTAAGACCATTAAGCACATCAGGAGAGTATAGTTTTTGTTGTGTAGCGTTTGGATTTTCAGACTGACAAAGACTGTCTGAACTAAGATATTCTCGTTCTTCGCCTGGGAATAGTGACAACAACCGATCATTAATTTCATGCACAACCTCGTTCTTAGGTGCAAGTATATCCCTCTCACTGAAATAATTTTGATTGTTGAAGTTTTCAAGAATTGAAGGATACACAAAATCAATTAAAGTTGAAATGGGGTCCGATGTATCAGTGATCAGAAGATCGCTTGGTATTTCAATTGATGCTTCTCCATCATTTGGACCACCAACATTTCCCTCACCTATATCCAAAAGCCATTTTACAAATTGTTTTATTTCTTCAGCGTCCGATGCTGAACTTCCAACTGTTAACCTCATGTTTTTTGTTAGTCTCAGCAACTTACATGTATTCCACAGGTAAGACGAACTTAATGAGGCATTGACAATCTCTTGTCTTCCACCATTTGGAACAACAGGAAGGATCTGTCTAAAATCGCCTCCTAAAACAATAACCTTTCCTCCAAAGCGGATATTTGATCGGTTGGAAATGTCGATATTGAAAATGTCGTTCATTGTTCTATCCAACGCTTCGAATGCATGCTTATGGACCATAGGCGCTTCATCCCATATAATCAAGTTTGTTTCATGTAGTAGTCTAGCTACATCTCCATCAGGTTTTATATTACAAACTGAATCCTCTGTAAGATTCAATGGAATACGAAACCTGGAATGCGCGGTCCTACCACCAGACAATAACAACGACGCGATCCCACTGGAAGCAACGTTTAATACAATTTGACCTTTTGATCTTATTGCCGCAGATAATGTCTTCCATAAGAAGGTCTTCCCGGTCCCACCATAGCCGTACACAAAAAAAACCCCACCTTTGTTACCCTCAATTGCGTTTATTATTTGTTGGAAAAGTGACCGTTGCTCCTCAGTTAGCAAATTTAGTTGATTATTAAATTCAATTTCAAGATTGGTTTTGTCGTATATACGCTCCTCGTTAATCAAACGATTGTCTGAATCAGACATAGACGCATTATCTGGGTACGGCATTGTCTCAAATCTTTTGAGTGATGAGTTGTTTCTAGCTAAGAATTTTTCAACTTCACTCAAAACATAGTTTTTAAGCTGCTCATCTGGAATTGATAAATCTGTAAAAAATGAAAAAAAAAAATATATTATGTAATCAAAAAATATTTAATGAACCAAACAATATATCATAAATGAAACACAAAACCATGTTTTCTTTAAAGCGAAATAGTTTTTTTTTTTTTTTTGTATCACAGCCAGAAACAAAAAAAAAGGGGAGAAGAACAACATTTTGTGTAAAAGAATTACCTGGAACTCAATGATATTTTCTAAGTCTGTAGATAAAGTCGTCTGTCATGTATCTCCATGTGCTTTCCCATACAACCTCTGGTCTGGATAACGTATTTGTTAATAGCAAAGTAGCAAATAAATTACGAAGATACGAAGGAGATCCTGTTTCATTTGCTTCCTTGATTGCCTCAATGTATTCCGTGTCATCGTCCAAAAGACCAAGTGCATAACATGCATCTCTAAATGTATCATATACCTTACCATCAACTGTTTTAATATCATCAAAAGATTTTGGTCCTTTCACTTTGTTAAGAAGAATTCTTAAAAAATAGGCTTCCCCAAGAGACGGACTTACAGCGTGAATTCTCCCAATTGACTTATGTCTTTGTCTAGGTTCCCAACAACGTTTATCAAGCTTTCATACATACCAACTTGGAAACTGAACATATGTAAGTGTACGGGCCACTGTGTCATTCGGGTCTTTGTTACGTTCCATCCAGGAAAGAAAATTGATGCTTTGACAGATGGTTTGTTAAGGACTTGATTAATATCCTCGTCGGGTCCAAAAACAACAGGTTGTTTTCCGGGAAGATGGAAAGGCAACCTTATAACAGAAGGAGTCCTGTAATGCACATCATAGGCGAAGATCCTCCAAGATGCCTCACAAGCTGAGAGATACCTACAATCATAATATTCTTTGACCTCGTCCTGTTCTAGTTCTTCATTGTTATTATCATGTTGGACAACAGCAACGGTTGCTCTATCAGGGCCTTTATTTATATATTTAAACAAATATTTAATTGGTCCGGCTTGATTGCACCACTCAACATTTATATGGGCCTGGTAGCGTTTCAAAAGTTTTTTGTTGTATGGTACAACACTTCGGTTGTCTAAGTCGATTCCATTTTTTACTACAGAAGCACCATTATCTCTTCTTCTGTAAATTGGAAATCCATTTGAATCCAGTGTAGTATGATCTTGAAATTTCTTTGGAAAACCCTTAGAACACTTATTGTCAACCATACATGGACAACTTAAATTAGCGTTACCACATGGACCATGAATCATATAGTCTTTCACAAGCGCATATAATTCTGCGTCTTCATCTTCATCAGGGATTTCTGCAGATATAAATGGATCAACATGGTCAACCGTCGGAAGTTTGGCTTCATTTTCCAAGAATAAGCATAGGTGGGCATGAGGCAATCCTCTCTTTTGAAACTCGATTGTGTAAACAACTGTACAAAAAGAAATCATTAGTAGATTTAAATAATCTAATATGTCTATAAAAACCAATTTGATAAAATACCTGCTGCAACTTTTCCAAATAGATGGCGTTCTTTAAAATCTTTGCAAATTGAATCCAACTTTATTTTAAACAATCTGCTCAGTACATCGGGCCTATCTTCAGGTTTAAGATTTGTGTCTCTAAGAAACCTTTTAACCTCAGGCCACTTTGGATTGCAAGTGATGGTTATAAAAAAATCCGGATAACCAAACCACTTACAGAGAGCCATGGCATCTAAATAATTTTGCATCATATATCTAGCGCCACCGGTAAACGAAGAAGGCAAAAAGATTCGTTTTCCAACCTTAGATATGTCTTGTTGGCCCTTATTTCTTAATTCACAGAGACTTTCATAGCTATCTGACCTTAGATTCTTTTGTTGAAGTCGTATGTAGTTAAGCCTTTCGCTCTCAATCATGGTATAGGCATCAACCAAGAATTGTTGGAAGAGTCTCCTTGAATTTAGAATCAATGAAAACTGATTAATTCTGTCTTGCACGCGATATGCAAAGAACTCTCTCATTGTACAATTTGGACGTTTCTTATTGATTACATCTACGACACCTCGATGAGGGATGTCAATTCTGTAACCATCATCTCCATAAGGGAACAAAATAGGATATTGAAGTGCAAGGTATGAAGGATGCAATTCACTAATTCGTTTCAAAGTACCTGTCTGCGTTTCAATAATTATATCTCTATTGTTGATTGTGTTGGCAATATCCCCAACAATAAGAGCAGCAACTTCACCACAGGTTGGTAAATTATACGTTCGTCCATCCTTTTCTCTAATACCAATTAGACGAAGCTTCAGATTAAGATCAGGGTTTTCATGAAAACAGTCTCTAACCATCCTATAAGCTTTTACCAACTGATTTTCTGAATCTAAAATAACTTTTATATGTTCAATCAGTTTACGATCAAGATCAGCCACACTTGAGGAAGATGTATCCTTGGAACGACTGGTTAAAAAATAGAGGAGTGTCAAAAAACATCAATATTAATAAAAAAAAATAATGAAGAAAGCTTCGGTGGGAAAAAAAATTAAAGTTTATTATAATTACCTAAAAACGGATTGTCTGTTGGATAGTTCATTTTCAGTATCGAATATGTAGAGCTGGCAAAATTTTGGTTGATCTCCGTTTTCCGGAAGCAGGCTTCCAGTGCTGTGATAGTTCTCACCACTAATTCTGTAGCAGAATGGTCCATTACCTCTATTAACAGTGGGATCAACCTTACCACCCATTGACGTGAAAGCAAACATGGAGTTATACCGTCGAATATTATTCAAAAAATGTTTGCTTTCTTTATCCTTATACATAAAAAGTTTCTTATAACTTGGGATAGCATCTTTATAATCTGGTAGCTCTACTTTGCCATAACCACAACATAAGAAATAGCATATTCTTCCTTTCTCTTTTCTTCCCCTTCCTTTTTCTGCATCCCATAATTTAGCATTGCATACTTCACAAGTAATACATTGGTCACCATGGTCTAAATAATCTGTAAAGTTAGTTGAAGAAAAAAAGAATATTACTTTATGAACTAATATAAATATAAAAATAATATATACTATTTAATTAATTTAATAAATAAAGTAATTGTGATTATACCTGTTGAAACTCCTTTGTAAATTGCCTCATCTGTAGTTTCCTCTGTGGTCAAGTCAATCATTGGTATAGGAGATGTAAGTCGTGATTTACTTAATAACTTACGTTTTCCTGGTGACATCCTCTGTAAAGAAGAACTTTCGAGTATAGTAGATGTGTTGCTAGAAGTTGTGATGTTTGTAGATAGAGAAAAACGACCAATGTTTATTGGAGTAGTCAAGTTGTTTGTAAGACAACTAACATTACCTAAATAACATAACATAATCGAAGTTATTAACTTTTTAAAACATATATATTGTATTTGAAATTAAATTTGCATTATTCGATAAATATAATTTTTACTTGTAGGTACAACCGACGTTGTAGGAGTAACATTGTGCGTGTTGAAAGATACCAATCTTAAATCAGTAGAAGATGATAAAGTATTGGAAGGGTATAATTTTCGTTGTTGTAGACTTGTAGATCTTTTACTGTCTAAATATAATGTCCTTAACCTTCGTCTCTCTTTGTAGTCATTTTGAAGAAGTCTCGGGTCAAAAACTGTAATATTATAAAAAAAAAACATATAATTAACATATAAACATTCTCCAATTAATAAATAAAATTTTTGTTAAAAATAGTATCCTACTTTAAACATTTATTAAAGTTTTACCTCCATATTCAATGGACGCCTCTGTTGTAACATTGACCATGTCATGCGGAATGGATAATGAACCAGAAGTAGATGTTATAACATCTGTTGATTGTGATGTACCTTTTTGCATGCTATAACGTTTACCATCGATGTATAATTTTCTCAGTTTACGCCTCTCCTTACTCTCATCTTGAGTAAGTTTAGGGATGAAAACTTACAGACAATGATTATATATAAAACACATATAAGGTACATGAAATATTAATCGTACGGGTTAAATTGAAAATGTAAATATTATTAACATAAAAACTTAAATAATACCGTTTGAAATGTTTCCCAAAGGTGTTCGATGCTGGACATCTGAGATAATAGGAAATACATGTGTATAAATACAATTAAAGTATTTGATATGCAAAGAAGTCTCTCATTGTACAATTTGATGTATAAATACAATTAAAGTATTCGAAAATATATAACTCTAATGTCTAATAAAATGGCATGTTATTTGACAAAGGAGTAACATAAATGAAGTTGTATTGCATTTTGGTAGCATATTAGAATCTGCAGTAATTTGAACGACGACAGAAAAAATGGATTGGGAATGGACCAGAACTGATACGATTCTTTCTTTCCGGATCAGAAAATGATTTGTAAGTTATTAACTTATATATGTATTAGTAACATTTATAATCGTATAGTGAATAACTATATAACTATAAATTCCATGTTTCATTTAATTATAAAATAATATGTTATGATTATTATGTTTTATTATAAATCAAAAGGTTTTATATGTAGAATGTAATTACATTAATTAAACAAATAGGTTTTATAGTGTATATATATAAGTTTATAAAAATTAAGTAAAGATAGGGATTATTTTTGTAAATAAAAAAAAGTAAGAATTTTGTTTATAAATATAATATCTATATCCGATATCAGATATTTCTACATATACAGTGTTTCTTATCTCTTTCTATATTGCCCTTTATATAAAAGCCCTAACTTCATACGCATACAAACAGCTTCACTTGTTCGGCATTGACATTATCAGCAAACAAAGACAAATCAGTAACAGGTACGATTCCAACGATTGTTCTCACATAACGTAGATCTTTAATTGCATCAGTGTTACATATTTAATCGCTTCTAAATTTGGGGATTTTTTCGTAAATCGACATGTTCTGTGATCGACGGCATCATGTTCGTTGTTTCATCAAATTGTATAAATTTGCGTTTGTTCTGAGAGAAATTACAGGTTTTCTGATCTTAATTTAGCGTTATTGTTCCAATTATTGGTTTTGTTTTTGTTTGTTTTATCCGTTAGGTCTGTTTAGGGTTTCGAATTGAACCTGTTTATCGTTGGGACATTATTATTATTATTCATTGATTCTTTTCTGTACATCTGTTATTGTTTTATTTAGGTTTTTTGGTTAGGATTGTTGGTGATCTGTATATTCGTTTGGCATCAGTGTTACATATTTGAAATCTAAATTTGGGGATTTTTTATAAATCGACATGTTCTGTGATAATCAAAATCTAGTATTTATCCAAATAATTAAATGTAGTCAATGGCGCGTTCTTCAAATGAGCGAAAGAAACAAAAGAAAGAAAAGGAAGTGATACTGCTAACAGATTCGGACTCAGACGAAACTTTCACTTCAGAAGAAATTGACTGGAATGCACCAGAACCAAATCTCATTTTTATGTCGTCCTCTTGTTCACATTTTGTAAGTAGTTAGTTAGATTATTTGTATACTAAGTTAACTGTTGGTGTTCTATGGTCTCATTAGTCTCTTTATCATTACAGTCTGAATTCTTTTTTGGCATTTTTAGCGGATACCAGTAAAGATCGCAAAATCAATGGGAATCGATCGCTGCCGAAAGGTGACCATTCAAAATATGCGTGGTGTCGAAACTAATTTGAACGTCACGGCTGAACCAAAAAGAGAAACAAAGAAAAACAGGTTTAGTGTATTGGGATGGCCAGCATGGGTTCGTGAAAACAACATCAAGAAGGGTTATCTTTGCGTTTTAGAGTGGTATGAGGATATGCCTACACTCTTCGTTAGGGATGTAATCGAAGAATAATGGGGTTAGTACATAGATCAAAACCGTTCAACCATTTTATATGGTAATTTTGGCTAACACACGGTTTTGGCAATAAGTAGATAAGTATGTAGCAATGGTTTTTGTGGAACCTGTTTAAGTATTTTGGTTTATGATAGCTTTTGGAAAACTACTTGATAATATTTTGGTTTATGTTACCTGTTTAAATATTTTTTGTATATGTTTCCTGTTGCAATACTACTTTAATTTTAATGGTCATCTACCAAATAGGACATCACTTTATGATTATAACTTATTACGGACAAAAGGTTTAGATATTTAACTGTTTAGGACGCGTTCGTGGTCACATTATTATTATCAATTCATCTAACTTTAAAACTATTACGTGAAACTACGTTCCTTTGAGAGTTAGATTGTGTGTACAAATATTACCTGAAGATACATTCCTTAGAGCGTTAGAATGTGTTCTTAGGGACTGAGATTTCCGAGAATCCAAAACCATTTTTCGTTGTCTTCGTCTCTCTTTCGCTTCCTTATTGCTATCAGGATTGCAAACTAAAAAAAAATTAAAATTACAAATTAGAAAGTATAAATAAAAACCAAACAACTATAACAGCACGTTAAAAGATTATGCATATATGTGTGGATTATATGTATACCATTCGTAATGTCTGAAAATGGAATCCTTGATATGCAACCTGCAACATAAATAATAAAAGCATACAAAAAGTAGTATGTTTAAATGGTTTTAGCCATGTATGTACCTAATAATCAAAAAATTGAAAGATAAAGAAAATGCTACCAGTTGAATTTTTTATATTGCAAGGGTGGTTGCCGAAAGACGAAGACTCAATCTTTGACCTTTTGGAGATGACTATAAATGTAAAATGGTAGATGAAAAATTAACTAAGCTGATATAAAATTTAGAGTTTATTTCGATAAATTTATGAAATGACACTTACGGTTTGCAATGTTCTCATTCTGTACATCTTTTAATGAAGAAGAAAAAATTTCATTTTTCGATCTTTTTGACATCACCGGAAATGTGATTAAAGTTACTGCAATAAGAAGAAGAAGATCCAATTCTTAAATGTGTAAACCTCAAGTAAACCAACAAACATGAGCCTTATATAGGAAAAAAATACGACTCTTCGTTCCAATATAAAAAGTGGTTTACATATTTTTGGAATCAATTTAATACTGTATCAAGTTAAATTGTAAGAGATTATCTTGATTTATGGTTGATAAGTTTTTCCAAAATTAAAATTACATAAATTTTCATACTTTCCAAGTATACGTTTTGTATTTTTGGTATGTTATTTAACTAGAATAATAAAATCACGGATAAATATTATATCTGATATTATGCCCATTTCGAATAACATGTTTTTTTACTTACAAATGTTATAATGTTATAATACGTATATTATAAATCGTAAAAATAAGTTTTTTTTTTAAAACGTGGGAAGGAAAGAATCTTTGATAATTTTGTAAAAGTTTAATACAGTTCAGATATATCGAACAACTAATATCATATATATCCAATGTATATCAAAAATAGGTAAATAATAACATCAAATAACAATGCATTTTAAGATTTCATTGAAAGCTTAAAAAAGTATAAATAAATAAGTAAAAGAATGCCATGTAACATAAAACTATGAACGGGTCATTTTGTAATACAATCGCATGGAATAGATGATCAAATATTAAAACCAATAAGATGTGCTTCCGGAATTTTAGGCTCAAAAATGATGTTAGTCAAATCCGTTGATCTCAAAATGTTTCCTGCGAATTATATTATAGACTTTTAAACAAATATTTGGGTAAACTTAAATGTTATTAAAAAAATAAATAAAACTAAAACACTTAGTGGTGCTCCAGTTAACCAACTTGACCCGAGCAACGTATATTATAGACTTATTTTCTATATTCATTCGAGTTGAAACATATCCAAATCTTCTCATGTCATACAATTCCATTTCAATAACATGTCCGCTGTTAGATTTTAATTTATTATTAAAAAGTAAATTTTAGATAATGTATATTGACCAAGACTTACGTGAAATCTTGTAGGAATAACCTAAACATATATTTGTCTTTGTCTCTTTCGCCACATATTATTCTTCCAACAACATCTATAAAAGATACAACTATTAACATAAGTATTCAAATAAATTAAAAGAATATATTATAATAAATAATATATAACAACTATAATTAAACTTTAAACAATAACATGTAATCAATGAAGGTTAAAAGAAATTAAACTTACCAACAATATACTTTTCACGTCTTCTGTCATGAGCTAATGTTTTAATGCATGGTGTCAAAGGGTACAAAACAAAACCTTTAGGATGATCAACTAAAAAAGGTGTTACTTTTGAAAATTCATTAAATACGATTTTTTTTGTTTGTTGAAACAATGATGTAGCCTTCATATCTTGGATACTCATGATACATGAGATTTTCTATTTTGAATTGAGACAGAGAATATACACCACCAACCATCTTACTAAATGGGTATAAGTTAGTCAAATTAATAGGCACAATTGCTGCAATCTTCTGCCTCTAAAAAAAGTCATGGAAAACGAATTTCAATAAAGTAAACTTAAACGAAATGTATAATTCGAAAGTTTAGTAAACATGTTATGAAGTTACCTGTTGGTCGAGTAGAACAACAATCAATCTGTCTAAGTCTTTGTCATGCCATACAAATTCAAAGCTAACAAAGATAATAGAATACCAAACACCATCTTCTTTCAAATCAGAAAAGAAATCAACGGATTCCACTTTTGCCGTTTCCTTCATTAACAAAAGACTTACTTTAAAAAAACATACAATATCATAACAAAGCAATAATTCATGGAAAATGTTATCAACACAACGAACTACATACATACCAAAATTCAAAAGGAACATCTCTTATTAATATAATAGCAACCACACAAAAGGATAAAATCATGAAAGTCTAACACGGGAACCATTAATAGGTTTACGAACAAACAAAAAAACACACCACGAAAACATAAAAACCAATAAGATGTTCAAAACATTCGTAGTTGCGACAAACTACTTCTCAACCTTGGGAATCAGTAATCCAACTGTGACACCATCATCATCCACAACCTCCTTGCCAGCTTTACGTGGTTTTGTAGACGACTGCGAAGACATCACATCAGCATCGTACATGCTGTCCAAATTCCGCTTCAGTTCGTTTTCCATGACACGAATTGAGGTACCGTTGCCATCTTCATAGGGTGTTGTAAACATGCATTTAGTAAAATTAGACACAGGTGTCTCATCGGCTTTGGTACGGGAGATAGAATCCTTAAAAAAGGGAAAACAAATAACGATTAAAACCCAAAAAAAAAAAAAACCAAAGCATTTTTGTAGGTCCCTCGTGGAGGATGAGGTTAAACCTTAACCTTGTTATATTAACACACTAGCAAGTGCGGAATCCAAGCTAGAGTGCAACCGAGTCGAGACAAGTATAAACACAAAACACACAAGGTTCACCGATTAACACCACTGTATTAATGCGTATGAAAGGTTCCAGTTACAAGCACAAGGTTTACAACTCAGTATTGCAAACTCTCTAAAGTGTGTGTGTGTGTTCTTGACAGAATGCTCTCACTATCTCTCGAGTGTATCTTTCTGTCTCTCGTCTCTCTATTCTTCGAACACACACTGCATGGGTATATATATACCCAGTACAGGCTGCATGGTCGAAGGATCAAGTTGACTGATCGATAGATCATCTGTCGATCACAAAGCCATCGAAAGATCCATATACTTCGAAGGATGGCATATCCTTCGAAGTCCATCCATCGAATGATATCTTTCGAGCTCATCGAAGGATATTCACAATCCTTCGATGACTTATCCTTCGACACAAAGCATTATACAACCATATACAAACTGTTTGACCAAGTCAAACCGGAGGATGGTTGACTTAGTCAAACTTACATGACTAACAAGGACATCGTTTACATCGTGACCGAATACAGACAAAGTACAGACACAAGTGCACCAACAAACTCCCCCTTGGCTGTAGCTTTGTCTCGATCTTGATTATCTTTTATCTTCGTGTCTTCAAGACTCTGATGTCCTTTCAAGTCTTCAATGTCGGAGGATCTTCAAAGTCTTCACGTCTTGAAAGCAGAGAGTGTATCAACAAACTACCCGTATTATGTAGGAAGTGTGTTGACAAACTCCCCCTTGGCATAGGCTCCTCCTTGAGTTATGCTCGTGAAAGTCTTGATCTTTATGAAGTGAGATCCTTGTGGTGTTGATGATAGTCAGCGGCAACTCGATCATCTTTATCTTCTGAGCGCCTTCACGTTGTGTCTTCATTCCGAAGCTTGTCATCGACTATGTTCTCCTTGCCTTTAGAATCTGCACATGCCAGAAATCTAAACGCATAATGAGAACAACTGCTTGGAATAGTTAGTATAAGCAAATGACACACGAATGACCATGTCACAATCAAACACCGTCCGACAGTATGAAAGTTTAATAAATTTGTCAATTTGAGATTTAACTTTCAAAAACTTGCAAATTTCGACCGTTTATGAAGATTTAGTCAATTCGGTTTTCAGTCAGGTTTCAGGTAACGAAGATTCGAGCTCCAACATCGTACGATCGAAAATAAAGTAGAAATAAAATCTTTTTGTCTTTTATAAAGATTATATCAAAACACACCTAAAATCTTTTTGGTATTTTTGAATAAATTAAAAGTCAACAATTTTAATATCCTTTGAGTGTTATCAAACGACATCACCGCTAATGTCGTGCTGATACGCACCAAACGACGAAACTGTTTAAAATAAAACAATAAAGATTAAGCAGTAAATAAATATATACAGACATTCTTTTTGCGAGTTTCGAGGGTAAGAGAATCATATCAGTGAACGGTCATGCCAAAACGCTCTTGTTGTTCAGTTAGTTAACATTTAGATAAGCATCCTATAACGATTATCGGTATTGTTGTCCACATAAGCTCAACTTATCATTTGTAATCATGGCGAGGAGATACGTTAATGTATGATTTATACTTACCGACCGGTGTTCATCCACATCACGACACATTCCCGTATCAAGGTATGCACGAGGGTTCATCTTACCGGTGAGTATACCGATTATCATCTGTTTGACCGTATATGATGTGAGATTCTCACTTATTTTGATTTGAAAACAAGCCCTATGTGATAGAATCACTTATTGATGAGGAACTTGATTTTCGATGCATGAGGGCACAGGAGCAAGTCCGTGAACAGGTCAGTACTTCCGTACAGCAGAGAGACGAACTTGACTCCCGGATAAATGTGATATTTTATCACTTATTTGTTTGGACATGTGATTGTTGATCACTTATTGAGGTCAAATGCAGTATGTACACGTATGTATGGTATCATGGAAGATCAAGACTTGCGTCCCCGTTTTTTTTTTTTTTTTTTTTTTGGAAAAAGATACAACCATGATACCCAGATGATAAGCAGCATAAAGACCGAATATCTCAGAACCTCGGCAATCTCTCAAACGAAATTTCGGTACCAAGACCATATGCCAATGAATGGTTCCCACCCAGTCTTCAGTCGATTAAGGTTTATATCACCCTGCACACTTTAAAATGATTGTGAGCCTACCGATACATCTTATATAGAGCTGCTTATCGTTTTGCATTTAAGGATTAAAGAGGTTTAGACAGACCACTGATGTACTATCATTTTCTCTTTTGCTCGCCAGGAAACTCATTTTTGTTTTTCTATTGTTTTTGGGTTTTTGAAATTTTTCAATGTTTTTGGATTTTTCAAATTTTTGGATATTTACTCCCCCTAAAATCAACAAACCAAGATAAAATTTAAAACACAAAGGTATTTACGAAAATGATTTTCCGATGTTGGTTTACTCTTGCTTGACCTTAATGCCGTTTACCAATAATAAAAAGTCAAATCTTGATTTGTCAAATGCTTTGGTAAAAAGGTCGGCACGTTGGTCATCGGTGTGGACCTTAACGACATCGATTAGCCTTTTCTCAAAGCAATCACGTATGAAGTGATATTTGATTTCGATGTGTTTGGTCTTTGAGTGCTGCACAGGATTTCTAGTGATCTGTAATGCAGCAGAATTATCAACGTAAATAGGAGTAGTTAGGAATTCAAAACCGTAGTCGCGTAATTGTTGTTGGATCCAAAGAACTTGGGAGCAACAACTTGAGGCAGCAATGTATTCAGCTTCGCATGTTGATGTAGCGACGCACGTCTGCTTCTTGCACTGCCATGTGACTAGGCGATTTCCTTAAAACTGACATCCAGCCGTTGTGGATTTGCCGTCGATTTTGCATCCGCCATGATCAGAATCACTGAATGCGATCAAGTCAAAGTTATTATCCCTAGGGTACCATAGACCGGTGTCAGGGTAACCCTTCAAATAACGAAAAATCCTTTTTGCAGCTGCAAGATGTGAGGCCTTCGGGTTAACTTGATATCTGGCAAGCAGGCACGTTGGGTACATTATGTCTGGCCTTGATGCTGTGAGGTACATAAGAGATCCGATCATTGCGCGATAGTATGAGGGGCTAACAGCTTCACCCTTCAAGTCTGGAGTAATTCCATGATTTTGTGGCAGTGGGGTACCAATGGGCGTTGCATCAGACATCTGGAACCGGCTCAAGATGTCACCGACATATTTAGTCTGATGGATGAATATCCCAGACTCAGTTTGTTGCACTTGTAGGCCCAAGAAGAAAGTCATTTCCCCCATAGCACTCATCTCGAATTTATCCTGCATAATGCGCTCGAAATTCCTACACAAGACATCATTAGTAGAACCAAAAATAATATCATCAACGTATACCTGTACCAGAAGAAGATCTCCATCTTGTTCTTTGATGAAAAGAGTACAGTCGATAAGACCTCTTCGAAAACCATTCTCCAGCAGATAGGTAGATAAGGTTGCATACCAAGCTCGCGGTGCTTGATGAAGACCATAGAGAGCTTTGTTGAGCAACCAAACCCGATCGGGATGGATAGGATCTTCAAAACCTGGGGGCTGTTCGACGTACACCTCTTCTTCAACCACACCATGTAAGAATGCACTTTTCACGTCCATCTGATAAACCTTGAATCCTTTGAATGAGGCATAAGCCAGAAAGATCCGAATTGCTTCCAGACGTGCAACAGGTGCATAGACTTCGTTGTAGTCGATTCCTTCTATCTGACGAAAACCTTGAACGACTAAACGTGCTTTGTTCCGAATAACCACTCCACGGTCGTCTTTCTTGCATTTGAAAACCCATCGAGTGCCAATTTTCTTGTAGTTCTCAGGTCTTTCAACAAGCTTCCAAACACCAAGCTTTTGAAATTGCTGCAATTCTTCCTGCATGGCTTCAACCCAAGCATTGTCTTTCAAAGCATCTTTCCACGATTTTGGTTCTTCTTGTGACACGTAACACGCGAAGGACCAGTCATTCTGAAGACCAGATTCTCTTATAGCTGAATACAAACCAGCATTCCGGTTGTTTCTCAGCTGATTACGCGTCTGCACACCGCGATGGACATCTCCTATAATATTCTGCTGGGGGTGGGTATCGTGAATCCTCATTTCAGGATTTTCTGACACACGTGCATTGATACCCAAATTGTTAAGATTAAGATCAACAACCAACTCCACACCAGGAATGTGTGTAGAGGTGGATGCATTCCCTTCAGCAGTGTCTACATTCTGCATATGAGGTGTATCTACAGACCCACCTTGAACAGGAGCAGCTTGAGCCGAAGATCCTTCAGCTGCATCATGATATTCATCATCTTCAGAAGATTCATTATAATCAGCAGCATCTTCATAAACCTCATTTTCAACCATATTGTTGACAGACGAAGAAGCTTGTGGGTCAACAACAATAGGTCTAACCAAAGGCGAGTCAGCAGCGTTGTCACATTCAAACAACATTCTAGCCGCTGCTGATTCTTCGTCAAAGGTTGGCAGATTGAAGGAGTCAAATAGTCCATCATAATCGAACATCCACGGATCACCCGGAGCCCTAACAGGACTCGTGTACCTTTGAACCCTCACTTCACTCCATAGCTCAATCTTTCTGGTAGCCAGATTCCAAACACGAAAATTCGGAGTATCATATCCAAGGAAGAAACCCTCGATAGCTCTAGCTCCAAACTTTCCATCCGGCTCAATCATAGTACATGGAGCACCAAATGGTTCTAGGTAAGAAAGATCCGGTTTTCTTTTCTGAAGGAGTTCGAAGCAAGTTTTGCCATGTCTCTTTACTGTAAGAACTCTGTTTAACGTGTAGCATGCAGCCGATACAGCCTCCCCCCAGAATTGAATAGGGAGTTCCGACTCTACTAACATTGTTCTTGCAGTTTCGATAATCGTCCGATTCTTCCTCTCCGCGACACCATTTTGTTGTGGAGTATAACGAGAACTGTACTCATGAAGAATGCCTTTAGAAGTACAAAACTCATGCATAACTTGATTCTTGAATTCGGTTCCATTGTCGCTTCGGATCCTCCTCACTTTCAACGAATAGAGATTCTCCAACATTGTAAGAAGATCCTTGAGGATGCCAGGAGTTTCACTCTTGTGTGCCATGAAGGATACCCAAGAAAATCTAGTAAAATCATCAGTAACAACTAGACAATAAGCATCTCCGAATGTTGTCTTGTGCTTCATAGGTCCAAAAAGATCCATATGAAGACGTTCAAGAGGTATGCTGACAGTGTTGATTTTCTTCAAAGGGTGAGACTTCTTTGTTTGCTTCCCTTTTTGGCACGAGACACAGATATCTTGTAAATGAAAACTTCTCACAGGCACACCATTCACAAGATTATTTTTCACCAAATGGTTCATCTTTCTCAAGTGAATGTGTCCCATTCTTCTGTGCCAAGATATAGACTCCTTTTCTGTGGCTTTCGAGACAAAGCAAGTGACTTGAGCTGATGTTGTAATCGCCTGGCTCATGTCGAGAATATAAAGATCATTAACTCTCGGAGCCGATAAGAGAATCCATTCTTGTGGAATTTTGAATCCAGGTTTCAGCACATAGCAGCCGGCATCATCAAAATGCACTGAGAACTTTTTATCGCAGATTTGCGACACACTGAGAAGATTATGATCAATTTGCTTAACATAATTGATCTTATCGAAGCACACAATACCATTGGAGATACTTCCCTCTCCAGTGATGAATCCGCCTTTGTCTCCCGCAAATGCGACATACCCTCCTCTAATATATCTCACGTCGTATAAGAGCCGTAAGTCGCCAGTCATGTGCCTGGATGCTCCACTATCAACGATCCAATGACTATTAATAGTTCCTCCTGGAACACCCTGCACATGTCATTTAAAAGTATCAGTTGAGGATGGGGACCCAAGCCTTAGTGGTCTTGGGTCGTCCCTGAGCATCACGAAACGTGATATCAATCTCTTGATGATTTTCAAGAACAACTGCTCCCCCTGAATTGTCACCTCCCTTAGGTAACCAAATTTGTTTTTGCCTATCAGTTTGAGTGTAAACAGTTTTTGAAGCTTCTGGTTTTACAGGTTGTGACACACTTGGTTCCCTGTTAACTGTTTTAACTTCAGATTTCAAGGCTTTTTCAACAGTTTTCATGTTCTTACGTCGTTGTTTAGTTTCTTGTTCTTTTACAGTTCGTTTATCATGTTTAGGTGAAACTGACCGACGTTGAGGATGAACTGTTTCAGGTGGAGCTTTCTCAACAAATTTATTCTTTGGAGCATTTGGGCAGTTTTTGATGATGTGCCCAAATTCTCCACATTTAAAACATGTTCTCCTTTCAACAAATTTAGGAGAACTTGATTGACCACAAGATGTCGAACTCGTGGAATCTGAGGTACTAGCCTTTTCATCACACCCCTTTGTGCGTTGAGTGTAATTGTTATCAATGTTACGTTTTAAGATTGTGACCTGTTGTACAAAATCTGTGTTTGATTTATTCTCAAAAGTCTCAATCTTATCAGTACCTGTGGATGCCACGAATTTGACACTTTTTGCTTTCCTTTGAGATCGAGCTCGTTTGACTGGTTGTTTACCATTAGAAGCACTAGGTTGTTGAGTGGTTGAAGATTTTTGATTACCAAACTGTTTTCTAATCTCAGCCTTAGGAACCGGATCACATTGTGTTACAACAATTCCCGGAAGTGTTTTTCCCAAAAATTTGTTTGTGTTGTCTTCAAAGACTTTATCAATCAAAGATTGATTTACATTTTTAATTGGGAAATCGTGATCTGAGTAGATTTTATCATCTCCAACCAAAGTATACAACACATTACTGCTTTTAACAGTAGACACACATGTCTTATCAACTTTGACAGAATCAATCACTTGTTTCTTAACAGAGGAGACATCAGGAGTATCAGGATCACAAAGAATGTGATTCTCTCGTGGAATAACTACTCCTTTCATCTTGTTAAGTGATTTATCCTGATCACTTACATCCACTTCTGATTCATCATCCGATGTCTCATAGTCCTCGATAATTGGAGGACTTTGCTTCATGGATGATGAAGTTTCTTGTTGCTTAGAGGATGTGTTTAAAGAATTGTCCGGTTTGAACCCTAGGCCAGTAGTAAATTCCTCAAAATCAAGAGGCACACTGGGTTCATACCGAGGCATTTCCTCCTCATCAGGCATCTTGGTATAGTTATTCATCAAAGGAGACGGACATTTCTTATACCCTATGCCTTTCTGATTTCCCTTCAGTTGTTGAACATCGATAATGTGATCAAGCACAAATTGGGAGTTAGAATAACTCTCCAATTTTTGTTTGATCGCATCATGCTCGCATTGGGCAATGGCTAATTGTTTCTTAGTTTCTTCCACAATGTTGATGTATTCATTTATACTTACTTGCTTGTGGTAAACTACTTTGTTCACTTCGGACACGTTTTTCTTTAATGTTTCAATTACTGATTTAAAATCTTTTTCGTTCCGAGTTAAAGCCATATTTGCCTCTTTGCATTTGGAAAGTTCAATAACCAAATTTTGATTATGACTATGAAGCTTTTCTAATTCAAGCTTCTTTTCAGCACATGATTCACAAACACTAGGAGCAGGAGGTTCAGAATTTACCTGACTCGAAGAGGCTGACACATTTGTCATAAATGCAGTTTGAAAAGAAAAAGATCCATCTTCAGAAAAGAACTTTTCCATTTCCCTGGATGCAGTAGCAGCCTTCTTGATCAGAATTGATTTCTGACATATAAGTTCATCAGCTTCATTCAATAAATCCTCAATACCAGAACCTGCTTCCTCCTTCACATCAGACTCAGACTCTGATTGATTATCCCCAGAAACAGAGCCTTCTTCATCAGAACTTCCAGAATAACCAGAACTGTCATCACTTTCAGAGGACTCTTCTTTGTGATTGATGATCTTTGCATAACAAGCTATTCCACTTCCTTGATCACCTTCACCAAGCTGCACAGACCAGTCACATCCCTCATCAGCTTGAACAGTCAAAGCCCGATTGGGATTTGAAGATCCAGGCTGTGCCTGATTGTTATTAACTCCCACAATCCTCCTTTCACGGTTTTCTTGCTGGGCATTCACATTTGCAGTACTCGTCTGGTTTCTGAAAGGGTTGTGATTGCCTTGTTTTGTTGGTCGAGTGCACTCACGTTTGAAGTGCCCTTTATTACCACAATTGTAGCATGTAACGGCGTTGATATCAAACCCATACTTTGTATCTTTCTTTCCTTCCAACGAAGTTCTTCCAGTTCGAGCCATGAAATCTTTTGCCCTTCTTACTGCACTAGCAAAAGCCCATTTGATATCCATCAACTCCATTTCTTCCTTGTCGATCTGTTGATAATCTTCATCGGTCATGTTGATGTTTCCAAGCTGACCTGCTACCAAACCACAGTAAGCACTGACCATTGTATTGATAATTTCCATATGCTCCTTAGCAACTTCAATGCTGATGTGTGAAAGGTTTGAATTATCGACTCGGATTGTGTTAGGGTTTTGAGGTTGAGATTGAGGATTGTTTGTATAATGAGCCTGTTGTCGTTGTTGTGGTGGTTGGACTTGTGGCTGTGTTGGGACGGGAATGTAAGATCTCGGATCAAAAGCCGGAGCAGCAGTTGATTGAGGAAACGGAAGAGAACTTGTGTTGGACACAAATGCAGTTTGCAGTTTAGGTTGCTGAGCTGCAGCGGATCTTGCCAAAACATCGAAGCCTGGAAGGTACATTTCTGTATTCTGAGGAGCGGGAGCTCGCTTTGCTTTCCTGATTTCTTCATCATTTTTATGTTCCAGTTTCTGAATAAACTCATAGATGTTAACCGTGTCTAGAGTTCCAGTATGCTTCAACAACTCGATAAACGAACTCCATTTTGGAGGTAATGCGTCAGCAAACCTATTCACCATGTCTTGTTGAGTAGATACAACCCCATAAGCACACATTTCACTAATCAAATGATAGAACCGTGTGGTCATATCATTTAGAGTTTCGTTTTCCAAAAACTGAAACGATTCGAACTCTTTCTTCAACAAATCATGACGAGACTTTCGAGTAGCTGCATTGCCTTCACCTCTAGCAACTAAGGCATCCCACAATGTTTTCGTGGTCTTGCAGTAGGAGAACTGATGATAGATATCTTTGTTGAGTGCTTGTGTAAGTGTAGCAAAGGCCTTTTTCTCCAACTCATAAGCCTTCTTGTCATTTTCGAGCATGTTAGCATAACCTTCTGAAGTGGACGCTACAACCTCAAGATTAGCATTGAATGCATTTATGAAACATGTCCAAAGATCGGTGCTTTGCCCTTGAACATACGTGTGAAAGCGGTTTTTCCATGATGGAAAGTCATTCATATGGTTCAGCTTTGGTGGACGATTGTTGCTGCCCGTTTCGCTTTCACTAATCAAAAGATTTTGAATGCTTTGACTTTGATTGGATACCAAAGCCCATTGACTTGGACTGATTGATGGCGGTGGAAACATACTTTTCGCCCAAGCTGCAGCAGAGGTTAGCTCTTGACTAGATTGTGAGTCAATACTCCAGTCCCAAGGACTTGTACAACTCATTTTGACGAAATACTAATACACAACCTACACAAACACAAACTGTTAAGTTCAAACAGACACGAATTGAAAGGTACAGACCTGTTCGAAAGACCAAGACTTGTTCGAAGGATCAACAGTGTTCGAAAGATCACTGTTGAGTTTCGAACAAAGACTTCGAAAGATTCACAATTTGAAAGATCCTTATCTTTCGAATATCTCTCTCGAAAGATTCACAATGACAGATCCTTATCTTTCGAATAACTATCTCGAAAGATTTACAATGAAAGATCCTTATCTTTCGACAATAGATTCCCTTGATCTCGAAGGATAGATCACAAACTACAAAGGATGGGTCGAAAGATGATTATCTATCGAGCCTTCCTTGATTGAAAGATGATCGTTCGAAATCGAAAGATATCCTTCGATCACTTCTGACACAACTGATACTGAAATGATAGGTTGGTGAAAAGGTGATGGGTTGGTAAAGTCAACTTTCGGCAAAAGAGTATGATCAGACCGTACTTTCTGCCAAAACCAGATTTGGTTTGATTATTTTAACCAAATATCCCTTCCCAATACACAAACAACTTTCAAAACAAATCTCAAAGATCAAAAAGTCATAAACTTGAAGAACACTATGAAGATTTAAATGAACAACATGAATTTATCGGTGAACCTTCAAATTCCGAACACAATATTTTGTTAAAATATTTAACACAAACCCATAACTAACATGTAAACATGAAAAATAACAAGGTTTAATCTGATTTTACGTTGTTTTCCAGAAAAATATGAACTTTAATACCCGAAAAACAAACCAAGAACACACTCGGTTTTAACAAGGAGAAGAGCCAAGGCTCTGATACCACTTGTAGGTCCCTCGTGGAGGATGAGGTTAAACCTTAACCTTGTTATATTAACACACTAGCAAGTGCGGAATCCAAGCTAGAGTGCAACCGAGTCGAGACAAGTATAAACACAAAACACACAAGGTTCACCGATTAACACCACTGTATTAATGCGTATGAAAGGTTCCAGTTACAAGCACAAGGTTTACAACTCAGTATTGCAAACTCTCTAAAGTGTGTGTGTGTGTTCTTGACAGAATGCTCTCACTATCTCTCGAGTGTATCTTTCTGTCTCTCGTCTCTCTATTCTTCGAACACACACTGCATGGGTATATATATACCCAGTACAGGCTGCATGGTCGAAGGATCAAGTTGACTGATCGATAGATCATCTGTCGATCACAAAGCCATCGAAAGATCCATATACTTCGAAGGATGGCATATCCTTCGAAGTCCATCCATCGAATGATATCTTTCGAGCTCATCGAAGGATATTCACAATCCTTCGATGACTTATCCTTCGACACAAAGCATTATACAACCATATACAAACTGTTTGACCAAGTCAAACCGGAGGATGGTTGACTTAGTCAAACTTACATGACTAACAAGGACATCGTTTACATCGTGACCGAATACAGACAAAGTACAGACACAAGTGCACCAACAATTTTTCATGAACAACCAGATACAAATTACACACATTAACGGGGACCTCATCTGCTGCTTTCATGTCAGAGCTAACAACATTCACACGCTCCTCATCAATAGGCTGAAATATGAAATATAAAAGTTATATTATTGGTTATAATTATATAACATATAACTAAATAGCAGTGCATAGGTTTTCAAGTACCTGAATGACATCAAAAATCTTATCTAGTTCGCCAATAACGGTTGGATTGTCAGTTAATTTCAAAACAGAGTAACCATCCGATTTGTTTTTTATGTTAAAAGAACCTATGGCTATCTTGAAAGCAAACTTCCTGTTGAGTAGAGCATTGAGTTCAGGAGGAAAATTCCCTTCGTTAGCTAACTGGCGAGTCATATACAAAAAATAATAATTTTGTCAAAAAGCGATATAATGTTAACTAACTAATAATAATCCACATCTGTAAAACAAAACAACTAATTATAACGTACATCAAGGTTCTTATCCAACAGCTGACTCGCGTTAACCTTCAACAGCTTAAGCACCTCACGCTCAAATAGGGTGAGCGTCACAATCCCTGTACAATCATGAACCCGTATCGGTACCCTGATCCTGAAACATATTAATTATATGTTATACAACAATAATGTAACGCATAAACATGTAAAAATACCAGTTAATATGTAAAGTAATAGTACCTCGGAACGGAGTAAACAGTCTTACTGTTACAGCCATCGTCCTTACACTCCAGAACCACAATATCCTCAAAACCATCTGAACCATCTTGCTTTTCTTTTGAAATTGTTTTTGTGGTGACCTTTCGATTACAATTTTTGCAAGCATTGTAAAACCAAGAATCCTCGGAAGCAAAACTCTTGATAGTTCCGACAATAATTACAAACTTTTGCTGTACAAACGATATTAGAAATGACGTTTTAATGATATGTGAATTAAATAAACATGGTAAAAGTAAGACTTTTAGTACCTCCGAAATTTGATTTAAAGCTCCAATAGTACTGAACTGAAAATCTGAAAGATACTCTTCAGTAGGAGACTTGATTCTAGAGGAACTCAATCCAGAAAAGCTGGAAGACGTTTCAGGGGTAATGGTTAAAAGGAACCTAAAAAAATGTTTAATTGAACGTTATTTGCAAAGTAGTCAAAAAAGTCCGGATATGGTGACGTTAAAACATACCTCTTCTTAAAAGTTATTATGTCATCAATTTCAGCGTTGATCAACACGCGAGTGACAGTGTAGAGATTTGAAACATAAAGATACCCTATTAGTGTACACAAAATTCTCAAATTAATATAGATGGACAATTGTTAACAACAAATTGTGTAATTCAAAAAAATTATCATATATATGTAGGCGTATACCTCCCCAAAACATGTATTTTCCGAATTGAACAATTACAACCACATTTTTTTCATCTTGATTGTCCCTCTCAAAATCCAATATCTGTTCAGCATAAGCATCCCAAAGAGTAACATATATTTGCTTCCCTCTATGAAACAAAATAACAAAAACAAAAAAAATTAGCATAGGAGTGATAGATTTACATATCGTTATTAGACAAAAAAAGGATTAACATACTCTAAATCATGAAGCATGAATGTTAGCTTCTTTTCTTGTTTCCCGTCTTTGGTAACCTCTTTTAGATCATAAGGAAAACTCTTAACGACAAAACCAATTACGTCTACATATAAAACAATATTAACATAAAATTATTTGTAACATCATGTAAATTACATTGCGGTATAATATATTAAAAATAGAGAGTCAAGATACCAATAGGACTTTTAAAGGACTTGTTGTCGTCATTCGGGTCTTTTACAATAGAACGAAAAGGAGAAAAGTCGAATCCCCACTAAGTACCAACAGGTTCATCACAAACCGAAACTATTGCGTTGATGTTTAGATTAATCTTCGTCGGAATATGAACATACTTCACTTTCTGTCGATTCTCGCCTAATGAAGGATTACGGATGAACAAACATTGTTTCTCAGTCAACAAATGTTCATACTCTCTTGCAGTTGTGGCTAAGACAAAGGCTTGCATTTTCGTCCCCTAATATATAAAAAAATTATAAAATTTATACCAGAAAAAGAACGTAAAACATATGTATATGAAGTATTATTAAAAACAATTTTATGTACACTTACTTCTTCATCCATTAAAATCATATCATAGCAATAAACCTTTCGCGGATCATTGAACGCTGCTCGACTCCATAGTCTGACAATGCGAACCTTGATGGTATAGTCATCCTGGTTGAGATTCAATTTTTTTAGCGACGTGATGGCTGGTTGTTCCATTCTACATAGCATGCAAATAAAGAATAAATTAAATGGACATAAAAAATAAGATAAAAAAAGAACATTTAAAATACTACATTGAAATCAATATCAAATAACGTATTGAAACTCAAAGCAAATTCATACATTCGGATGAGTGAACGATGATGTTTCTTAGAATGAAGAAGCGAAGTTGTGAATGAAACTGTATTTCGAAATTGGTATTTATGCTAGTATATTATTTTTGGTCATTATTTTTCCCTTAAATATATAAATCAGAACAAATTTGTAGAATCATTTAAGTAGTTGAATTGGGAAGTATATTCAATCAATCTTTTATTTTAAAATAAAATTACAATCATTACCATATTTCAATTTCCATTTTCAATTTCCAAAATTTTAAAAATATTTTAGATTTCGAACCAAATTTCAAATTTAAGAGTATCTAAGAAAGTATATAATCGATTCAAATTACTTAAAACTTTAATTACGAAGTATATTCAATCAAACTTTTAATTTATAATAAATTTACAATGATTACCATATTTCAATAATTACAATATTTCATATACGCAAATTTTAAAAAGATTATGATTTCAACTTTATGAGTATTATATTTATATATAAAAAGTATATAATCAATTAAAAGTACTTAAAACTTGAATTTAGTCATTTATATTAATTAGTAAACAAATCATAATCATAATCAGAGTTAACAAATTAAAATAAAAAAAATATGAAAGATTCCATTTTAAGTATCTACATTCTATACCAAAAGTAATTAAAAACGAAAATATATAAAAAGAAATAGTATATTTGGTCCAATGTATGTGTTTACTTGGCTAACAATTGTATATACGTCCAATATATTTATGAACAAAACATTTAGTTGACCATATGTTATCTACATTAAAGAAGACGTGATACCCATACAAAGTTATATACATTTTTACACATTATAGTTTGTGTATTTTTTTAATTTAATTTATTGAGAAAAATGTAATTAAGGTTGAATTAGTAAGATGGGTTAACAAATTTTAATGTAATTTTCATTGTCAGTATCGTGAATACGGACTGAGAAGAAGAATAAAGCGAATATGGTTGTGGTAATGATGGATTCCAGTGATTGTTGTAGAACATCATAAGAAGTGGATTTGTTTTAAGTAGAATGTAGCTTATTATGTAAACATGATAATAATGTGATTAAACTTACCTGCTCGTGCCATCCAAGATAGGTTTTAAACTCCCACTTCAGTAACTTTAATTGAAGTGTAACTATTCAAAAAAAAATCAGTTCAAAGCCTAATAACCGACTCGCCAATCTACTCATTTTGTTTAAACTATTAGTGGCAAGGCATAACACATAAAACAATACAAGATCAGTCCAATATAAATTTTAACATACTCATTTTAAGATTTTTTAGTCAAGTGTACCAATGACCTGAAATTCAATACTTAAAGCACCTAGTTATAAATATGGGGATTTGGACCCGTTTATATGTGTTTTATATTGAATGGACAGTATAAGGCAAGCTGGTATATAGCCGCTTGAAATGTGCTCTTAATGGTTGTTTCGTAAAGCGGCTTGTTATGAAATAATCAAATTGTTGTAGTAATAGTCTGTCTTTTAAACTGTTATTTTAACCACTATATGGCATAAGGGGTTTTTGTAAACATTAATCAGCAATCTTAATTCTTAATATGAGAATATATCAATTTAATTGTATCCTTAAAAGTAGTTTCTATATCGTTTTTGATCTATCATACATGTAGTGGGAATAAAAAATACTAAAAACATAGAGTAAACTTTAAAGACATGGCATATAGTGGTTAAAATAACAGTTAAGATATGGAAATTATATAAAAACTTGAAATTCAAAACCAAAACCAATGTTAAAACCAAAAAACTTGAAAGGCAAAAAAACATGCCGTAATTGTCATATAACTAATTGGTACGCCTAACGTAAGGCACAACCCTCTCAACACTCAAAACCTGCTCATTTTCATCAAAAGAAAAGTGAACCTGGTCACGGACCTTAATTCGACCGGCTTTCATGAACTTCTTCCAAGAGGTTAAAGCGTATCGAAAAGCAGTCTTGCCTCTTCTTTCACGTCTTTCACGTCTGGTACCGTTGGTAATCTGCATTGGCGGATCCAGATGCAAAAATCTTACGGTCAAATCTTTTAAAGCTTCATGAAGTTTAGCCATGCGTGAAACAGGATCAGGAATCCTCTGTAATGTTGTAAAAATAAAAGAAGAATGTTTATTAAGTAAAAAATTGAGAACACTTGTTTTATAGCAGTCTGTAAAATGATTTTCAAACTTACAAAATAATCTGCACCAGCCGTACGAACAAACCGACGAACACCACCATGTATTTGTTCATCATTTTCATTTTCAGCATCAACAGGTGCAACTTCAGCCTGCCAATTAAATATATAACATGTATTAAATTACAATTTATAAAATATATAAATAAGTAACAATATGTAATTTACCTCATCAACATCTACGTCAGGATAATCGATTTCAACACCGTTTTTTCCTAAAACTTTTAAATAGAAAAATTTACCAAAACCTCTTGTAAATAACAAAAAGCAACCAACCTCCAACTGAAATAGACTAACAATTACGTCCATACCAACGGTAAAACCGACTTTACCATCAGACATTTCAATGGAAACGTTAAACGTTTTGTTGTCTATCATAACCATAGAGGTTACAGCATTTGAGGAACCATCGTAACTTTTTGGCAAAATACATTGAGGAATGACCTGTAGGATGATAAAAAAAATAAAAAAAGGATACTATTAATATAAATTATAACTAAAGTAATAATTAAATACATTATAAAAAATAATATCTGAGTTTATCTTACATAAAAATTAGATGATGGATATGTCCAGAAAGAGCCACGACTAACCCCATCAACGAAATACCATAATTTAAACGTAGTAGGATCTACAGGAATAAATACTACCAAACATCCTTGGGTTAGTCCCAAGTGTTCTACAACTTTGGACCAACCACGAAAAAAAATAACTTCCCTTTAGAAGCGCTTAAAAAAACATTAAAGTCCGTTCCATCTTCAGTGTGTATCATAACATTATCAGGGCCTTTATCAACACCCCATACTTTGGACGCAGCGTCATCTGTAATGGACTAATAAAACAATCAAATGGAAAATGAATTATAATAATAATCAAAATATTTAATAAGAAGAAACAAAAAAAAAAGAACTCAAGTAATAATTTTTCATTTACCAGAATAAGTTGGTCTGTTCGATTCATTACCCTACAGAACCAGGGTTTTCTGTAACTGATTTAAAAAATGCAATGTTAATAAATTTGAACATGTTAAGGTTATTGTTACAACATATCTAAAACCATGAAAAAAAAAAAGATTATACAACAATGACATGTTACATAAACAATAAAAATAACACAAAATACCTTGATGAACTTTCACCCATAGTAAATACCTACAAAACCAGGTTACATAAACAAACCACATCAGATAAATTATTATGCAAACTGAATATAAATAACAAACATGTTTACATTTATAAAACTTATAAATCTGAACAAATGTCACATGCCACCACTAAGAATGTCGCAAAAGTCTTCGTAGTTCATTATATAAGGTAAACAGAAAGCATAGATGCAAAGATATATAAACATAAGTAAGATATATTAAAACAACTGAAACAATCATGTAAACTTGAGCTGTAGTAAGTGCATATATACTTTTACAGTAATAAATAACAAATATATAGTTCTACATGATTCAATCAGTATGAACCATGTTACCCTACAGTTTCAATCAATCATAAGGCAATCTGAATTATATTTAGAACTAACTTTTATATCTCAATATATATTTTATTTTTTAATAAAGAATAAATATATAGTTCTACATGATTCAATCAGTATGATCTATGTTCCCCTAGAGTTTCAATCAATCATAAGGCAGTCTGAATTATATTTAGAACTAAGTTTTCTATATAAATGTGTTAGTTTCTAACCACAAATCATTGCAGAATTCACATAATCTAAACATAAAAAAGCCCTAAAAATTTATACTCACTAAATTGCAGATCTTAATTCAACATTAAATAAACCTAAAACGTAAGAGCATCGGAATAACATATTAACAAATAAGCCCTAATATAACAGCCATGAAAATTGTTACAAATCAGAATATTGAGAAAAGATCCATATGTTTACTTATGATATTCAGAGCAAATCGACACAAAAATCGGATATTGAATCAAAAACATATTCAAAAAACCCCTAAAATTTGCTATAGATTAAAACCCTAATATAACAGCCATGAAAATTGTTAAAGATCAGAATATTGAGAAATTAAATAAATATGCTTACTTATGATATTCAGACAAAATCGACACAAAATCGGATATTGAATCAAAAACATATTCAAAAAACCCCTAAAATTTTCTACAGATTAAATACCAGATAAATATGCATACCACTGATAAAGAATCGTACCTTAAATAATGGTTGACAAATCGACTGAATCCCAAATCGATGTGAACAAACAGATGATGATTGATAAATCGATTGCCCACAGAATCGATGTGAAGAAACCCCAGAATACATATGGATTTATAGATCTAGGGTTTATGCGATCAAACATCATTAAACATGGGAACTCAATCATATTTTCGAAGATGATTATAAAGAAATATGGAAATCGTATTTCTGGTTGACTTATTTGAGGAAATTTGAGAGAACGATGGAAACTTCAATTCAGCGTTACAACCAAAGTGAAAAGCGGGATTTACATTGAAGATGTATATTGCCGCTCAAATCAACATTCAGAGGTCTATTAAGTTGCCAGGTGGCAATTAGTGGGTTAAGTTTATGCCAAGTGGCACTAAAATGTATTGTTTTAATATAGATAATAGATGTGGGCATGATTTCTCCTACCAATTAAAATAGATATTGATAATAAACATTATTTATTAGGAGGTTTATAATTAATAAAAGGCATATGTAGGTGATCTAAAAGGAAAATAAAAATATTGGTTTTTCTCATAAGACATTTGTATATTTTTCATATCTTATATTTATTTTTATAAGACCGGTTCGATGTTCGGTCCGGTCATGAAAACATTATTTTTTTTTAAGTTTATGTTTTTTTAAGTTTATGTAATATTTTTTAATATTAATGAAAATATTGTGTTAGTTTATTTGTTAAATGTTAAAAAAAAAAGTAGAAGATTAAAAAAAACATAAAAGTGGAGGAGAGGACTATGACTAGGACAATCCTCCATACCCTCTAGTTTTGTGGGATTGACCATCCTTGGGAGAACTATGACGTGTCGCCTACGTGGCGGATCATCCTCCCTTGGAGGACCATCACCATACCCTCTAGCCTTACTAACTCATCATCCATTCTGTCTCTGGAGTGGATGGATGTTACATTGGTTATGTACTTGTTTTAATGACACGTTTACAGTTCTAATCAGTTAACCAAGGCAGTAACTCGCTAGAGAAAACGTAGCCATTTTCAAGGAACATGATTTTAGCTAAATGGTTTTGATTTCCGGTTAATAGTTGATTATCTAAACTAAACCCAAAAGCGATCAATCAGCTATAAGGGACGGGGCACCCATCACATTCCATCACCCATCACACTATCACACTCAATCACCATTTAACACCTCATTCCATCATATTTCACTCATCACACATGCAACACCCATCCCATACCGTCACTAACTTGTTTTGTTTTAATTTTTAATTAAAATAAGATATGAAAGACGAATTGTAGACCCAGATATCGATCTTGAACAACAATGATTTCTTGTTGTAAATGTAATAACAAGTAAGGAATCCAAGTTAGAGCATCAAACCAAGCAATAGATAATCAATAACACAAGGATATTCTCAATAAACCTTCGTATATTGATTTGACAAAGTTTTGTTACAGTATACACACTCAAAGCTCCCAATACTCTGTCTAAAAACATCTGAAATGACAGATGTTGTACTTATACACAATACAACACTGTAAACAACATGGTCACAAGACTAAAAACCATGCATTGTCGTTTGGTATGTACCAAAATGACAACATCATATCGTTTGGTTATAGCCAAACGACATCAACATGTAAACAACAATTAGTGTTGTTTACAATCCAGTGTATCATTTGTAATAGACTGCCAAAGTCAAACGATAGGAGGCTATCGTTTGACTTTGGTCAACAAACACAAAATCAAACTATACACAAACTTAAACTTTTAAACGAAGACCAAGAGATATACATTATGAATAATTACAAGTTATAGAGAAAAGTGCATCAACAAACTCATCCTTGGATGCAACTTGTGACTCTTTGGTCTTCAGATCTTTGAGTCTTCCAAGTATTGTTGATGAGCAGACGTCCACTTGCTTCCTGATTTGATCTCTTAATAGTCGAATATTTCTGAAACTTTAATGCTTGAACTACATCGTTGTCTTCATAAAAAAATATGGTTGTTGAACAGTGTCTTATGTCCTTTTTCAACATATTTACGTTTCACATATAATCAAGGATCCAAAAATTTAAACCGTCCTTGCAGGACTGTATCCCTGCTGACTCAGACCAATCTGGACGAGGGTAGTGTTGCCTCCAAAAGAGGGACATGCCACATTTTGCATTAATAAGTTACTTAATTATCTTTCAATAATCCGGCCTTGCGGGACTGTATCCCTGCTGACTAAGACCAATATGGCCGAGGGTAGTGTTGCCTCCAAAAGAGGGACATGCCACTACAACTAAGATAGTTTCTTAAAAAACCCAAAGTGCGGAAATCATCAAAGGATAGATAAAAGATGAGTCGGAACCAAGTGATTCTTTCTTGTTACTTGTTTCTTTTATTTGTTTTAGTTTCTTTCTTTATTTTACATGTTAAGAACCTTTTTATCAAGATTTGAGTCGATTAGACATTGACGATAAAATGGTATTAAAAGCTCCTTTGTCCTTGTACGACTTTGGTATCTTACCATCACTACACTAAGCCAACGATGGGTGGATTTGCCCTAACGTGTTGTAAAGAGTGATAGTTTATATCGTATTTTTTAAAAATAAAGCTTGATAAAAAGAGTTAAAAGTACTAAAAATTATATCAAAAAAATTCGTACACGCTCGCACACCACAAGTTTTTGGCGCCGTTGTCGGGGAAACAAGGATTTTAAGAAAGCTTAAAATCAACGGCCTAATCCTATTTTTTTAGTTTTCTGTTCAAATTGCTTTACGTTTTTCAAAAAAAAAAAAACAATTACAGTAGCTTAACACAGAGTCGTGCTACATTAACACGGGGTTGTGTCTTGACTACAGTAGCTGAAAAATTTTCTACAGAAGGCTCACAAGGGCCGTGTTTCATTCGACACGGGACCGTGTCAAAAACGTGAAGTACCGAATTAAACACAGCCTGAGGCACGGGGCCGTGTTCATAGGAGACAGGGCAGTGTAAACCTTCTGTATTCACAAAATTTTTTATTTCCGAAAGCCGTAATCTTCTAAGTACTATCTAAACAATTGATAATTACCTTGGAGATTATGATTACTATGGTTATAATGATTATGAGGAACCATATTGTACCTGTTGTGGTGAATCTCACTCGGTACAAAATTGCTACCTCTTTCAACCATCAACCTTATACACAGCATATGAGGAACCAAGGTTTAAGCTTCCAAAATCAAACTTTGATTGGGACACTCCAGCGTTTGCAACATACGAGACACCATCCACAATAGTTCCCAAAGCCGAAAGTCTCATACAAAGTCTCAAGAACTTAGAGTTCTTGATCAAACAATCCCGTGCACGAGAAGAAGCCATTTGTACAAAAGAGGTAATAGTAGAAGAGGTAAAACCTCAAGAGCCAACGAAGGAAGAACCACTCGAAGAAGACTTAACACATGAGAAACCCGAACCAAGCCATTTGAAAGGTAAGTTCTCAAAGGTAAATTTCGAAGAGGAACAAAAGGACCTCCAAGAAATACAGATCTTACAACCTTCTTTTGAAAATCATAGTTTGGTTCCATCTCATGCTAAGTTCTTAAAAGAGTTAAACACTAGTCCTAACCTTAAAGAAATAGAATGTATTAAACTAACTAAAGATAAAACTTCGCTAATACAAGATGATCAAAATGAATCAAACAAAAAACCGATAACATGTTTTATTCAAAACATATATATTAGTAACATTTCAATTAATAATGATCTTTGTGTTAATATAATGCCAAGCTACATTTTTGAAAGAAAAGGTATTGGTGATTTTCTTCCAATTAAACTTCCAATCTTTATGGCTAATCAAAAAAATAAAAATGCTATGGGAGTGGTTGCAGATGTTCTCATTCAAACAAATCAAACGATTGTGCCAACCGATTTTGTCATCTTAGATGATGTTCCGCTCGTGTTGGGACCACCTTTTCTAAAAACCCATCAAGCTTTGATTAAACACAAAAATCAAGATCTTCCCATAAAAATTGGGGCCAACAAACGAACTTTTATCTTAAATAATGCAATGAAGTACCCAATCGGCAATGACGACCCCTTGCAGGAAGATGACGTTGAGCCACCTGATACGGAAAAACCAAATAACCAATTCAATGAAGAGGAAGTAGCTACCAACCAAAGCATTTCGTCCATCGACCGCGATGATAAACCGAAAACTAAGCCATCTATTGAATATCCACCTTCTTTAGAACTTAAAGAGCTTCCAAAAGGCTTAGAATACACTTTCTTAGATAATAAAGGTAAACTTCACGTCATCATTTCTTCTTATCTCCATTCTCACAAAAAAGAAAAATTATTAAATCTACTTTAAATACATAAAACGGCGATTGCGTGGAAATTAATAGATATAAAAGGAATAAGTCTTTCCATGTGTACACATAAAACTTTAACGGAAGATGACTACAAAGCGGTAATCCAACCACAAAGACGCGTTAATCCCAATGTTCAAGAAGTAGTAAAAAAAGAAGTAATAAAACTCTTAGACGTCAGTCGATCTTATCTATCTTATCTCCGATAGTCCATGGGTAAATCCTGTCCAAGTCGTACCGAAAAAAGGTGGAATGACAGTTGTAACCAACGAAAAAATGAGCTAATACCAACAAGAACCATCACCGGATTAGGAGTTTGTATCGACCATAGAAAACTTAATGAAGCCACACAAAAAGACCATTTTCCTTTAACCTTCATTTATCAAATGCTAGAGCGATTGTCCGGTCAAAAATTTTATTGTTTTCTTGATGGATTCACAGGGTACTTTCAGATTCCCATTGCCCTAGAAGACCAAGAAAAAACCACTTTCACTTATCCCTACGGAACCTTTGCATATCAACGCATGCCATTTGGTCTATGTAATGCACCAGCAACATTTCAATGATGTACGGTAGCCATTTTTCACGACATGATATAAAAAACCATGGAAGTTTCCAAGGATAATTTCTTCAATTTTGGCGATTCATTTGACCAATTCCTCGATAACCTTGAGTGAATGTTAGCTAGATGTGAAGAGACTAACCTCGCCCTTAATTGGGAAAATGTCATTTCATGGTCACAGAAGGAATAGTACTCGGTCACAAAATCTCAAATGCAAGAATGGAAGTCGACCGCGCAAAAAGCGATACTATTTCACGACTACCTCATCCATCATCCGTTTGTGCCATTCGAAGATTCCTAGTACATATCGGATTTTATAGGCGATTTATCAAAGACTTTTCTAAAATCTATCGACCTCTAATAAAGCTACTCGAAAAAGATGCTCCATTCATCTTTGACGAGGATTGCACGACAACATTTCTTGCCCTTAAGGATATGCTTGTCAAGGCACCAATCATGATCGCGCTAGACTGGAAGCTACCATTTGAAATCGTGTGCGATGCAAGTGATTTTGCAGTTGGAACAGTCTTAGGACAATGAAAAGAAAAACATTTTCACCCCATTTATTACGCTAGTAAAACTCTTAACGATGCTCAAGAAAATTACATAACCACTGAAAAAGAATTACTAGCTGTAGTATTTGCATTTGATAAATTTTGTTCGTATCTCGTGCTCTCAAAAACTATAGTTTACACCAACCACGTTGTCATTCGATACCTTTTCAAAAAATAAGACGCGAAACCACGTCTCATAAGATGGATCATTCTCCTTCAAGAGTTTGATACAGAAATAAAAGACAAAAGAGGAGTACAAAACACAGCTGTTGACCCTATCTCGTCTTGAAGACCCTGCTTGGGAAGGAACTCGAGAAGATCTCATCAGTGAGAAATTCCCCATAGAATCCTTAGTAATGGTGGAATATCGAGAAGAACCTTGGTACGCTGACTATGCTAACTTCTTAGCTAGTGGCACTATTATCAAAGGGTTAACCTTTCATCAGCAAAACAAATTCCTCGCTGATTCTTAAACATTATTTTCAGGAATATCCATATCTTTTCCGAATATGTGCCGATCAACTCCTTCGATGATTCGTCCATGGTCGTGAAGCAAGACAAATTCTTCGCCATTGTCGTGAAGGACCATGTGGTGGACACCACGGAATAGCCAGCACCGCACGAAAGGTATACGACGCAGGATTTTACTGGCCAACAACACATAAAGATGCTTATGTGTTGATAAAAACATTTTACTGGCATTTCTTTTCTTTGTGTTTTACATATCACAAAGAAAAGAAATGCCACAAAGCAACATTCTTATTTGTGAAATTTTTGATGTTTGGAGTTTGGACTTTTTGGGACCGTTTCCACCTTCGAGAGGAAACAAATACATTATAGTGGCAGTCGACTACGTTTCTAAATGAGCTGAACCTGAAGCTCTCCCCACCAATGACAGGAGAGTAGTAGTAAAATTCCCCATAAGACTATTCTCACGTTTTGGAACTCCAAAAAGCCATCATCAGTGATAGAGGCACCCATTTTTGCAATCTAAAAATGGAAAAAACTCTAACACGATATGGGGTTTGTCATCATCTCTCGACCGCTTATCATCCTCAAACCAATGGTCAAGCTTAAGTAACTAATCGAGGTCTAAAAAGAATCCTAGAAAAAATTGTGGGTCAAAATCGAAAAGAATGGTCAGATAAAATAGACGACGCTTTATAGGCGTTTCGAACAACATACAAAACACCAATAGGTACGACTCCATATATGCTAGTCTATAGAAAAAAATTGTCATCTCCCAGTAGAAATTGAACAAAAAGTATATTGGGCATTAAAAACGTAAACTTAGACCTAGAAACCTCAGGAAAAGATCGCTTATACCAGTTAAATGGTTAGACGAATTAAGAATACAAGAATATTCCAACTCTAAAATTTATAAGGAATGCTCAAAACGAATACATGATAAATATATAAGCGAACGTATAGACTTCAGGGAAGGAGATCAAGTACTACTCTTTAACTTAAGGCTACGTCTTTTTCCTAGAAAACTCAAGTCTAGATGGTCCAGACCTTTTACCATCACAAAAGTTTACCCCCATGGTGCTATTGATATTAACTCTCCAAATGGAGAACCGTTCAAAGTTAATAAACAAAGGCTTAAATTCAATGAAGGATTTCTCGAGGAAGAAGGAACAGAGATGACCTTGGAAGAAATATATAAGTGACGGGGACATGGTAACAATAGATGTATATATTTGTTTTATTTCAATAATCCATCTTGTAGGTACGCTTTGGAAGACGACAACCAAAAAGTCTACAAATCAGGTAAGTTAAGCACAAGTAACCAAGTGGCCAGAGAAAGGACGCACAGAAATAAAAAACTTTCAAAATAACAAAAGACACGGGGCCATATCTCTTTGACACAGGGTCGGGCCTATCTGCAGACGGGTTAAAACCCTTCTCTTCATAGTTTCTTTCTCATAAAACACACGACCCGTTTCTCTGCAACTCTCGGTTCCCTGTGGCTCCCGGCACTTTTTGATGATCTTCTTCCATGGTTTACTCGCAAGGTATGTTACTAATAGTTAGATTAGTTAGATTCGTGTTTTGCATGTTTAATAACAACAAGATTTGGGGATAAATCTAGGGTTTTTGAACTAGACCCGTGTCGGTTCAAAAAAAATTTCCTAGATCTTGTTGTTGGTAGTTAGTAGTAGTGTTTTAACATGTACATCATACAACAATTATAGAAAAATCGAAACTTTCAACCAGTTTTTACAAAACCATTGTTCTTGACAAAAATACTCAAAATCGGAAAGGGAAATGGGTTGGTAAGTAAAAAAAATGCTTGGGGTTTAATTTTTGGGGTATACCGAACATGGGGGACCAAAAATTTTGGACTTTTCGAAACTGGCTTGAAAAAGTCAGTTTTTGGCCAAAACAGTGACCGAACATGGGGCCATGCCTCTGCTGGCACGGGGGAGTGTCTCCTAAAAATCTGCAGCACGGGGTCGTGTCCCTTCGACATGGTGCCGTGCCAACCTCCTGTTTTTCAGTTTTTCGCACAATTTATCGCACCTAACTATTTAATACTTGTTCTTTGCAGACAATGGCACCACAAAAATGGTTGAGGTTCAACACCGAGCACACAATTGTGCAAAACGCATGGAAATCCTAAAGGCTAGGACCGAGGAACCGCCTCGGCAAGTGTGTTACGATACTTTGGAAAGTGTGGGGCAGAGAGAAAGGTACGACAGTTTGGTGATGGGACCATTGCATGTCTTTTTGGAGGCACCGTTGTAGTTTATTTATGAATTTAACCACAATTTATTAAGAAGTTTAAGCCCCAAGAAGGACATCGACAACATGTTTAAGAAGTTTCGCTGTGGGGGTACTTGGTTTGGAGTCTTGGTGGCACAATTTGGTGTGGATGTGGGAATCTACACCGAGGAGGAAATTGGGGAATCAGTCTTCACCGACAGCATCATAGACATGCCCCACAACACACAGAATACTTTTTGTGCACAGATCAGGGAAGGGATTTACAACCCAAGCTCCACCCAGAGCACCAAAATCAGAGACATCCGCTACAAACATCGGGTCCTGAGCGGTACCTTGTGCCAGAGAAAAGATAGTGGGGGTGTCGTGAACCTTCAGGAGCTAACTTACTTATACTATACATCATGAACCGACAACCCCTGAATGTCGCCTACATGCGCCTCAAGAATATGGCCACCAACGCAAAGGCTGCATATCCCACGCCCAAATTCTTTAGAGGTTGGATTGCCCGGGTCTCTAAGGCCTATGCCACACCCACCCCACACCGCGTTACCAAGGGTGTTGGAGTAACCCGAGTTGATGTTAGCCTCTACCGAAGTCTCAACCTCACCGCCGACTACAACAATGGTCTGATACGCTTTAAGGTTAACAAGGGCAACATTTGGAGCCCAAACGACATAGACCAAGTCCTCGCCATTGAGGATGACCCAAACCGTCCTCCACGTTACTCTTATGGGTTTGCCCCCTGATCCTCCTCACAAAGAGAAAGCGATTTCCCTAACATGCACAATTTAAATAACATTATGTAGGAAACGCTTCAGGTGAGCCGGAACGCACAAACACCCGTGTCGGAGGCATGGAGAGAAGCATTAACAGCATGCGAGCGGACATCTCATACATGCGGGAGCACATGGCGTATTAGGAGGACGAGGAGTAGGGCGAGGATATGGAGTCGGATTAGAGGGCTTTGGCGATGAAGATGGCGTGGTGGAGACAAAAAGGTTAAATCTTTTATCTGTCTTTTTAATGGTGGTGATGGTTATGTGCGGGCTGCGACTCGTTGAACAATTTACATGTTGAACAATTTACTTTTTTCGTACTTTTATTTTCTTTTTATGTGGTTGTGATGGTGGATGAAAACATTTAAACTTCCGTAACATAGGATTTTTTCGTTTTCTCGTTATATTGTGTTGTTGTGGTGTGAATAAGTATACATGTACCTTGGGATGCTTGGATCCACCAAGCATACAACTCCCCAGACCCAAAACAGGAGGCCAGAAACAGAAGCTTTACATGGGGCCATGTCCCTTTGACACGCCCCGTACCTGCTTGTCGTAGTAACTTTTTCTTTCCAGACTTGCCACACGGGGCCGTGTCCCTTCGACACGCCCCCGTGCCCAGCTTCTGTAAGTTTTCTGATATTGGCACTGTTACACGGGGCTGTGCCTCACTGACACGCCCCGTGCCCAGTGTTTGTTTTATGAAAAAATTGTTGTTTTTATTACACGTTTTACATATTAAATCAATATAACCTATTTTGGACACATTGAGGACAATGTGTAATTTAAGTGTGTTTGTGGGGTTGGGGGAGAGAAACTTAAAAATTGTTTGTCCTAAAAACAAGCCTTACACAAAACTCGACTTGGAACCGCTAAAACACCCCAAATCTTTTTCAAAACTTTCATTCAATTTTGTTTTGTCTTGTTTATAGTTTAAGTTAAGAAATCAAGTTCTAAAAAAGTTCAAGTTTTTATAAATATTTATAACCGATAACGCCGTCATAAAAAATTAACCATACAAGAAAAATTTATAAAAAAGGGCATGACAAATTTTTTAAATTTGATTGTATATATACTTTCACATTTTTACCCTTTTTCCCACAAACTTGTGAGTTTTGAGCCTTTAACGAGCATCCAGTACCATATCTATACTAAATGCTCATTCTTCATTTCTTGCGTGAATAGCCTGCGGCTCCTACAAATCTAGAACTTGACAAAACAATACATTCTCGGTCCTTACTGGTTAATCCAAGTAAGTATATGATTGAGGCATTAGGATTTTAAACCCCTTTTCCGTTTCAACATTATTTTCTATTTTTATATCCCCACAAAAACACAAAAATTATCCTAGTTAACCCCTTTGAGCCTAAACCTTTTCATTTCAAAACCCATAACACACCATCACCCAAACACCATATTTTTATTTTTACACCTTTTATTTTAGTAAAAATCGGTTCTTTTGGAAAAACGCAAAAAATATGTGACTAAGGCTTATAAAAACATACTATTTCTTAAAGTGCTTGAAATAAATAAGCAATTCTACTACTTAAAAGCACTTAATTAGTTCATAAAGTTACAAATAAAATTTTCAAAAGAAAACCGACTTTTTACACATTTAGCCAGTTTAAATAAAACTACCCTACCTTTAACCAAAAGCCTACACTTTCAAAGTCCTCTTAATATTTACAAGGATTAAGTCAAAAAGGAGAAGGTTTGATTTCTTGCCAAGCTTATGGTAGTAGTAAGTTCTGTACCGGGACCGAACGTTTCACTTAAATATTTTGGCCGAGTGTTGAGTGACCACTTGCGAGGTATGTGAATGTATATAGTTAAATGAAATTTAAAAAAAAATAATATATGTTATGCTTAAAAATATGTATTTTTCTTTAAAAGTTCTAAAGAAAATCATGATAAATAGGATTATAAATAAAATAAAAACAAGAATAAATAAAGAACTTGGATTTCCGACAATCTATACACATGACCCAAAAACTTTTCTTCTACACATTCTATTTGAGAGTATAAGCAATTATATAAGAGTTTTGCTTGAGGACAAGCAAAGATTCAAGTGTGGGGGTATTTGATATGCACAAAATGTAACATATAAATTTTATAAATACGGTATAAAACAAACCTTCTCAGTACTAATGTTGGAAAAAGTGTGTTTATTTGTTTACTTTTGATTTTCAGGATAAAATAAGCTCAAACGAATAAAAGGAACAAATTAACGATAAAAACCAGCATAAATACGATGAAAGGAAGTTGGCACACTATACCGACCCTCAAAGCTTCACCACAAGAATAAAAGCAAAAATCTAGAAGCCCAACACGGGGTCGTGCCCGCCAGGCGTGGGGCCATGCCCCAGTCAAGATCCCTTAAAGATAAATACAAACATAAAACGACAAGGGACACGTGGCCGTGTCACCTAAGCACGGGCCATGGTTAACTCTCAAATTTGCATATCTGGATTCGTATAACAAGTACAAGGGCCACAGGACCGTACCATCGACACACGAGGCCGTGTGTGAAGAAGAGCTTACAAGAGCATTAAATGAAGACATAGAAGGTGAAGGACACGGGGTCATGTGAGTCTCTTGTTTCCAACTATAAAAAGAGGTGCCTGGCTCACTTGCAAATCATCCCTTGGCAAACCACTTCTCTCACTTCCACCACCACAACACCATCATCTTCCACCACCTTAGTTAGAGTTAGAGTAGTCTCGGGATCCAAGATCGATAGTAAGAGGTTTTGTCAAGCTATGGTCATGCTTGGCTAAACTCTTACATCACTTGGTGAAGACGAAATCTTTTATATATTACTTTTGATTTCCAACCTTTGCTCAATTTTTAATTGGGTATGTATTAATGACTTTAATAACTAGTTTTTTTATATTGAAGGTGAATTTTTATTCTATCATTCTTCATGGTTTGCTAATTCACTCATTCGTGTCTTTAGGGTCTATATAAAGCACGTTAACTGCCTGGAAGGGGGTTAGAAGGGTGGTTTGGGTAAAGTTTTTGCCTCGTTCAATGTATAGATCCTGCGAGGACCTGATTCAAGCTTATTAAGACTTCCCTTTAGGCAGATAACATCAAATCGGGGGGAGTAAGAACGGCTTGTAATCCCTTATAAACAAACTACTATTAAAACGTTAAACCGGCCTTGCGGGACTGTATTCCTGCTGACTCAGACCAATATGGCCGAGGGTAGCGTTGTTGCCTCCAAAAGAGGGACATGCCACATTTTGCATTAATAACTTACTTAATTTTCTTTCAATAATCCGGCCTTGAGGGACTGAATCCCTATTGACTCAGACTAATATGGTCGAGGGTAGCGTTGCCTCCAAAAGAGGGACATGCCACTATAACTAAGATAATCTTTTAAAAAACCCAAAGTGCGGAAATCATCAAAGGATACATAAAAGATGAGACGAAACCAAGTGATTCTTTCTTGTTATATGTTTCTTTTATTTATTTTAGTTTCTTTCATTATTTTACATGTTAAACACTTTTTTCTCAAAATTTGGGTCGATTAGACGTTGATAATAAACCGGTATTAAAAGCTCTTGTGTCCTTGGACGACCTTGGTATCTTACCATCACTACACTATGCCAACGATGGGTGCACTTGCCCTAACGTGTTGTAGAGAGTGATAGTTTATATTGTTTTTTATAAATATAAAGCTTGATAAAAAGAGTAAAATGTACTAAAAAATTATATCAAAAAATCCGTACACTCTCGCACACATCAACCACCTTAGCACTATTTATGATATCTCAACCATCTACCATAACCACCACTGCACTAACCATGACATCTCCACCAAACAAACCACAATGAACCAAACTTCCACTATCATCACTCCCATCTATCACCTTACTAGATCCATTAGAGTTAGAAAATGTATCAAAAGAAATACAATCTTTCTACTCTACAACTGACACTAGCCAACTTACATTTCCATCCCGTAAAAGGTATCCAAGGCCTTACAATGTCAAATAGTACTTGGAGTTAAAGATCAAACAGGTTGAAAGGATTGCTGCTGAAAGAAGCAAGGGAAAAGTGATAAGGTGTAGGATCTTTTTCTGACCCGAATGAGTCGATCAGAAGAGTTTTTCTCAATACGAAAGGCGGAAGCAGACTTATCAAGTTCAATTCAGCTAGATATTCACTTTAAACTGTCTTTTGGTTGATTTGACAAAGATTTACAGCGAGTAGACACTTCGGCAGCAGTTCGGCACTGAAACCGGAAAGTTGGAACCCCTTTAAACGAAATCACAAGACACCTATATATAGGCAGTCTAATTTCACACGGAATTTTCCAAACGAAATCACAAAATGATTTCGTGCAAAATTAACTTCTATCCCATATTTGACAAATTTCTCGTACTACGTGCCCTGATCTATCTTATAAACGTACAAGACTTGATACAAGACGAAGTCGACAGACGCATGCACCAACAGACTCCCCCTCGGATGTTGACGAAGTCTTCGGTGTCAAGTCTTCAATCTTCAGTCTTTATCTGTCTTCTCGAACTCTTCCAAAGTATCTAACAATGTAAAGTATCCTCAATCTTCTTTCTCTTCTCTTCTCTCTCTTCTAGAATCTCAACCTAGCTCTGTGCTCTTCTTGATCAAGTCTCTTTATTCTTTAAGTTTCTCACAGGTTCAGAAACGTCTCTTGGCTCTCTGTAGCCACAGGATCTTCTGAAATCTGTCTCTACTATCTTTAGACTCCCCTTTGCTAGCAGACTCCCACTTGAATTGTGCTGGGATCGTAGTCTTGCTTTCACAGGTTCAAGATCAAGACCTAGCTCACATCCTGCTCAGAATCTAAACCTGGCTTTCCTGCACAATCTCTACCTCACAATAAATTTCACAAATTTAAAATTTGACAAATTTATTCTCTGCTTACCACTTGAATACACAAATCAATAAATGATTTTACAATGTTAATCACTGACGAACCAGTTGTAAAAATAACATTTTCATTTTCAAACACTTTTTCATCTCAAAACATCTCAAACAAACTCTTCCAAACCTTATGTTCATCATGCTTAGCACTTAGAATTTTGAAAATCAGCTCTTCAACACCAGTTGTCGAAAATCTTTTTGAAATTTTCAACAATTTATGCTAAAACACACTTAAAATCTTTTTGGATTTTTTGACCTTAACCAAATACAGTAAAGAAATATTTACAGACAATATTTTTTCGAGTTTGTGTAAGAGGATATATCAGTTTATGAGACACATCACCAACACCGTTAAGCTTTAAACATTTTAAGTTCTAAACGATTCACTTTGATTGTCAGTATACTGATCCACTTAAATTCTCACACAAAGTTCAACTGTTTCGAGATACGAGATTAATGTTTTAAGCACTTAAACTTATTCGCGTGTCCCACCTCAGAATATACTCCCGTATCCAGATCCCAATATTCAGTCTTACAGGTGAGTATACCTAGATGATATCCGTAAAGGGTTAAATGCGAGGGCCGTGAGAGCTCAGGCTATTGCTTCCGCAAAATCAGAGAGATGACGGCTTCTACTTTTGGTGTGTTCCCTTTAGAGAATCTTTTCTTCAACAGCACATGATTAGCATTTTGAAATGTTTCATCATTTTTTATGCTAAGGGCGGTGCTACATTTCAAGCAAGTAGAAAGTATTATACGAGGACTAGGCCATTGCTTCCGCAAAATCAGAAGTCCCGGGATAATACCCCAGATATCACTGAGTATAAAGACCTAGTATCTTAGAAAGAGGGACCTTTCAAACAAGATTTCGGGGGTTACCCATATATCCGAGAGATGTACCCCACGATATAAGCAAGTTTGAAATTTAGGTTTATATCTCGTCACAATCTACTAAATGTGCAAAAACCTACTGGCACATCATCAGTGAGACCGTTTATCACATTTTGATCTTCCAATTCTTTAGCATGCTGTGATAGTCCACTGATTTACTATCATTTCCTCTTTTCTCAACAAAACTCTTTTTCATTTTATCATGTTTTTGTTGTTTTTCAATATATTCTAATCAAAAATGAGTTTTGTGCTTTTTCAAATTTTCAAATGTTTTTGGATTTACTGAAATTTCTTACTCCCCCTAAAATGCAAAATCATTTAAAAGAAATTTGAAAACAAACTATACAAGTAACGTGACAACTGATATCGAATCACTTCAATTCGCCATCCATTTGGCATAAACAATCAGAACTTCCCCTGACAACAAACTATTTTCCCATTGTGATTTCAAAACACTTAAGTTTGTTTTAATCAAATGGTTTTTCCGGAAAATAAGTTTTGTTGATTTCATAAAACCACTTGTAGGTTAGGGAATCTTCATCGCCTTGTTCTTTCATCTTCAACCTTTTGAAAAATATAACAGTTTTAAAATTCAATCTGCAAATACCACTTGTAGAAAATCAAGTACAACTTAATGTCCCTGTTTTACCACCTGTAAGATGAAATATCACAAACGTGAATTTCTCAAGAAAGATGCCGATTCCTACTCCACTCTTACCATCCTGGGAGCTCCGGCAAGTCCTGTTTTTTCAATCATCATAATAGGTTCCATCCCAGTCACAAACCTGGGATGACCCATCTTTACTTGCTGGTTTCTTTGTTTTCTTCTCATAAAATTCCTTTACCCCTTTAACCTTCCCATCAACCATTTTACCAAAAATATTTTGAACTGTGGGGTTAAAAGCTTTTTCAATATCAAATTCTTTCTTTTCAGAGAAAAATTGATTTGAAATTTCAATTTTACCAACTTTTTGTTTAAAATTCTCAGCCCTCAATGGTGGAAAATTGACATCATCCATTGCAGGTACTGATGTTTCCAATTTTAAATCAGCACGTGGCTCCTCTGACTTTGTGGAATCAGATTCATCGCCTGAAAATAGCTCCTCTGATTTTGACGAATCAGAATCATTGCTAGAACTATCAACAGATTTCTTAACAACCCATTTTTGGTTGTCAAGATTTGCTTTTCTCTTGTAAAACCTCTTTGAACATTCACCAACCTCAAACTTTGAATTTTTAAAAAGAGTTAAATGCCATTTTAGTCCCTGTGGTTTGGGTCATTTTGCCAGTTTAGTCCAAAGGTTTCATTTTTAACCTGTGGGTCCAAAAAGGTTTCACTGTTGCCATTTTAGTCCACTGGGTTAACTTTATCCATATTTTCTGTTAACCAGAAGGGCAATTCGGTCATTTTATATGTAATTCTGTTAACTAGAAAGGCAATTCGGCCATACAAAATGACCGAACCGCCATTCTCGTTAACAGAAATAATGAATGAAGTTAACCCAGTGGACTAAAATGGCAACAGTGAAACCTTTTTGGACCCACAGGTTAAAAATGAAACCTTTGGACTAAACTGGCAAAATGACCCAAACCACAGGGACTAAAATGGCATTTAACTTAAAAACTTTGAATTGCTTGGTTGGTGGTTCATTTTCAACAATCTTTCCTTTCAGTTTTTCATAAACTTCCTGTTTTGTTTGTATTGCCTTAGAACAATTCCTGGCAATATGACCAATTGTTTTGCATTGAAAACAGGTTCTCGTTTCCTTTTTCTGTTGAGCAACATTTTTCTCCATTTCCTCTTGCTTCTTCGCAAGAAATTCTTTGTTTGATTGATTCCTGAACAACTGCTCTGTTTCCTCTTTAGATGATATTCCTAAAACAAACATAGTTTTTGATTTATAAGTTTTTTCAGTTTTATGATTTTTAGGTGGAATAAATCCAAGACCTTTCCTTTTGAAATTACCGTTATGGTTTGGTTTTTTGTGAAAACCTGAGCCAGAACCGTAACCCTTTTTCTTGTTTAACCTTTGTTGATCTCTTGAGGTGTACTTTTTAGGTTTTTCAGAAAGATTTACATCTTTTATTTCAGAAATATTAATTTCTGTTAGTTTAAAAACTTTTTTTATCATTTCAGTTTTAACACCTCTTATTGGAAATTCTTCATCAGAATATAATTTGTCAGAATCATTCAAATTATAAGCTACTTTGAACGTTTCATCATTCAAATTAGATTTTGATAACAAGAACTCTTTATTGTAAACCCGTTTTCCCTTTTTGACTGTTGAACTTGATGTTTCAGATTTTGACTCTGAATTTGACCTCCGACTTTGACTCCTCGGTGTCATCGTTATCCAACACCTGATCGACCACTTTCTTTATTAATTCGGACTCATGATCAGTGTCAGACGATGTGAAAGCAACATCAATGTTGTCTGGCAAATTTTCTGTAGACTCAGACTCCCATTGTAAATTTGTTGCCTTTTTTACTCTTTCTGAATTTGGATTTCGTGGAGAATATCCATTTTCAAGCGGGGGTGGACACTTTGTATAACTGCACTTTGTTTCTTACCAGAAATCTTCATTTCAGTATCCTTTTTCTTTTCAGAACTCTTGTCTTCAGACATTTCATCTTCATCAAAAGCCTTCATGCCTTCAACAGTTGGATAAATCCTATCAATAACATAAGAAGTACATGAGTAACTTTTTAACAACCTATTTACTCTCTCTGTTTCAATCCTTTGGGTTTCCAATTTCTGTTCAAGCACAGCAGATTTCTCAATGTAATTGTTGACCACTTTCTGCTTTGTCATAAAAGCTCCTTGAAGTGTCTTCATTGTTGTAGCTTGTTCACTGCTAGATTGATTGTATTGATTCATGGCTTTGTTCAGAACATCATAAGATTCTTTCAATCTATTCATGTTATGAATCAATGTACTGTTTTGCTTCTTTACTGCTTCACAGTTCTCACATATCACCGGAATCTTTTGTGCATTAGCTTCAGTTTCAACTGTGAAAACTAGAATGTCTTTGACCTTTTTTCTTATCACACGAACTTCTTCATCATCACTACTAACTGGTTTTTTAACTTTCTTCTTTTTCTTTTTAACTTTTCCATCATCACTGTCACTTTCCTCCATCAACTTTACGTGCTCTTTCATTTTCTTTGCATAATAATCATCATCATTATCACTATCTTCAGCAACTCGAGCAACAAAAGCTTTGTGATTTAGAGTTTTGTTTGGATCATAGTCATCCCAACTGAAAATTTTCCAGCTAAAACCTTCTGGTAATTTTTCATCATCTTGGTTTATCAGACATGCTTTACTCCCAGCTGGAACATATTTATCCCAACTGAAACCTTTAGATGATTTTTGATCTTCTTGATTCACCATACAGGCTCTCTTTGATGACTCTTCGATTGTCTTCCTGGCATGTGCAGTTTGTGGCTCTTGTTGGTGTTGAGCAACTTGATGATAAATTGCTTTCCGATAATAGTCATTGTTGTTGAATGGATTTTGAGCTCCACTTGCTTCTCAATTTGTGCACCCTCTCTTCAAGTGTGCTTTTTCCCTGCAACGAAAACAAGTAACTTTAGATTTATCAAAACCTAAAGTAGAAACATTTGCATCACGGAAATCATCTCTTCCCGTAATTTGTTTAAACTTTTTGGCTCTTCTCAAAACACTCGCTAAACACCATTTTATATCCATCAATTCCATCTCCTCAGCATCAATATGATCGTAATCCTCTTTTGTCAACATTGGATTCCCGATCCGACCTCCAACTAAACTCTCATATGACTCTAATACAGTCACCAACAGATACATGTGACCTTTTGCAACCTCCTCTGTGTAATTTTGACCATTTTCAAGATCTAATACCATGTTGCATTGTAACTTCTTTCCATTCTTGGTTGTTGAAAAGTTTGGATCATATGATGGATATGAAGAAAATTCAGTTTTGCTGTTTGATCCTTTAGATGGCCCTCCTGATGAACTCTTAGCATTGAATGCAGTTTCAACCTTTGGTGACATGTTTGTTTTATCACTAATACCTCCTTTGTAATAAAGACTGATATCTTGTTCACCATCAAAATCCTTCATTCTTGAGATTTTCCTTTGTTCCATCTCTTGAGCTTCAAGCTTTTCAATGAACTTATTCAGTGTTAGATTGCTAAAATCTTTCTTGTTCCTCAACATCATGAGATACGTGCCCCAAGTTTCATGTGGCAAAGCATCAGCTAACTTTTCAATCAATTCTTCATTAACTTTTGTGATGCTCACTCTCTGCATTTGGACTAACAGATTGCAGTATCTTTCAATAATCTGTTTGGTGCTCTCAGTTCTCAAACCATGAAATAGATCGAATTCTTTCTTCAAAAGTGATGTTTTGGTCTTAATCATCTCTTTACTACCGACAAACTTTGATTTTAAAGCTTTCCAGATTGAGTATGCACTTCCATTGTGTTGCAATAAGACCAAGATATCTTCTTTAACTGCTTGATGCAATAGACTAATCATCATCTTTTCATTGTTGTATTTCTTTCTATCATCAACACTTAGATCTTTAATTGCAATCTCCTCTTCATCATCATTCAAAGGTCTAACATATTTTGTTTCAACACATTCCCAAGCATCCAAATAATTTGCTTGAACCTAATTTTCAAAACGTTCTTCCCATCCTTTATACTCCTCAATGTTCATGAGCTTTGGCGGTTTTTGCATGGTGCCCGTTTCATTTTCCATGTTCAAGTTCCGAGTAACAGATGCAGGAGTAGTCAGGGTAGTAGAAAATGCGTTATAAAATTCTTCTTCCATGTTTTAGGTAACAATTTTCACAAAACAGTCTTTTCAAACGAAATTACTCCTTTAAACGAAATACCCTTTGGAGCGAAATACCCTTTCAAGCGAAATAACCAATCTGATGCGAAATTACTGATTTCGTGCGAAATAACACCCTTTCAAATGAAATATGTGATTTCGTGTGAAATATTCAAGCGAAATTACACTTTGGTGCGAAATAGCTAATTTCGTGTGAACCTCTCAAACGGAATAAGCCTTATTTCGTGCGAAATACTGCTAATGTCATCATCTCGAGCTGTTTTTGCCAAAATTGATTAGGTTTTTGTCCGATTTTAAATCTGAAACTTTCAAAAGATTTATTAAAACACTATTGCGCGTATAATGTGTGAAATTCAAGACATTTTGACCGTGAAAACTTGTTAAATGTGAAAAAGAAGGTGTAGGAATCAGAATTTGCAGCTGAATTGGTATGAACTCTTCTTCCTGAGCTCTGATACCACTAGTAGGATCGTTTTCTGACCCGAATGAGTCGATCAGAAGAGTTTTTCTCAATACGAAAGGCGGAAACAGACGTATCAAGTTCAATTCAGCTAGATATTCACTTTAAACTGTGTTTTGATTGATTTGACAAAGATTTACAGTGAGTAGATACTTCGGCAGCAGTTCGGCACTGAAACCGGAAAGTTGGAACCCCTTTAAATGAAATCACAAGACACCTATATATAGGCAGTCTAATTTCGCATGGAATTGTCCAAACGAAATCACCAAATGATTTCGTGCGAAATTACACTATGTTAATTTCGTGTAAAATTAACTTCTATCCCATATTTGACAAATTTCTCGTACTACGTGCCCTGATCTATCTTACAAACGTACAAGACTCGATACAAGACGAAGTCGACAGACGCATGCACCAACATAAGGAAGCACAACAAATCCTATCTGAAGAATTCACAAAAGTGAACAAATTAGAATATTTTGAAAAAGATGCAGTCAAAAGGCTTCACAAGGACCCGTAAACAACCCTGAGCTCAAAAGATCATTAAGGGAAGATTACTGGGATTTTATCATGAAAAATAAGTCTTACACTGCCATAAGAGCCCAATTCACTAGTTGGACTATAGAAGCCCTTCTAGATGAAATCATGAGGATTGAGAAGATAAAACTCAATCCAGATATCAAACACACTCCTCCCAATTAGGCAAAAAGAATGTTGGCCAAAAGGCTCTTGAACTTAGAAGAATGAAAGAGGAGATGGTGACAACCAAATTTGGCTCAATGCAATCAATGGCCAGATAGGATGAGCTAACAATCAAAGAGAGCTACAAGAAGCTCTAAGAGCTATAGATCTCTCAGATCCCAAAAAGGCTATATTATGAAGACTTGGATATACCCCTTCGTTGTCTAGTCCCACTGCAAATAATGTCTCCTCAGCTATCAAAAGCTACCTCAAATGTCTCTAGAAGATTATAAAGAAATATGAAGATGAAATAAGGAAAGAAGGGATCAAGAATGAACTAATGTCTGGGCATCTATGACAACCCTCACCAAACCAGGTATCCGTACGACTTAATTAACAATTAATTACTGCTTAATTACTGTGCATACTTGAAATTGTGGATAAAATGCTATTTGAATACTGATACATGTACTTACTTGCATCATACCTTATTTGCTGTCACCCTACTATTTACATACAGAACTGTAGTGACAACCGTGATGCACAAAAGCACTGTAGCACAATAACGGATAACCTACTAAACGTGCAGTTATAACCAGCACCAGGCAGGTACTGCCTCTAAGGCTTGTAAGAGCCAGAGATAGTTTGCTACACTAGTAGAGAGTGTAGGGATATAAGGGTTGTAGAACTGCGTCACTAGGAATGAGATTACAGTGACCGGATGTGCCTAAAACGTACTTTAAGTACAAAATTCAGCACTTTAATTAAAACTCAGCATTAAGCTACCTAATAAAGTGCCAAAACATGAGAAAAATATTACTATACACTTTCCAAAGTGTCGGGAATAAGTTGTGTCACTAAAAATAATATTAACGACACTTTAAGGCTTTGTTAAGCACTTTAACGGATCAATATCCAACCGAACAACCGGACTTTATCCGGAACACAAAAATATTGTCATTAACATTATTTTTCTTTTTCTGAGCCTGTTAGGGTCCCCGAATACCCTAACACCCTCTACAATGCATGACACACTAGTAACCGAGTTAATCTCTAACTTATCTAACTAATACTTAGTTTTCGGTTGAAAACTAACTAGATTACCCCCCCCCCCTAACCAAACCGTCCCCAAGGGGACACCTCATGTCCTCCACATGATTATTTTATTTATACTTGTCTAATATCTAGTAGACACTTAATCCATTGGTTAATCTTGATGGCAATTGTCCATAAGTATCCTACATGATCCATCATAACCTTCACACTCACCATACTTGAGCATCACTTCTCTCTCCCTCTCTTTGGTTCTCGGCCGAGCACACAACCCACCCCCACATCCATTTTCGATTTTAATCAAGCTATTCCAAGGGTATACAAGTGTTAAGGATCACATACGAGGAAGCTTGGTGCATTCGGAACGTGAAGGACCTCACCCTATTGCTTTTATCCACTCATTCTTCGACTAGATTCGTCCCTAGCCTCGAGCTAGTAGTAAGTTGCTTGAAACACACTCTCGATCTATTTTAAAGTGGGTAAAATGAAATATGACGGTTAAAATTCATGAACATGCAAAATGATATGAAAAAGTCTACTAAAATGCTAAAAATGTTGGTTAATAGCACAAGGGTTGTGTAAATCTTGTAAGATTTGTTTTGTGTGATTATTGAGTGCCGATCTATGTTGTGGTAGCTCGGATCATCGTTTAACCCGGATTGGTCATGATCATGGATCATGACATAGAGCTTGTTTAAGTGAAACAAGGGTTAAGTGATGAAACTCTACCACACGAGAAACTTGAACTTGTGTAAAAACGATTTTACTTACGAAGTGGTGTTTAAAACTAGCAGATCTACGGATCTACAAGCGGTATTTTCAAAGGACCAAGTGTCAAGGAAATCTTATTTTCTAAAACCGGATCCTACATGAACAAGAATGATTTTTAAACACACAAGTGTATAAGCACTTGTGTAACACTAAGTTTCGACAAAGAATTTGTTTTGTCAAATTTTACAAGAAGTTGTAAAGATGGAATTTCTTTAAAAACAAAGTTTTTACGAAACCGGGTTGGTTTATATAAAGATCTACTAAAAGTAATGGGAATTACTACAAGTTTTTGAGTAAATCACAAGTTCATGTAATTTATGCGATTTATATATATATTTGACTAGTTGACGCTTTGAACATTGTTTTGATTGAGTGAGAAAATGGTCGGTTTGATTTGTAAAAGAAAATGATACGCTTGAAAGCGTGGCCACCTCCAGTTACAGAGGAAACTCTGGCGAAATTTTTCCAAAAACCTAACACTTAGAAATATTTTCACTACAAGTGTCAGAAATACATTTTTAACGTGTTTTCGAATTATAGATTTCGCCATGACTTTATTACAAGATTTCTAATTATCGGAGGTGGGATTTTCACAAAATAAAACTTGATAAATATATATTTGATATATATATATTTTTTTTTTCATAACAACACTTGTGAGGTTTTTATGATTATTTTGTGAACTATACAAATATTATTTTTAGGGTAAAAATAATATTATTACCGAATGTTAACGATTCCAAAATGATACGAACGCCTTCACAATAAATAATGAGTTACAACGGCATAATTATTACCACCCGATCTTTATCCGTAACTTACGCAATTTAGAAAATATCAACGAACACGTATTTGTCAAAGAATATTATTTTGGAAAATTGTATGAAATAAAATATAATATTTTTGGGAAAAAATGTTTATATTTTGAAGTAAGAAATAAAATATATTAAGTGAGACTTAATAATGTATTTCGAATGTTACGAACACGCGTGTATTAAATCCCCCATCCTTGGGAAGGAGAATAATTACCAAGTATTTACAAAAATATAAACACGAAATAGTTGTCTAACTATTTCCCAAAAACTTAAACCTTAAGCTAAGGCACGGCCGTCCGTCTAATAGGGTTAGTACGTATAGGTCGTCGCACAGCTGCTTGAGCAGGGGATATACTTGGTAGAGACGCACCACTGTGAGTTCATGTCCCCCTTTTCTCTTAAATGTTTTCAGTTTTCTAAACTGTGGGGGTGAAATACATGTTACTACGATTACAAGTACTTTTTACATGGTATGGATAACATAAGGAGGGTTATTACCTAGATCATGTGAATGGGTAGGCTATTATCGTAAGACCATTAATCCTTGTATAAGGACCGAGAGGCATGAGTGATAGATCTATCGGGTGTTGCGAGCCCCACACATGAGCCAGCGTGTGGCTGCATGTGGTGACTATGTCGTTCCGCCGGAAGGACCGGTATGAAATTCGCGTTACAGGTTTGAGTGCTTCCTAGGCCATTTCACTTATTAATGTATTAGCTACACATTAATTGATCTCTTTTTCCTTATTGCTACATACCAGGAATTTTCATACATACAGACATTTTACAAAGGTTTTACTTACTCACTTACACATGAACTCGCTCAACATTATTGTTGATTTTTCAACTTACATGTATTTCAAGGAATTAAAGGATCTGGCGCGGTATGACACGTTTTCCCGCTGCACTAGTTCCGAGGTCATCCCGGTTTAGGAAACGTGATTTTTTCCTGGACGAGTCACAAATCTTAAACTGCGTTTTATTCATGTTGATGTTTATGTCTTTCAAAACAATGTTTTATGTTATGGTGTTGTAGTCCCTAAGACAATGTTATGTTACTTCGGTTTTAAAACTTAAATCTATGGATGATCTTGCATGGTTTAATTATCATATAGCTTTGTTATGATTAAGCTATGGTATTAAGAAGTCACACCAAATTAACCACGCTTCCGCAAAGCCAGGGTGTGACAGCTTGGTATCAGAGCTCTGATCATAGCGAACTAGGATTCTTTCTCGAGTCTAGACTATGATCACTAGGGCTCTCACGAAAACATTTTTACATTGCATACCACTTAAGTCCAGATCCAAAACGTTTTTTTACAAACAAATGTTGAGCACATTTAATTTATTATTTATAGGCTCAGTCTGGGAGGCTGAGGCTCGGTCTGGGAGGCCGAGGCTCGGTCTGGGAAACCGAGGTAGTTGGCTAGTGGGACTAGGAAGAGCAGTCTGAGAGGCTGGGAGAATTTGGCTAGTAGGACTAGGAAGAGCAGTCTGAGAGGCTGGGAGAATTTGGCTAGTGGGACTAGGAAGAGCAGTCTGAGAGGCTGGGAGGCTAGTGGGACTAGGAGAATTGTTTGATTGCTTACTTGGTGACTAATTTGCTTGTCTGATTATATGATTGATTATTTGTGCATATTTGTGTTTATGATACAGACACCATGGATTCATCAGGCACTGGTGAATCGGACACCACGGACCCTAGACCCATAGTATCAGATGACTTAGAGTCCTCAGAGTACGAGGTCCACACATCAGATGTTACCAGCACAGACGAGGATGACTTTCAGCCCTTTTGCGCTACCCGACGCTGTCAATGAGCCCGCTGATGGTCCTTTTGCTGGGTACCTACCACTCGTAGAGATACCTGCTCCCATACCTTTGGCCGTTTATCCTGCTTACGATATGCACCTCGACGCCGATGCTGACGACAACGTCGATCCGTTTGATGATGGGCCCCTGGAGGACGATGTGAGGGCGAGGCCCTTCTAGCTGACGGTGGTCTTTTGTTACTCGCAGATGCTCCAGCTGAGGAGTCACCTGCACACTCACCGCTCCAGACTCCTTCGAGTCTGTGGCCTCCGCACCGTCACACACTCGGAGCGCACAGCACTATTCACACGGTTCAGGCTGGCATGCCCATTGATCCTGTGATTGCTGACCTACCCATTGACGATCACCCTGCTGATGCACCACTACTGGAGGGTGACCATGTTATTGCTGCTGATCATGTTGATCCCCCACTTATCGCTATTATACCTGCTGACTCTCTTGTTGCACCCCACCCTGACCCTGTGCCTGCACAGTTCGATCATGCGCCTTTTGCAACCCAAGTTGATCCTCGATACGCGCACACCCGAAATGGGTGGATAGATGATGAAAATGGTTACTCACCTTTCGAGTTTCCTGTGACGCTCTCTTGTGGCCCCTGTTTCAGCCCCTGTTCCAGTTCCTATGGATGCACCTTTGCTACCCACACTTATCGCTAATGGCCTCCACACCGTTACATGACCCGGAGCCTGCACTCGAGCCAGCTGCTACACCATTTGGGTCAGCTTGATGTTGCACCTGCTGAACCTACACCTTTACGTGATCACGACCCTGTTTCTTTTGGTCTGCCATGCATTGCACCCCTTATATCTACCTGCATCGGCCAATCTCCTCATTTGTGAGATGTTCGTTTTTACACCCGAAACCGCTGACATTGCTCCCTTCCCCTATGAAGACCAACGTCCATTGCGCCAAGATGCCTATAGCTTCCTTTCGGAATATAACCATACCTCGAGGAGGTACTTCAGGTCAGCACCCGCATAACGGTTCATCTGCTACAACAGCATATTCCCAACTGCACAGGTCGCACCATTTGCTACATTCACTTCTACAACGTCGGACGAGCCATCTCGGTGATTCCTATTGCACACTGTGCTGAGGTTAGACCCTTACATTATAAAGGCCACACGCGAGATGAGTTGCTCTTGTAACATCAACTGCAGTTAAGGATATGAGTCACAGAATGTTGGAGCTTGAGCTGACGCCACAATTGGCAACTTCAATTGCGAAACATTACATAACCGAAAACATGACTTGAGTGTCTACATCACAAGACCACATATTGTCTAAAAAGTCTATACAAAATACCACGTTCTCCAGCCGGTCTATCACCAGCATGCTTTGATCTGCCGCATGCATCAAGACTCCTCTGTGCTCTTGACCTTTGTTCTTTCACCATTCCCGGGATTCCGATGTTCATTTCTAAACTATCAAACGACAGAGCAAATGATTACTCAACGTATATACAAGCTCGAGGAGGGACTCACGCACGTTAACGGTATACTTTTCTTTCCTCCTCCACCTCAGTCACCAGTATAGTTGATTTCTGGATTAAGCGGATTGCATTACGCTTGGGAAAAGACGCTAATGATAAGCGGGGATTTCGGAGACTTCTGAGGATCACTTCTGACCACGTAGTTGTGATGCACTGATATACTTGTTGGACAAGGGTAGGGTGACCCTGAGTCCCTTCTGATGTGATGCATTTTGGTAAGACGCAATGATTGTGACCGGTGGATAATGAAAGCCCGATCATCTTTAAACACGCGACAATACTTATGACTAATGACCGACGAAAAATATCGTCGCTATGCTCTCACTAAACACGTTGATGACCTACATATTTGTGCTATAACTATAATACCACATGTTTACTTGGTACGTTCCTATTTGCAAGCTGTGCTATAACCGTGAGGATATGTGATTAATTGTTAAACAACTACGTATTTACGTAAATGTAATATACCTATGAGGTCTTATTCGTTAAATAGAGACTTAGGTGATCGTGTCCTTACTAAGACTCGACCTAACCGACTTTCTTCTCAGAAGATGTCAACTCGAGGGAACACCGATACCAACAACCCTCTGCCAACGACAGAGGCGGAATTTCAAGAACGCCTCGTGCAGTTTATCGCACAGTACGAGGCCCAGTGCTCCAAACGCAACGGAGGTACCTCAGGAAATAACCCACCCAACGGCTGCACCTACAAGCAGTTCTTAGGCTGCCAGCCCCTACATTTCGATGGCACTGGGGGTGCCGTAGCCTTCGTACGCTGGATTGAGAAGACGGACACTGTTTTGCGTGCGAGCAAATGCGCCCCAGGAGATCAGGTCACGTACATTTCCGGGCTGTTCCGAGATGGGGCTCTGTCATGGTGGAAACTTCAGGTTCAGACAATGGGCGAGGCCGCTGCATATGCTTTATCATGGGACGAGCTGAAAGAGCTAATGCATAAAAAGTACTGTTCGAGAACAGAAAGCCAGAAGGTAGAAACTGAGTTCTGGAACTTGAAGATGGAAGGTCCAAAAATAGCTGAGTATGTGGAGAAGTTCCAAGTTCTGTCGCGTATCGTTCCTTACATGGTAGATCCGGAGTTTAAGAGGATTGAGCGTTTCATTTGGGGATTGGCACCCCAAATCATGAGCTTGGTGACGACGTCAAAGCCTGCAACGATCACTGAGGCCATCAATCTAAGTGTAGCCTTGACTGAAGAGGCAATCAGGATGAACAAATTTTCAACCTCTGAGGAGAAGAAGGAGACTCATGTAGAGTCATCTGGGGGCAACAAGAGAAAGTTGGCAAATTTCAAACAGGGTACCCAGTCGAGTAGCAACAACAAGGCCAAAAAAGAGAAAAGAGTACATGGGTAAGCTACCTAAATGCGATAGGTGCTGACGTCATCATACCGGGCGATGTAAAAATGGGAAGTGTGACAACTGTGGCAAAGTGGGACACAACAGGGAAACGTGTTGGCGTGAGATGAAGCGTGGAAAGAAAGGAAAGGGGAAAGATAAGGGATGTTATACCTGCAGGGATATGAGGCACTTTAGGAAAGATTTCCCAAGGGAGATTAAGCAAAATGATGGGAAAGACGTCTAACACCGGAGCCACGGAAGCACGCTAGGAATCCAAGCATGAATATCAGTACGTCCCATACTACCCGATGTTATGCATCGGTATTGCCAAATATGTTGTAAATTTTATGCTTCGTACCCCTAGAGTTCAAGAGTATAATTGGTTTAAGCAGCGAGTAAGTAGATATTCCAGTACCCATTAGAACTAGCTTAGGGGGAGCTAGTGAAAGCCAACACAATAACTGGAATCAGCAAGATAGAACCCGGGAAGCATAAGATTACACTCGATCTACTGCCAGTGAATTGGGAGACTTCAACAGGGTAGTTGGAGGGATTGGTTGACAAATGATCAATAGGAGATCGATATCCGCACCATGAGGACGAATGAAGGAACGATCTCGACTCACAAGGCAGGATACGCCTCCACAGATCACGAATTGCTTGAAGGCACGAAGGTTGTTATGGGAAGAATGTGTTGTTTTCTTGGCTCATGTCGGGGACAGGAGGAGCCGAAGAACCAAAGCACATAGATGTTCCTATGATAAGGAAATATCCTGCAGTCTTCCTCGAAGACTTACCGGAATCACCTCCTCAACGATTAGTCGAGTCTCGCATCGATTTAATCCCAGGCACCACACCTGTAGTCAATGCATCGTAACGACTTACACTTTCGGAGATGCAAGGATTGACAGTGAAGTTTTAACAGTGGATAGAGAAGGAAGATAACAGACCAAAACTTTTGTTTTGGATAACCTCAATTCTGCTCGCCAAAAGAAAGGACGAATGACTTTCAAATGACCGGGAGTCGGACGAGCTAGCCAACCAGAGTCGGTGGCTCTTGCTGAGGACTAACGAACTTCTTATATAACTAACTATGAGGACCCAACAACTATTACACGACTGGTCCACAATCGAGCGTCGTTAACAGTAAATTCAAGAAGAAAGTTTACCGGTGAAAATTGTGAGACAATGACTAGTTCTTAGACGTACACAAAAACGGTGTTTCCTACACAATGTACAAACCGGATCCACACGGGATACGAAACCTGGAGGATTTGGGAAAACTTATATTTAGGACCCTCGTGAACCCAGGTCCAAACTCGTAAGGGTTTTTATTTAGGAACCCTATATGTCAACTCAATCAACCATCATTAACCTGGCACATACGCCAGTTCCGCTGACCCAAGCAGAGAGTACTTGGATTTCTTTTACTTCTGGTGAGTAGCTGTTTGCATCTCTACTCCCCTTAACGGTAGTTGCATCACACAAGTTTTCTTCGCTGAGAGCGAACACACATTTGTTTCGATACTTGGTCATTTCTTCATCTTAGCAAGCACTCATTGTTTCGGTACTCGGAAACTTTCATGACTCACATGCATCATTTGCTACGCACGTGGTTTTGTTTCGAACAAACACTTCATTGAATTTTTAAATATTACCCTGCTAAACCCAGTTACTGATTCGTGATTCGAATGACCTACATTTTTGTCATTGTTGACTCTTTTGTTATCAAGTCAACACATTTATTGAAACTACCTTCTTTCATGTTACATGTTTGCTATCATGTCAAGATTTCCTTGTTGATATGTACGTTTATTGTTTAGTTACGTTGAAACTAAGTTCAACTGCTTGAACTTATCCAGTTCACATGCTTAATTTGAGATGCCATATGATGCATTGAGAGCATCATATTCTAATACTTTGGCATAGATTCTTTTGTTTCGGGTCGTAGTAGACTTATTTGGTCTAAGACTCCACTAAATCGTTGATAGATTTCGATACCTTACAGTGATACTTTCACAGAACAGAAGCTTGCGCTTTTTGACTACTCACTTCGTACACGGATTTAATTGATTATTTGACAACTTGCCCTAAATCAGTTTCTTTATCACAATTAAATCACTCTCAACACACGTGCGTGCTGAGTCAAAAGTACATAAATTCATTTCATATCATGATGTACCCCCCCTAACGATTCTTTCGTTGTAAATCAAATGCCTTGCGATACTTAATACATTTCATATTCGATTGGAAACAGTGGATCTTTGATGTTCCGTATTTAACTGAAAACTATATAACATGGTATAAATCAAATCTTCAGATTGCCTCAGTACACTTTCATTTGATTTCAAACGCGGTGAACTTGTTAAGTCACCACTATTTTTGGGAAATGCCATTACGACACCTTGTGGTGTCATCATAAACTTGTAGCTTGTGCTAATCGTGGTAACCGTTTTACACAAGACCACACATACTTCTGTTTGATTTATCATTTAAACATTTCTGATGCAACTACGAATCAAGACAATGATACACCAGATTCGCTTGTATTCCATTCGGTGTATCTTCACCATTCAAATGTCAACACACTAAACCTTACAAGACATTTATTCAGGAGTTGACAGATCATTTTACTATTACGCTGAGATGATGCTTTTGAGTTCATATAGCGGGTGCTATGGTTTGTGAAAACTCGTTTGCATATTGCAACCGATCGTTTAAAAATCTTATTAGTCAAAACTCCACTTTTGTGGAACCCCTGCTAGCAGCACACACACCTTTCAACCCTAGACTATACGTCAAATGCGTCTTGTACCTTTGACACCCAATGCTAGCAGCACACACACCTTTCAACCCTAGGATTCGGGTTGCTATATATTCTTGGACTCACCTAATGTGAGTAATGTTTGTTTCGATTTAATGATTATCTACTTCGATATTATCCATATACATACGTGTGTGACTTAACCATAAGTAGTAGGGTAGTACAAATTTCGAGGACGAAATTTATTTAACGGGGGGAGAATGTGACAACCCTCACCAAACCAGGTATCCGTACGACTTAATTAACAATTAATTACTTCTTAATTACTGTGCTTACTTGAAATTGTGGATAAACTGCTATTTGAATACTAATACATGTACTTACTTGCATCATACCTTATTTGCTGTCACCCTACTATTTACATACAGAACTGTAGTGACAACCGTGATGCACAAAAGCACTGTAGCACAATAACGGATAACCTACTAAACATGCTGTTATAACCAGCACCAGGCAGGTACTGCCTCTAAGGCTTGTAAGAGCCAGAGATAGTTTGCTACACTAGTAGAGAGTGTAGGGATATAAGGGTTGTAGAACTGCGTCACTAGGAATGAGATTACAGTGACCGGATGTGCCTAAAACGTACTTTAAGTACAAAATTCAGCACTTTAATTAAAATTCAGCATTAAGCAACCTAATAAAGTGCCAAAACATGAGAAAAATATTACTAGACACTTTCCAAAGTGTCGGGAATAAGTTGTGTCACTAAAAATAATATTAACGACACTTTAAGGCTTTGTTAAGCACTTTAACGGATCAATATCCAACCGAACAACCGGACTTTATCCGGAACACAAAAATATTGTCATTAACATTATTTTTCTTTTTCTGAGCCTGTTAGGGTCCCCGAATACCCTAACACCCGCTACAATGCATGACACACTAGTAACCGAGTTAATCTCTAACTTATCTAACTAATACTTAGTGTTCGGTTGAAAACTAACTAGATTACCCCCCCCCCCCCTAACCAAACCGTCCCCAATGGGACACCTCATGTCCTCCACATGATTATTTTATTTATACTTGTCTAATATCTAGTAGACACTTAATCCATTGGTTAATCTTGATGGCAATTGTCCATAAGTATCCTACATGATCCATCATAACCTTCACACTCACCACACTTGAGCATCACTTCTCTCTCCCTCTCTTTGGTTCTCGGCCGAGCACACAACCCAACCCCACATCCATTTTCAATTTTAATCAAGCTATTCCAAGGGTATACAAGTGTTAAGGATCACATACGAGGAAGCTTGGTGCATTCGGAACGTGAAGGACCTCACCCTATTGCTTTTATCCACTCATTCTTCGACTAGATTCGTCCCTAGCCTCAAGCTAGTAGTAAGTTGCTTGAAACACACTCTCGATCTATTTTAAAGTGGGTAAAATGAAATATGACGGTTAAAATTCATGAACATGCAAAATGATATGAAAAAGTCTACTAAAATGCTAAAAATGTTAGTTAATAGCACAAGGGTTATGTAAATCTTGTAAGATTTGTTTTGTGTGATTATTTAGTGCCGATCTATGTTGTGGTAGCTCGGATCATCGTTTAACCCGGATTGGTCATGATCATGGATCATGACATAGAGCTTGTTTAAGTGAAACAAGGGTTAAGTGATGAAACTCTACCACACGAGAAACTTGAACTTGTGTAAAATCGATTTTACTTACGAAGTGGTGTTTAAAACTAGCAGATTTACGGATCTACAAGCGGTATTTTCAAAGGACCAAGTGTCAAGGAAATCTTATTTTCTAAAACCGGATCCTACATGAACAAGAATGATTTTTAAACACACAAGTGTATAAGCACTTGTGTAACACTAAGTTTCGACAAAGAATTTGTTTTGTCAAATTTTTCAAGAAGTTGTAAAGATGGAATTTCTTTAAAAACAAAGTTTTTACGAAACCAGGTTGGTTTATATAAAGATCTACTAAAAGTAATGGGAATTACTACAAGTTTTTGAGTAAATCACAAGTTCATGTAATTTATGTGATTTATATATATTTTTGACTAGTTGACGCTTTGAACATTGTTTTGATTGACTGAGAAAATGGTCGGTTTGATTTGTAAAAGAAAATGATACGCTTGAAAGCGTGGCCACCTCCAGTTACAGAGGAAACTCTGGCGAAATTTTTCCAAAAACCTAACACTTAGAAATATTTTCACTACAAGTGTCAGAAATACATTTTTAACGTGTTTTCGAATTATAGATTTCGCCATGACTTTATTACAATATTTCTAATTATCGAAGGTGGGATTTTCACAAAATAAAACTTGATAAATATATATTTGATATATATATATATTCATAACAACACTTGTGGGGTTTTTATGATTATTTTGTGAACTATACAAATATTATTTGTAGGGTAAAAATAATATTATTACCGAATGTTAACGATTCCAAAATGATACGAACGCCTTCACAATAAATAATGAGTTACAACGGCATAATTATTATCACCCGATCTTTATCCGTAACTTACGCAATTTAGAAAATACCAACGAACGCGTATTTGTCAAAGAATATTATTTTGGAGAATAGTATGAAATAAAATATAATATTTTTGGGAAAAATGTTTATATTTTGAAGTAAGAAATAAAATATATTAAGTGAGACTTAATAATGTATTTCGAATGTTACGAACACGCATGTATTAAATCCCCCATCCTTGGGAAGGAGAATAATTACCAAGTATTTACAAAAATATAAACACGAAATAGTTGTCTAACTATTTCCCAAAAACTTAAACCTTAAGCTAAGGCACGACCGTCCGTCTAATAGAGTTAGTACGTGTAGGTCGTCGCACAGCTGCTTGAGCAGGGGATATACTTGGTAGAGACGCGCCACTGTGAGTTCATGTCCCCCTTTTCTCTTAACTGTTTTCAGTTTTCTAAACTGCGGGGGTGAAATACATGTTACTACGATTACAAGTACTTTTTACATGGTATGGATAACATAAGGAGGGTTATTACCTAGATCATGTGAATGGGTAGGCTATTATCGTAAGACCATTAATCCTTGTATAAGGACCGAGAGGCATGAGTGATAGATCTATCGGGTGTTGCGAGCCCCACACATGAGCCAGCGTGTGGCTGCATGTGGTGACTATGTCGTTCCGCCGGAAGGACCGGTATGAAATTCGCGTTACAGGTTTGAGTGCTTCCTAGGCCATTTCACTTATTAATATATTAGCTACACATTAATTGATCTCTTTTTCCTTATTGCTACATACCAGGAATTTTCATGCATACAGACATTTTACAAAGGTTTTACTTACTCACTTACACATGAACTCGCTCAACATTATTGTTGATTTTTCAACTTACATGTATTTCAGGGAATTAAAGGATCTGGCGCGGTATGACACGTTTTCCCGCTGCACTAGTTCTGAGGTCATCCCGGTTTAGGAAACGTGACTTTTTCCTGGACGAGGCACAAATCTTAAACTGCGTTTTATTCATGTTGATGTTTATGTCTTTCAAAACAATGTTTTATGTTATGGTGTTGTAGTCCCTAAGACAATGTTATGTTACTTCGGTTTTAAAACTTAAATCTATGGATGATCTTGCATGGTTTTATTATCATATAGCTTTGTTATGATTAAGCTATGGTATTAAGAAGTCATACCAAATTAACCACGCTTCCGCAAAGCCAGGGTGTGACAGCATCTAGATAGCAAAAAAGAAGAACTACTTAGTCAAGTCTTATGAAAACAAATTCCCTCACCTCATCAAATAAAATTTGCCCCATGAAATTCATTTATCCTAAAAATTCTAAAGTGGCCATCCAACAGGACAAGCCATGAATTAACTATAGTCAAAGTTAATAGAGAAGTGAAAAAGACAAATATGAATGTTGTCTCTAGCCTAAAATTTTAAGATCTAGAAGACTTACTGAGCCTTCCTCTTGAAAGGGATTCATATGACTCTCTTTGAAAGAATTGAGAAGTAATTCAAAGCCAAAATCAGAGAGAAGTTGATGAGGAATAAAGATTGATCAAATAAACATTTTGTTTTGCCATCATCTATTCTAGGTGAAGATTGTTGGACCTACAAAAGAACATATGATATTCAAAATCCAAAACATGACCATAGGATCAAGAAATATATTGCAGATTAAACCAGACTCCTGCCAAAGATAGTGAATTTTGAACACTAATCAGAACATTTGTTGAAGACATGCTAACATTTGTTTAAGCCTTGGAAACCACTATTGAAAAAGAGCCAAGCACTCACTGATCAAAGACCAAAGTGCTGTTGAAGCAAAATCTATTGAAGAAGACCAAACATATGTTCAAGCCAAACAAATGTTTGATATGAAGCAACAACGGTTTGAAGATCAGCGGTTTCATCAATTTAACAATATTTTGCTTTGTAACAGTTGTTTAGTGTATTCGATCAAATGTTAGATTCCCACAGATGTTTGCTAACATCTATGGAATATTTTCTATTAGGAATGTAGATGTCACTATCAGGGTGATGTCAGCTAATCATGAATATACCTTTTGTACTTAGTATAAATAGATCTCACCTATTAGAGATCTATTTTATCACATTCCATTCTCTTTTGTACGAACAGATTTGTTGTGTGATTAGGCTAAAGGGGAGTTTGTAAAGTCAATTGTATTGTAATCAAATCATTTGAATACTGATATAAAGTAGTCGTTGATGATAATTCCTTGTGATTGTTAATCTATTTTACAATACAAAATTGTTTGGTCTTATTAGCATTAATCACAAGCCTTGTAAACTTAGATACTAACACCTACATTCTAGGAATCAAGGTCTATATTGACATATCAAAGAGGCTTTGAGGTTTGATTTAGAATGCATACATTAACATGGTGATACAACGCTTCTTAGTGCATGACTCAAAGTGGAAACTCTTTCCAATGGCAAATGGAATGATCTTGAACAACTCTCAATGTCCCAAGACATATGATGAGAGGTAGAAGATGGAAAGAGCTCAATATGCATTGGCATTTTCAGGTATGTATACATTATTATTCACCAAACTTGATGTGTAGTTTGTTTTAAGCTTGACGAGCAAATATCAACACAATCCAAGTGAGAGTCACTGGATTGTTGTTAAGAATATCCTCAAGATCGAACAAAAACTTGTAGTTGAACAATAACGCAATTATTTGCATACTTTTTTAAAATAGAGTGTCATAAACTTGTAGTTGTTGAGTGGAGGGCGCACTTTTGCCCACTCGATCAAGGGCATACTCTTGGTTCTAAACTTATAGTTATTTGCATACTCTTGGTTCTAACATTATCAATTGAAGTTCTAAGAACCATCACATTTTTGCCCACTTTAGAGCGGAGTTTGAATATTGCTTGCTCATGTTGCTCCCAAGATCGATGGATTATATCTCTTATGGGTGAGCTCTGTCTACAAACACAGAGTGTACCAACTCTTTGGTGTTATTATATTTGGGCTATTTATTTGGCCATTGATCATACTTTTCATCAGAATACCAAGCTTTTTGGATTGATTTGCATTTTGTCGAAAACATAGTTCTAGATGGTTCCCGTTGAATTCATTATAATGCTACCTCATGAGCTTGCTGATTTTCTCGCCCAACAATTTGCTTTTCTCATATCCAAGTTGCATGTTGATATCGTTGTTCAATTATCGGAGCATGTATGGATGTATTTGGGTTTGGTTATTATATATTATTAGTCTATTGTTATTATCTAGCTATCATAATTACTAGTAAGTCTCATAATCTAATAGTTTGTTAGATGCGAATATTATATAGATGATCATATCTATTCACATGCCGTTAAAAATATCGATTCACATGGCTATACATATACCATATAATTGGTTTTATTCGTTTAATGAAAAATATCCAATATAGTTACCTCTTGATTTCTTTATTAATTACCTTCTTCACTAACATCAGGACTTCCAACCTGAATTTGTTTTTCTATTGAGTTTGAGTCAACAAGAAGATGAAAGCAATCGTTACATGTCTTCACCAAAGTGAGGTTACAGCTATTTAAAGCGAAAGTCTTAGCTCTAAATCCAGTTCTTGGCTGCCATTTGAGTCCGATATGCCACTGCTTGATCCCATAGAATCACTCCTTTTATTCTTCCACAATGAGTCCTATAAATGGTTCAACACAGACAAATAAGCAAGGGAACTGTCAGGGATGCAGTAAATTATCATCCTCATACTGTTATAACACGCAGTCAGGGGCGGATCTACGTTCAATCACCGGGTTCCCAGGAACCCAGTCGGTTTGAAATTTTTAGTGAAAACGTATATAAAAATTTGAAAAGGAACCCATAAATAAATTTTGGGTGAACCCAGAGACATAAATCTCTGCTGATCCGCTGGTTAAAAGCGTTTTTTCTTAACCTTACATCCCGAGTTCGAATCCTCCATTAGCACATTTTTTTGTTTCTTTTTTTAAATTCTAAACCCCATTTAGGGTTAACCTAAAAAACAAGGCAGTCCGCAGTTCTTAGCCTCTACCCTCTCCATCGACCAGCCCCTGCCCCACTCCATTGTCACCTACAGCCTTGGACTGCCCATTACCCCAAAATCATCAGCCTTTTCCTCATCGTTACCCCCAACGCCCCACCACCATCCAACTCCGGCAGCCACCGTCGACCTTCCCTTGAATATATCTTACTCTCAGGTGTTTTTTCTATAACGATTTCTCTCAATTTGCTAGAATTGTTGCTTGATTTGTTTATTATTGTGTGTAAATTTTTGGAAGTTGCTATATGACTATAAGATGTGGTATTTAGTAGTATTTAGGTATTATAACATGAAACTTAGTCTTACTTTGTAGTTGATTTTTGTTTTTACTTACAAAACTATTTTGATTGTGGGATGTCTTTATTTCAGGGGATCATAACTGAGATTTTTTGTTATGTGCTTGGAATATCATATTAGTTTTTTTTATCTGGTTTGTGATCAGAAGTGTTGCTACTTGCTATGAATTTGTATATTGGTGGAAGAGTGAACTGATTATTATGGATCTTGTGACTAGTTCTGAACAATGTTTTGTTATTAGATTTTGCGAAACCTAAACTAAAATAACCATTAGATGTCTTCTTAACCTGACTTCTTTGTGTATAAAAATAAAAATTCATAAAAGACACACCCATTGATCTTCTTAACTTCACTTCTTTATGTATGATATTAAAAAAGTTTTTTAATATCATAAAAGACACAGTGACACACCCATTGATCTACTTTTAAAAAAAAACATTAAAGAACAACTCATAGCATCATATTCAAATGGTGCTATTGGATTGAATAGGAATCGTCAACTTTTTATTAGTTTACTTTGAATGCCAAACTGGAGATTTCAATCAACTAATGATCCCTTCTTAGCAAGGAACTAAGGGCAGGAACAACAAGGAAAAAGAACAAAAAAAAAACCAAAGTGTACAACAACATCAAACACAAAAAAAAATAAGACTAAACTATATGAAAACAACGGAACTCATTCAAGATATATACCACCAAAACCTTTACATGAAAACAATGCCAAACTGGATCTTCCACTAGTGATAAAGCCTGACCCGACCCGACCCGACCGGAATTTCTAACGTCAATTTGACGAAAACTTGAGCACCTAAAAAGTGAACCCAGTGGAAAAAAATCCTGGATCCGCCACTGCACGCAGTGCAAATAAAACATGATACATGTACGGTACCTCTACGTCTACTTGGAAGAGGTGTCTAGTTGTTCTTGGTTGCACATAGTGTTCGGCCTCAATTGTGGCGTTGTTTACAGACCATCTGATTACAGGTAGGTTTAGAGAAATCAATACGCGAAATAAGAAATTCTGAAAGCAAGTAAATATTGAGGTTGGAGAAAAAAACTAATCTATATTTGATTACTAGTGTGGAGTGACTACAAATAAAGAAGATGAAATAGATTCTGCTACAATTAAGATATCTTACTAACTAGTTAAAAAGCGTTTTCAGACACCAAGTAGTTTATAATGTATTCGTATTACAAAACTCTGTAGTCTTAAGCTAAGTGTTCTGGTCTTATTACTTTTTAAAATGTATTAACACAAAATTTCCTGACACTTTTAACATTATATTGAATAAACGTGAATCAAGTTTTTCTATTGACAAGAGGGAATTTTATTTATTTATCAACATGATAATAAATAATGGAAAGAATTATACCTTAGGTTTATTGACAAGAGGGAATTTTATTTATTTATCAACATGGTAATAAATAATGAAAAGAATTATACCTTAGGTCTCTGCTAGGCTGTGACAGACCATATATCATGTTTGATCTATCTAGTTCGCCCATGCTCATCTGGAAAATGAATAGTGCATGTAAAGTACTTTGAAAAAGAATTAAATTTGCAATAATAGTTTTCTGCGAAAAATAAAAATCAACTTATAGGACTTCTAAAGGACTGGTTCATAGGTTATTGGTCAAACACAATAATTAACACAAGTCATCAAATTTTGGTGTCCTTGTGAATGTTGGTTCAGGTCCTATAACTCTACACTCACACAAGTATGTATACGTAAACTTGCTGATAAGAAAAGCTTCTGTATACAACTAAAAGATGAAAGGGGTACAATTGAAAGCCAACTAGCTGTAACCTATTTATAATAAACTAAACAAATAAAAGCACATGACAAATTAACTCAAATAACCAACGTAAAGCTGCATCCCATGATCTCTTTTCTCCGATTTACTTGGTCAGCAACACCCCCATTTTCTTTAATTAAACATGTGCAGTATATTCCCATTATTCTGATAAGATTCCGTTAAACAACTCTTGACCCGTTGACTCGTAAACGAACCCGTGACCCGATAACGCACCGACCCATGTGACCCGCGAACCAAACCCGATTAAACCCAACAGTGAATGAAGTATTGTGAGTGGTTTCAGCTTTGCGACCAAGGTTATTTTACAACCGAAATTAGCGACCGCTTTTCCTGTCGCAAGTATTGTGAGTGGTTTACGACGGCTTGTTTTACAACTGCTTTTTTGAGACCTATAGTTTTAAGTTGTCAATGATGATGTGTAGAGAAAGAAGACGTTGAATATAATGCTTAAATTATATTATCCTATACATGGCATTCAACCATGATATATTATTAATCAAGAAATAAGAAATTTCTAGAAATCTAACTCACTAACTGCATATGATCTAGTCAGTTAACTACTCAAGTGGAAATCATTCCACCACATATAATCTCAAAGCGGAAAGGCATTTTTTCAGCACTAATGTACCAGATCCTAGAACAAGACAAAATGATAATATGATTAGTGTTGGCGGGTTGAGTCGGAAGATTTGTACCTGCGGATGCAGATTAGTCGGATAAAACTCCAATTGGTTAAGCCTAATCTTCTCCAACTGCGCAACACCAAGGCCTCTCTGGGGTTGTCTTGGCTTGTTTGAGTTACTCTTTTTCCCTTTTCTTGAAGATGAAGCTCCTGCTGATCTCTCTCATTTCCTGCAGCATCCCCAAAATAATTCATCTTCAAGATTTCTGTATAATCTTTTTTAGTTTTTCTTAATTCATTCAAAAACTAATTGAGAAGATAGAGAGATCTTCCCCAAGCTAGGACCCTTTTAAAGCTGGTCATAAACCTTAGTAATTACAGCATCGCTGGATATCAGATTGCATTCAGATATATTATAAAATAGTATCCCCTCATGATCTCTTTACATATTTATGTAGATTTTATGCTCTTTTTCCACTCTATTTTAAAAGATCTTCCAGAGAAATAATATATATTAAATGAATATGGTTGTGGACTCTTAGGATGGACAAACAAAAACACTTGATAGTGATTGTGTCCATAAGAACTCATTAAATATAGATGAGATCATTGCAATAAAATATGTGATATTGAAATATTTGGAATATCCACCACTCTCGTTCTTTTTTTTTTTTTTTTGAACGGCCGACAAAAGTTATTTTATTAATTGTAGCAAGACGCTACCCGTCAAATATACAATATACACCAAACACAACAAAATAATATAATATTACATGAAACTAACCACGAATTTCAAAACGACACCAATCTTCCCATGACAAGGAAGCCATTTTTGATCGATTCTTCACCCATAGGAATGCCATGGCTTTGATCTCGTCTAAGGTCTTCGTTGTGTTAGGATTCAATTGTCTAAAAACGGACTCATTTCTTAGCTTCCAAAGGCTCCACATGGACACCAATATTACCGATGAAGCACCTTCTTTTTCTTCGTTGACATACCCGAGCAAGTTTCATGTAAGGAAAGCAAATCATCCAAATGAAAAGCGAAAATAGGCGGGATTTTACACCAGGCCGCAATATTCTGCCAGATTACTTGGGCGAACTGACATGCTACTAATATATGCTCGCTCGTTTCTGCATAATCACCACAAAGAGCACATAAATTATTTTGGACCGTAATATTTCTCATCGCCAATGCACATTTGGTCGGAAGTCTTTCCATCTCAGCTCTCCAAGCCACTATAGCTACTTTCTTTGGGACCCAGTTATTCCACTTAAACACCTTTGTTGGCCTAACACGGTTGGCTGTACTTAATTTATTCTTAATTCCGGCAACATTAAAGGATCCATCAGCCTCAAAATTCCATTTCCAAATATCCCTACCCATGCCCATGTGTACCCCACTCACCAAAGCTATCAATTGAGAAAGCTGCTCATTACAATGATCATCGAGAATTGGCCTAGACCAGGCCAACGAAAAAATAGGCCCAGAACCATCATTAAACATACGGTCCACCACCAAGCAATTTTTATAGGATTCATAATTAAACAACTCAGGGAACTTGACATAAAAAGGTGTAGGATCAGCCCAGCAGTCTAACCAAAAATGAATATTTTTACCATTTACAAGACTTACAGACATAGCATTCCTCAAATCAATACCGGCGGATAGGAGGGGCATATGGATTCTTGAGATGCTCTTCCACGGGCCGGCTAAAGATACCTTAGCCGGGAAATCATTCCAAGCTCTATTGTTATGATGAATAGCCCAAACAACTCTACGCCACAAACTACCTTTTTTAGTTTTAAATCTCCACCACCATTTAGCCAACATGGCTAAATTAGCGTCTCTAATGGAACCAAAACCCAACCCACCGTATTCTGTTGGTGCAATTGTTTTATCCCATGCCACCCAATTCATCTTAGCCTTTTCTTCCGAACCGCCCCCCAAAAAAAACACCCTTCTAATCTTATCTAAAGCATTCAAAACTTTAACCGGAGCCTTGAATAGAGAAAGGTAATACGTTGGTAAAGAATTTAGGACAGATTTAATCAATGTAATTCTTCCACCATATGAGAGGGTTTTGGCTTTCCATAATGAAAGCCTATTTCTAAACACTTCCACCACGGATTTCCAATTCCGAGCCAAGTTCATGTTCGCTCCAACTGGCAGACCAAGATGAATGAAAGGGAACGTGCCTTGTTTACACCGCAAGTGGCTCGCCATTTATTGAATTTCATGATCACTAACCCCAATCCCATAGATACTACACTTAGCAAGGTTAACATTAAGCCCGGAAGTTAGATAGAAACATCTCATAATTCGTCTCAGGTTATAAATATTTGATGAAGACCACTCACCAACAAACATCACATCGTCCGCATATATTAGATGAGACAATGATGGACCGTCCACTGTAACATCAATACCCTTAAACAAACCAATTGAGGACGCCTTCTTCATGACACAAGACATAGCCTCCATCACAATAACAAACAAGAACGGTGAGAGAGGGTCACCCTGTCTGAGTCCACGGGTACAGTCGAACTCTCTGGTTGGTGACCCATTCACTAAGACAGAGGCTTTGGCTGAATACAGAGTCGCCATCACCCACGATCGCCATCTACTCGGAAAATTCATCTGGGCCATGACCGAGTTAAGGAAAGACCAATTCACAGAATCGTACGCCTTACTGATATCAACTTTAAAGAACATACCTTTACGCTTATGTTTTTTTAACCAACTCAACACCTCATTAAGAACAAGGGGTCCATCCATAATATTTCTTCCAGCAATGAAGGCCGACTGTTGTTCCGAAATCAGGTTTCCAATTACTCCTTTTAGACGATTCACTAGCACCTTAGAAATTACTTTGTTGATCACACCAATCAAGCTAATCGGCCTGAAATCATTTGGACCCACCAGATCTTTGACCTTTGGAATCAATGCTATAAACGATGAAGTGCAACACTTATTAATTGCACCCTCCTCATAAAACTTGTTGAACAATCTGACCATGTCTTCCCGAAGACCAGCCCAGCATTTCTTTATGAACTTAAAATTGAAGCCATCCGGCCCGGGAGCCCGATCGCCTTCACAATCCCAAACGGCTTCCTTGATTTCCTCCACAGAAAAAGGTCTTTCCAACATAGATGCCTTAGAATCCGAAATAGTGGCAATATTAGGGCAAATCATCTCCGGCCTTATCGGCATTGGCTCCGAAAATTGGATATGAAAGAATTCATACAAGGATTCTTTAAAAGCTAAAGGGTTAGTATTCCACACACCATCTATCAATAAACCATTCAGTCTATTCGTACAAATATTGGAGTTGATAATGTGATGAAAAAAGGAAGAATTTTCATCACCTTCTATAGCCCACTTAGACCTTGATTTTTGGCGCAGATCCAACTGTTTTATTCTTTCAAATTCAGCCACGTAATTCCGACATTCTGCTCGTTTAGCTAGTTCATCCTCTGCAAGATTTCTTTCCTCCGCCAAATTTTCTATGAATTCCAACCTTCTCTTTTTCCCACCATAAATTCCTTCTCTTCTATCTTTCTCCAGTTTCAACCATGATTTTATATTATTTTTTAGCCACCTGAGTTTTATAGCTAGCGCAAGATCCGCTGGCCCCGAAAAATTAAACAAACCACACTTTTGAAGGACATAGTTAAGGAAACCGGGGTATTTAAACCATTAATTAAAAAATCTAAATGGGATGTGTCCAAAATCTGACTGGACCGTGGAAAGGACAATGGGCCTATGATCCGAAACTTCCCTAGCCAACGCAATAACACTCGCATTTGGCCATCTTTCCCTAAACCCCAAACATACCAAGAAACGGTCCAGTTTACTTAGTTTTTTCCCATTATCCGAGATGTAAGTAAATTTTCCACCACCCATATTATACTCCACAAGTCCCGCTAATAGGATAAAATCATTAAATGCCATCGCATTAGCTTCAACAAATTCAGAGTTCATGCGCTCACTAGCATCCCGCACATCATTGAAATCACCCATCATGACCCAATTCCCCTGTAAGGAGTTCCTGTAACCCAAAATATCCAACCAAGTTCCCCGCCTACTAGTAGCATCATTAGGAGCATAAACGTTAACTACATTGATTCTACACCCGATTGAACCAAGAAACCAGAAACAATAATAAAATTCCTGTTATGATAGATATCTGCACACCTGAAAACCGCCGGAGACCAGAGGCATGCGAGGCCACCAGATCTACCTTCAGAGTCTACCACAACAACTTTAAATTCAGCACGGCCCCAAAATTTGTTGAACATAAAGGACGCGGAGTCCTGTAACTTCGTTTCCTGAATAGCGAGAAAATGTACCCCATAACTTGTTTTGAGTCCCCTAATCCAATCAGCCTTTCGGTCATTCCTTACCCCCCTAAGATTAATTGACAGGGAGTTCATCGAGAACGATTTACAACACCTTCTTTAACAATAAGATCCTCAGTGTCCGGTAAAAAACCACTGAGATCAATACCCATGAGTGCCCCAACCTGCACAGTTGCTTCGACCTCCGTCCTGAGTGGATCTTGAGAGTCAACAGTAGTCTGAACTTCAGAATTACCAGGCATCCGATTGCCATCCACACCTGAGGTGACATCCTCCCGATTGACAGAATCAACTCCGTCGGGCCCGATGTTAACACGAACAGACCCCTCAAAACCAGAATGATCCCTCACAGGAGAATTAAGATCTAAAGAAATCGAATCCGATCTAATAGATTGTCCAAACAGTCTCTGAGAAGGTCCTTGAATTGAACCAATTGATGGAGGACTACGTTCGTCCCTGTTTCTTTTACCTAAGTTTATAAATGGGGTTGGGCCATCATCACCACTCACTAGATTGGGCTGCATACCTTGCCCATTTGGCCCACAAAACCCACCAGCCAAAGGATTATTATTATCCAAATCTGGCCCCACACTATTGACTTCAGGAATTGGACAGTCACCTAAACTCGGTGTCACATCATTAATGCCGTTAACATGCGCCGACAAGTTACCATCCTCATGCACGCCATTATTCCCCATATCCACGTTAATACGAGGAGACTCTTCGTTTACCTGTGACCCTAGGACTTCCGGAGACTCTTCAATCCCCACCGGAGGAGTGACGGAATCCCCCATCGGAACATCAACGCCAATCTCCGGTGCCGGATCATGATACTCATCCTGATTATCTCTCATAGCGTTTGCACTTGGTCGGACTTCACCTTCCTCAAAATCCTCTACCTCTTCATCAGAATCCGTTTCCGATTCTAATTCCGAATCAACAACCTCCATATTTAACTCCTCATTCACATTGTTCAGATATTGCTCAGTAGATTCCGACGCCCATGCAACTATACTCTTATTATTCCACTTAATGACCACGGCTTCTTCTATTCTGGATTTTTGTTCAGTAATCACCATAATCGATCCCGACGAGTTATCCTCGTTTTGCCAAGAGAAAAATGACTGTTGAATCACCTTACAAAACATTCCTCCAATTCTATCAAATAACGAGTTATCTCGAATAATAAACGGCACCCCCACTACGTTGATCTTAGCAATCCGGCTAAACGGTATATCCTCGCCATTCCAAAGGAAAAAACTCAAGAATATCTTTTGGAAGAAGACAGAGTGAGAATTCATGCTCTCCCTTGCTGATGACTTGTCTTTGAAAGTTATCATAAAAGTAACCCCACCCACATATGATAATCCAACCTCAGACATATCTACTTCTTCCAAGGACATCCGAACTTTGCTAACAGTCATGACCTCCTTGGTGTAACCAATAATTGATCTTCCAATTCAATGAAGAGGAAACAGTGATCCTTTCCCCTCCACATTAACCACCTTAGCCCCATCCACCGTATTACCTCTATTACCTTTTAGTAAATCAGCGAAGGATCTCCCCTCCTGGACAAAAGACGGGCCAACCGGGGTATTATCCGATGCATGATTTTCCACTTGTGGCTGCCCCCCATATCTAACCTCATGTGTCTGCTTATCGTTACCCCGGACATCATCTTTAGGTCTCCAAACATTCTGTCCCAATGACGCCGGTGCATACTTAAATCTATTATGATCTTTATCATATTTAGCTAGAGAAACCACAGCCTTCATATCAAACATCTTGATAGTATTTAGTTTTCCGAGAGTGTCTTTCTTATTGTCTACACCAACGTAACGAACAAACCCGAAGCACTTACCCTTAGCATCTCGTTTTCTCGCCACATACACATCGGAGATGAATCCGAATGGTTGGAACGACCTCCATAATACATTCCTTGAGACACGTTCTGATAAGTTTTGCACCAGGAAAGTCCATTCAATACCATCACCTTTACTCTTTCGATTTTTCCGATACTGCACTTTACACCATGGACCACCATCACCGGAGTCTCCCTCTCTACCATACCTTGAAGCCATTGACAAAACCTCAAGAAACCGAAGCGGCGAATGGATGATATAGGAAACCAAATAGAATGACAGGTTAGATCTAGATGACCCCAATGAGTCGATCGATTAAACCCCTCACGCTATAAAGAATCAGGTATACATCGTCGAGCCAATCTTCACGAATTCCGGGCGGCGAGAAAGGAAATGACGCGTTTAGTGCTTTATGGAAAATAAAAACACACAATTCTCGATACACATGTATTTATTCATAGTTGATATATTGTTGGTTTTTTTAACGGCAAACTAACTTATTTTTAATTTTAAAACACTTCAATACATCCATCTTATACAAATAAATTTGAACCGTCCATCTCTTTGATTGAGGAGAAGCACCTTACCAACCATTTTTAGCGGCAGATATATTCTTAAAGAGATAACTACCAAGATTAGGGGTATCGGTTAGGAACCAAAGCGTGCTGCTAAGAACCAGATCGATCCGGAACCGTGAAAAAGAGATATATGGGCCCTCGATCCAGTCCTTTTAAGAGTGGGTCGGTTACATGTTAGACAGGTTCAAACAGGTCAGTTTGATTTTGGGCTGCAAAAAAATTATAGATGATGCAACTGTTATTGCTTAAAAATTATAGATGCAAGATAGTTGCTTAAAGAAGATGAGGAAACATACATAGTTGCTTAAAGAAGATGTATATGAAACATGTAGGACAACCGTTGAGAAAATAATATAAAATAAAAAGAAAATAACAACTTTATTGTTATAAAACTAGCCTAAAAGCTAAATAATATAGAAGATAAGTAGAGAGAATTTTCAGAGGATTTCTTATATATATTTCTTGGTACACCAAAACTATAATATTATATGAGTTTATATAGACAGAAGAAAGAAACTATGTTGTACTGTGCGTCAATATTTCGAACGAATTATTGAAGTTACTGTGTCAATAATTCGAATGAATTATTTCCTTTACTGTGCGCTTTTACTGTGCATCTAGTTGTCATCCATAATGATTCATAACACTCCCCCTTGGATGACACTTTGCAAACTTTGGGGTAATTAAGTACTGCCTCATTAAAAACCTTGCTAAAGAAAAACCCAGTGGAAAAAAAAAAACCTTAGCTAAGGGAAAAAGAGTGCAGTCTATAGCTCCCCCTCAAGTTGCAATTTGTAAGGCATCACATTCTCCGTACGTGGCGCATGCCAATGTCATGAACGTGTTTCAAAAAAATCTTGGTGGTATATAAGAGTGCAACTTGTAATACGTGCTTTTGTGAAAAGATCAGTTGAATTGTTGCTGGATTGGACATATATCATCTCGACTTGATTGTCTTTAATAAAGTCTGGAGTATATTCAAAAAAATCTTGGTGGTATATAAGAGTGCAACTTGTAATACTCCCCCTGATTTCATTATGTATCGTTTAAGCCTTCTGCGTAGATCTTTTAGTTAATATTTCCCACTTCATTCCTTGATGTGTATAGTCCTTTGTGTTGATCAATGTTATATGGTCTTTATATGAGATTCCTGGTGCTTTATGTAAACAAATGCCATATGATCCACAACTATATGTTGTTACATTCCCTGCATTTACAAAGCTAACAAAACTTGTTTTGGTAGGTTAGTAATATAAAATTTTTATCTTTCATACCTTAGATGTTAATTTATTACATCCGATTATATTATCTCTTTTTTGTACACGAGTAATATGATACAGATGGTAATGTATAACTAGCAAAATATATCAATATAATCCATCATTCTCTATATGTGTAATAATTTATGGATAATGATGCAAATGCTAGTTTGTATATCAAGGCATAAATTTGTATTTCATATTTGATTTGTTAATATGTTTTAATAGTTATAAAACCTCATACGGTTTTCCAAAGAAAAATATACAGTCCAACTATACCGTATGCATTTATCTTTTCTAACTTCATTAAAAAGTTCGTTATACCATATTCATCTTATAGTCCATACTATCTTTACTACTTTAAGAAGATGTATTTATAGGTTTTGAAATTATTGCTTCATGCATTTACATTCATTGAAATACATCCTTTCGATTTTACCAACTATGAATGTACATTCATTCTATTATGTAGATTTCCTCATTGTTCTCTATATCATATGCAAAAGATGCCTTGAATACTTACTTCATTCATACAATCCATAGTTTACCATGTTTATACATTAATCAATAGCTATCATAACCATCGAATTTCATTAACTTTTTCATGTACTCAACAGCCTTAGGAAACTCATCGAGAGTTCCATTTCTTTTCAGCATTTATAATAATTTAAGCATATTCATATCTTATAATGTTCTTGAGATCTTGCCTTACATGACTCTAATAATTTAAATTCTTCATGAATTTTTATGTATTTTGTAGTACCACATGATATATAAATATTCATAAGCTGCATGTCAATTTTCTCTTAATATATTACCAGACGAATCACATATTGGAAAGTTATTATATCCACCACTGGAGAATGTGTCTCCTCATAATCAATCAATGGTTTTGCAACATTCTTGTGCCATCAAATTTTCTTTGTATTACTCAACTTGATTTATGTAAGAAAATCTTTACCTTAAGAACGGTTGGTCTGAAAGCTTTTCATTTTGAGAGAATTTTAACTTTGATTTATTCACTTTTTCCAAATTTGGCTAATTAATAACATGAATTCATTCATGAGTAGATTCAAAAATCTTGATCCTCATTGTTTCATTATTTCTAGCGCTATGTTATATAAAAGTGTAACGATGCTAATTTTATTTTGATTCCATTTCTTTTAGACATGATACATTGATTTTTTTTTCTTTCAGGTACCTGAGGTTCTTCTAGAAACATCATTTCAATATTGTTTTCTTTAAGAGAATTTTATACCAAACCTCGACTTGACCATCTTTATTAATTGCTCCAAATATCGAGGATTTTTATTCATGAATAAATTAGTCTATCACGCTTTAGGTATGCCATAGATTTAATACTAGTGTATGGTTGTCCTTTAGGGACACAAATTATAATAATTGGAGTATTAGCAGTTGATATATATGACTTAGCTTGTCACTTTATTTTGGTAAGTAAATACGTCCGGTTAATATATTTATTTTCCAAATGAGTTGTTCTTTGAACCCGTAGTTCATATTTTTAGTTTTAAGGATCAATGATAATTTATTTCAACTCATTTCTTTTTCAACTGTTTTTATCTTCCCCTAATGTTGGGAATGTCAGTCCATTTAGATGGATATTAATAAATTGAACCATCAATAACTCTTTCGTTAAATGTTATATTCCCAATCACCTTTTAAGGTCCCATATTTGTGTGTCGTGGTAGATCAATTTCAATATATATCACACAATCAAAATCTTAGAATGGACATATTTGGTTTCTGACCAAAACCCAATTATAATGGGGAGAAAATATTACAATATATTGGCATTATATGAATTGATACATGAACTTTTGCTCTCATTATCATACACTTAGCAAACACATCTAGTGATTGTCTCAATAAATCATGTATAAACTACATGAAGTTTTACGTGTATTGCAATGATCATTATGTTAAATTGATTTATTATCAAAATCATTATATCAATCTGGAATAATATGCTTGCTATCACATTAGCTAAGCCTTAATCACAAAAACTTCAGGTTGTGGATTTGATAACCATTTAGACGATGCATCAATTTTTAAAACACTAAATGGTATCATGTTGGATATGTATATCCTTTGCTTATTCCAGAATACTTAGGGATTCACACCCTACTTTTCATTGATTAACTTTTCTTGAGAACAAAAATTACATTTTATAATTTTCTGGAAGGATCTGTTAATTCTTCAATACATTTCACATTATCATTTTACTCGGTGTAGTCTAACCGGTCATGCCAACTGATTATGATCCATAAACTTCTTATTTATGATCATATATGTATTACTTGTAGGTAAAAAACACAAAATAGAATGTATGTATTAAACAATTTAATCATAATAATTTGATAGTCTATTATGATGTGAACAAACTTACATTTGAAATTAATCATATAATGAATCAAATTCAGACTCAGAATCATAAGGTGGTGAAGGTGGTAGAGTTAGTTGCATACTATTAGCTATTTGTTTTAGCATGTCTTCCAACCATTTATTTCTTTCGGTCAGCCGTTTTATTTGTTTAGACAAATTTTGAATCTGATCGTTTAACCTAGCCACTTCGACTCCTATTGAATCTGAAGGTAGATTCATTTGAGGTACCGTACACGGTTCTGTTATATTAATTGGTGTCAGTTGTTGTTCTACTTCGTTTAATAGTGATTGGAAAAATTGTTGCGGTAATGGTGATTGCAAAAATGATTCTGATGCTAACTGCTCTTGGAATATCATGTTTTCATCAAACAAAGTTTGTTGCATCGTTGAATCTTCCTCGAAAACTAAGGGTGAGATGTTTTGTAAGATGTTCGGTGCTAGTAGTTGAGATAGGTTAGTTGTAATATGTTCTTGTACGGGTGGCAGCTGTGGTTGCAGATCAAATCGATAAAAAGACGGTTGAGGAAGCTGCAATAATGATTGTTGTAAATTTTGTGTTGAGGTACTTTCTAAGATAACCTGAGCTTCCTCCGACTGGAATGGTTGATTTAGTGTATAATTATGAACAGGGGTTAGCCTAACAGTGTTAAACCAGATGCCTTTGGTGGGGATAATCCTTGGATAATCTGATTACTTAAGATACCTAATGATTTTGCTATTTTTGTAATGTAAGACCCTCCCATGAGACTTCTCAGAGGATTTATTTGTTGATTTAAAAGATATGTAGCAAGCTCATGGGCAATATTACAAGGAACTTGCTCAAAAATACTATGCAGATGGAAAAGGTCGGTAGCACTAACCCTATGTTGATTATTCTTGCGCCCCGTGATAGTGTTGGGTAAAACACGGTGCATATATTGATAACGAGGGTTTGTGAATTTCATAGAATTATTATTGTTACACCACTCTTTCGATGAATGGTCTAGCCAATATTCTTTCATTTCCTCAGAGGAATAAGAGGTTGATGCCTCCGTAAAAATAGGTTGTTTAACTTCTTTATCTGTATATATGCCCAGATGAACTGCGAATTCTGTTAATGACATATTATGAGATTGTCCACAAAGTCGAAAATGAATAGATTCATCGGTAAGACTTTTATCATATTTGAAATAGAAAGTGGACAAGAACTCATATACAAGTTCATCGTATGACGGTTCTAGGATGTCGAAGAAACGACGCCAGGGTATATTACGTGGTAGTAATCTCGCCAGTAAATCACTTGGATCAAACATTTTCCATTTGATACCAATCAATACCGCTAATAGAAAAAACTTCAAGATTCTTGAGTTTTTGATACCTCTCACGATTGGGTAAATCAGTAAACCAAAGGAATCGATGAATGTTTGCTGCATTTGAAGATTCAGCATATGCTACTAGAAGATTTGCCATTTGAATATTTGGTTTTGTTGAAACGAAGAAAAGTTTGGGTACGGGTTATTTTGGGTATGTGTTGAATTATATCAGAAGTTGTAGCTTATGTGTAGATTAGCTCGAGTAGTGAGTTTCTTATATAGATAAGAAAATTTAAGCTTACACCATACGTTTGGTTAAGGCTTCCATGATACGTTTTGAAACATTTCACTGTAGCTAGTAAATGTTATATTGCATAAATAAACATTAGATGCATAAACAAAAATGTTAGGTACATAAATAAATGTTAGTAGTCCCATAATTATTATATCTCCAGAGCAATAGGTCCCCTTGTACTAATTTTAATTTATCACATAACTATATTATAAGTATACATATATATATAAAGGAGAAACGGGATCTAAAAGATCATCCTAAAGGTGTATGGTTTTACAACTCACTGGTGCACCCTTAGGTTTTCAACCTATATATATGTATATATTTAAATATATGAAATTCTTACATTGAGTATGGTAATAGCTCCTTTGCTTGATTGACAGCGCTCGTGCTGATAACGTGTTATAAAACTAGCCTAAAAGCTGAATAATATAGAAGATAAGTAGAGAGAATTTTCAGAGGATTTCTTATATATATTTCTTGGTACACCAAAACTATAATATTACATGAGTTTATATAGATAGAAGAAAGAAACTATGTTGTACTGTGCGTCAATAATTCGAACGAATTATTGAAGTTACTGTGTCAATAATTCGAATGAATTATTTCCTTTACTGTGCGCTTTTACTGTGCATCTAGTTATCATCCATAATGATTCATAGCATTTATTATAATTTGAATTACAATAAACGAAATAGCAGAAGATAAAACAGAGGGTGGCTGAGGCACGTGTTCAACACGCTTTTCTTAAAACAGATTTCAGATCAGACAGGTGAATCATCTGTTTCCCAAGGTACAACAGCCCAAGCAGGTTGTATTGTCAAGATTAACCTAGCACCTAAAAAATATATCTAAAACAAGAGCACGTAAAGTCAAAAAGTCAGGGAATTCGTTAGAGGTTTCATGTGTTTTTGAGAGCAAAGTGTGCTATCATAACGCCACTTTACATCCATATCCCTTCTCTTGAGCCTGGGCGCGTCGAGTGCTTCGCACCCTCCTAGCTACCATGGGTCAGCCTTGTCACATAGGAATACATTCATCTATAGGTTTTTACTTATAAACCATCACAAGGTTTATTTCTCCACCTTTGTTGGAAAAGCACAATTTTCCATGCATCAAAGTTCCAACACACATACTTAAAGCTTATATCTCTCATTCATCTTAGCTTTAATCACTAAAGAATCATTATATGAATCACAAATATAATAATTATTTATAAATTTCCAACAATCTCCTAAATGAATAGAGATATACCAATACACTCAGATGTTATAATTGAATTTCAGTGGTTAAGTAATGTAGGATAGCTAGGTTTCCCATACACTCAAGCAACCAATTCATTAAGTGTGGTTAAAGGGTAGCATCAATCACATGCATATCTTATAAATGTTACCATTTCTATAGTATACTCACAAATAAGAATAAAAATGTTTGTTTTAGCCACATTTACATAATAATACCGTCGCAAAAGGGTTGTTGTAATCAAGCATTTTGTCCCAATAAGTATGGCTATAAACTATTTCTAGATGCACAAGAAATTTTATAATTTTAGGAGTGACTATTGTCTAATCTTTGGTCACACATTAAATTTTTCACATGTATTTGCTATCATTCCGTCTTACAAACAAAATAACAAGTAAAAATGGTGTTGCTACTAGTTATGTAAAGCCACATGATAAATTGTAGTCTTAATCTGACTATTGTCTTACCTTTGGTCACATATAATATTTTGGGGCCATAACATTTGCTATTGTTTAGTCATAGAGAAAAAAATTCAAAGAGGGAATGGTGTTTAAATGGTTATGTAAAGCCGTATGATATTTTGTTATTTTTAGTGTAGATATTGTCCAAGCATTGGTCACACATACTATATATTTCCCATGACGTTTGCTATTAGTCCATCACGTAAATTAAAGTGGAGTGTGTCAAATGGCTTTTTAAAGCCACATGAAAAATTAAAATCTTTCGCGTGGCTATTGCCTAACCTTTGGTCAGACATAATTTCTTTTGGCCATTCCTCGCACAAACAAAAAAACAAAGTAACGATATTGAGGCTAATAGTATGTAATGACACATAAAATTTTGTAATTATTAGTGTGACTATTATTTAACCTCTGGTCACACATATTTACTATGGTTTTATATAACCATCTATGTGTAATTAGATATTTTATTTTCATTTTTTTATATTTTTAAACAATTGATAGCAACATTAAACACGAGAAAACTTAAAATACAAATGATATACAGAAAAATAAATCAATTCTTGGATGGGTTTTATCTTCTTCTTCATTTCCTTTTTTCATGTCATTTACCGTTATAAAACATTTTTTGTGCATATTAGAAAGTCTAGTTTAAGTGTTTTATCTCTAATTCCTTGGTGACTCTGTACCTAGAGAAACAAATATGGAAACAAATATGAATAGTTGTCTTCGTTGTACTTAGTTGTACTTAATCATATATTAATTACGAAACAAAACTTTTTGTCAAATGTATTGAGAAGGGATCTTGGCCAAGGAACAAAACTACCTAATACCTCTACAACTGTTTTGAAGTCTCTTGTTTGTATTGATAAAAATGTTGCCCCCTTTATAACTTTTAAAGAGAAACTCTGTGACAATGACTTGAACTCCATGAATGGTTTACTGTTACTTGGAAAGTAAATTGTACTGAATGCCAGGTAGTTGTTCAAAAATAAAGAACACAGAGCACATTTAGATGCCTAAAACAATGTATGGGAAAATGGTGCGGTCATCATCGTGACTGGTATTCAGAGCTCATGCCAACACAGCTTTCTCTAGATGACATTCAAGCAAACAAATCGCACATTAAACACCATCTCTTACTGTCACACCCCGATAGTTCCCGGTGGGCCCGGATGGGGTACATGACGAGATTGATATCAAATACACAAATAGCACAGCGGAAGTCTTGGATTTAAAATATTATTACAAATATAAGTGTACGAATGTTCCCAATATAATACAGACGGAATTGTTTAAAAGATCCACAGGCGGATCGAAAATACAAAATGAAATAACAGACTATTAGGCTTCAAATGCAAAGAGTTGCAAATTCCTCTTAAGCATTACCGGGAACTTCCAGCCTATTTCATAACCTTGCAACCTGTCACTTAGTCTTTTGAACATACGTCAGTTTACACTGATAAATACAAATAACCGTCATATTTTGAAAATATTTCAAAATCATTTTCATGTACACAATGGTACATATATTTTCATAAATAACTTGGGATAAACTATTTCTCATGTTATCAGTTTTACAAGCTTGACAATTCATACGGGGCCCAGAAACTATGCTGAGGCATGAATAACCGACACATCACTTTAATTCTCTTATTAGGAATACCCTTATTGGGCAAACCCGTATTGGGTTATAAAAATCATTTTAATATAGCATTAGCATCTTTCAGATGTATGCCTACACCCCGTGCTTAGGTCGTGGCCACTTGCAATTAAATGAGCCGAAGATATCCAGGACACAGTCGTATTAACCCCCAATGACTTAGTTCAAGCAAAACGAATTAAAACGGGTATTTGAATTCCAGATACATAGGTCATTGATCCCATGCCTGGCCATGCGGTAATAACATACCGTATCCCAAGCCCGTATAGGTAGAATAAGTTTAGAGTATTTACCTGGCTTAATAACCTTACAATGCAAGATATAATATCAGCTCAGCCAATATATCAATTAACGATGCTTGGTTGCAATCTACTAGAATGCCGTTGTCTGGAATGAATGGTATAATAACCAATTAGAATGTTAACGAGTCTTATTCAAGTCAAAGACTTGTACCGGTTAACTTAATTTAACAATAACAGTATGATACGCTAGATTAAGCGATGACCGGATAGATTGTAGTTTAATCCCCACAAGTACTAAGACTTGTATAATATGGGTAAACAATATACATTCTGGAATTTGAAATGAATATGAAAATATTTGACCATTTCGGTAAACTTACGTAAACTCGTTACATAAGTTAACCGTACGCACATAGGCGGTATCGGGTGAACGAATGTAATGCCTTGCTTTTTAGAACTTCCTGTATTTAGAAAGCTTGCCTTGTATTCTATTTATGGAAACTCGTATTCTTTTGTAATCGTATTCGTTTGCTAATCAGTTTAAACTGGTACTATCATCATAATAAAAACTTGGTCATTTTACTTAAATTATGCATTTATTATACATACTCGCTTTATCTTTAAGTTACACGCATATTCGATGTACATCTATCTCACGCGCAAATACATACTTATTTTACATGCAAACGATCAAAAATACGTATTTTTATGCATGTTATATATGCAAATACTTGGTTATACATTTATAATACCTAATCCATACTTCTATACTTGTTTAATACTTAAATATATCTTATTTATACATAAAATAACCTAAATGATGCCAAGTGCCAAACCAAATGGACTGTTTATGTAAAAAATGAAAGTTTCTCGGCAGAACCCGGCCACGACACGCGGCAATCCTTGGTCCACTTCCACGACGCGCGGGGAGACCCGATCCGCATCAGCCTTCTTTTCAGCGTGCAATTGGTCCATTTTCACACTCTTCTCCCACCTAATTGTCTTTATTGCTCAACTAGCACACTTTAAAGTCTAAACCCTAATACCACACTATAAATACAAGTCCTCCACACTCACCCAACACTTTACACTCTCTAAATTCACTCTCAACATCCCACAATTCCTTCAATCTTTCAAGTGTTGACAAATTATACCTTTGCTCAAAACAGTGAGTTTTGAGCACTTTTCTTCTACTTTTTTCTCATGATTTCTTGTACCAATCTACTTGGATGACCTTCAAGAATGTTATCCAAGATTCACCAAGGTGTAATAAGGTGATACATCACTTACATAAGGCTCCAAAGTCAGATTTACATTATGATTTATGAAAACTTTTACAAACTCATTTCCTCTTATTGTTTATCTTGTGGATCAATGAAATGAAACTTGTTTATTAAATACTTGTCACAATTAGTGTTATGAAGTCTCGATCAATTTTTTTCGTCTCATTCCGATGTTTCCGCCATCTATTGGGGTGTGACATCGGATGAGCTATAAACAAGTTCAATATGCCAAAATATTTTAATTATGTTATAACATCAATAGGTTATTGGTGTGTGTATAGCGCAATATGATTTTATTAATACTTTAAGCCCATTTTATGCATTTGTCAAGTTTTAAATTTATCAAGCATGATATTATACTAACACTAAACACATACTTGGGCAAGTGCACCCATCGCGAGCGTAGTATAGTGTTGGTAAGATACCGAGGTCGTCCAATGACACAAGAGCTTTTAATACTGGTTTATCCTCAACGTCTAATTGATCTAAAGTTTGAGAAACGTTTTGAAACATGAAAATAAAACTAAAAAAATGAAAAGATAAATAAAATGAAAAACAAATGGACAAGATAGAATCACTTGGATCCAACTCATCTTTAATGTATCCTTTGATGATTTTCGCACTTTCGGACTTTTTAAGATTTTATGTTAGTTATAGTAGTAGGCCCCTCTTTTGAATGTGACGTTACCCTCAACCCAGTGGTTTGAGTCAGCAGGGATACAATCCCAAAGGGTCGGAATATTGAAAGACAATTAAGTTAGTTATTAATGCGAAAAATGGTAGGCCCCTCTTTTGAAGGTGACGTTACCCTCGGCTAAGTGGTTTGAGTCAGCAATGATACAATCCTAAGAAGCCGGTTTAAAGTATTAATAGTAGTTTACATATGAGGGATCAAGCTATTCGCACCCCCGCCATCCAATACCGTTGGGCATTGAAGGAGGTCCTAGTAAGCTTGAACCAAGTCCTCGCAGGATCTATACACTGAAAGAGACAAGAACTTTACCAAACCACCCTCCTAACCCCTTTCCAGGAGTTAACGCGCTTTATATAGACCGTAAAGACACGAATGAGCAAATTAATGACATCATGAAGAAATGGTAAAGAAAATTCATTTTCAACATAAGAAACTAGTTATTAAAGTCATTAATACAAACCCAATTAAAAAGTGCCGAAAGATTAAAAATCAAAAGTGATACATTAAAGACTTGTCTTCGCCAAGTGATGTAAGAGTTTAGCAAAACATGGCCTTTGATTGACAAGAACTCTTACGATCAATCTTGGATCCCGAGACTACTACACACTCTAAAGATGGATGATGGTGGTAGGTGTTGGTGTTGGTGTTGTAGTGGTGGTGGAGTGGTGGCAAAGTGGGAGAGAAGTGGTTTTCCAAGGGATGCCTTTGAAGTGAACCAAGCACCCCAATTTATAGCCAGAACAGGTCGGGCGTGTCACGTTATTCCTTCTTTTTGTATTTATGCTGGTTTTGGCTGCTTATTTGTTCCTTTTGTTCTTTTAAGCTCGTTGTAAGTCCCAAAACTATCAATCGGATATCAAGATCATAATCAAAAGTGCGGAATACTAATGAAAGTTAGATGAACAAGAACGAAATTGATTGAATAATCAAAGTGCACACGGTTTCTAAGAACCGTCTAGTACACGAAATTCGATAACTCTAAGAAGAACAATAAATTGAACAGCCACCTTCTAATGAACTAGGTTCACCCTATTTATAGTTAAGTAGGGTGACCTAGTTACAAACTGGGCCAAGCCCACATGCACAATATTAACTAAATAAGCCCAAATCACTTAAATAGACCACATGGCTTATCCCATTATTATCTAACTCACTACAAGGCTAAGCCCAATATCCTATATTTGTGTTTGATAAAGATAAGCGTAAACCTACTCAATTATATGGCCTTACAATATCCCCCTAGGTTTATGCTGTCTTTGTCAAACTGTTGTCTATCCCATGTCTCTGTGGGAAGATCTTTCATCTTATAATCTTCAAACTTGGGCTTTTAGTTCTTCTTAATCACGATCAGCTTTACTTGAAAATCTTGTTGAAAAGAATGCAAGAGGAGGATTCTTATCAACTCTTTTCTTTGTCAATATCTTCTCTTTCAAGTAGGTTCACAGGTACTTCTTCAAATGTACTATCACTGTCAGATGATGACCTGTATCTTGTTCTTCTGACTCAGGTACATCTTGCTATTGTGATGCTTCAAGCTTTGTCAGCAACCAACGACATCTCAACCTTCAACAACCCCTGTTTCTTGATTTGAATTTTAAAATCTGCACATACTCAGAAATTCATAAGCAAACATTTCTGTGCAACAGAGGGAAATACCACATGAACACTCAGTACATCCAAGTATTTGTACTCGGATTTCACAATTCAAATTTCTTTCAACTCATGATGATCAATCAAATCTTCAAGAATGGTTAATTTTTTTAATAAAACAAATAAACACTCTATTTTTTGATTTTTTGATTTTATAAACATAAAACACTGTTTTTGGATTTTTTTTAACTCAGAAACACAAATAAACAAAGAAACTAATATACAATTACAGTTGCAATGGGATCAAATCACTGGGTTTCAGGCTAGACTACACTTATCAACACTAATTTACTTTGGGTGATCCGAACGATTGCCAGTATATTTGTCCACTTAAACTTATCTCCTTAGACCTTTTTCATATAACGGTCTGCAACTGATTTATCATGTTTTTTTCAATTTTAGTTAATATGAACACTCAATTTAAATCACAATCAAATCCTGGAATTTTAATCAGAACACGCTATCATACATGCAGTTTCCCTACCACATATTTCATAAGCCGTTCTAGGATTCTGAAACCTTGGCTGGGACTGGATTGAGAAAAGAACATAATAGATCAGCAAGAGAGATGGATATAATATACAGATCAGATGAAATCTCAATTTGATATAGGTTTTTCCGGGTTTCTTTTGGGCACTTGAGAGCCTCTTTCGGGTGTATTTGATCTATATCACGACAACGTACAGCTAGCTCTTTGCTCACGCAAAACAGAAGCCGACGTTGCCTAGCACCTCCAGGTCTTTGCTCATGCAAAACAACGGAGATACACGAGTTGGTCAGAAAAGATTTCCAAACTAGAACGAAATTGTGTGTATCGGGACGACACACGCGCATTCAAATAGCCATGTCCTAATTCCAAGTGATGTACTTTCCTGAGGTCATAGAATAATATTAGTGTTCTTCGCAGAACAAGTCAAAGAATCCAGCCATCAGGATAAAGCCTACCAACAAATCGCTCTAGAGTCAGACCATTTCAATATTGGTCTTACATGAGTCAGCCTTAATCCACATAGTGAAATTCTTTCATTTCCCATGTATGCAACAAAATATTTTTTATTTTTCTGTTTTTCGAATGTTTTTGTATTTTCTCATTTTCTCTCTCTAATATTTACAGATATCTCTGGATATCCCCCTAAATTTTTGCATAAATCTTATGCGCAAATTTACCTAATAAAGAAAACGTATGTACAAAGAAAAGCACAAAAGAAAATGAAAATATTTTTGTTGTTTTTGCCTAACTGTTCCATCATAAGATTTAAGACTAATCAATATCGAAATTAGAGCATTAAATTCAAATGTGTACCTTTTTGCTGATCTTGTCTAACCTCTCTTATCTCCTTTAAACGAAACATATCGACTGTAAAGAAATATACATTTTGCAACCGTGAAATGTTACCAGTTATGTATCTGGAACAACCGTTATCAACATCCAAGGATTGTCAACAGCTCCTCCTTGGTTGTCCCTGAAAAGTAAGGAGATCAGTAAGACATTGGTACCCAGGCCATCGTGGTCCTGGGTATTCCTGAAGCATCAACATACGACACTTCTCGAAAGCACATGTTCCCTTTAGATTCAAGGACCGGTGATGTTGCTGCATTATGTTTTGCCTTCCAAACTTGTTTTGGCTTCTCTAATTTCTTAGGTGCCTTGGGCAAAACGGTTTGCTTTTCAACCTTTTTATTTTTCAAAACTTGTTTTGGTTTCAAAGCTTGTTTCCTTTTTTGCTTTTATAGCATTCCAATCCCCATCAGATGGTTTAACCTGGGGATGTTTATTCGTCATTGCCTTAGGCTTTTCAACCTTCATTGGCTTAGAATAAGATCTATCTCTAGGTGTAACCTTCTGATGTTGTGTATAGTATGGCACATATAGACGATATGTGCAATTCCTTGCAATGTGACCGGGTATGCCGCAGTTGTAACATGTTTGCTTCTTTACGTAAGGAGCATATCCCGATCCATTCGATCCAACTGATGCTGAGTTTGAGTTATATGACCTGTTGGATGATTTGTTTGCAGATTTTTTAGCCTTTATATCATGTTTCATCTGTTTGTCTTTACAACAGTTAGCACATTTACTGGATTTAGCATTTTCATTTCTAACTGTTAGCTTTGGAGGCACATATTTATTTGAAGGGCCTCTCAAAGCTGGCTCAGAAACAGGCTTTCTCACATATGGAGAAGCATCAACAGACAAATTCGATTTTTTTAGAACAAACATCGTCAGCCACTTGGCAAACAATATCATCCCCGTCAACCCTATCCTCAATTTTACCTCATCTGCACATGAAGTAGAAGCATCAGTAACGTTCATTTGTTCACAAACGGTGTCAGGCGAAGCCGTAGTAACATGTTAATTCTCGAGTAACACTGTTTGTTCAGTAATTTCAGAATCATCAATATTCAAAGATGGAGCAGAGGCTTCTGTTGTCAATTCACCACTAGTCTCAACAGAAGCTCCTGATGTCGATTCTGATTCTACTTTTATCTGTTCCGATTCAACTTCTTCAGGTGATTCGTTACTAGACTCGGCTGGATCAACTAACTCTGACTTTTCACAGTTAGTTATCTCTGAGGAGTCATATGACGAATCAGATGAAGAAGTCGATTCATTTTGTTTCCCAGACCCAAACCCTTTCATGAATTAAATCAACTCTTTGATCATGCCAAACTCAATATTATCTAAATTCACTTCAGACTCTTTTTTTGAGGTTGCACTTCAGATGAATTTTGAGAAAGACTTGACTCAGTATTATCTAATACTTGAAAATGTTTGTCAATATTAGCATTATTCTCAAAATTTAGAGTCTCGGTCTGGTTTCAAACGTCAGCAGGTTTCAAGAAAGTTTTTTCAAATGCCTGTTTTTCTAGAATAATTTCGGTTTTATCTGGCCTTGTGATTTTAACTTTCTTTGGCTTAACAGGCTCAACCTTCCTATCCCCGGGCTTCCCATATTCCATTTCAGGCAAGTCGGCTATCTCCTCCTCAGTCATAGGAATAGAGGTGTAATTGTGATTGTATGGTGGAGGTATGCCTACAAATACCAATCCCTTATTCCTCACTTCCTTTTTACTGTATTTTAACTGTTGATTAATCATTTTCCCGACTTTTTCACTAGACACGTCAATTTTTTTAAAATTAAATTCCGTGTTTTCAAAAGTTGATTTTAAATCATTAAGTTCAATAGTTAATTTTTCAGACAATTCTTTGAAGTGGAGATATCTATAATTTGCTTCACTCAGATCGTTATGCAACTTACGGATATCACACTTTTGCGCCTCCACCATATCCTTGTATCCATTCAGTTTCTTTTTAATTTCTTAACTATTAGATCTTGTATATTGAAGTTGCATAACGAGCGAGTCTGCCTGCTCTTTGAACCCTTTAACATTTTCCCTACATGCAGGAGTACAACATATGTTGTCTATACATACCTCAGTGGGAATAGGAGTGAAGTCGTGAATCTGAATCGACATTTCTAAGAAGCAAAACTGTGATCCCCCGGAAATGTGATCCCCCAAAATGTGATGCCCCGGAAATTTGCGTATTACCGAAACGAATTAACTCAAACCCTTTACCACACGCACGAACCAACTTCCTGTACCACGCCTCCAAACCTGTCAAAAATTATTACCAAACAATAACAAAACCTTTTTTTAATAAACCTTTTTAATTTAATTAATTTTTTTAATATAAAGATTATTTTATATATAATAAAAGAAAAACTAATTTAATATTATAATTATTATTATAACTATATATATTATTATTAATATTATTATTTATTAAAAAAAAGAAAACTAAATTGTTTCTTCTTCTTCTTCAATAAACCACACGTCCAAAACAACAACCCTAATTATTTGAACCACAGCCGCCGGAGATGATGATGATCGTGATTATGATGATCGGAGTGGCAGGTTATGGAAGTGACGATGTTTACAAAAACTATGAAGATGATGATTATGTCGTGAAGTGTGGTGGTAATGGAGGTTGGGTGAGACGATGATGATGAACGTTGGAGAAGTGTGATCATGATGTGTGCCACCCATGCACAATAATTGGGAACGTGAGTTAGTTTCTTAGTAGTGGGTCCATCTATTTAGGAATTGTAGCATGCAACTTATCTATTTATATTTTTGTACGTTTTCATTTTGAGGTCTCAATGAAGAAATGAATTAGTAAATCTGGTTTTCCTCTAATTTGCTTTCTGGCTTCTCTCTATGATTTTTTGGGTCATTTGATTACGACTCGGTTCGTAACAATTGGTAATGATACGAACCGAACCAAATCGTAATCAAATGATCCAAAGAAAATAGATAAGAACTTGATAGAAAACAAGACTTTTGGAAGTGACTAATTCATTTCTTCATTCATATGCATAAACATCAAATGGCTTACACTATAAATACTTAAAAGATAAATAACTACCCACTAACCAACTATCTTGACCCACTATCTATAATTCAAAATATGCTTAATTAATAAATAAACTACATATTAAAACAAAACTCGACAACTACTGGCACATAACATTCCCTCCCGCTCAAAACAATCCTTGTCCTCAAGGATGTAATTGGGAGATTCTCAGTAATAGGCCACGGCGGCCGCCACTCGAGACTTCTGTCCGCATTCGGAGAAGTATTACGCCATGGCAGTTGCCACTCGATTTTTCCGGTTGCATTTGGTGTGGTCTCGATCGATCGCCAAGGTGGGCGCCATTCGCGTCTCCTTCTGACACCATGCGCGAAACCCATGATTGGCTCATCTTCATTCGTTGCCATCTCACATCCTAAGTGAACCCAACTAGTTAAATGTACTTCAGTTATGGAAATTGCAATTTGAAATTTCATCACGTGAGACTTTGATGCTTCTAGAGGTATTAGATGAAAAGGGTAATGCACCACATTTTTACACCGAAGGGCACGAACAAGTTTGGTGACCGGTGTCGGAGATGAGCATGGGGCAAACAGGGCAAGTGGCGGCGATGGTTTTAATGTAGGTTGTATATGAGGGGCGGGAACTTGTGTCATGGGTTGGAAGGGTGCAAAAGGTCGAGTTGCCACTGTGGGTTTTGGGGTTGCAGGTTGTTCAAACGCTGGTACGGTTGTAGGTGGGTTGAAGTTAGTGGAATTTGGAGTGGCGGTTGTTGGCGGTGTGATGGCGGAAGGTAACAGCGGCGCTAGAGCGAAAACTGGTGTTGGAGGTGTATTCATTTTAGGGGCTTCCCACGCTGTTTGAATTGATCGAAACTCGTTGCAAAGGGTTTGCAACTGAGACTCGAGTTTCGCAAGCGATTCGTTCATCCATTGATAGAACTCAATTTCGGATAGAGTTTGAGCAGCCATTGGTCCAGGGGGATCACGACAGCTCTGATACCAAATGATACGAACCGAACCAAATTGTAATCAAATGATCCAAAGAAAATAGATAAGAACTTGATAGAAAACAAGACTTTTGGAAGTGACTAATTCATTTCTTCATTCATATGCATAAACATCAAATGGCTTACACTATAAATACTTAAAAGATAAATAACTACCACTAACCAACTATCTTGACCCACTATCTATAATTCAAAATATGCTTAATTAATAAATAAACTACATATTAAAATAAAACTCGACAACTACTAGCACATAACAGATCAATAACTGTGGAGGAATGTGGAACGAGATCCGGAACGACGTGGGTTGCAGGTTATGGCTGTGAACTTGAAAACAATTTCTCAACTCGAAAACTCACACTCAAAGGTTCGAAATCTGGAAAACAATTGGTTCTCATGAACACGGTTGCGGTAATGTGCGGTGGTCTAAGACGAAGATTGAAACCGAGGTGATGTTGTAGCCTTTTATGGAAGATTGAAACCGACGTAGGCGGTAATCGAAAACGCTGATGTACAGAGGTTAAAGGTGGTGGTTGCAGAAGTGTGCGGTGGACGACGGAGTGTGCAGTGGTGATGGTGTGCAAGATTGGTGTACGGTTCCGGTGTGCGAGGTGATGAAAATTGTTGATCAATGGAGATGGTGTGTGATTGATGATGATATTGTTTGCTGATGAGGAATGATGATGAAATAACAATGACCAGTGATGAAGTTCAATTCGGTGATGTGAAGATGATGATGGATGGTTTGATGTCGCACAGTACCAAAGAAGTCGCACACTAAAAGTTTATTGAAGCCACACACTTTACCTTATTGGTCGCACACTACGTTGTAAAAAGTCAACCAAAATCTGTCGCACAGTAACCAAAGCTTCACACAATTTCCAGATTCAACTTTATTTGTAGCACACTTAATTTTAACTTGCAATCTGTCGCACACCTGAAGATTCTAATCGCACACTTTATCTTCGTAACAACTTCCTTGTGAAGAAATTAACAAAATAGATCCCGAAAATCAAGGAATTGATTTTGAAATTTAATTTCTAAGAGCGTGTTTCCACCAATATTTCCTAAAAACAAGGAAACACTTTATCAATTCCTCCAAAATAGATCAAAACATGAAAATTAAAAGTGTTCTTGATGTCATCAATAATTTCTTCCTGTTCTTCGAATCTCCAGACGATTTTCTTGTTCTTCGAATGATATCCAAGACAACCGAGCCTACGAAAGACTTTTTAGGCTCTGATACCAATTGTAAGTCCTAAAACTATCAATCGGATATCAAGATCACAATCAAAAGTGCGGAATACTAATGAAAGTGAGATGAACAAGAACAAAATTGATTGAATAATCAAAGTGCACACGGTTTTTAAGAACCGTCTGGTACACGAAATTCGAAAACTCTAAGAAGAACAATAAACTGAACAGCCACCTTCTAGTGAACTAGGTTCACCCTATTTATAGTTACATAGGGTGACCTAGTTACAAACTGGGCCAAGCCCACATGCACAATATTAACTAAATAAGCCCAAATCACTTAAATAGACCACATGGCTTATCCCAATATTATATAACCCACTACAAGGCTAAGCCCAATAGCCTATAATTGTGTTTGATAAAGATAAGCGTAAACCTACTCAATTATATGGGCTTACACTCGTTTAGTCCTGTAAATTCAAAATGAAGAAAGAAACGCGCTTTTTCCAACATTAGTACTAAAAGAGGGTTAGTTTTATGACTCAATTGATGTAATTTATATGTTGCATTTTGCACACATCAGTTATCAAATTTATATGATCTTTATGGTTTAAAACCAAACTATGCACCATAAGGGCATTTTAGTCGTTACATGGCATAATTCATGAACTTGTATAAAAACTTATGTTATGAACAAGTTCATTATGCCAAAACATGTTAATTATCTTACCATATCAGTAAGTTATTCATTTCATAAGTTTATCGTTAATTAAAACCAAGTTCTGCATAAAAAGGGCATTTTGGTCATTGTTAGGCATATTATAAGAACTTGCATAAAAACTCAAGAACTGATTATGATTAGGTAGTATAACCACAGAAGGTTATTCTACACTATTATATGATCATAATGCAACTTAGAATCAGTAGCGAAAGTTGCTAAATCGGGTCAGAATCAAAAGTCAAAGCAGAAGTCAAACTACTTGACTTTTGGTTGCAAACCGAAAGTTGCTAAATCGTTTTATAAGTTTCTGAAAATCTGTTGTTTGACTTTTCAATAAACATAACTTTGACCCATCATTTGACCAACTTAACGTGATTTCCAGGAGGTGCCCCTTTGAGAGATTAACACCTACCTTTTTATAATCATGTAGCCATGTTTGATTCGAACAATGGCTGGACCATAATGATCTAAACCGAAAGTCAAATCAAAAGTCAATTTGCTTGACTTTCGGCTAATAAAAGTCTATAAAATGAAAAGAGCAGGGATGGAACACTTACAAGTGGTCCAAGAAAATGTTTAGAACTTAGAGGGAGGTCCTTTTATGATCCGGAGCTCCAGATGAGATTAGAGAAGATGTTTGAAAGAAATGAGCAAGTATGAAGGTTTGATCAAGGGCCTATTTATAGTTGAAGAGGTTGGATTTGGATCAAGACAGGTGTTAGAGATGTTCTAGGATGTCTCCAGGTGCTTATGGACGTGTCAAGAGCTGCAAGAAGGTGGCATTATGCGAGCAAGGTAGCATGACGGCAGAGTTACTTGGTCTCCAAACAAAATTCTGCCACTAGTAGTCCCTTACGGAGCGTAAGGGATAAGTCCTTGCGGTCTGTAAGGACCTCATGCGCGCAAAAACAAATAACAGGCTTACAGACTGTAAGGGGTTTACCTTTGCGGTCCGTATGCGACCCTTCAGAACTCAAAAATTTGATATTTTTCATATTTGGTCCCTCCTCATTCAAACTTTCCCATCTTGACAAAACTAGTCCCCCTCGTCCAAATTATTAGGCATATTTGAGAGTGGACACGTGTTATTATATTATTCGACGAAATTTCTGAGGTGTTACATCCTCACCCCCTTAAAAGAAATCTCGACCTCGATATTTTATTAAAAAAGATGGGGGTACTTTTATCGCATAGTGGACCATCCTCCCATGTATACTCGGGTCTACGATGGGCATCCCATTTGACCTTTACAATGTAACATCTGTCAAAATCGGACCTCTGAAATCCGACCCTGATTGTAAAACCGGACCTTTATCAACAACATAAAAAATAAGAAATTATTATGTAATTAATCATCACATTTTGCGTTGGATAAAAACCGGAATAAAAGTGGAGCTTTATAAGCGAGACTCGGTTAACTCGGTTAATGGTTCTAAGGGAAATAATTAACTATGTTAAAATTGGTGGCTAAAACAAGTTTGTAACTTAAAAGGATCAAAACCGTCAAGATATTAAAGTTACAAGTTAAGGGGTTGTTTTTGTAATTTATGAAAACTATATATTTAAAACGGGTTAGCTAACTAGGTTAGTAAACCTAGTTAAGTTAGTATATATTTTAATTAACTAGATTAGTTTATTGGTTAGTTTATAAAAGAAACTTACTAACTGAGTTAGTGTTAGGGTTAATCAAGTTAATAGTGTGTGTAAGATTTTAGGGACCAATTTGTCATTAAATGGAAGTTATAAGGTACAGGGACCAAACTGCAGATTATTGAAACTTAAACAAAAATAAATTAGTGGGAAACGCTTGGTCCAGGGTTCGACCCAGGTACCTGTGATCAACAAGCAAGCACCAACCCAACTGAGCTGCAAGTGTTTCATGCTTAGCTTTAGTTATTTTAAACTTAACTGAGAATCAAGAAACGAAAAATAAATAAAAAATTAAACTAAAGGGATGGGACGGGAATCAAAACCCAGTCCCTTCACTATGATATGTAAAGCGTGAACCAACTGAGCTGGATGCTCTTTAGTGACGGAATCCGACATACTTCCCCTTTAACATAACGCTAACGTGAACCTGAATCCTTTCCCCTTCAACTTCTTCTTCATTCGCGACCTGAATCAATGTAGGCCCGAACCGACGCATGACTTGTAATGAGGGAGATCAATGTTTTACACAAACTAATCGTCCAGTAATAATCGAAAACCGATTTGAGTAACTTCAATTATAATCACCATGGAATCTCTTCAAGAACACAAAATTGGGTTCTAACCATATCGTTAAATTAGGTTCCAAAACTTCTACCATTCATTCTCCTAATCAAACCATCTAAAACCCCACTGAAATTTCTCCATTTCATCATCTCTACATCGCGAATTTAATCGAAGAACAATCTAGGGCTCGTATCTTCCACGGACGATATCTCCTTCAATTCTCAACCTTTTCAGGTGATTCCAAAGCCCAACTTGCTTAATGTTTCATGCTCTACAAAAATCCTCTATCAATTTCAGCGAAAGAAGGCTAATTTATCCGAATTTAGTTTTAGTTGAAATTAGGGTTCTTCATGCATAGAATTTTGGGCTTTTAGATTTGGACTTGTGTTTTGATGAAATTGAAAGTATAACATTGTTATATATCATACTAGTGTATTGTGTGTAAATTTTAGGAATTTTTAGATATCGATTGGAATTTTGGTGAATTATTTATGTTTTAATCACTACATAAATCGAATAAAAATACAAGATATTTCAAATAAATTCAATAAATAATTTTTTTGGGTATTTCAGATTATCTAAACATTTGGGATTTTTTTTATATTATTTTCCTTAATTTTTGGGGAACTCATAAATATAAAATGCATATATATATGTTTTAATTTTTTTAAAATACAAGATTGTCACACATAAAATTAATAAATATTCCTACTGATTTTTTTGAGGGTGTATAATTGTTATAGAATTTTAATAGATTATTTCTATAATTTCTTATAACTATTATGCAATTAAATAATGGGTGAAATTCTTATACAAATAATTCCCATTATAAAATTGTTGTTTTTAAATTAAAATTTGTAACAATCAATAAATCATTAAATCTATTATATGAATTAGATGTGTACATGAACTTATTTAATTATTGGCTTTGTCAAATATTTGAAAAACATTAAAATGGTAATTTTAATATTTTGCCGTTTTAATAAATTCTAAAACATATATAACTATTACTTTGGTTATTTATTTGTTGAACGAATATGATTTTATATATTTCCAAGTCCCCAAATAGGAGAACCCAATTTTCTAAAATCATTAGGTTATCCTTTCGTTTAGTATGTTTGTTATTTACAATATGGTTATTATCTTAGAATTCCACATATTCCAGTTCGTGCGGTAATTCTCATGGAGCGTTTCTTCGCAGCCTATGAGTAATATCTTCCACTTTCCCCTTTTTAACTTTTCAAATTTTTTGGTGCATTATGTTACACTTTTCGATTTACTTAACATGTTATTATGTGAACGTCTTATGTGTATTCTATTATTCTATATGCTATCTGATGTCAAGTCTATTGCATGCTATTGTGTCTAGTGGATTCATGGCTGACTAGGTTCCCCACTGCCATGGGTTGTAGCCTAGTATCGCCAACGGTATTAGACTGGCTCCACGGGGATTGAGTCTAATGCACGCTATTGTCAGGAGTCTATTTATGTTGGTCGTTTGTGTTGTTATTTGATTGTGTATTCTTGTTTGGTGAATTTGGATTTATGGATATGTTGACTATGTTAATGATCTAAGACCATTTACACACTAACCTTGAGGTGCATGTTAAAAATATTTTTTTAAAGAAATAAATATAAAATTGTTTTATATAAAAGGAGGAAATTATTCACCAACATATTTGTTAACCCAAAAATATATTTTTCTAACGTGGTGTAGGTTTTCAAAGTCGATAAACAAGTGATGAGGACACGTAGCATGTGCCTTAGGAAAGTAAATTGAAATCTTATGATATATTTGTTTTTTTAACAATGTATGAACAATATTGATTATTATATGTTATGTGACAATTTAAATGGATATGCTTTAAACATTGGAACAATAATTAGTTGTCATGAGCTATGGGGCAATCATCATGCCCCGTACCATCCCGCTGCGGGTCGGGGTGTGACATACAATAGGTATCAATTTCCTTCTGAGCTTCTTAACCTGTCGATCCTCGATCGAAAACGATTTCTCAACAAACCTCAGGTTTTCATCAATTTTCACATCGTGATGTGACATTGCTAGTGATTCATTGGCTAGACATTTCTTTAAGTTACAGATGTGGAACACATCATGAATTCTACTAAGCTCCTCGGGCAGTTTAAGTTTATAGGCCACTAAACCGACACATTCGATTATCTCAAATGGTCCAATATATCTCGGGCTCAACTTGCCCTTCTTTCCAAAACACATTACACCCTTCCAGGGTGATATCTTTAGTACGACCTTATCCCCTACTTGGAACTTAAGAGGTTTATGCCTCTTGTCTACATAACTTTTGTGCCTATCTCGGGTAGCTCTGAGACGATCACGGATTTGCACAATCTTATCCGTGGTCTCTAGGACAATCTCTGGTCCAGATAGTTGGGCTTCCCCAACTTCAACCCAATAAACAGGCGTTCTACATTTTCTCCCATACAAGGCTTCAAAAGTTTGACAACTGTCAAAATTCCAGGTATCCGTACAACTATTAAACAATGATTAGTGCTTAATGACTGTGCTGATTTACAATTAGTGAGTTGAATTGCTTTCTGATTATTGCCATATACATACATGTGCATCACATATTGCAAATGACATATCATTATTGCATGCAAGCTTTATTGACTCAAATGATGCACGAAACACGGTTAGCACAATTACCAAAAAAATCAGAAAAATGCTGACGGAGTTCAGTATATAGACAGACATGGTATTAAGACACAGAATGAGCCAGAAACCAAGAGTTACACTAGTATAGTGTGTAGGAAAGTAAGGATCACAAAACTGCCTTCCTAGTGATAGTTTAAGTGCCGGAATGTGCCTAAAACTCACTTAAATTGCTGAATTCAGCAAAAATCAGCAATAATCAGCATTTAAACACTCTAATATCTTGCAGAAATATGGTTAAATGGTCCAGAATACTTTCCTAAGTGCCGTGAATCAAAACAGTCACAAAAGGTAACATAAAGCACACTAAACTACATAGTTTAGCACCTTAACGAACCAGTAACCAACCGAACAACCGGACACTACCCGAAACACCAAATTTTCACTAGAAGCATTGTTTTAACATTTCCGAGCTAGATATGGTCCCCGAACATCATAACACCTCTTATAATCACATAACAACTAATAACACTAACTTAGCACTTGAAATCTAACTAAGTGAACTAACTAGCCATTACCACCCAACTAAACAACCCCCCCCCCCCCCCCCACCTTGTGGACGGTTCATGTGGCCCCCACCCCATGGATTTTATTTGCTTAATTTAATAGATTATGTTTCACTTTTAAAAACATATAAACCATTAGTCTTTCATGTGTTGGAAGTTTATAAGAAAACCCACAAGTTCTTGGACATCATTCTCATTTCTACACAAACATTTGAAGTCTTCTCCTTTCTCCCTCTTTGCTCTCGGCTGTAGCACACCCCACACACGTCCAACATCAACTTTCATCTTTCATTCAATCCACACATATACAAAGGTGTTAGAAGGTGTATAAGGAAGCTTGGAACTCTTGGAAGCTAAAGGACCTCTCACACAAGCTTTTATCCACTCCATTTTCATCTAGTGATCATCCTTAGCCTTGAGCTAGTAGTAAGATAATTCTACTCTTCATTTTACCTCTTGTTTTGGTGGTTAAAGGAAGATATAAGTTGTTAATCATGAAGAACACTGTGAATCTTGAATATGAAACTATAACATAAGACTAAATACATAAGAAATCATGATGTTTATGTGTTGTTATGCTTATTGATTGTTGATTGCTCATGTTATTGATGTAGATCATCATGTGATCTTGCTATATAGTGATTAAAGACATAATCTAGCATGATGAGAGGATGATTATGTTAAAGATCTATAGATCATCCACATGTAAATCATGAACTTGAAAGTATAAGTTATTTTTCTTGTAAAGTGATGAACAAAGTGAGTGTAAAGTCTTGTAAATCTATGATTTCAGGAATTACTTTTCAAGAAATCAAGTTAAAAATACAAGGTTTACTTAATCTTGGTTCTTAAAGAAATTAACCACATTTTTAGTGGTTAATCAAGTATAGGATCATGTATTTAACAAGAAAAATCCAAGAAGAAGTATTTTTAGAAAAATGATTTACAAGTTGTGAAGATCTAATTTCTTCAAAAATGAAGTTTTTAAATAAACAACCATACTTTAAAGGGTAACTAAGCTTACTAAACACACTAGTAAGTTACTACAAATTTTTGTAAATTTTCAAGTTCATGAAGTAGTAATTTACGCATGATTTTGGCAAATTGGTAAGTGTTGATTGGTTTATTGTTGGTTATGGTGATTTATAAAAGAAAATGATATGCTTTGAAAGCATGCAAACCTCCATTTTTAGGGGAAACTATGGCAAAAATTTTCTAAAAATTAAACACTTAGAAAAATATTTTTGAACAAATATTTACAAGCATCTTTTAAACCATGAATTTTCATATAAAGATTGACATAATTTTTGTTACAAAAATTATAAATATTGGAGGTTGGTTTTTGTAAATAAAAGTGACTAAATATGTATTTAGGAAAATATATATTTAGATGTCACCATGTGTGTGATTATTTGTATATTATGTGTATTAGTTATATTATTTAGGACTTGAAATAATATAACTCATCAAATACCAAAAAAATTACAATCCAAAATATTACCAAAATTCTAAGAGAATAAATATATAAATTATACCTAAAATATTAGAGAAACCGAACAAGGAATATATAACTCACAAAAATATTCTGGAATTTAATTCATAAGTATATTTTGGTAATTAATATTTTGGACACCAAGAGAACAAAAATATGATTTTTACAATTACTACAAAATATATCATATTTTTTACAAGGAAAAAATATATTATTTATGGGTAGATAAAAATATATATTTTCTTGAAATTATTAGAAGACATTATTTTTGGGAGAAAATATATATTTTCTTGAATAAACATGAAATACATTATTTTTCGGTGAAAAATAAGTTTTTATATATTTTCCAAGTTAAACTTGAAAATATATTATTTTTGAGACATATATGAAATTTATAAATATTTTTGCCAAGGGAAAAATTATAAGTAATTTTTCTATGTAATAAAATATATATTTTGAGAATATATATTGATGAATCTTTATTAGAAATATTATTCCAGAAAAGTTAATACAAAAATTAAGTATAAGAATAGTTAATAATTACAAGAAAATACGTATTCTCGTACGTATAAATATACACCGGAATACGCCATCGATTCTTGGCAAAAATATACAAGAATTAGAATACAAGCATAAATACACCCATCCTTGGGAAGTATATACATGTATAAATACATAAAAAGTAACAAGTTAAAATATATTATTTTAACTATTATTCCAAAATTTAATAAATATAATTTAAGTTAAAATATTTATTATTTTAACAAATAATTATATAACTTGGAATAATATTAAAGACATAAAGAAACGTAACTCAAAGACATTAATTAATACTAAGACAAGGCACGACGCGCTCGTCTAATAGACCATAGTACGTTGTAGGCAGTCGTGCACACCAGTAGCAGCTTCGGGTTACGTTGGATACGAAGAACACAAGATTGTGAGTTCATATCCCCCTTTTCTTTTAACTGTTTTTGGTTTATAACTTTGGGGGTGAAGTACATGTTACAGACTATTTACAAACGTTTATATGTGGTATGGTTAGCTAAGGAAAGGTACTGCTAGATCATGTAGTGGTGGGTACAACGCTTAAGACCATTAATCCTCGTTGTAGGACCGAGGGCCATGAGTGATAGATCTATTTGGGTGTAGCGAGCCCCACCCATGTGGACCGGGGTTTGGCCCATGAGGTGACTATGTCTTAAAGCCGGAAGCCCGGTGCAAAATCTGCTAGGTTTGAGCCTTCCTGCATCACGTCAAACATATTAATGGCCTTGCAAACCATTAATCGATCTGTTTTCCTTGTTTGCTTTAATACCGGGTTTATAAAACATACATACTTACAATGATTACAAAGGTTTATTTGTGCACACTTACAAAACACATGAACTCGCTCAACTTTTGTTGATGTTTTCAAACTACATGTATTTCAGGCAATTAAATGTGGATCTGGCAGGCGTTTGGAAGTTTCAAGTGATGTTGGAAATAAAAGATGACATCCGATGTCTAAGGGTTTGGATAGTGTGTCTTGTCCTGGATAAGACACATCATTCAAAGCCTGGTTTTTATTAATGTCTTTTGTTGAGTCCTTATAGAACTCTAAACAATTTGCATGGTTGTAATTTGGATTTGAAGTCTATGTTTAGATTCTAAAACAATGATGTTTGTGATGTTTTAAAACTTAATCAATGGATGAACATCTTTAGCTTTATCATATAGTTGTTTGTTATGGTTGAATGCAATAATATTAAGCAAGTCACACATAATCACGCTTCCGCAAAAGTCAGGGTGTGACAAAAAGGAATGGCCTTTATACTAGTAAGATAATTGTTATTGTAGGAGAATTCTATTAAGGGTAGGTGGTCATCCCAACTACCACCCAAATCAATCACACATGCCCTAAGCATCTCTTCCAATTTCTGAATAGTATGCTCACTCTGTCCATCAGTCAGAGGATTATAAGCCATACTGAAATTCAATCTTGTGCCTAATGATTACTAGAAACTTTTCCGGAACTGAGATGGATATCTAGTATCTCTATCGGATACAATAGACACTGGCACGTCATGTAGGGATACACTCTCTTCCACATACAACTTAGCCAATTTATTGAAACTATAAGTTTCCTTAACTGGCAAGAAATGGGAACTTGTGAACATGTCAGACGCTTAGCTACATAGGTGGCTATGGATTTCTTCATACCCATCCACCAGTAGGTGAGGCAACTGTTATTGCTTAAAAATTATAGATGAGGCAATTGTTCAAGCTTAAAAATTATAGATGCAAGATAGTTGCATAAAGAAGATGAGGAAACATACATAGTTTCTTAAAGAAGATGTATATGAAACATTTAGGCCAACTGTTCAGAAAATAATATAAAATAAAAAGAAAATAAAATGACAACTTTATTGTAATTCGAATTACAACAAATGAAAAAGCAGAAGATAAAACAGAGGGTGGCTAAGGCACGTGTTCAACAAGCTTCCCTTAAAACAGATTTCAGATCACCCAGGTGAATCGTCTGTTTCCCAGGATACAACAGCCCAAGCAAGTTGTATTGTCAAGATTAACCTAGCACTTGAAAAATATATCTAAAACAAGGGCATGTAAGGTCGAAAAGTCAGTGAAATCGTTAGAGGTTTCATGTGGTTTTGAGAGCAAAGTGTGATATCATAACCAGGGGCGGACCTAAGCCCAGCCCAAGGTGGGAGGGCGCACCCCCAGGAAAACCAAATTTAGTGCTAAGTTTCGTCGAAAATCCTGTCCGCACCCCTTGGAATTTTCCGTCCGCACCCCTTGGAATTTTTCGTCCGCACCCCTTAGGTAAAAAGTGTTATCAATTTCTATTTTAAAAATATTCTTTAGTAAACTCTTATTTCATAGAAAATACTACCTAAATTATATTACTTTTAATACCTAAATAACTAAACCCAAATACCTAATACATTTAACTAGCCCAATAAACAAACCCAACAAATCAACTTTGTTAGTGAATATTTTGCCTTTTTTATAGCCGCATACCACATTATGTTTGGCTTTTTTTAGTGAAGAACGTTTGGCTTTTTTTATGGTCTATATGTTGTTTAGATGATTTTTAGGGTGATTTACATTATGATATTTAGGGCTTGAATAGTTGATACATTATGTAATATGTTATGGAGCCATGAACTTATAGATCAATTTGTTTGTGATAGCCAATAGGAACAATGAGTAGGGACGTTATGGCGCGATTTCTTAAGAGGAAAGTTGATACATCTTCCAGATTCGTTGATGTGGATACTTGCGTTATCGGATTGGCGATGAGAATTTAAGTGAAGGTTGTATATGTTATATAGAGAAAGACTTGCTTAAGAAAGTAGGTTTAGATGATGTTTTGGATAGATTTCAAAAAATGTTTTTGATGACGTTTTAATTATGCTTGTAACAAGGTTTGACATGTTTTTGATGATTATATAAAGTTAGTTCTCTTGTTTTACATGACCCGACTCGACCCGAACCGACCCGATACGAACCGATTTTTTATTTATATACCTTGGGGCCTAAAATTTTTAAAAATGTTCCGCACCCCCATGGAAAAATTCCTGGGTCCGCCACTGATCATAACGTTACATCCATATCCCTTCTCTTGAGCTTGGGCGCGTCGGGTGCTTCACACCCTTCTAGCTACCATTTGGTCTATCTTGTCACATAGGAATACATTCATCTATAGGTTTTTACTTATAAACCATCACAAGGTTTATTTCTCCACCTTTGTTGGAAAAGCACAATTTTCCACATATCAAAGTTCCAACACACAAACTTAAAGCTTATATCTCTCATTCATCTTAGCTTTAATCACTAAAGAATCATTATATTGACTTGTTGATTAGCACTTTGACCATCTGCACTTGTTCCTCTAAACTTGATTCTTTGATGGCAGTAGTTTAATGCAGTTGTAATTGGGGCAGTTGGTTTGAGAAATTTTCAATGGGAGAGAAACTGCTGGACTTGTAGATTGTATTTTAACTTATTCAGGCAAGGATGATGGATCCTTTAGGTTTTGGCTTTCATCATCAGCAACTCCTATATAACCCAACATGCAACGAACAAACGCATATGAAATAAATAAATGGTATATATGCATCTAGTAAACATATATATATGTAGACATATAGTAAATTAATATTTGTAGTAACATACAGATCTAAAAATAGACAATGCTACACAAGCACTTTCACGATTAACTTGAACATAATGGATGGTTGGACTAACGAAGAGGTGGTTCTTCTCACAAGGACATGCGTCGGCGTGGCACATAGGAGGCGTCGTGGGTCTGTTGAAATGTGGGACTCAATAGAGGGTGTGTTTAATGAATTTATTGGTGAGAAGAAATGAAGTGTATTGGAGCTTCGTCAAAAGTGGACGCATATTTTTTACAGTAGTAGATATTCTGAGTTTGTCTTCAACGATGCTATGAATAGAGACGACGTTATAGGTGGGGAAGAAGGGGCTATCAGGGTTGCCCTTAACGCTAACCAAACAATTAATGAAGCACCATTTAATCATGTTAAGTGTTGGAAACTCTTTAAAAAATACACCTATTGGTTTGACTATGATCAATAAGTTGTTTAGTTTATGTATTATTAGTGTATGTGTTTGTTTTTCTATTATATACGATTAGTGTATGTGTATAACTATTATGTACATTTTGTTTATGTGTGTTCTATTGTGTATGTTTAATGTATGTGAGTTTCTATTTGCAAATGTGTATTCATATTATGCACTTTTAGTTTATGTATGCTCTATTATATATGTTTACTTGACGTGTGTTTAATGATATGCCAAAGTATTAATATAAGTACTAAAGTAATAATAATTGTGTCAAAATAATATATAAATAGAGGTACCACCATATAAAAAATCACTTTAAACTTCCCAACTAGACAAAAAATCATAATAAAACATCCCAAAATGAATTTAGGACCAAGTACGCCATCGGAGGAGGTGCTGGAAAACTATCAGATTCGACTTCTTCACGCATTGGAAGATACAAACAACATCCTTCATCTGGGTCCTCCTATTATGCATCATGTTTATCAGCCACTACCTCCGGTTCAAGGGCCGACTCAACCTCTTGTTCAACCAGTTCAACAATTACTTCATCCAGTTCCTGTTGGGTTTTTTGGCTATATGAAAATGTCCCCATCCCACATTGGTGCAAGGATAAAAGCTTGGGAGGACTCCAAGCCTATAAAAGAAGTCCAAGGCTTTGGTTTCAAAGCGCCCCAACCAAAAATACACTTGAAGTGTTTGGTTCTTTCTTTCTTTCTTTTCTAGTTCTCTTGTCTTAGAGTGTAGAAAGGTTTTAGTAACGCTTTGGAGAGTGTGGTTGTAATTGGGTAGGGGGAGCCTTGAGAGATTAGTCTATGTGATTGTAAAAATTTGTCGCATAATGGATCTTTCTTTCTGGAGGCCCGTGGGTTTTCTCCGGTTTTGGAGTTTCCACGTATATTCTTGTGTTCAGTTATATTTCTCTATTGTTAGCTTTGGGAGGGTTGTTGGGGATCCTGAGACCGCTTGTTTCCCAACAAATGGTATCAGAGCTCCAGGTTTTAGGGGAGGTCTCGGTTTAGAAGCTTCGTAGTATGCTCTGTGGTTGCAGCTTAGTCTGATCTTCCACATCAGAAACGAATTTTCTTGGAGGGTGTCTTTGTATTTTGAAGGTTCGTAGTATGCTCTGTGGTTGCAGCTTAGTCTGATCTTCCACATCAGAAACGAGGATTCGGTTGACTATTTTGTATACGATAAAATTATACAGGAGCTGGATATACGCATTTTATCCTGGGAAGGTTCTGGCTAGGAAAGACTTGGTACTTAAGTGTGTCCATTGTGGCCCACCTCTCTTTCCTGGGAATCCTTTGTTGGGTGTACTGCTTATATGTCACACCCTGGCTTTTGCGGAAGCGTGGATTATTTTGGTGTGACTTCTTAATACCATAGCAACAATCATAACAACGCTATATGATAAAAATACAAGACGTTCATCCATTCATTAAGTTTTAAAATACCACAACATCAGTGTTTGGAAAAGTCGATACTTAAAATAATTTTACAAATCATACTTGTCCAAAACGTGTTCATAAGACACAACAAAAGACTTTTAATAAAACGAGGTTTAAGACATGCAACCCGTCCAGGTAAGGGTTACACCTCCCAAACCTACTGCCCTGGATGACATCTTATTCAACGCAGCTTGACTTATGCATACTTCGTCAGATCCGCTAATTTCCTGAAATACATGTAGTTTGAAAAATCAACATAAAGTTGAGCGAGTTCATGTGTAAGTGAGTATGTATAAACCTTTGTAATGTGTCTGTATATATGAAAATCCCTGGTATGTAGCAATTAAGGAAAAAGAGATCACCATTGGGTTACAAAGCCAATGATATGTGTGAAGTGATGCAGGAAGACTCAAATCAAGCAAATTTGTGCGTCGGGCACATAGTCACCACCTGGCCCACTCAGCGGACTCAGGAGTGGGGCACGCTACACCCAAATAGATCTACCACTCATGTCCCTCGGTCCTACAACGAGGATTAATGGCCTCAAGTACCACCTACCCACTCACATGATCTAAGTAGTAAACCCTCCTTAAGCTAACCATACCATGTATGTAAAAGTCTGTAATAGTTGTCGCATGTATTTCACCCCCGAAGTATAAAACTGAAAACAGTAAAGATAAAAGGGGGAACATGAACTCACAGTATTGCGTCTTCAGTATGTGTAACCCAAGTCTCCTTAGCCAACACGACTACCTACAGTGTACTAACGTCTATTAGACGAACGGGCCGTGCCTTTACTTAGTATGAAGGTTTTTGAGTTACGTTTCTTGTGTTCCCAAAATTATTCCAAGTTATAATCATTAGTTAATGTTTGGATTAATTGCTAAACAATATTTCATATTCCTACTTCTCAGGTATTTTAACTTCGTATTTACTTCCCAAGGATGGGATACTTATACATGTATATTCGTATTCTTGTGTTTGTGAAACTTGCCATGTATTGGCGTCGTATCCCGGTGTAGTATTCCAAATAATAATATGCCAATATATTCTCAATATATTACTTCAAAACAATATAATATTCTAAATATATATTTAACCATTTTCGTGCATAAAACCAACCTCCGATACTTTGTATTTTGTTACAAAAATCATGGCGAGGTTTATGTTTGAAAAACATAGTCTAAAATATACTAGTAAACACTTGTCTAGAAAATATTTACTAAGTATTAGGATTTTTTTAGAAAATTTCGCCATAGTCTCCTTTGTAAATGGAGGTGTCCATGCTAAATAGCATATCATTTTCCTTAACATATAACACGTTAGATCGTTCTCAAATAACCAACCCGACATTTAGACATGCAAAATACTACTTATATCATTTCAGTTTCAATATACCAAACAGGGATGTATTCGGGCATTTTAATAGAATAGTTATCTTATTGCAAAAATTCCCAAATTTTTACAGAACGTCTTATACGATCCAAATATTATTGTGTAAAAATATCAGGGTCCAGTTCGTTACCAATATTTTATAACAATTTATTTACCGGACTGAAATCAGATTTGTCGCTTTCTGATTGCAGTTTACGAAATAATTCATCTAAAATTTATCGTAAATCCGTTTGACAAAATTCCAGTGGGAGAATTACTACGACATCAGTGGTCATCTATAGTACGATTTTCATGAGCTGATACAACATCGATTTCAAGTTATGACTCAAAACATATCACCCATTTACTGCAGTAAAAATTCAGCTTGAGCTGCTGTTACAAAACAGGTCTTTAAAAATAGTAAACTACCTCAAAAAAATATGATTCCAGTGCCATTTGCTTCGTTTTTCGAAAATACATAATTTAGGCTTTAGAAAATCAGTTTTTCGATTTATTATGATCTGTTTACAGCCCGTTGAAGTTGGCTGAAAATGTTATTCAGCAAGCTGTTTCTAGCTTAAATATTACTAAAACGCACACATACGATCACCATACTTCCTAATAACGATTACAACAGGTCATAAGTCATTTGCAGCAGGTTTTTGTTTATTTAACTCAGATTTATCATGTATCATCACCTCTCATTTCATGATCTTCATGTAACTTTATGTCTAAACTTTTATGTTTATGTTTTTAGTGTTCTTGTATCTCATATGATTCCACCATAAATAATCTTTCAACTACTCAAAATAGACATGAATAAGAGTAAACCGAGACTTACTACTAGCTTATAGCTAGGGATGATTCTTAGTGAAGAAGATGATGAAGAAGCAAGAAACAAAGCCCTTTTGAAGCTCCACAAGTTGCAACTCCTTCAAACCTTCTTCTATACTTGAATGAGGCTTAGAAATTGGAAGAAGATGATGTTGAAGTGGTGGTGATGGTGGGGGCGGTTATGTGAGCCGAGAGGGAGGGAGGAGAGATGAGAAAGATGGTGTGAAAATGTAAGATATGAAATGATATGGTGATATCTAGGAACCATACTTAATATCCTTCATTCCAATATTTTGCTTACTTCAACAAGTAATCAATCAAGAAGATATGATACATATCTTAGGAAGTATGTTGGTGGATTCTTGTGGGTCCTCTTGTGACCGTAAAAAGCATGGGAGGGGGGGTTATTTGTAACATTTGAAGATAAGTAGGTTCATTTTAGATTACAAGATCTTCATAAATCCTACTAAATCTAGCAAGATCTCATGGAATCAAGAAAGAGATCAAGGTGAATCAAGAAAAGAAATCTTGTAAGATTGAGAAATCTTGTGTGGGGTCCCATACATGGGCCGTAAATATACATTGGGGGGTAGATTGTAAATTTTGATGTTAGTTGGTAGTTACAAGTTACAATCCAAGTATACACTTACATATATTAGTTACTTGATATTTAGGGGGGTGTTATGGTGTACGGGGACCATGACTAGCTCAAAAATAATTAAACAATGTATTTGACAAAAATTTAGTGTTCCGGGTAATGTCCGGTTATCCGGTTAGATACCGTTCCGTTAAAGTGTTTAATTATTCTGTAAAGTGTCTTTTATATATATTTTTGTAACCCTTTTAATTCCCGGCACTTAGGAAAGTATACAGCACCATTCTGCCATATTTTTGCACCCTACTAGCATGTTAAAATGCTGAATTTTATTAATAAATGCAGAATTCTGCACTTAAAGTGTGTTTTAGGCACTTCCCGGCGCTTTAACTATCACCTAGTGACGCAGTTTTATGGTCCTCACTTCCCTACACTCCATACTAGTGTAGTACCTTGTCCCTGGCTCATACTGGCCTTAAAAACACTGTCTGCCTATTTGCTGGCATTGTCAGCATGTTTCTGAATTATCCGTTTAGTGTGCTAACTGTGCTTTGTGCATCAAGTATGTCACTAATGTTTGTATGTAATAAATGGAGTGACGGTATGAAATGTGATGCATATGTATGTATGGTACAAAAATCATAAAGCAGTTTAAATTGTCAATTGTAATCAAGCACAGTCATTAAGCACAAAATTAAGATTAATTAATTGTACGGATGCACGCAAATTTGACGGCTGTCACATTCTCCCCCCGTTAAGAAAATTTCGTCCTCGAAATTTGTACTACCTTATCTCCTTAGGGTTTCATTATGCGTGTATGTATATGAATAATACCGAGGTAGATAATCACTAAACCGAATCAAACCTTATTCACGTTAGGTGAGTCCAAGAATATATAACAACACGAATCCAATGGTTAAAAGGTATGTGCTTTTAGCATTTGGTGTCGAAGGTACAAGACGTATCGACGTATAGTCTAGTGTAATCCAGTTACAGGGGTTCCACAACAAAAGGAGTTTTGACTAATAGGATTCTTAAACGATCGGTCACAGTATGCAACTTTCACAACCATAGCATCTGCTGTATGGACTCAAAATCAACAACTTGGAGATGACAATGACCTGTCAACTTTCGATTAAGTATATGGTAAGGACTAGTGTGCTGACATTCTCGAATTGCGAAAATACACCGAAATGAAGTACAAGCAAATCTGGTGTATCATTGTCTTAATTCGTAGTTGCATCAGAAATGTTTAAATGACAAGTCAAACAAAAGTATAAGTAGTCTTGTGTGAAACAGTTGACCATGATTAGCACAAGCTAATGACACCACAAGGTTTCGTAATGACGAGATTCAATAATAGTGGTGACTGAACAAGTTCACCGTGCCTGAAATCAAATGAAAGTGCACTGAGACAATCTGAAGATTTGGTTTACGCAATGTCGTAAAGTTTCCAGTTGAATACGGAATGTCAAAAAGCCACTGTTTTTTATCGAAGGTGAAAAGTATTAAGTACCGCAAGGTATTCGATTGAAAATGAAAGAATCGTTAGGAGGTACATTGTTCTTATGAAATGAATCTATGTACCATTGCCATAACACACAACTGTGTAGAGACTGCTTTAATTAAAATAAACAAGACGGATTTAGAGCAAATTAGCAAATAATTTAAAGTCGTGTATGAAGTGGGTAACCAAATTAGCGCAAGCTCCAATTTCACGGAAGTATCACCGTAAGGTATTGAAATCAACAAATGATCCAGTGGGGTCGTAGACCAACCAAGTCCACTACGACTAGAAACAAAAGAACCTTTGCAAAATGTTCGAATATGATGCTCTCAACACATCATATGGCGTCTCAAATTGAATATGTGAAATGGATAAGTCCAAGAAATTGGACTTAGTTTCAGTGTAACCCGGCAATAAACGTATGTATCAACAAAGGAAATCTCGGCATGGTAACAAAAATAAACCATGAATATAATTTGAAATAAAAGAAGTTTCAAGAAGGTGTGTTGACTTGGTAGCAGAGGAGCCAATGATTACAATAATGTAGGTTATTCGAATCATAAACCAATAGTTAGCATTAGAAAACTAGTATTTGTATTTTAATGAAGCGTTTATTCGAAACGAAACCACATGCTTAGCAAACGGCGCATGTGTGTGACATAAAAGTTTTGGAGTACTGGAACAATGGGTATGATGAAATGACCAAGTATCGAAGCAAATGTGTGTTCGCTCTCAGCGAAGAAAAGTGACGTGATGCAACTACCATTAAAAGGGGGAGTAGGGATGCAAGCCCCTACTCGCTAGAAACCAAAAGCGGAATTTCCAACAAAAGAAGTTTGAGTATTCTTTGTTTGGTTAACTGAAATAGCACATTCGTCGGGACAATGGGGTTTGCTAGAGTTCACAGGTGTGGTTCCTAAGTGACGACCTTTACGAGTTTGGACCTGGGTTTCCGAGGGTCCTAAGTACAAGTTTTCTAGATTCTCAAAGTTTCGAATTCAGTGTAAAATTGTTCTGTGCATCGTGTAGGAAACACCCTTCTTGTGTACATTTAAAACAAGTTATTGTCCCACAATTTCCCCGGTATGCATTCTTTTTGAACTCTCAGCTAATGACACTCGATCAACGATCGGTCGCGAAATAGTAGTTGGATCCTTACGGTTAGTTAAATAAGTAATTCGTCAATCCTTGGCAAGAGTCACCGACTCTTGTTGGTTGGTTCGTCCAGCTCCTCGTAGTTTGATGTTCGTACGAAAGTTATCGTCCTTATCCTTGACGAGCACAACTGGGGTTACCCAAAACAGGAATCTTGGTCTGTTATCTTCCTTCTCTATCAACTACTGAAGCCACACTGGCAATCCTTGCATTTCCGAAGGGGTAATCCGTTAGGGTGCGTTGGTTGGGGCGCGACGCCTGGAATCAAATTAACGCAAAAAATCGACTTGTCGTTGAGGAGATAATTCTGGCAAGTCTTCGAGGAAGACTTCAGGATATTCCCTGATCACGGGGGTATCTTCGAGTTTTAGTTCTTCGGCTCCCTTTTCCCCGACATAAGCCAAGAAAACAACACATCCTTTACGCAACAATTTTCTGTGCCTTCAAGCAATTGGTAAATTGTAGAGGCATATCCTGCTTCATGAGTCGAGATCGCTTCTTCGTTCGGCATCGGAACGCAGATATCAACTCCGCTTGATCACTTGACAACCAATCCATCAATTACCTTGTCGAAGCTCCCCAAATCACTGGCATTAGATCAAGCGTAAACCCACGCTCTCCGGGTTCTATCTTGCCATTTTCAAATACTTTGTTAGCTCCCACTAACTTCCCATTAGCTAGTTCTATCGAGTGCGGGTTATCTAACTTACTTGCTACTAAACCAAGTATACTCTCAAACTCTAGAGATGCGAGGTTTAGAATTTGCAACAGTATCTTACAACACAGATGCATAACGTTGAGTAATATGAGACGTACCGATATCCACGCCTGGATTCCTGGTGTGCTCCCCTAGCTCTGCTACTGAGCTTTTATCCTCATGCCTGATTCTTCTTAGGGCAGTATCTTCGGAAATGCTTTTTGCTCCCACAGTTAAGGCAACCTTGAGCACGTTTTTGTTTGTCACTCATCCTTCCTTGATAGTTGTCGTCGTCGTCGTTTCCTCTGTGATTCTGGCTACCATCCTGGCTTCCATTTCTACGTTCAGTATCTTGCCTACAAGTTTCTTTAGGATGCCCCCTCTTGCCACAGTTATCACATTTTCCATATTTACATCGCCCGACATGATAACGTAAACAATTGTCGCACTTAGGTAGGATACCCATGTAGTCTTTTCCCTTTTTGGCCTTCTTCTTGCTACTCCCCCGAGTAACCATCTTGAAATTTGCGAGCTTTCTCTTGTCATCCCCAGATGACGCTACATGAGTCTCCTTCTTCTCCTCCGCAGTGGAGAATTCTCCTCGTCTAACTGCTTCTTCCGTGAGCGCCACGCTTATGTCGATAGCCTCGGTGATCGTTGAAGGTTTAGATGTTACCAGGCTTAGAATCTGAGGTGCCAATCCCCCTATGAAACGTTCAATTCTCTTAAACTCTGGTCCCACCAGGAGCGTAGCAACTTGTGATAAATCGTTAAATCTCTGCACATACTCAGCTATCTTTGGTCCTTCCATTTTCAAGTTCCACAGTTCAGTTTCCAACTTTTGGACTTCTGCCCTCGAGCAATACCTCTTACGCATCAGATCTTTCAGTTCATCCCACGTCATAACATGCATATTTACAGTAATCTTTAACACTTTGTGTGACACCCTGACCGGAGGCGGAAACGTCGAGGGTATCACGAAACATGGTAGAATGCAAATAAGCACATGGTAGTTAATTTAAGTTGAAATATAATTTAAAATTGTTTGAAGGATTGCATCCATATCCAAAGGTACAAAATAACCAACACAAATTGTTCACAAAGACTTTTATTTTAATTAAGACTAAGGCACGAGACTTGCAATCCTATGTGATCCAAAGCTAACTTCACGCATCATCACCTGAAACATATGTTAAAAACAAATTGGGTCAACAAACGGTTGAGTGAATTCATAGTGTTTTAGTTTGTTTGGTAAAGAAAACAATAATGTGATATATAAAAAGAAAGTTTAACAATGTGGTATATTGATGTAACTTAGCAAAAGAGTAATAAATGTATGCTTGGTGTAACAATCAAACCTTGTAGACGTAAACACGGCATTGATCACCCAAACTTCCGAAATGTGAAACAATGTGAACAACAACAACAACAACAATGAGTGGGAAGTAGGGTGAGGCGTTACCCCTATAGCGCTATAATGTACCGCTGGGCTTGTACGGAGTTAATGAATGTATGCGTTAAGCAACAAGTATCAAGCAAATGCAAGGAAACAATCAAGATAACCACAAAAATGCAAATAAGTTTGTATCACATTATTACATATGTTTCATCCCAAAAATATTGTAAAACAGAAAATGGGAACTATGAACTCACCTTGTTTGCGAAATAAATCCCAAACAAGTATATAGATAAGAGTTTGCGGGAACAAGTCTTTCCACGTCACTCTATAAACATGCTCGAAACAAACAAATATAGGGCATAGCATTAACAAAGGCAAAACTGAATTTTGTATAAACGGGTGACAAGATTTATTATGTTTGAACGGTTGGACTAAACTGTTTGGGGAAGCTTTGGTAATTTGATTAACTTTTTATCTAAGAAACAGAGTTGGTAAAAATATCTAAGTTATACAAACAATGCTATTTGTATATTTAAAACAACATATATATATATATTTAACTTATAAAAATTATGTAAACAGTTTGTATAATTTATGAGTTTCAAAAATATAACTTCAAAAGTTCAGGTTTTGTTATAAAAGTTATAAATTAATTTCTGTTATATAAAATACATGTATTTTCAAAATAATATGTCGAAGAGTTGTGCATTCTCTGCCCTTACCTCTTGACGACTCCTGAGCGTACTATTGAGAAGTTCATTGATGGTTTACCTAGCTGCATCAAACACATTATGACTGGGAGCAAACCAGCCACGATCCGTGATGCGTACGAACTCTCTGCTACTCTTACCGATGCTATGGTCAAGGATAAGGTCTTAAATCGTAAGGGTGATGGTAACACGTCGTCGAAGGGTTCATCTAGCTCAACCAAAGCGGCTAACGCCAAGGCTCAATCGTCAAGGAATGCTAAAAAGCGAAAGGTAGCTCAGAATTTCGCTATTGCTACACCTACCCCTGCTGGCCCAGCTCCTCCTCTTCCGCCAGCAAAACGGCCCTACACTGACAAGGCACCCCTTTCCAATCTCTGCAATTATCATCACGAAGCCCGTTATCCATGCCCGAAGTGTACGAAATGTGGAAAATCGGGTCATTTCGCAGCTACTTGGCGTTCACCTCATGCACCGAACCAAGTTGCTCCTCCTCCAGCTCCTGTTGCAGCTCCTCGTTTCCCCGTGGGTACATGTTTCAACTGTGGGGACCCTAATCACTTCAAAAGGGAATGCCCCAAGCTTGCTAACGTTCCCCCAGCCAGAGGTTGAGTTTTTAACATCAATGTCGATGAAGCCCGTGCAGCCGACGATGTAGTAAATGGTATGTTCCTTGTTAACAACCATTATGCTTCTGTTTTGTTTGACCCCGGTGCAAATAGGAGCTTTGTTTCTTTAGAATTTGAACCTTTGCTTGCCATGCCACGCACGAAGTTATCTAACCCGTTTGAAGTTATTGTTGCGTCTGGGGCTCGTTCAATGATGAATTCTGTTGTTTCGGGTTGTAAACTCGAGTTGCTTGGCCATGTCTTCCCAGTTGATCTTATCCCTATGAAGCTTGCTTGTTTCGATATTGTCATAGGCATGGATTGGTTGTCTCCAAATCATGCGGAAGTTGTCTGTTACGACAAAATTGTTCGTGTATCCTTACCATCTGGAGAAGTTCTTGAAATCCGTGGGGAAAGACCATCCAAGGGTCTTAATCTCATCTCTTGCGTACAGGCTCGGAAGTATTTGCGAAAGAATTACGTGGCGTTTCTTGCACATATTGAAGTGAAGGAGAAGACCAAGGACCTTCAAGATATTCCTGTTATTCGGGATTTTCCCGAAGTATTCCCTGATGATTTGCCTGGATTGCCTCCTACACGACAAGTGGAGTTCCGTATCGATCTTGTTCCGGGTGCTAACCCCATTGCCAAGTCTCCGTATCGTCTTGCACCTTCTGAGATGCAAGAGCTTGCTAACCAGCTTCAGGAACTTTCTGACAAAGGTTTTATCCGTCCCAGTTCCTCACCTTGGGGAGCCCCTGTTCTGTTTGTCAAGAAGAAAGACGGTTCTTTTCGTATGTGCATCGATTTTCGTGAGTTGAACAAACTCACCATCAAGAACCGTTACCCCTTGCCTCGTATTGACGATCTCTTTGATCAGCTACAAGGTTCTACCTGTTTTTCTAAGATCGATTTGCGCTCTGGATATCATCAGCTACGTGTTCATGAAGATGATATTCCGAAGACAGCTTTTCGTACACGCTACGGTCATTATGAGTTCACCGTCATGCCCTTCGGTTTGACGAATGCTCCCGCGGTTTTCATGGATCTGATGAATCAAGTCTGTAGGCCCTATTTGGATAAATTCGTCATTGTTTTCATTGACGACATCCTCATCTACTCAAGGACCGAATCCGATCACAGGGAACATCTTCGTCTAATTTTGGAGCTCCTAAGAAAAGAACAACTTTATGCCAAATTCTCCAAGTGTGAATTTTGGCTCAAGGAAATTCAATTTTTGGGACACATTGTTAATGACTAGGGGATTCACGTAGATCCTGCCAAGATTGAAGCTGTGAAGAATTGGAGTGTTCCTACTACTCCCAGCGAGTTTACCTTTCTTTCCGAAACGTATGATACCCTTCCAAGGTGAAACCTTCAGAAGAACCATATCACCAACCTGAAATTCCCGAGGTTTACGTCGAATATCAGCATACTCTTTTTGGCGACTCATAGCTGCGGTGAGGTTATCGCAAATCTTAGAGATCTTGTCTGTTGTTTCCTGAACCAAAACTGGACCAGAGATTTGAGATTCACCGATCTCATTCCAACAGATGGGAGAACGACACTTGCGGCCATAGAGTGCTTCAAAAGGTGCCATCTTGATACTGGAGTGGTAACTGTTATTGTAAGAGAATTCGATCAAAGGAAGATGAGAATCCCAATTACCACCAAAATCTAAGATGCAGGCACGGAGCATATCCTCGAGTGTTTGGATGATTCCTTCAGACTGACCATCAGTCTGGGGGTGGTAGGCGGTGCTGAGATTGAGTTGAGTACCCAAAGCAGACTGTAATGTTCTCCAAAAACGTGAAGTGAAACGACTGTCACGATAAAAATTGATGCTCAGAGGCACACCATGACGAGCAACAATCTCGTCGAGATAAAGTTTGGAGATTTTAGCCACGGAAAAATCCTCACGAACCGGCAAAAAGTGTGCGGATTTGGTCAAACGATCAACAATCACCCAGATACTGTCATGACCTTTAGAAGTGCACGGCAACTTGGTGATAAGATCCATGGTAATGTTCTCCCATTTCCATACCGGGATCTTGGGTTGTACCAATAAACCAGATGGTCGCTGATGCTCAGCTTTCACCATCGAACACGTGAGGCACTTGGATACATAAACAGTAATATCCTTCTTCATTCCTGGCCACCAATATAGGTTCCGAAGATCCATATACATTTTATCAGCACCGGGATGAATAGAATATATGGATTTGTGGGCTTCGTCCATCAAAAGAGTACGAAGGTTGTTACGATTTGGAACCCACAAACGGTTCTTGAAGTGTCGCAAGCCATTGTCTTTGATCTCAAGAATACGATCAATCGTGTGAGGTAGTTCGACGAGTAAATCACCACTGGATACCACATCTAGCTGAGCTTGAAGAATACGGGCTTGAATATCAGAACAGGCTTGGACGAAATGGAGTTGGGTACGTTCTTTACGACTTAAGGCATCGGCAACAACATTCGCTTTTCCAGCATGGTAGCGAATTTCACAATCATAGTCGTTAAGAAGTTCAACCCACCAACGCTGACGCATGTTCAAGTCTTTCTGATTGAAAATGTGCTGGAGACTTTTGTGGTCTGTGAAGATCACACACTTCGTTTCGTACAAATAGTGTCTCCAGATCTTGAGAGCAAAAACCACAGCACCCAATTCAAGATCATGAGTGGTGTAGTTCTTCTCATGGATTTTCAGCTGTCGAGAGGCATAGGCTATAACCTTTCCCCGTTGCATCAGAACACAGCCCAAACCAAGATTAGATGCGTCGCAGTAAACCACAAAATCTTCATTACCATCTGGAAGAGCAAGAATAGGAGCATTACAGAGCTTCTGCTTGAGAATCTGGAAAGCTTCCTCTTGTTTAGGTCCCCACTCGAAAGGTTTACCCTTTTGAGTTAAGGATGTGAGAGGAACAGCGATCTTAGAGAAGTTAGCAATAAAGCGACGGTAGTAACCAGCAAGACCGAGGAAAGAACGAATCTCGGTGGGAGTAGTAGGAACACTCCAATTCTTCACAGCTTCTATCTTGGCAGGATCTACGTGAATCCCCTGGTCATTAACAATGTGTCCCAAAAATTGAATTTCCTTGAGCCAAAAATCACACTTGGAGAATTTGGCATAAAGTTGTTCTTTTCTTAGGAGCTCCAAAATTAGACGAAGATGTTCCCTGTGATCGGATTCGGTCCTTGAGTAGATGAGGATGTCGTCAATGAAAACAATGACGAATTTATCCAAATACGGCCTACAGACCCGATTCATCAGATCCATGAAAACCGTGGGAGCATTCATCAAACCGAATGGCATGACGGTGAACTCATAATGACCGTAGCGTGTACGAAAAGCTGTCTTCGGAATATCATCTTCATGAACACGTAGCTGATGATATCCAGAGCGCAAATCGATCTTAGAAAAACAGGTAGCACCTTGTAGCTGATCAAAGAGATCGTCAATACGAGGCAAGGGGTAACGGTTCTTGATGGTGAGTTTGTTCAACTCACAATAATCGATGCACATACGAAAAGAACCGTCTTTCTTCTTGACAAACAGAACAGGGGCTCCCCAAGGTGAGGAACTGGGACGGATAAAACCTTTGTCAGAAAGTTCCTGAAGCTGGTTAGCAAGCTCTTGCATCTCAGAAGGTGCAAGACGATACGGAGACTTGGCAATGGGGTTAGCACCCGGAACAAGATCGATACGGAACCCCACTTGTCGTGTAGGAGGCAATCCAGGCAAATCATCAGGGAATACTTCGGGAAAATCCCGAATAACAGGAATATCTTGAAGGTCCTTGGTCTTCTCCTTCACTTCAATATGTGCAAGAAACGCCACGTAATTCTTTCGCAAATACTTCCGAGCCTGTACGCAAGAGATGAGATTAAGACCCTTGGATGGTCTTTCCCCACGGATTTCAAGAACTTCTCCAGATGGTAAGGATACACGAACAATTTTTTCGTAACAGACAACTTCCGCATGATTGGGAGACAACCAATCCATGCTTATGACAATATCGAAACAAGCAAGCTTCATAGGGATAAGATCAACTGGGAAGACATGGCCAAGCAACTCGAGTTTACAACCCGAAACAACAGAATTCATCATTGAACGAGCCCCAAACGCAACAATAACTTCAAACGGGTTAGATAACTTCGTGCGTGGCATGGCAAGCAAAGGTTCAAATTCTAAAGAAACAAAGCTCATATTTGCACCGGGGTCAAACAAAACAGAAGCATAATGGTTGTTAACAAGGAACATACCGTTTACGACATCGTTGGCTGCACGGGCTTCATCGACATTGATGTTAAAAACTCGACCTCTTGCTGGGGGAACGTTAGCAAGCTTGGGGCATTCCCTTTTGAAGTGATTAGGGTCCCCACAGTTGAAACATGTACCCACGGGGAAACGAGGAGCTGCAACAGGAGCTGGAGGAGGAGCAACTTGGTTCGGTGCAGGAGGTGAACGGCAAGTAGCTGCTAAATGACCCGATTTTCCACATTTCGTACACTTCGGGCATGGATAACGGGCTTCGTGGTGATAATTGCAGAGATTGCAAAGGGGTGCCTTGCCAGTGTAGGGCCGTTTTGCTGGCGGAAGAGGAGGAGCTGGGCTAGCAGGGGCAGGTGTAGCAATAGCGAAATTATGAGCTGCCTTTCGCTTTTTAGCATTCCTTGACGATTGAGCCTTGGCGTTAGCCGCTTTGGTTGAGCTGGATGAACCCTTCGACGACGTGTTACCATCACCCTTACGAGTTAAGACCTTATCCTTGACCATAGCATCGGTAAGAGTAGCAGAGAGTTCGTACGCATCACGGATCGTGGCTGGTTTGCTCCCAGTCATAATGTGTTTGATGCAGCTAGGTAAACCATCAATGAACTTCTCAATAGTACGCTCAGGAGTCGTCAAGAGGTAAGGGCAGAGAATGCACAACTCTTCGAAACGGTCAATATAGGCTCGGTTCTCCCCACTACTTTGCTTCAGGTTATGAAATTCTTCCTCGAGTGCTCGCATCTCATTGCGAGGACAAAACTCCCTTAGCATAAGCGCTCTCAAATCATCCCAAGATAAAGCCAAAGCAACGTTGGCACCTCGATCTCTCATAACCCCGTTCCACCATGTTAAGGCTCGCTTTTGGAAACAGCTGGTCGCAAACTCGACCTTGCGGGCCTCTGTGCACTGACTATGACGGAACGTATTTTCAATGCTTTCGAACCATTGAAGAAGAGCGGTGGCACCTTCACTCCCAGGGTACTTAGCAGGGTTGCAAGAGTTGAATTGCTTGATTGTACAAGGGGGATTGTTATTTTGGGCAGCCGGGTTGAATTGAGCAAATATATCGGGCAGTGCACCGGTAATATGTTGTCCAATGAGGTTAGCCATAGCAGCATTTGGGTCATTATTCTGAGGCTGAGGACGTGGAGGCATCTATAAGAAGGAAAAACACCAGATCAGAACATAATACTTTTAAATAAAGTTATTTAAAATCAATGAAGACGAAAGAAAACACAATAAGATGGACATCGTTTATTCCACGAATAAACAACATCAGTGACTAATCAAAGTAGTTGGGTCCTTATAACTTAATGAAGTCATGCTTTAGCCTATAAGTGAACACTCATCCCGAGAATTCCCAGGTAAGCACAACAGGTCTCGCGTCTGATGAGATATATGCGAAGTGCTAGCCTTAGACATAAAATCCAGAATACAGGCATCCACCCTTCCAGATTGCACGAGTTCGTTATTAGAGCCCAAGACTTTGACGAGAATAAAAATCAGAGGAGGTTTTAAAAAAGATTTTTAAATCACCTAAGGACAGATGATGGATAACTTGTGTAGCCTAAAAGTTTAAACGAGAGAAATCCGTCGTGACGAGGCTTTGGTTTCAAGAGTAAGAATAGGAGTAAAGACAAAGAAGCGGACAGAGTATCTAGTGGATAGGTGTCCTAGGTAGGTTATAGTCTAGGTTCAAGCATTGCTAATAACCTAATTCCCTATAACCATGGCTCTGATACCAACCTGTGACACCCTGACCGGAGGCGGAAACGTCGAGGGTATCACGAAACATGGTAGAATGCAAATAAGCACATGGTAGTTAATTTAAGTTGAAATATAATTTAAAATTGTTTGAAGGATTGCATCCATATCCAAAGATACAAAATAACCAACACAAATTGTTCACAAAGACTTTTATTTTAATTAAGACTAAGGCACGAGACTTGCAATCCTATGTGATCCAAAGCTAACTTCACGCATCATCACCTGAAACATATGTTAAAAAAAAATTGGGTCAACAAACGGTTGAGTGAATTCATAGTATTTTAGTTTGTTTGGTAAAGAAAACAATAATGTGATATATAAAAAGAAAGTTTAACAATGTGGTATATTGATGTAACTTAGCAAAAGAGTAATACATGTATGCTTGGTGTAACATTCAAACCTTGTAGACGTAAACACGACATTGATCACCCAAACTTCCGAAATGTGAAACAATGTGAACAACAACAACAATGAGTGGGAAGTAGGGTGAGGCGTCACCCCTATAGCGCTATAATGTACCGCTGGGCTTGTACGGAGTTAATGAATGTATGCGTTAAGCAACAAGTATCAAGCAAATGCAAGGAAACAATCAAGATAACAACAAAAATGCAAATAAGTTTGTATCACATTATTACATATGTTTCATCCCAAAAATATTGTAAAACAGAAAATGAGAACTATGAACTCACCTTGTTTGCGAAATAAATCCCAAACAAGTATATAGATAAGAGTTTGCGGGAACAAGTCTTTCCACGTCACTCTATAAACATGCACGAAACAAACAAATATAGGGCATAGCATTAACAAAGGCAAAACTGAATTTTGTATAAACGGGTGACAAGATTTATTGTGTTTGAACGGTTGGACTAAACTGTTTAGGGAAGATTTGGAAATTTGATTAACTTTTTATCTAAGAAACAGAGTTGGTAAAAATATCTAAGTTATACAAACAATGCTATTTGTATATTTAAAACAACACATATATATATATATATATATATAGGGGAAGGTTAAAATGAGAACCACCTCGAGTTGTAAGAACCCGCGAGAACCACCCCCGCGGGGGGCGTTGACCACGATTTTTTTTACAACTAGATGTGTATATTTTAACAACATACGTAAAATTTGGGTTTAAACGGCGCGCCCGAGGAGGTAGTTTTTTACGCCCAAAGTTTGGGTTTTTTTATTTTTTTTTTTATTTTTCTTTTTTTAACCAAACTTTGGGCGTAAAAAACTACCCCTTCGGGCGCGCCGTTTAAACCCAAACTTTACGTATGTTGTTAAAATATACACATCTAGTTGTAAAAAAAAATCGTGATCAACGCCCCCCCCGCGGGGGTGGTTCTCGCGGGTTCTTACAACTCGAGGTGGTTCTCATTTTAACTTATTCCTATATATATATATATATATATATATAGGGTAAGGTTCATGCGAGAACCACCTTTATTGCGAGAACCGCGAGAACCAATGTGAACACAACCTAAAATAGCTAAAAAAACCTAAAAAAAACCTAAAAAAACCTAACCCCCACCCCCCCCCCCCCCAAAAAAAAAAAAACCTAACCCCCCCCCCCCCCAACCCAAGCTAAATGCTAAAAACTAAACCCCCCAAAAAAACCTAAAAAAAACCCTAACCCCCCCCCCTCCCCCACCCCCAAAAAACCTAAACCCCCCCCCCCCACCCCCAGCTAAAAGGCTAAAAACTAAACCCCCAAAAACCTAAAAAAATCTAAAAAAATCTAAAAAAAAATCTAAAAATTTTTTTTTGATTTTTTTAATATTTTTTATGTTAAAATCGCTACTTTTAGAAGCCAAAAAAAAAAATTTTTTAAAAAAAAAAAAAAATTTAATTTTTTTTTTTTTTTTTTTGCTACGAAAAGTAGCGATTTTGTTATAAAAAATATTAAAAAAAAAAATTTTGTGTGATTTTTAGCTATTTTTAGGCATTTTTGGTTGCGTTCACATTGGTTCTCGCGGTTCTCGCAATAAGAGGTGGTTCCTAACGGATCTTTGTCCTATATATATATATATATAGGGTAAGGTTCATGCGAGAACCACCTTTATTGCGAGAACCAATGTGAACACAACCTAAAATAGCTAAAAAAACCTAACCCCCCACCCCCCCCCCCCCCAAAAAAAAAAAACCTAACCCCCCCCCCCCCCCCAAGCTAAATGCTAAAAACTAAACCCCCCAAAAAACCTAAAAAAAACCTAACCCCCCCCCCCCCAACCCCAAAAACCTAAACCCCCCTCCCCCACCCCCCCAAAAACCTAACCCCCCCCCCCCCCCCCCCAGCTAAAAAGCTAAAAACTAAACCCCAAAAAACCTAAAAAAATCTAAAAAAAATCTAAAAAAATCTAAAAAAAATCTAAAATTTTTTTTTTTGATTTTTTTTAATATTTTTATGTTAAAATCGCTACTTTTAGAAGCCAAAAAAATTTTTTTTTTTTTTTGCTACGAAAAGTAGCGATTTTGTTATAAAAAATATTAAAAAAAAAAAATTTGTGATTTTTAGCTATTTTTAGGCATTTTTGGTTGCGTTCACATTGGTTCTCGCGGTTCTCGCAATAAGAGGTGGTTCCTAACGGATCTTTGTCCTATATATATATATATATATATAACTTATAAAAATTATGTAAACAGTTTGTATAATTTATGAGTTTCAAAAATATAACTTCAAAAGTTCAGGTTTTGTTATAAAAGTTATAAATTAATTTCTGTGTTATAAAATACATGTATTTTCAAAAGGGTAAATTGCAGAAAACAACCTTTATGTATACTCAAAACTGCACTTTATACCTTTCACTATGAAATCCGCCAAAACCAACCTTTACGTTCATGTTTTGCTACAAATTCAACCTTTACACCTAACCTAGTCAAAAAAGTCAGTTAACTTACCTCACATGCTTTGCATGTGAGGGTATTTTAGTCTTTTTCCACTTTGTCTTCCCCAATTCATCCCCTCAATCACATACACTTGATCAAACCCAGATTTTAATATTTATGTTTGAAATAATGCAAAACAGTTTATGTATATGATAGAAAAACGGCATCATCATCACCATCGTCAAATAAGCTAACCTCATATAATCACAACTTTCAATCTCAAATAAGCTAACCTCATATAATCACAACTTTCAATCTTTCCTTTTCATCTCAAACTTCAATACCAGAAGCAACTCAGATCTAAATCAAATGCAAATCTGAAAGTTCAGTTCGTAAAATCTTTAACAAATGGTGTTTCTGAACGAATCAAATCTGTTTTTTTTCTGAAAATCTGCACAAAATCTGATTCAATGAATGTTCAAATCTGATTTAATGAATGCTAAATTCTGAGATCAGATCGTAAAAACACCATATACCGATCAAATCAAAACAACTGAAATGTTCACACTCAATTCAAAATAAACCGACAATCAATCGAAATCAATTCGATTTCACCGAAACATAATCGAAGCAATGTAAACAGTTCGGATTTATCACAATTTCAACGGAAAATGTCAAATCAGTCCGAAATTCATCAATACTTATTCTGAAAATCGATTGTTTTCACCGAAACTGATCGAAAATCAACCAAACCACATGAACAATACACCGAAATTCATCAATACTTATTCCATAGAAGCAGTTTCGATTTTACTGATTTTCTGATTTTACCTTTGGTTGGTGTTCCCCATTCTGATCTGCAGAGTTGGTTGATTTTGACTAGGGTTTTGACAACAAGAAGATGATGGAGATGGTGGGCCACATTGATTCCCCATTCTGTTGCTTTTGTATTTGAGAGAAAAGGGATCCAATGGTTGTCCCTTACTACGTCATTGTTCTTCTCCGGCCACTGTCTCCTTCACCATCATCGTCATTGTTCTTCATCATTCATCATTTCGACACCGTCTCCGTCATCACCTCCACCATCGCCGGCCGCCATCTCCGTTCCATCGTTCTTCATCGTCTCCGATAAACACCGTCTCCGTCATCACCTCCACCATCGCTCTTGATTTTGGTGGCTGGTTGTTTCAACAGATTTTAGGGTTTTGATCGACAAAGAAGGGGCCAAAGGAACAGATTATAAAAGGGGCCAAAGGAAAAGACAGATATGCCCTCACGTGCATCGCACGTGGGGCAACTTAACTGACTTTTTTGACTAGGTTAGGTGTAAAGGTTGAACTTGTAGCAAAACATGAACGTAAAGGTTGGTTTTAGCGGATTTCATAGTGAAAGGTATAAAGTGCAGTTTTGGGTATACATAAAGGTTGTTTTCTGCAATTTTGTCTTTTCAAAATAATATGATAGTTACACAAATTAATTTATCTAGTAATTAATTTAGGGCGGAATAATTAAAGATAACATTTTAATTATATAACAAGTACAAATCAGAATTGAAATAATTATTATGGCAGAAATAAATATATTTTAAATAAACAGTTAATTATTTGTTTAAAAATGAAATAACAGAATAATTATCTAAAGAGTTAATTACATAGTTAGTCCCTGTGGTTTGCACAAAATAACAAGTTTAGGTACTAATAGTTTCTGATAACATTCTAGGGTATTAACTTTTCATTTTGTAACGTTTGAGGGTATTAGCACTGTTTAAAGGCTTAAAATCACATTTTATTAGTACCCTCAAACGTTACAAAATGAAAAGTTAATACCCTCAAACGTTACAAAATGAAAAGTTAATACCCTAGAATGTGATTTTAAACTATTAGTACCTAATGTTGTTATTTTGTGCAAACCACAGGGACTAACTATGTAATTAACTCTTATCTAAATAATTGTCTAAGTAATTAATTTAAATTAGAAAAATTAGAAATAACACTTTTAATAGTTAACATGCAATATTACAGATTTAAAATAAATACTATGGCCATTAATTAATTTTATATAATAATCTGGATTTAAAAAGGATAATTGTTTAAATAACTGATTTATAAAGTTTATTATATAAAAATAACATGCAAATGATAAAATATGGGTTCTGGATTTTTATAAACTCAACAAAACATGCATGATATTATAAAAATAATTTCGGACCAATATTGCTTAGTTATATAATTTTAACTGATTAAAATTTAACTTTAAAAAAATATGTAATCTAACTGTTTTAATTATAAAAATATCAAAACAGTATCAAATATTAGTGATAAAATTATTTTTATATAGTTTACTGTTTAAAATAATTAACATAAAAATTTCATTAATTAATTCCATATAACTTAATTAATATAAATTTTTTAAATATTAAAACTGTTTTTAATTAAATAAAACAGTTTAAAATTTTTTTGCAGATTTTATATTTTTAATAAATGCATCAGTGATTAAGTTATTATGATAAAAATTTCAGATTTTAAATAATTAGCATCGATTTGTTATGAATTATTTGAATAAACTGTTTTTAAATAAGAAAAATAATTAAATTAAAGGTCATCTTCTTCCCCAAAATGGTCAACAGAAGTCAACATGATCAGATTCGACATCAAAACCGAACAATAATCAAATTAACTTTGCAGGTACGTAATGTAATAGAAATTTTACCGACTGGATGTTTTAAACGACTCTGGTATCGACTGAATTGGCTCGGCGACTAAAACGGTGAGCTTGGTTCCGGCGAAAAACACAGAGACGAACAGACTGATTTTTCGAAGTTTTTTCAGGTTTTGAAGGTTGTGTAAGGTTTGTGGGAGTTCAGGGATACTTATAAATATATGAATTCGACACAGAAACAACACGAATTAGTGGAATTAAACTCCACATTCGTTTAAAAAATTTCTCCGATACGGTCGATGTTAGGCATGATTATGGGTAAATTAAACGCGTGGAAAGTTTTGTTTGAAGACAGAGATTCCGTGTGCAAGTGCATTGGGCAGGAAAACCCACTAGGCATGTGTTTTGGTTCGATTCCGGCGACACTGTGGGTACCGGGATTTTTTTGAATTTTGGTTTCGAAATTACACTTTGGTCCCTGAAGTTCTTGAGCTGACATATACAGTCCCTGGAATAGTGCAGTTAAATAACTAACCTAGTTATGTTTTAAAACAAGAAACCTTTATAAAAATGTAACCCGGTTAGGATTTTCTCGGTTAAGAACAGTTTCAAAATGACCGGATGGTCCCTGTGGTTTCATCAATTGCGTAAAAATCCCTGTAATAGTTAACTTAATGACTAACTAGGTTAGTTTTAAAAAATAAGAATCCTTTATAAATTTTCTAACCCGGTTAGGAATTTGGGTTAAAAATAGTTTTGTAAATGACCATAATGGTCCCTGAATTGCAAGTTTAAGCAAATGACCAAATGGTCCTTGTACTTTTAATTCAAAAATTAAAATTTTATTTTATTTAAAATATAAGTTTCAAAAATGACATTTTAAACCCTATACTTTTAAAAGTTTTAAAAAGTTTATATTTTATTTATAAAACAAGTTTCAAAAATTGTCATAAAAGACCTTAAACTTATTGCTTTCAAAAATTACATTTTTAACCCGAACTTTTAAGTTTTGAAAATGACAAATTTAGTCCCCGAACTTTATATTTTGTAAACTAGTGACGGTTTTTCTACGGATTTAAAATCAAAGTTTTTAAACAAGTTTCAAGGAATGACAATTAAGTCCCTTAACTTATATTTTCACAAAATAACATGTTTGGCCCTTGCAATTAATGCGGCCTTGTTTACAAGTACAAAACTAACATAATTTGCAAATATTCACGCGTTTGGGCCGGTAATTCATGTAAAAGCAACAAAACAAACACATAACAAACAAATTGCTCTTTCATTAAAGGTTGAGTGATTACAAAAGCAAGAACAAATACACGAGTGAAAACCAAGATTGTTACACTTTGTGTATTGCAAATAAAGACAATTCATAATGTAATCATGTATCCACATATTCGTCCTAGTCTTCTCAGACTATCCCACCCAGTCTCCCAGACTAAACTCCCTAGTCTCTCAGACTAAACTCCCTGGTCTCTCAGACTAAACTCCCTGGTCTCTCAGACTAACTCCCTGGTCTCTAAGACCAACTCCCTGGTCTCTAAGACCAACTCCCTGGTCTCTACGACCAACTTTCCCAGCCTCTAAGACTAAATCCATGGTCTCTAAAACCAACCTCCCAGTCTCTAAGACGAAATCCCTGGTCTCTAAGACCAACATCCCAGTCTCTAAGACTAAATCCCTGGTCTCTAAGACCAACCTCCTAGTCTCTAAGACTAAATCCCTGGTCTCTAAGACCAACCTCCCAGTCTCTAAGACTAAATCCCTGGTCTCTAAGACCAACCTCCCAGTCTTTAAGACTAAATCCCTGGTTTCTAAGACCAACCTCCCAGTCTCTAAGACTAAATCCCTGGTCTCTAAGACCAGCCTCCCAGTCTCTAAGACTAAATCCCTGGTCTCTAACACCAACTCCCAGTCTCTAAGACTAATTATCCCCAGCCTCTAAGGTTGTTCCTCCCTCAGCTCTAAGACTGAACCTCCCCAATCTCTAAGATTGAATCCCTCAGTCTCTAAGACTGAACCTCCCCAGTCTCTAAGATTGAACCCCTCATTCGCTAGGACTGAACCTCCCCAGCCTTTAAGACTGAACTCCCTCAGTCCATAGGACTGAATTATAACATGAATTTTGAAATGTGTATTTGTGCCTTTTGTTTGTAAAACATTTATGCCCCGGATCTGGACGTTTAGTGTATGCAATGTAAAAATGTTTAAAAATGTTTTTCGTGAGAGCCCTGATGATCATAGTCTAGACACGAGAAGGAATCCTAGTTCGCTATGATCGAGGCTCTGATACCAAGCTGTCACACCCTGGCTTTTGCGGAAGTGTGGATTATTTTGGTGTGACTTCTTAATACCATAGCAACAATCATAACAATGCTATATGATAAAAATACAAGACGTTCATCCATTCATTAAGTTTTAAAATACCACAACATTAGTGTTTGGAAAAGTCGATACTTAAAATAATTTTACAAACCATACTTGTCCAAAACGTGTTCATAAGACACAACAAAAGACTTTTAATAAAATGAGGTTTAAGACACGCAACCCGTCCAGGTAAGGGTTACACCTCCGAAACCTACTGCCCTGGATGACATCTTATTCAACGCAGCTTGACTTATGCATACTTCGCCAGATCCGCTAATTTCCTGAAATACATGTAGTTTGAAAAATCAACATAAAGTTGAGCGAGTTCATGTGTAAGTGAGTATGTATAAACCTTTGTAATGTGCCTGTATATATGAAAATCCCTGGTATGTAGCAATTAAGAAAAAGAGATCACCATTGGGTTGCAAAGCCAATGATATGTGTGAAGTGATGCAGGAAGACTCAAACCTAGCAAATTTGTGCGTCGGGCACATAGTCACCACCTGGTCCACTCAGCGGACTCAGGAGTGGGGCTCGCTACACCCAAATAGATCTACCACTCATGTCCCTCGGTCCTACAACGAGGATTAATGGCCTCAAGTACCACCTACCCACTCACATGATCTAAGTAGTAAACCCTCCTTAAGCTAACCATACCATGTATGTAAAAGTCTGTAATAGTTGTCGCATGTATTTCACCCCCGAAGTATAAAACTGAAAACAGTAAAGAGAAAAAGGGGAACATGAACTCACAGTATTGCGTCTTCAGTATGTGTAACCCAAGTCTCCTCAGCCAACACGACTACCTACAGTGTACTAACGTCTATTAGACGAACGGGCCGTGCCTTTACTTAGTATGAAGGTTTTTGAGTTACGTTTCTTGTGTTCCCAAAATTATTCCAAGTTATAATCATTAGTTAATGTTTGGATTAATTGCTAAACAATATTTCATATTCCTACTTCTCAAGTATTTTAACTTCGTATTTCCTTCCCAAGGATGGGGTACTTATACATGTATATTCGTATTCTTGTGTTTGTGTAACTTGCCATGTATTGGCGTCGTATCCCGGTGTAGTATTCCAAATAATAATATGCCAATATATTTTCAATATATTACTTCAAAACAATATATATTCTAAAAATATATTTAACCATTTTCGTGAATAAAACCAACCTCCGATACTTTGTATTTTGTTACAAAAATCATGGCGAGGTTTATGTTTGAAAAACATAGTCTAAAATATACTAGTAAACACTTGTCTAGAAAATATTTACTAAGTATTAGGATTTTTTTAGAAAATTTCGTCATAGTCTCCTTTGTAAATTGAGGTGTCCACGCTAAATAGCATATCATTTTCTTTAACATATAACACGTTAGATCGTTTTCAAATAACCAACCCGACATTTAGACTTGCAAAATACTACTTATATCATTTCAGTTTCAATATACAAAACTGGGCTGTTTTCCGGCATTTTAATAAAATAGTTATCTTATTCCAAAAATTCCCAAATTTTTACAGAACGTCTTATACGATCCAAATATTATTGTGTAAAAATATCAGGGTCCAGTTGGTTACCAATATTTTATAACAATTTATTTACCGGACTGAAATCAGATTTGTCGCTTTCTGATTGCAGTTTACGAAATAATTCATCTAAAATTTATCGTAAATCCGTTTGACGAAATTCCAGTGGGAGAATTACTACGACATCAGTGGTCATCTATAGTACGATTTTAATGAGCTGATACAACATCGATTTCAAGTTATGACTCAAAACATATCACCCATTTACTGCAGTAAAAATTCAGCTTGAGCTGCTGTTACAAAACGGGTCTTTAAAAATAGTAAACGACCTCAAAAAAATATGATTCCAGTGCCATTTGCTTCGTTTTTCGAAAATACATAATTTAGGCTTCAGAAAATTAGTTTTTCGATTTATTATGATCCGTTTACAGCCCGTTGAAATTGGCTGAAAATGTTATTCAGCAAGTTGTTTCTAGCTTAAATATTACTAAAACGCACACATACGGTCACCATACTTCCTAATAACGATTATAACAGGTCATAAGTCATTTGCAGCAGGTTTTTGTTTATTTAACTCAGATTTATCATGTATCATCACCTTTCATTTCATGATCTTCATGTAACTTTATGTCTAAACTTTTATGTTTATGTTTTTAGTGTTCTTGTATCTCATATGATTCCACCATAAATAATCTTTCAACTACTCAAAATAGACATGAATAAGAGTAAACCGAGACTTACTACTAACTTATAGCTAGGGATGATTCTTAGTGAAGAAGATGATGAAGAAGCAAGAAACAAAGCCCTTTTGAAGCTCCACAAGTTGCAACTCCTTCAAACCTTCTTCTATACTTAAATGAGGCTTAGAAATTGGAAGAAGATGATGTTGAAGTGGTGGTGATGGTGGGGGCGGTTATGTGAGCCGAGAGGGAGGGAGGAGAGATGAGAAAGATGGAGTGAAAATGTAAGATATGAAATGATATGGTGATATCTAGGAACCATACTTAATATCCTTCATTCCAATATTTTGCTTACTTCAACAAGTAATCATTCAAGAAGATATGATACATATCTTAGGAAGTATGTTGGTGGATTCTTGTGGGTCCTCTTGTGACCGTAAGAAGCATGGGAGGGGGGGGTATTTGTAACATTTGAAGATAAGTAGGTTCATTTTAGATTTCAAGATCTTCATAAATCCTACTAAATCTAGCAAGATCTCATGGAATCAAGAAAGAGATCAAGGTGAATCAAGAAAAGAAATATTGTAAGATTGAGAAATCTTGTGTGGGGTCCCATACATGGGCCGTAAATATACATTGGGGGGGGGTAGATTGTAAATTTTGATGTTAGTTGGTAGTTACAAGTTACAATCCAAGTATACACTTACATATATTAGTTACTTGATATTTAGGGGGGTGTTATGGTGTACGGGGACCATGACTAGCTCAAAAATAATTAAACAATGTATTTGAAAAAAATTTAGTGTTCCGGGTAATGTCCGGTTATCCGGTTAGATACCGTTCCGTTAAAGTGTTTAATTATTCCGTAAAGTGTCTTTTATATATATTTTTGTAACCCTTTTAATTCCCGGCACTTAGGAAAGTATACAAGACCATTCTGCCATATTTTTGCACCCTACTAGCATGTTAAAATGCTGAATTTTATTAATAAATGCGGAATTCTGCACTTAAAGTGTGTTTTAGGCACTTCCCAGCACTTTAACTATCACCTGGTGACACAGTTTTATGGTCCTCACTTCCCTACACTCCATACTAGTGTAGTACCTTGTCCCTGGCTCATACTGGCCTTAAAAACACTGTCTGTCTATTTGCTGGCATTGTCAGCATGTTTCTGAATTATCCGTTCAGTGTGCTAACTGTGCTTTGTGCATCAAGTATGTCACTAATGTTTGTATGTAATAAATGGAGTGACGGTATGAAATGTGATGCATATGTATGTATGGTACAAAAATCATAAAGTAGTTTAAATTGTCAATTGTAATCAAGCACAGTCATTAAGCACAAAATTAAGATTAATTAATTGTACGGATGCATGCAAATTTGACGGTTGTCACATTATAGGCTTGGTGCATATTTTCTAGTATACAATACTATTTTTGAAGATACGGATACGATGTCGAAATACAGTCCCATGAGGTTTGACGTAGATAAATATGATAGAAGAATCAACTTTGGTTTGTGGCAAGTTCAAGTCAGGGATGTGTTGATTCAATCTAGGTTACACAAGGCGTTGAGGGGGAAACTGACCCTTGTTTCAAGCAAGGATTCAAGCGGAACCACAGGGCTGTAAACGAACCGAACGTTCAGCGAACAGTTCGTGAACCGTTCGGCGGGAAGTTCGTTTATGTTCGTTCGATAAGCTTAACGAACGAACACGAACAAAAAATTTCGTTCGATAAGCTTAACGAACGAACACGAACAAAGGTCTCGTTCGTTCGACTGCGTTCGTGAACGTTCGGTAACATGTTCGTTTATGTTCATTCGTGTTCGTTCGTTTACGTCCGTTCGTGTTCGGTTTTTATGTTTATTTTTCTAAAAGTTTTTAATGTTTTATTAATTTTTTACTTTCCCCATATGTATTATTCCCCTATCTCTGGCCCTCTCCCACTTTTGATATCACGCTCCTTCATTCAGTTTATCTCCAATCAATTGAACCCAATATTATCCATCCCTTCAATCTTTAAATGGTTATATTTAACTACTTTCATTGTGTACAATGTTTAAGATTAACGGTGCCTTTTTTTAATTTTCAAAATTAAAGTTCATTTGTGTTCGTTTGCGTTCGTGGTTAGTGTTCACGAACTGTTCGCGAACAACCAAAATTCCTTAACGAACGAACACGAACACAAACTTCTGTTCGTCATGTGTTCGCGAACAGTTCACGAACATCCAAATTTCCTTAACGAACGAACACGAACATAGCCTTGTTCGTGTTCGTTCGGTTCGTTTACAGCCCTAGGAACCAGTAAAGACGATGATGAAGAATGGGAAGATTTGGATTTGAGAGCGGCAATTGCGATTCGTTTGTGTCTGGCAAAGAATGTTCTTGCAAATGTGCATGGGATATCAACTGCAAAGGATTTGTGGGAGAAGCTTGAGCAGTTGTTTCAAGGCAAAGGTATCTCAAATCGGTTGTATCTCAAGGAACAGTTTCATACCCTTCGTATGGATGGAGATACAAAAATTTCAGATCATCTAAGTGTTCTTAATAATATCGTGTCAGAACTAGAGGCTATTGGAGTGAAGGTTGAAGATGAGGATAAAGCACTGAGGCTCATATTATCTTTGACATCTTCCTATGAGCATATGAAGCCCATTCTGATGTATGGGAAAGAGACCCTGAAGTACGCGGATGTTTCTGAGAAGTTATTGTCTGAAGAGAAAAGACTGGGAAGTAGCGGTCATACTTCATCAGAAGGAACGGTTTTAATATGCGGGAACAGGAAGAAGAAGGAGAACTCATAGAAGATTCCTGTATACTGGAAGTGTGGACAGTCTGGGCATTTCAAGAGAAATTGTCCAGGTGGAGCAGATTCGGCAAGCAGCTCCAAGTCAGCTAATAATGTCTCCGTCGTTATTGTCGGTGATGATTTCTTTTGAAGTTATGTCATCCCTATGGTATGCCCGCGCTACCATGAAAGGGGATGCAATTTTGTTAGCGGGTTCACGGATTTACACATGGGCATTGGGTTGGCATAGATGCAAGATGTGTGGTGAAAAATTGATGTTGATAGCTGATGAACTTCCGGGCATGCCAAGCGGGGAAGTTGCACCATAAATTTTCAGCAGGTTTTTCAACATGTGCCGAGAAGAAATTCTTAAAATGATCTATTCTAAGTGGCGATACTCTTTTTTAGTGGAGTATGATCGTCGGTTGAAGACGGTGTTCCTTTAATGCGGTTGCTTTTTTTTTCATATATCCAAGGTGGAGATTTGTTGGGTTTTTTGGCTATATGAAAAATGTCCCCATCCCACATTGGTGCAAGGATGAAAGCTTGGGAAGACTCCAAGCCTATAAAAGAAGTCCAAGGCTTTGGTTTCAAAGCGCCCCAACCAAAAATACACTTGAAGTGTTTGGTTCTTTCTTTCTTTCTTTCTTTTCTAGTTCTCTTGTCTTAGAGTGTAGAAATGTTTTAGTAACGCTTTGGAGAGTGTGGTTGTAATTGGGTGGGAGGAAGCTTGAAAGATTAGTCTATGTGATTGTAAAAATTTGTCGCATAGTGGATCTTTCTTTCTGGAGGCCCGTGGTTTTTCTCCGGTTTTGGAGTTTCCACGTATATTCTTGTGTTCAGTTATATTTCTCTATTGTTAGCTTTGGGATGGTTGTTGGGGATCCTGAGACCGCTTGTTTCCCAACAGTTCCACCCATTGTTGATCCCGTTCAACCTGTTGTTCACCCTATTCAATCAACTGTTCACTCGATTCAACCCGTACAACCTTTTGTTCAACTAGTACATCAACCTGCTCTGGCTCTAGATGTCTATGATCTTCAAGATGATGATTTTGATTGGGACTAGGTGTTTAACATCGCATTTCCTGAGGAAAATGAAGAAAGAGGTTCAACTGAAGCTAAACCGGTTACCCTAGATGATTTTGACCCATATGACTGATGATGGTTTTGATTGGAAGTGGGCGTTAGAACGTGAACAACTTCTACAAATCCCATACTTGTATGTACCAGACCCAGGTAGGTTAATACATTGATCCGTGAGAAGATGAGTGTGGCACGGATTCAGATTGGACATTTTATTCCATTTTTAACTATTAAGTACTGGTTAAATTAAGTTTAATTATGTTATTAAGTAGTTGATTATTATTGGCAATAGTTTATATTTAGTAGTGTTTAATTATGAGCTTTGGCTTATAGTAATCCAAATATGTTTGACTTCGTGTTTATTTAAATAATTAAATATTACAACAAACAATTACATGACACAACTTCTTTTTGGAATACATAACATACAATCGATTTTTAAACTAAAAAAAATAAGAAACTAAAATACATAACATAAACATTGCGTTAGGGGTTAAACAAATTGAAAAAAGAAAAAGAAAAAAAATACTCGCGTCAGGTATTTAAGACCAAAACATCGCGTCAGAGCCATTTGAGCAGAGTGATGCGTCATGCCCCAAACACAAGACATGGAAAGGCGGCCGCAATGCGTCTTTAAGACGCAATGTAGGATTTCCTCCACGTGGCTTATTTCTATTTGGTATGGGTTATGCGTCCCTTCAAGACGCAAAACTTGCATGTTTTTCCGTGAATGCGGCAGCCTCTAAAGCATTCAATTTTTATTTTGGTAAAGTTGAAAAGTCAATGATCATTTTCGTGATTTTTCCTATTTTAAATTGTAATAAACTTAGAACATGTGGTCAACCATTTTAGCAAAGAATCTTTACTAAATATGGGATTTGGCCACTAGGAATGTAAGGTAAAGGTTTAATTTCATATATACCCTTATAAATTTTAAAAATTTCATATATACCCAATCAAAACTATAAATATCATATATGCCCTTATAAAGTAGTTAAAATATCAAACACTCAATTTATTAAAAACAATCTAATAAATGATTATTTTATCCTTATTTTTTTAACTTCAAATAAATTTGCTTGTCTTTTTAACTTCATATTTTTATATAACGCATTTTTACCCAGTTTTAATTTTTATATTTACCCATGAATAATAGTATACTCCATATATAATATTTAAGCTAAATAAATTATGTTATAAGTTAGTAAATATAGTATTTGAAGTTAAAGGTCATATATGAGATTTCAAATTTTAGAAAAAAATAAGGGTAAAATTATCATTTATTAATTTTTTTAGTGAATTATGTATATATGACATTTCAAGTACTTTGTGAGGGTATATATAGTATTTATAATTTTGCATAAGTATATATGATATTTTAAAAGTTTGTAAGAGTATATATGAAATTGCCTCTGAGGTAAATATCATTATTCTATCTATTCTATGCATATTTATCATCTTACATGATTACAAGTATTTAGAGTTTGTGATAATCTATATATATATATAAACATGATAAATAAGGGCTTATGTATCATGTTATGAGGGCTTGGAAAATGAGGTGGCATCACCTAAGGCAATCTAGAAATTGGTTTTGGCTCCAAAAAAACTTCCGTGTTAAATCTTATGAGAAAACGCGGGATCCGAACCCGACTTTGATGACCCGTTTGATTAATGTCGGATCCTTTAAATACATTTCTATCCGACAAATTTCTCATTCCATCTTTCATTACCTAGAGCAAACCCTAATTTCTCTCTCAACCGAACGGTGATTTCCTGTGAAATCCATCAAGAGCAATCAAATCGTTCATCTTATTATCTTCTCCTATTTCTTAGATTTAGGGTTTTTAATGGAGATTTATATACCTGAAATTCAGAAGATGTAGGAGGTGGATTCCATCTCTGGCATGTATTGATCTAGGGTTTTTTTTTCATTCATTGCTCTACAATTTTGATTGCTACCCAAATCGATTGGAGACAGTAAGGCTATTGAAATTCCGTAATCAGGTTTGCGATTTGCAAGATTTAGTTTATGTGTGTCCTTTAAATGTTGTCGATTTATGTTAATGATGTTAGGGTTTCCTAATGCTTTTAAGGTTGCAAGTATTAGGATTTTCTTATTTAGTTGATAACTATTTAGTTGTTGGTTGTTTCTTACTAAAGTTTTGCTGCCATTTTTGTTTATTGAATTAGAGTAGAATTTTCCTTTTAATGGATTAGGATGTGTTGGTGGGAGATGGTGTTGGAGGAGATGGTCGTCGTTGGAATGTTGTATGAGACAGAGAGAGATAGATAGATTGGTTCATCTTATTAATTGTTTTCTTTTTAATGTTTTCTGAGTTTTAGTCCAATATTTGTCGATAATGGTTTTTTTTAATTAATATTTTGAGGATTGTTTACAAAAACTGGAAGGAGGTTTGCTAAGGTTTTTCTTGCTGTGGGTTGTCTAAAAATAGCCACAAAATTGGGTTAAAATTGCACTTTCTATTTAATTTTTTGATGTGGGTTGTATTGGAGTGACAAAACTTTAAAAATATGCTACAGGTGAGTTCTATTGGAGTGATGGGAGCTCGTACTTCAGTAAGTGGAAAAGTTCAGTCTCTCTTGCAGGAAATTAAAGCGGTTTGTTCTGTTGAGACTATAAACTGTTTTTTTCGTATTTAAATAAGAAGGAAATTGATTTTTTTAAGTGGTTGAATAACGTTTTTAATATAATGTTTGCTTGCTCTTGCACAGGAATTGAGTAAACCCGTGGCTGTTGGCTTTGGCATTTCAAAACCTGAGCATGTGAAACAGGCAAGTCTCTATTATTGACCCGACATAAAGCTTAAAAAATATAGTTGACCCGACATGAAGTTTAGAAAATGTTGACTATATTTACTCGAACGTCTTAAATACCCTTTAATCGAGTAAACCTGATTATGTTGCAGGGTGAAGTACTGGTGGTAAATTCTACCACGTCACGAAAATAATTAGGTGATAGGTTGTGTCCGAAACGTTTATATACGTTTTTTTTTTTGTTGACTAATTTAATTAACATAATTATGTTCAGGTTGACGTGTTTAACCCGTTTAATTAAACAAGTATAGCTATCAACGTGCCAAACATGTTTTTTTTTTTCTGTCAAATATCGACTGATATTAACATTTTTTTGTCTTTATTTTACTTCATTTGCAGGTTAAGCTATTAAACAAGCTTGCATCCGCACGATCCAAAGAACAAAAGATTTAATAATTACGACGGAAAACAGATTGCTGGAAATCAACGTTTACAATTATTCCTTTGTTCTTTTGCAGGATGTTACTGCTACAAAAGGAAATGAATTTGAGGATTATTTCCTAAAAAGGGAGCTACTTATGGGGATCTATGAAAAAGGTTTTTGAAAAACCTTCACCTATATGGTAATTCAGTTTATGATATGACGGTTTTACTTGGTATGCTATGTAAACTAAACGAGCTTCTTAACTTCTGACATTGGTATTTTTTTTTAATTATGATATTCGTGAATCATCTATTATCTTAGTACAAACCCAAGTTCATATTCAAGTCAATTATTCTAAGTGGCAGATAGATAATTTTGCAACACATGACATTAATCTTAATTTTTTAGTAGACATGCAAAGTCAAAGAGCAAACTTATGTGGGCATGAATTGATTATTATGCAAGTGTTCCTTTGTGAATAATTAATATGCGAAGAATGGGTTATTAGATTGCTATTATTTTACACAGTTTCGTTGAATTAAAAAATTATGTTGGATAGTGATAACTGAAATTGAAGGACATGTGGTAATAAGTGGTGTAATAGGCTAAATCAACTTCATCTTCAATCAAGATTAGAAGCGACCTGGTAATGTATTGTTTAGTGTAACGATTTGGGTATTTTTTTTTCTTGATTGATGTTCTTTCCGTACAGTTTCATCATGTTTGTTCCTCGATTTTGTTAGGTTGTACAGAACATAAAGTCGGATGGTTGAAGTTTAGGACCAGAAGAACGAGAAAGATCAAAATTGTTTCACTAGGTTGAAGATTTAATGGTGGTGGCGGCTACGATATTAGACGACTCGACCATTAGGCAGCCGTTTGAACAAGAATTCTTGAAGACGGCTTTGTATAATGTATTTTTCGGTTTTATTTGAATAATTTGTTGACTTTGAACACAAATTTTTAGTTAACAATGGTCAAGTGTTTAATTTGAATTTGATTGTTGATTTTGAGATTTAATTATTATTGTGTTTTTGTAGGTTGATTTGGGGCTGATAAAATAGAAGTAGGTGAGATTGAGAGGAGGTTTCAATTGGCAAACATAAAGCACTTTGTTCCTTATTTGGCACTCAGTTTCATCTTAGTTGGTTTTTAATATAGATAAGCATTTGGGTTGGATCAATGCCATACCCAACTCTGGAGTTTCTAAAAGAACAGAGACACATTGTAGAGAGAATTTTGAGGTAATTATCAACTTTGTATACTGTTTCTGTTGGATATGCCGTACACTTTTTAATTCTGTTTTATGAAATCTTTCATGCTGCTCCACAAGCTACAGTATTAATGGTTGGGTGGCAATTCATCATGATCCAGACATGTTGGTTAGAATCCTTAAAAGATTAAGAATGCAAATGAGTTTTAGCATTATTAGTGTTATTGGCCTTTGTTAATAATTTGTGCACGCTTTGGTCAAGGTTAACTGTTTTGATACAAATATTTCTTACTTTTAAGGTTGACATGAACATTAAAGTTAGAACCATGGTTTTAGATTACATTGGGAATAGAGGTATGAATATTGCTATCAGAAAAGAAAAGAAAAGGTAATAAAGTATGATCTTTGTTTACAATGTCTTAAAGGTAATAAGGTTCTTATCACTATCATACCTTATGCATTGATGACCCTTAATAGTTCAACAGAAACATTCATGCTATTCTTAAAAAAGAACTACTTTCTCATGTGGTGGTACATGCCTTTCATCATCTTGACTCGACCCATTTACCTATAAGTCCGTTGATTTTGGTTATTTTTTTATTCATAACTGGTCACAGGGTGAATTTATAAGTTCAATATGAAATGAAAGTGGGTCAGACGAGTTGAAATTCATCTTAAATGCAGCTGCTTTATTTGGTGAAATTGTGCTAATTTATTTGTATAATCGAAAATTGAATTCACAATTCGGATACGGTTATCATTTGAACCAATTATTGGCGCAATAGCAGCATGAAATGTAGTAATCCTAAAGCCTTCAGAGCTAGCTCCAACATGTTCCTCGGTTCTCAGTGACTCCATACACGATTACCTTGATAACACTTTGATTAGAGTCATCGCAGGTGGACCCCATGTTGGTGAAAAGCTTCCTCGACATAGATTTGACAAGATTTTCTTCACAAGTTTCGATTTTTCTCCACTTTATACACATGTCAGTTTTGGAATTTAGTTTATATAATCTTGAAGATGATGTTTCATATGTGGAGCACGAGCAGGCCAGGCTGTCATGAGCAGCTGCAAAAAAAGTGGATTCCTGTGACTCTGGAGTTAGGTGGCAAATGCCATGTTGTTATTGAAGTGTAGTTATCCTTTAAAGAACAAATTCATGTATGATTTGTTTTGAAACTAATAGCGTAGTTGATCAGCAGTTTGTTTAATTTTGTGGTTTTTATTGTTGTCCAATACCAATGTCATACAAGCTTTCAATTTTACAACTTGAAATGTCTCTTTGATAGATATTTATTGAAGTTTACGACACTTATTGTTAATCAGTAGTTTGTTTTGTGGTTTCTATTGTAGTTAATCAGCTGTATGCCTCTCCGATAGGGTATTGATTGAAGTTTATGACACTTATTGTTAATCAGTAGTGTCGTTAATTTTGCGGTTTATATTGTTGTCAAATACCAATGTCAAATGCATGTGTTATGTGATGTGTGCATGTTATGTATGTTTCTTTTACTGCGATAATACTAAATAAATGAAATAAATGAAAATTATTGGTAGCAGTAATAGTACTGATGGTAACAACAATCAAAATAAATATTAAAAATTCTACATTCATTGTTATATGTTAACCAATCATATACATAAGAACTTGACTCTTTAAGCCGTAACTGGTAGTATTAATAGTAGTTCAAATAGGTGATAAGTTTGCAACAAAAAATGGGTAAGATTTTTTGAATGGGTCAGATGGGTAATTTTAATGAACGTAATAGTACTTCAAATAGGTAATAAGTTGCAACAAAAAATGGGTAAAACGGGTCCGTCATTTCTATTGAACGGGTCAAACAGGTCAAGTGACTTATTTACTTTTTAATTTCAACATTGGTACCGCATAGTATTGACACAAAATTTTAACTTATTTATTTAAACACTTAATAACGTTTGAAAACATGTCTTTTAATTTATTTAATGACATAATTAGATTATAAATTGATTTTTTCTGCCCGGGAAGTTCCCGGGTTATAAAGATTCACAACTACATGGTATATTTTTATTAATTACTGTAGTAATATATATAGATGTATATTTATTTTTTAGATATAAAGATTCACAACCCGGGAGTATTCCCGGGTGATAACCTAGTGGTTTTATATACGTAGAATCATCTATATATTAGAGCATTCATAATAGATCCTTCGTATTTATGTGAGTACTATCTTTATATTTGTGAGAGTAGTTGTAAATTGTTGTGAGTGGAGAAGAGAGAAAATGGAGAAAAAGTTATTGTTCATCAGTAAGTAAATTTGGAGAAGATATTGTTCATCTCTATATTTTTTAATATTTTTTGAAAGTGATTGTGAGTGGAGTAGAGAGAAAATGTAATAATAAAAGTATAAAAAATATTATTTAATTGAAAAGAAGAGAGAAAAAATAGTATTTTTTAGTGTAATTATAAAGATGAAATAAGAGATTTGATTGTGAATGCTCTTATGTAAATAGCTCGAGTGTAAACATCTGGTTTCTATAAAAAAAAGGTGTGATTTTAAAGTCCCAAGTAATGTTTTCAAAATGTTGTTTATTTGTTATTTATGATAGAAGGATAAACGGGATTTTATCAAATGAATTATACACACCATTTAGTTTTTTTACAATAGTACTTTGTATAAATTAAGTCGAGGGTCTTGCTTCTAGTACAAAAATGTTCAAAAAAGACGGTCCCTAAAATGCTTTTATGGCACTTTGTATAAGCACCGTCATATTTCATATTTTTGTTTTCCAAATTAACTAAATAAAATGTAAAGAAACGTTGTATTAGAAAAAACCGTCTTTTTTGGTTAAAAATTTAACCGTCTTTTTACGTATCCCTTTTTTAACAAATTACCAGCGCGTTTTTTGATGGGGCTTTAATTAAAACAACCTTTTTTCATTTAATAAATAAGAATTATTTTTTGATTTTTTTACCTACGATATATCTTTTTGAAACTAAGGTTCTGTTTGTTTTTTGGCCAGAAGTACTTCTGGCCACTTATGTCTGCGCCGCGCAGACGCGGGCAGACGTTTGGACGTTGCAGATTGTTTGTTTTCTCGCAGACCTTTCATTAAAAAAGGTCTGCGAGACCTCTTCACCAAGCAGACATGTTCCATCATCTTCAAACCTCTTCCAACCTCTTCTCCTCTTCTTCTTCTTCTCCCTCTGCCACCACCACCTCCTCTGCCACCACCACCTCCACCTCCGACACTCCTCCGCCGCCACCACCTCCTCTGCCACCACCACCTCCACCTCCGACACTCCTCCGCCACAGAATCAACTCCCAACAAGTCAAAACCCACCACAGAATCAAGAGAGAGAGGGAGCGGCAGGAGAGAGGGAAAGAAGAGAGAGAGATCTGTGATGGCGGTGGTGCTATGGCGGTGGTGGAACCCCCAAATCGAACGACGGCAGATGGTGGGTTTTGATGTTCTTCATCTTCAAACAAACCCCCAAATCGAAGATCATCCAAAAACCCTAAATCGAACCTCAAATCGGAGATCGAGGGAGCGGTGGGTGGTTGTGGTGGTAGATGAAGGCAGATGAGAGAGAGGCCGAGGAGAGAGAGACGGTGGTGGCGGTGGTTGTGGTTGTTCTTGGCAGTAGATGAGGCCGAGGAGAGAGAGGCCGAGGAGAGAGAGACGGTGGTGGCGGTGGTGTAGTGGTGACGGTGGTGGTGGGTTTGAGGTGGTGCTTGGTGGTGGTGATGAAGGCAGATCTGTGGAGGGTGTGTGTGAGAAGAGGAGGGTGTGTGTGAGAAGTGGTTGATATATAATAAAAAAACAAACCCTCTTCTCCTTGCAGACTGCAGACCTTTGGTCCACCTCTTCTCCTGCAGATGCCTGCAGATGTGGTCCGCAGACTGCAGACCTTTTGCATCTGAAAAAACAAACACCACCTAAATCAATTCTTATTTTGATCTTTTTACCTATGATATATTTTTTGAAACTAAATCAAATAATTTCTAAGTCAACCCCACACCACTTGCAATAATCATTACTTATTAATTCTCATTTTTTTTTAACTCGTCTAATTTGTAATCTATATTGGTTTATTAATATGATATGTTAAATTACATGAGGGAAGGAAGATCCACATTGCGCCCCGCAGACGTTTTAGTTTTCGGGTGGGATGCAGGTAAACACGCTTGTGTTGATCTTACCGGGGTTTCCCCCCTTGTAGGCTTTCGGGATACAGGTTTTGTCCCTGGTCAGGCGATTGCAAGGGCGACAGCGAAGAAAATGGACAAACATGCAAAAGCCTGCGAGGATAATCAACATTCCTTTATCCCCTTTGCCTTTGATACCTTTGGCTCGCTAGCCCCAGAAGCCATCAGATTTCTTGAACAGGTCCAACGGGTTGTTCACAGCAACATTTCGTCTCCTAGAGATCGGGGTTTCGTTTTTACTAGGTTAGGTTTCGCTATTCAAAAGGGGGTAGCGGCGCAACTTGTTGCCCGCTTACCGGCTATCTTGGTGTAATTTGTTTCATATGATATAAAATCTAATTTACTAAAAAAAATGTAATGAGTAACTTGAATCTCTAAATAATTATGTTTGTTAGCGATAACAATGTATCAATATATCTGATAAAATTTTGAAATTTAAACATATATATCATATATCTTAGTTTAGTACAAGAAAACTTTTGAAATTACAAATATAGGGATGTTTATCAAATAAGCAAAATGTTTCGTAACAAGCTAACAAGCTTATATATTCAAAATTGCTTAATATTCTATCACAACAGCATTAACAAACTTATATATTAAAAACTAGGATATAACCCCGTGTATTACACGGGTTGAATAAATGAATTTTATATACTAAATAATAAAACAATATATCTTTAAAAACCTACTTTATTGCACGGGTTAAACAAATGTAGTTTTATATATTAAAGAATAAAAAGTTATATCAATAAGAACCATAGGTTGAATAAATGTAATTTTATATACCAAATAATAAAAAAAAAATATCTTTAAAACCATGTGTATTACACTAGTGAATAAATATAATATTGTTTACCAAATAATAAAAAAATTTATATATTAAAAAACCCTCGTGTACTACACGGCTTGAATAAATATGATTTTATATACCAAATAATAAGAAAATTATATTAAAAAAACTAATGGATATACTCGGTACGCGATATATATGGTGATTGCGGAGATGATTATTGAAAAGAAAATACAGTGGTTGAACATGGTACTCAAGAAATAAATAAGCAGCCATTTGAGTGATCAAAATATAAATTATATTTAAAAAATCCGTAATAAATCTAATTTTATATATAAAATAATATTAATATTATAAATGAGAAGTATACATTAAATTTAAACTAAATAATAATTATCTATAGTTAAGTAGAAAAAATTAATCAAGATAATATTTAGTAGGAGAGTTATCTATAATTAATTAGAAGAGATTAAACTAAAGAGTAAATTGCAAATCGTCCTGAGATTTGGGCATATTTGTCATTTTCATGCAAAACAACTTTTTTGTACTATATAGTCATTCACTTTTGGGATTTTTTGCCATATCCAAATATCTAATTTGCTTTATTTTTTCTATTAAACATTTGTTTGAAAATGACAAAAAAATCCTAAATCTCAGGGACGATTTTGGCAAAAAAAAAAGTCAGACATTTTGATGAAAATGGCAAAAAATCGCAAAAGTGAAGGACTATATGGTACAAAATTGTTGTTTTGGATGAAAATGGCAAACATACTCAAATCTCAGGGACGGTTTTGGCAATTTACTCTAAATTAAATAATAAGTATCTATAAGATATTAAACTAAATAATATTTATTAGGGGGTTATCAATAATTAAATGGATTTGAAGTTTCTTATTTATAAACTTTGAGTTTATAAATAATATGCTTGTAAAATAAAATTTTTAACTTAATATAAATTATAAACTCAAAGTTTACAAATAAGAAACTTCAAATCTATTTAATTTTATAAATAAAACAGAAAAATTACTTTCATTGTATTAGTCAAATATAATTAATTAAAAAATAGACCCACTAGTTAATAAAGGGCATTTTAGTTATTTTAGTATGATTTAACAAAAAGTTAATAAGGTTTGGCCTTAGTACTCAACATTGTGACAAATTAGAACGTTAATACCTGATTTTGCCAACAAAAAACTATTAGTACCCGACATTAAAATTTGACAGAAACCACAAGGACCAACGATGTAATTTTTTCATATATGTATATAATATATATAAGATAATTTTTAAAATTTATTATTTTTATGTTTGTTTATTTGAGTAAATAAATAAATATGGTAATGGGTAAAAGACTAATTTGCCCTCATATGGGGTCCACTTGGTTATATTTAACAATAAAAACTAACTGAGTTAGGTTCAAAGGACAACGTGCAAGGGTTTGCAAACATCATGTATGTTTTTTGTACTTTTTGAAGACAAATGAACATAGTTTGCAATCTAGTTTAAACATAAAGGACTATTTTTGTAATCTACTCTTTAAATTATTTGCATACATTCATTATATATATATATATATAAAATTTTTAACTTAATATAAATCTATAAACTCAAAGTTTACAAATAAGAAACTTCAAATCTATTTAATTTTATAAATAAAACAGAAAAATTACTTTCATTGTATTAGTCAAATATAATTAATTAAAAAATAGACCCACTAGTTAATAAAGGGCATTTTAGTTATTTTAGTAGAGTTAATTACATAGTTAGTCCCTGTGGTTTGCACAAAATAACAAGTTTAGGTACTAATAGTTTCTGATAACATTCTAGGGTATTAACTTTTCATTTTGTAACGTTTGAGGGTATTAAGCTTATTTGTAGGCTTAAAATCACATTTGTTAGTACCTAAGTATGTTATTTTGTGCAAACCACAGGGACTACCTATGTTATTACCTTAGAAGTTAATACCTCCAAACGTTACAAAATGAAAAGTTAATACCCTAGAAGGTGATTTTAAACTATTAGTACCTAAGTTTGTTATTTTGTGCAAACCACAGGGACTAACTATGTAATTAACTCTATTTTAGTATGATTTAACAAAAAGTTAATAAGGTTTGGCCTTAGTACTCAACATTGTGACAAATTAGAACGTTAATACCTGATTTTGCAACAAAAAACTATTAGTACCCGACATTGAAATTTGGCAGAAACCACAAGGACCAACGATGTAATTTTTTCATATATGTATATAATATATATAAGATAATTTTTAAAATTATTATTTTTATGTTTGTTTATTTGAGTAAATAAATAAATATGGTAATGGGTAAAAGACTAATTTGCCCTCATATGGGGTCCACTTGGTTATATTTACACAATAAAAACTAACTGAGTTAGGTTCAAAGGACAACGTGCAAGGGTTTGCAAACATCAGGTATGTTTTTTTGTACTTTTTGAAGACAAATGACATAGTTTGCAATCTAGTTTAAACATAAAGGACTATTTTTGTAATCTACTCTTTAAATTATTTGCATACATTCATTTATATATATATATATATATATATATATATATACTGGGAGAAGATCATGCGAGAACCACCTCTTATTGCGAGAACCGCAAGAACCAAAGTGAACACAACCTAAAATGCCTAAAATAGCTAAAAACACAAATTTTTTTAATATTTTTTATATAAAAATCGCTACTTTTCGAAGCAAAAAAAAAATTAAAAAATTTTTTTTGCCACTAAAAGTAGCGATTTGAGCATAAAAAATATATAAAAAAAAAACAAATTTTAGATTTTTTTTTAATTTTTTTAGATTTTTTTGGGGTTTAGTTTTTAGCATTTTAGCTGGGGGGGGGGGGGGTTAGTTTTTTTTAGGTTTTTTGGGGGTTTTAGTTTTTAGCATTTAGCTTGGGAAGGGGGGGTTAGGTTTTTTTTTTTTTTTTTTTGGGGGGGGGGGGGGTGGGGGTTAGGTTTTTTTTAGGTATTTTTTAGCTATTTTAGGTTTGTGTTCACATTGTTTCTTGCGGTCCTCGCAATAAGGGTGGTTCTCGCATGAGCTCCTCCCTAAAAAAACCTAACCCCCACCCCCCAAAAAAAAAAACCTAAACCCCCCCCCCCCCCCCAAAAGCTAAAATGCTAAAAACTAAACCCCCAAAAAACCTAAAAAAATCTAAAAAACATCTAAAATTTTTTTTTAATATTTTTTATGCTCAAATCGCTACTTTTAGTGCAATTTTTTTTTAATTTGTTTTTTAATTTTTTTTGCCTTCGAAAAGTAGCGATTTTTATATAAAAATTATTAAAAATAATAATTTGTGTGCTTTTTAACTATTTTAGGCATTTTTTGTTGTGTTCACATTGGTTCTCGCGGTTCTCGCAATAAGGGGTGGTTCTCGCATGATCTTCTCCCTATATATATATATATATATATGTATATATATATACATATATACCGGTCTAAAATTAATCTATTAGAGATTAATTTTGGATTGTTCCTTTTTAAGCTGTTTTTGGTAGTTCTATATATATATATATATATGGGTAAGGTTCTTGCGAGAACCACGTTTATTGCGAGAACCGCGAGAACCAATATGAAAACAACCTAAAATAGCTAAAAAAAACCTAAAAAAATCTAACCCCCACCCCCCCCCAAAAAAAAAAAACCTAAACCCCCCCCCCCCCCCCCAACAAAAAAACTTAACCCCCCCCCCCCCACAAGCTAAATGCTAAAAACTAAAACCTCAAAAAAAACATAACCCTCCCCCCAAGCTAAAATGCTAAAAACTAAACCCCCAGAAAACCTAAAAAATTCTAAAAAATTTTTTTTTAATATTTTTTATGTTAAAATCGCTACTTTTAGTAGCAAAAAAAAATTAAAATTTTTTTTGCTACTAAAAATAGCGATTTTTTTATAAAAAATATAAAAAAAAATTTGTGTGTTTTTTTAGCTATTTTTAGGCATTTTTGGTTGTGTTCACATTGGTTCTCGTGGTTCTCGCAATAAAGGGTGGTTCCTAACGGATCTTTGTCCTATATATATATATATATATATATATAAGGGAAGGTTTTATGCAGAACACTAAATATTACGAGAAAACCTAAAAAGTAAACGAAAATGTTATAAATGTAAGATTTATTGTTTCACATATTAGAATTAAAAACAAAATATCTAAAATTTTCAGTTGTTGTATAACCTACACATAGGGTGAGGTTCCTGTAAAAATGATCTTTTTCGTGAGAAGTGTGAGAAGGCATAGAATTTGACATGTAGGCATCATGTTTTGAACTTAAGCATGATGTTTTGGGTTGTTTTAGTAAAAAAACACCAAATATAACAATTTAAAACAAAATGCAACGTATTATGGGCGTGAAATTTGAAACACACTACTTAACACTTAAAACACACCACTTAACGTTCTTGGCATAGTGTTTTAAGGTTAACCCTAGAATTCACTGTATTGTGTTTTAAATTGTTATGTTTGGTGTTTTTCTTGTCAAAACAACCCAAAACATTATGCCTAAGTCCAAAACAAGATGTCTACATATGAATCTTTATGCCTTCTCACACTTCTCACGAAAAGTGTCTTTTTTACAGGATCCTAAGACCCTACACATATGTAGGTTATTTGTAGGTTAAATTAGCTACATGTATTTAGGCTATGTGTAAGTAAAAATATATGGGTTTTTTTAATGTATATATAATACACATAGAATTAAATGCTAATTATGATTGCGAAAACAATGCTTCACACATTAGGCCGTATGGTGTACTCTAACATTTAGAGTGTTAGTAATGACATGACATGTTAACTAACATTGCAAACCACTCTCTCCTTGTGTTAAAGGACATTAAATGGGTTATCTGTTAACATGTTAACCCAATGTTAAGATATTGAATTAATTATTCTTTTCTTTTTAGACCAAAAACCACTAAAAGATAGGGTTAGATGAAGTTAATGGGATTAAACCATTTCCTTGGAGTGAGACAAAGTGAAATGAAGAAAAAAAGGTTGATGTGACACTTAGGTGGAGTTAAGATAAGTTAAAATATACCCACAGGCCCTGATGAAAATGATCATTTAAACAAGGCAAATGATAATTTTGATGATATGTTTAATGATTTGAGAAGTAATACTTGCAACAAGGATCTTGAAAATAATAAATTTAATAAAAAAATTATATATACAATCATTCTAAGAATATTTATACGATTTTTTTATGTTTATTGATATATTTTGGAGTTAAATGTCATTTTAGTCCTTATGATTGTGATTTGAGCTATTTTGTCAGTTTAGTTCAAAGACTTTATTTTTCGTATGTTTGTCCAAAAAGATTTCATCGTTGCCATTTTAGTCCACTGAGTTAACTTTATCAATTTTTTCTGTTAATGAGAAGGGCAATTCGGCCTTATAAAATCACCAAATTGCCCTTCTCATTAACAGTAATAATGGATGAAGTTAACCCAGTGGACCTAAATGGCAACGGTGAAACCTTTTTGGACCCATATGCGAAAAATGAAACATTTGGACTGAACTGACAAAATAACTCAAACCACAAGGACTAAAATGACATTTAACTCTATATTTTAAGTAGATGAGAAAAAAATTCTAATATATAAAAATAAAAATATATTGTTTCACTTCGCATGTTAAAGTAGATGCGAAAAAAAATCTAAAATATAAAAAACAAAAATATATTGTTTCACTAATCATGTTATTATGTATGACTCATTTGTATCGATCTTTACCCTACATGTTATTTTATAAATATATTTTAAGTTGTTAAAAGTTGAAATGAAATACTACCAAGTAACAAAGAGGAACAATGACCCATGGCATTATAGCCTAGTGGTATCTTGGTGGTGTGATAAGACTTATGACCATTAGGTCATGGGTTCGATTCCCACAAAGGGGGTTTTTCCCAGATTTAGTGGGTTTCCTCCTGAATTGGTGTATATGCATATTAGTGGATAAGACTTATGACCATTAGGTCATGGGTTCGATTCCCACAAAGGGGGTTTTTCCCAGATTTAGTGGGTTTCCTCCTGAATTGGTGTATAGGCATATTATTGCCTAGTGGAGATGGATATGATCGGGTGGTTCTGCTGGTGGCACGATGATACTCCGGTGGTCCGTCAGTGATCCAAATTTGCCGTTCAAAAAAAAAAAAAAACAAAGAGGAACAATGATTTTAGTTCCCTCTCAAAACCCCCTGAATTTCTTCCGCCCAAACCTATCCCCAAATTTTAAAACTTGCTTTACACCAAATTTATTTTCCCTCCTAATTTTGTAGTGCCTCCAGGTTTCTAAAAAAAATAAGAGTAAATTGCCATTTTAGTCCCTGAGTTTTGTCCAAATTTGCCACTTTGATCCAAATAGTTTTTTTGTGCCTCTGGGTCCCTGACTTTTACATTTCGTTGCCATTTTGATCATTTTGTCTAACTCCATCCAAAAACCCAGTTTGTACTTAATCACTAATGTTTTCAGTTGCCAATTTGATCCAATTCAAAAAAATCAAAAAAATTCCAAAAAATTCAAAAAAATCTAAATATAAAAAAAATTCTAAAAATTCTAAAAAATCATAAAAATTCTAAAAAATTCAAAAAAATCTAAAAATAAAAAAAATTCTAAAAAATCCAAAAATCATTAAATGTTTCGGCACGAACCGTTTCGACCCGTACCGTTTCGAACCGAACCGTTTCGACCCGTACCGTATCGAACCGTACCGTTTCGACCCGTACCGTTTCGAACCCGAAACGTTTCGAGCCGAACCGTTTCGATACGGTACGGTTCGAAACGGTTCGCGTTGAAACGGGTCGCGTTGAAACGGTTCGGCTCGAAACGGTTCGGGTTCGATACGGTACGGGCTCGAAACGGTTCGCGTCAAAACGGTTCGGTTCGATACGGTTCGAAACGGTTTGCGTCAAAACAGTTCGGTTCGAAACGGTTCGCGCCGAAACGGTACGGGTCGAAACGGTTCGGGTTCGAAACGGTACGGGTCGAAACGGTACGGTTCGATACGGTACGGGTCGAAACGGTTCGGTTCGAAACGGTTCGCATCGAAACGGTACGGTTCGAAACGGTTCGCGTCGAAACGGTTCGGTTCGATACGGTACGGGTCGAAACGGTTCGGTTCGATACGGTACGGGTCGAAACGGTACGGTTCGATACAGTACGGGTCGAAACGGTTCGGTTCGAAACGGTTCGCGTCGAAACGGTACGGGTCGAAACGGTACGGGTCGAAACGGTTCGGTTCGAAACGGTTCGCGTCGAAACGGTTCGGTTCGATACGATACGGGTCGAAACGGTTCGGTTCGATACGGTACGGGTCGAAACGGTTCGGTTCGATACGGTACGGGTCGAAACGGTACGGTTCGAAACGCTACGGTTCGATACGGTACGGGTGCGAAACGGTTCGCGTCGAAACGGTTCGGTTCGATACGGTACGGGTCGAAACGGTTCGGTTCGAAACGGCACGGTTCGAAACGGTACGGATCGAAACGCTTCGCGTCGAAACGGTTCGGGTTCGAAACGGTACGGGTCGCAACGGTTCGTGTCGAAACGGTTCGGCTCGAAACGGTTCGCGTCGAAACGGTACGGTTCGAAACGGTACGGGTCGAAACGCTTCGCGTCGAAACGGTTCGGCTGGAAACGGTTCGGGGTCGAAACGGTACGGGTCGAAACGGTTCGCGTCGAAACGGTTCGGCTCGAAACGGTTCGGCTCGAAACGGTTCGCGTCGAAACGGTTCGGCTCGATACGGTACGGGTCGAAACGGTTCGGCTCGAAACGGTTCGCGTCTCGAAACGGTTCGCGTCGAAACGGTTCGGCTCGATACGGTACGGGTCGAAACGGTTCGGCTCGAAACGGTTCGCGTCGAAACGGTTCGGTTCGAAACGGTACGGGTCGAAACGGTTCATGCCGAAACATTTAATGATTTTTGGATTTTTTAGAATTTTTATGATTTTTTAGAATTTTTTTGATTTTTAGATTTTTTTTTTCAATTTTTTAGAATTTTTATGATTTTTTAGAATATTTTTTTATTTTTAGATTTTTTTGGAATTTTTTTGATTTTTTTGATTTTTTGGAATTGGATCAAAATGGCAACTGAAAACATTTTTTAAGGAAATCCCCAAAATACCCCTATTACAAACTAGGTTTTTGGATGGAGTTAGACAAAATGATCAAAATGGCAACAAAATGTAAAAGTTAGGGATCTAGAGGCACAAAAAAAACTATTTGGATCAAAACTCAGGGACTAAAATGACAATTTACTCAAAAAATAACAATATCATATTAAAACAAAACCTTTTCTACCCCATAACCCATTACAAGCTTCTCATCACACATCGATGATGAAGACGACGATCGTTGATGGAAACTATTTAGAGGTCAAATACACATATGATTGAGATCTATGATGGATGTAAACGACAAGTCGATTCAGAAATCGTAAGTGCGTCTTTTTTTCTGAAGGTTATCTCGGATTGCTTTCTAATCTAGTATGGTATGTCAATTTCTGGGTTTTGACTACTTGTTATGTTTAGATCGGTTGGTGTCACTATCAATAATGTTTACATTAAGGCCATTTTTTCAACTCTCTACTGGTACCTTGCAGTTAGGAGGGCAAAAAGCTTAATTTTTAAAGGAAATTAGGAATTTAGATTGATTTTTAAGCAACTGAAATATCTAACTAATGATTGTTTGATTGAGTTACATATTATTCACATCACTTTTGCAACTAACTTTCTATTATTTGGGCAAAATGGATTCTTTAATGACATAAGCTTAGTGCATGCCAGGTGTTTGATGTTTTGGCAAATGAAAACTTGGATTATTTTTGGGTGAAACATGATCCATTTGTAAGAGACAGAGTATAACTGATGATTCAACATGATCATACCAATTTGGCATATAATATTCACCACTAGTTATATAATTTGGAACAGTTAGGCTTCTTACTAGAATTATGTGGATTTAATTATCTTTTTTTTGTCAACTGTTACCGTGTAACATAGATTCCATTTAGTTAAGAGCTGAATTATAAGCTATTTTTTTAATCCAATGCCACACATTTAGTTTCTAAACTTCCAGTTTACTTTCTATCAAACATTGGTGAAGCATTCTCCATGTCGTATGCTTTATGCTTCTACTAAGGATGTTGTTACAGAGGCAACCGGGAAGGGATGCCAACATGGGGACGTACACACTTATTCTCGGATGTGATTGGTCTTACGAAATGCTTGTTTTTGGAATTAAAAGCAAAGAGAAAGAAGAGCGAGGCTGTAGAGACTCAGTCAACGTTGGGGAAAGCCCTGGTGCGTTCGATAGTTTGTGCAACGAACTACCAGAAATCTTGGTAACATATTGTCAAAGTTTGTTTATTATTTTTAAAAATATATTAACTAAAAACTATCGTTTGCAGTTTATTCAAAGATGTGAACTTCTATGTCCTGATGGCCAAGGTGCTCCGACAGTTAGGGGTACAGGCCGTGTTTACCCTACTACTGAGACGATTATGCATAATTGTCTGATGATAGACGGTTTTGTCAAAGTTTATGTAGATAGAGTTGAAGAAGGTTGCGGATTGAACCATCTCTTGCCTGAGTCATGTATTTCTGGCTAAGTAGACTGTTTGGAAGATGCAAAAGGATGCTTTATTTACTGGTCTGTTAAATCAGTAAAGGTATATTTATATAAACAATAATTGTATATTTATATGATTTATTAATATACTAATATTTTTTTTCAACATACAGAGTTTACACAAAGATTCTCCTCAAACTGTAGAACCATCTCACCATTCTATGAGTACACTTTATAAACCGCAAGTCGTTTTAATATATATCATTACTTTTATACAAGATAATTTGTTTTTCTAATGTAGTTTGAGACAACATCTGCTCACCAACAACAAACGATTTCAGATGAAAGAATCGAGTATCAAATTTACTCGTATGCATTACAGGAGGAGGCTTTTAATCGATTGGTAAACACATTATTTGTATATAATTGTGTGTGTGTGTGTGTGTTTACTAATAGTACCGTACTCTCGTTATTGGTTAATGTAGCTCGCTGATAAACAATTTTCTAAGAATACAACCAAGCATGTTCCTTTAAGTAACTTACTGAGCCGGTTAATGGTTTGTTTAACTATAGTGTATACTAAACTGTAATCTAATTTTTATCTATCGTTATATTTTAGCTGGGAAATAAAACCTTAATGGTTCGTCAAAGTAAAATTGATGAGTTTGTAGAGTGTACTTTAAAGGCGTTTATTTTAGTTTTGGTGACGGGGAGGACGACAAGGATGAATGGAGGTCAGTATATTAGTATGCTACTCTTTTATATTTAATTCTTTTTCATTTTTATAAATATTTGTTGACACTTGAGGGAGCCTTGGAACACAATTGTTATATTCAATATTTTATCAGTTAAAGTTAATTACACGGATGGTTAAGTAACTTTGACATGTTCGCTCATTTGACCCAAGGGCCTAGGCGTGCCAAATGGCTTTTGACAACATAGATCGTATATATTATTAGGGGTTCTTAGGAGCGCCAAAGGGCTTTGTATCAACGGTGACTCTAGTTGGCATGACTTATGCATTTCAATATCCTCCTGATTCGAACAAGGGGATCTTGCTTGATTTTAATTTTTAATGGTAGCTAATAGACATTTTTCTATGTGTTTTGATCAGTGGCAAAGGAATTCAAGCTAGTGAGTGCTGTTGAGAGCTTTGTGGTTGTGGATAAAGGAGGCTGCACAAAGTCAAGGAGTTTTTTGGATGGTTTTTTATTTGTGTCAAACTGAATCGTAGGATGTTTTTTCTATGTTAAATTGAATGTTTTAGACTAATGAGTCAACATGGATGCTTTAGCTATTTTAGATATTTATAAAATGGTTCATTGTTGTTATATTCCTTGTATTTATTATGTTTTTATATGTTTCCGAATAAAATGAATTGAATCTAATTAAATGCTGAATCAATAAAATTAATGGATCTGGTGAAATATATGTTCTACAGCAACCGTCTTATTAGGCAGATCAATAAAACCGTCTTATTAGCAACACCAAAACCGCCTTATTAGGCTTGAAAATGACGGTCTTTCCTACACCACATAACCGCCTTATTAGGATTAAAAATGACGGATGTAACCGTCTTAAAAGGTCAATGATAAAAAATGTCGCTATGTTTTATGGCGCTTCCTAAACCGTCATATTTGGTTGTAAAAACGTCATATTAGCTTGTCTTTTTTGTACATAATTTTGATCCATTGTTTTTTTTTGAAAGATCAACAAATTTTATTTATACAGTTCTGTCAACCAACTGTTAACAGAAGGTCACACCCAAAGATTCAACATACACCAAAAGCCATACAGTCATACTCTCATACAATTTAAATTAAATGTGCACCAGTTCTCCCAGGTAAGCGCTACCGCTTTCCCTCGATTTTCAGCCACAGGAACCCATAAAGCCTGATATCCTCCATGATCCGTGTCACGTTAATCTGTTTCGTATTAAACACTGCCTCGTTTCGGTGTTTCCAGATCACCCAAATTGTAGTTTGTATAACCAAGTAGACCACCTTCTTCCACTTGCTTGAACCTCTGTTCCTTTTGTGAATGCTAGCCACATCTTTAAGATCTAACACGAAGATGGGTCGTATCCTACACCAGTCAGCTACGAACTCCCAGATCTGGTCTGTGACACAACACGAGCCGAACAAATGCAGCGTTGATTCCTCCTCTCCATTACACAGTTTGCATAGGTCATTCAGAACATACACATTTCTTCTTGCGAGGGCCGATATCGTGGGGACTTTATCTTGGACGATTCTCCAAATCAAAAAATTAACTTTAATTGGAGTCCAATTATTCCATTCGAACTCCAGTCCCAGGTTAGAAAAATACAAACTTTCACTTTTGTTTCGAATGCTACTAACTGAAAATTCGCCACTAGCCTCCAAAGCCCACCCCCATCGGTCCGCCCCATCCTTGAAGGCATAATTATGTACCGCCATATTGAGTTCAGCCAGATCAGTGCATTCTTCAGTGCTACTAGGGGCTCTGATCCAGTCTGCGCAGAAAATCACAGAGCCATACCATACGGTTCAACCACTCTCTCATTAATCAAGGCATTTTTATTTCTTTCCAATTCAAACAATCGAGGAAACTTTGCACTTAACGGCTCTTCAAAAATCCATTTGTCTTTCCAGAAGCTAAACTCCTTTTGACAACCGGGTAGTGCTCGAAATAAGGTTGCCAAATCCACACCCAACGCCCCATAATCATTTGAGATGTTATGAATCTGTTTCCAAGGACCCGGAAGTGACAACCTTCCGGGAATAAAACTCCACGACCTCGAGTGGCTATGTATTGCCCATATAACCCTCCTCCATAACCTACCTCCATCAGTCTTGAATCGCCACCACCATTTTGAGAGCATGGCCAAGTTTGCCATTTGAAGCGATCCAAATCCCATCCCGTCTAAATCCTTAGGAGTCATTGTGCTTTTCCACGAAACCCATTTCATCTTATCTTTCTCCGGAGTCGCCCCCCAAAGAAAATCCCTACGCATCTTCTCTAACTTGTTAATTACAACAACCGGGGCCTTGTACAGGGAGAAGTAGTACGTAGGTAATGCGTTTAAAACAGACCGAATCAAAGTAATACGCCCCCCAAAGGACAGCGTATTAGCCTTCCACAATGATAACCGTTTCCTAAAGGTCTCTACTACCGGATCCCAGTTTTTAATCAAGTTCATATTCTCCCCGACTTGAAGCCCAAGATATTTAAATGGGAAGACACCCCTAATGCAACCCAATACGTCCGCCATAAGTTGCACATGGGTATCCTCTACCCCGACCCCATAAAGATTGCTCTTTTTTAGGTTCACCCTAAGCCCCGACACTAGGTAGAAACACCTTAGCAGTCGTTTAAGGTTTAACACATTATTGAAAGACTATTCACCAATGAAGATAACGTCATCGGCATAGAGAAAGTGAGATAAAGGTGGACTGTTAGGTGAGATGGAAAGACCTTGAAAAATTCCAACCGAGCAAGCCTTCTTCATAACCCCGGTCAAAGCCTCCATCGCTAGGACGAAAAGGAAAGGGGATAAAGGGTCCCCTTGCCTTAACCCTCTATGACAAGAGAACTCTTGAGTCGAGGATCCATTAACTAGAACCGACGCTCTAGCCGACGTCACAATAGCCATAACCCACTTTCTCCATTTTAGCGGGAAGTGCATTTGAGAAAGCATCGAGTCGATGAAGTCCCAACTTAACGAATCATACGCTTTCTCTATATCAACCTTAAAAATCATCCCTTCCTTCTTATGTTTTTTTAACCATGGAATAACCTCGTTCAGAATCAATACCCCATCTAATATGCTTCTACCGGACAAAAAGGCAGTTTGTTCCTCCGAAACTAGGTTTTGAATGATCGGTTTTAATCTATTAACAAGAACTTTTGACACTATCTTGTTAATACACCCAATAAGACTAATGGGTCGATAGTCATGAAGGTCACCGGGATCGTTCCGTTTCGGGATGAGTGTAAGAAATGAAGACATACACCCATTGTTGAGATTTTCGGCTGAAAAAAAGTGCTCAAAGAGATTAACCAAATCACCTTGGGGCACAACAACTTTGGTCTCGAAGCAACAGGTTCTTCGAATTTTTCTGCGAAAAAAGAATAAACAAAATCTTTAACCAAAGGAGGCGATGTCGTCCATAACCCCGCTATGTGAAGGCCGTGAATCCGGTTGTTGCTCATATTGGCGTTAACCATGCCGTGAAAATATTTAGTACTTTCATCGCCCTCCATCGCCCATCGGATACGTGATTTTTGCTTAAGATCCATCGTTTTCATCTTATCCACTTCCATTATGAAAGATCTACAATCTGCCCTGTCTTCAAGCTCACCCGAACTCAAACTCCTTTCTTCGGCCAATGCTTCTATATCCTCGAGTCTTTTCAGCTTCCGGTTATACTCCCCGTCCATAACCGACTTACGAGTAGAGACCCATTCCTTAAGTCTTTTTTAACCCATTTCAGCTTTACACCCAGTGCTAAATCGGCTGCCCCGACAAAAGAAAAAGACGCTAGAAGTTGAACCACATATTCCTTTGCCCCGAGTATCTCGAACCATGAGTTGAACATGCGAGACGGGATTTTTCCATAGTCGGTTTGCACCGTAGATAGCAAAATAGGACAGTGATCGGAGACTAAATTAAACAAAACCACAACCGATGCTAATGGCCAATTGTTAAAAAAGTCTCGACTAACCAAAAACCTATCTAGCTTGCTTAACTTCTTCCCATTGTCGGATCTATATGTGAATTGTCTACCCCCCATTTGGTACTCCATGAGATCCGTAGCTTCAATAAACCTGTTAAAGTGATGAGCATTAAGGCAAACAAATTCCGAGTTCCTTCCTTCCTCTGCACATCTAACATCGTTAAAATCGCCGAGAAACACCCACATCCCCGACAGTGAGCTTTTAAGCCGCATTAATTCACCCCATAATCTGCGTCGTTCAATCGGATCGTTCTGGGCGTAAACATTTACCACGTTAACTAACACCCCAGACTGTCTGATCTTCCCCGAAATCGCCAAAAAAATCTGATTTTTAGTCACCCCCGATTTTGCAAACAAAGTAGGATCCCAAATTGACAAGATTCCCCCTGACTGACCAACTGACTCAACAACATCGAACTCGAAAACAGTTCTGCCCCAAAATCTACCGACCAAAAAATTAATGTTACCTGGTACTTTGGTTTCCTGTATTGCGATAAAGTGGGCGCCATGAGAGGTTTTTAGACCCTGACCCATTCCACTTTTTTGGAGTCCTAGACTCCCCTCAAGTTTATTGATAAGTAATTCATTGTTCAACAGGTTGTTCGCCCTCCCCATTGATTGTTGCTTCCAGCTGAATCTGTGCCTCATTAATTTGGAAACCCACTTTTGAGCCTAGTCGAATGGTTTCCTCAATTTCAATTCTATTATCGTTTAAGTCTGGCCCTACCGCATCGCATTTATTGACATGGTGGGACTCCCCATCAACCCGACCATCTACGTGAGCCACTCTATCCGAATCCATCCTTACATAATCACCCGATTTTTCAACTACCAGCTCCGTACTCCTGTTGTCGTCCCCCTCCTGTTCAGCACTACCATTGTTATTAGCCATAGTATGGTTTAGGTCAAAGGATCCCTGCTCTCTTGGGCGTAAAGAGAAATATTGTGACCAATTATTCTCATCCCCCTTATTTTGATTAATTGGGTTTCTTTGACACCTGGCCCGCTTCCTCGATCTACCCTCTGAATTCTGGCCCAAACCTTTGCAACAACCCATATTAAATGGGTTTTTATTTTTTGTAGATCCCACAGAGTATGTCCCACCACCATGCACATGTGCAGCCGCTGTGACAACCCGCACTAAACCAGGTATCCGTACAACTTAATTAATGATAAATTACTGCTTAGTTACTGTGCTTGATTGAACTAGCTGATGAACTGCTACCTGCATACTGATACATGCACTTACTTGCATCATACTTTATATGCTGTCACTACATTATTTACATACGGCACCTTAGTGACAAACATGATGCACAAAAGGCACAGTAGCACTAAACGGATACACAGTGAACATGCTGAAATAACCAGCATCAGGCAGACACTGCCTCTAAGGCCTGTTAAGAGCCTCATGTATTTTGGCTACACTGGTAGTGAGTGTAGGAATATAAGGGTTGTGGTACCGCGTCTCTAGGGATAAGATACACTGATTCGGATGTGCCAAAAACGTACTTTAAGTACCAAACACAGCACTTTAATAATTAATCCAGCTTCTAGCTGACTAGTAAAGTGCCAGAACATGAGAAAATAACACTAGACACTTTCTAAAGTGTCGGGAAAACAAATTGTGTCACTAAAAATGTAATAACGACACTTTAAAGCTTTTGTAACACTTTAACGGATTTCTATCCAACCGGACACCCGGACTTTACCCGGAACATGAAAATATTACTATTTCACTAATTATATTTTTTCTGAACCAGTTAGGGTCCCTGATTACCCTAACACCCGTCATAACACGCATTACGCAAGTAACTAAGTTTAACACTTAACCTAACTTAGTTTTACCTAACTAATACTTGGAGATTGGTTACAAACTAACCAAACCGCCCCCCCTCTCTAACCGTCCCTAACTAGGAGGGGACACACCATGTACTAACTTGATATTTATAATCAACCTTGCTAAGTATCTAGAAGACATAGTGTCCATTGGTTAATTACTTCATGAATTGTCTATAAGTATTAACCTAAACACACAAGATCATACACTACACAACTCACCACAAAAACTCTCTTTTCCTCTCTACAAACTCACGGCCAAGACACCCACATCCATCCATCCGATTTCAAGTCTAGTTCACTCCATTCCATCATCATACAAACATCCAAGGTCGCGTATTAGGAGCTTTGGTGCACTCGGAACGCGAAGGACCTCTACCGTTAGCTTTTATCCACCTCTTTTTCGCCAAAGATCTTCCCTAGCCTTGAGCTAGAGGTATACCATTTAAAACTTGTTTTTACACTTATATAAAGTGGTTAAAAGGAATATTGTCGGTTGAATCTCGTTAAAATGAAAGATGATGCATAAAAGTCTAGTAAAATCACAAAGATGGTGGATAATAACATATAACTTGTGTAAAAGTCGTAGGACTTGAAATATGTGATTATTGAGACCCAATCTATGATGTGGTAGCTCGGATCTCCGTTTAACCCGACTTTGTAAGATCATGTATCTTCACATAAGCTCGTTTTTGACTAAATACAAGGGTTAAAGGCGAAACTCTACCACACAAGATACATGAACTTGTGTGAAATTATTTTACTTGTGTAAAAGTGATTTAACCGGTAAAATGGTGTTTAAAACTAGCGGATCTACGTATCCGCAAGTGGTATTTTTGAAGAACCACACAATAAAGAAATCGTGTACTTTAAAAAGTGGATCTTACACTAGTAAATATGGTTTTATAAACCACAAGTGTGTAAACACTTGTGAAACAAAGAAGATCCGACAAAGAAGTAAATTTGTCACTTGTTACTAGAAGTTGTAAAGACGGATTTCTCTAAACACGAGGTTTTTATGAGATTAAAGTTACTTTATATAAAGATCTACATATATAAAGGATGTTTACACTGTAGATTCGGAAAAACTGCAAGTTCATGCGATTATGCGATTTACATACTTGTTGACTAGTTTGATGTGTCGGAAATTGTTTGATTGAATAAAGAAGTTGTTGAATTGATTTGTTAAAAGAAAATGATACGCTTAAAAGCGTGGCCACCTCCAGTTACAGAGGAAACTCTGGCGAAATTTTCTAAAAACCTAACACTTAGGATTATTTACACAACAAGTGTTAGAACTATTTTTGGACATATTTTTCGAAACATAAATTTCGCCAGCACTATATTTTACTAAATATTCGGAGGTGGGGTTTTCACAAAGATTAACGTGATAAAGATATTTGTCACAACACTGTTTATGATTATTTTGTGAATACATAAATATTATTTTAGAGTGAAAATAATATTTACAAGCGTTAATGATTCCAAAACTTACGAACGCTTCCACAAACATATAAGTTACACCGGTAATTACATTACCACAAGATTGATAAAACGTAACTTACGCACATGTATTGTATCCCCCATCCTTGGGAAGAAGAATAACTACCAAGTGTATACGGAACATAAACACGAAATAGTTGTCTAACTATTTCCCAAAGACATAAACTATAAAGCTAAGGCACGGCCGTCCGTCTAATAGAATTAGCACTTGTAGGTCGTTGCACAGCTTACTGTATTGGAGACACTTGGTAGAGACGCGCATTCACTGTGAGTTCATGTCCCCCTTTTCTCTAACTGTTTTCAGTTTACTTAACCGCGGGGGTGAAATACATGTTACTTTGTTTACAAGTACTTTATACACGGTATGAATAACGTAAGGAGGTTTAGATCATGTGAATGGGTAGTTAGAACACCGAGGGACTCGAGCGGTAGATCTATCTGGGTGTAGCGAGCCCAGCTCCCGGCCCAACAGAACAGGCCTCTCGGAGGACTAACAGAACGGACCTGGAGTGACTTGGTACCCAACGCAAAATCGGCTAGGGTGTGTCTTTCCTACTTGCATTTCACAACATGCTAATGGCCTTGCAAACCATTGGTGATCACAAGTCCTCTTACACTGCTACATACCAGGAAACTTTTATACTTACAAGTGTTTTACTTACTCACTTGCACATGAACTCGCTCAACATTATTGTTGATTTTTCAACTCACATGTATTTCAGGAAATTAAACGGATCTGGCACGGTATGGAACGTTTTCCGCTGCATTTTGTCATGAAGTCATCAGGGTTTAGGGGATGTGTCTCTTACCTGGACAAGACACAGTCTCTAAATCACGTTTATGTTATGTTTCAGTTTGTAATGTTGTTGAACAAGGTCATGGTTGTTGGTTAAAAACAATGGTACTGTATTTTGATTTTTAAAACTTAATGGATGACTTGCATGGTTTTTAAATTCATATAGCTTGTTATGATTAAGCTATGGTATTAAGAAGTAACACCAAAATTAACCACGCTTCCGCAAAGCCAGGGTGTGACAGCTTGGTATCAGAGCTCTGATCATAGCGAACTAGGATTCTTTCTTGAGTCTAGACTATGATCACTAGGGCTCTCACGAAAACATTTTTCTGCATACCACTTAAGTCCAGATCCACACTTTTTACAAACAAATGTTGAGCACATTTTATTAATTATAAGTTCAGCTTGGAGGGCTGAGGACCGATCTGGAGGATCGAGGTGACCGAGATAGTTGAGCACGTTGGTTGTTATAGAATCGATCTGGAGGATCGAGGTTTGGTTTAAGTGAAGGATAGAGCAGTCTTGTAGACTGGATGAAATTGGCTAGTAAGACTAGGAGAAATATGTGATACCTTACTTGGTGACTTATGAGATTAACTGATTATATGACTGATTATTATACGTATATGTGTTTGTGTTACAAATGTTATGCTTTCATCAAGTACTAGAAAGATGGGCACTACGACCCCCATGACCATAGTATCAGACGACATAGTTCAACGAAGCACGAAGTGTACATTTCTGATACTACCGGCACAGACAATGACGACTTTCAGCCCTTTGTGCACTACCTGAAGTCGTAGCAGAGCCTACTGATGGCCATCTTGTTGGGAATTTGCCACTGGCGGTGATCCCTGCTCCTGTGCCCCTTGCCACTTATCTCGTTGTTGATATGCCCCCGACATTGCCTCTAAAGACGATGTCGAGCTATTAAGAGGAGGACCCACTTGAGGGCAAGGCCCTCTCGCTGCTAGCATTAGACTACTGCATGCGGACGCTCCTGTAGGGGAAACTCATCCCCCTATCCCAGACTCATTTGAGTCTCTGACATCCGCGTCTTCGCACATACAGGGAATGCAGCACCACTTACACGACGCCGACCCTGATATGGCATCATCAGCTGCACCGGATCCCACACACAGCTTTGAGTTTGATCGCGATTATGAGGACAATTCTGTTTTTCCGCCTGGTGTTGATCCAGACCATGACATTGAGTTCATGCACTTAGACCAGCCCTTGGGGGATCCTGTAACCCCTGTGATTGTTGATCCAGCTGATTTTGAGATGGAGTTTTTGATTCGAAGCTAGCCGTGGCCCCTGAGCCAGGCGTTGCTCCTGACCCCGCATTGGAGTATGACCCTGTTCATGCCAATGCACCGGCTGTTGCTCCTTGATTGATCATCAGTTTGGATGAGAGAAAATTTGGGGTAACTGTGCAAGACAATTTATTATTACGGGGGCCCACGTAATAACGATTTGTAGTGCACAGGAATCCTGGTGGACTCTGCAGGCCAAGCTAATGATAACCAATGCAGCAGGAAATAACCTAAACACAAATGACCTAGGCGATGTAGCCTCGAGTTCATTCTATTACAAGCAACAAGCCAAATTGACAAGCCTATGTGAAGGCTCAGGAATTTATTTCCCCACTTATACAGTGAGTATATTTGCGTATGAAATGGGGTGATTACATGATGGCTTATGTTGCTATATATATACCCCATAGACAATTGAAACATTGTCCAACCCGCTTCACGCTATTTCGACAAAAAGGGAATGTCACCCAGGCATGACACAAACACCAGTACATTGCCAAGGACAGAGGCCGAGCTGCAAGAACGCATCTCACAGATAAATGCACGACATAAAGCCCTCCACTCTAAGTACAACGATGGCATTACTGGAGATAACCCTCCAACTGGCTGCACCTATAAACAGTTCCTGAACTGCAAGCCTTTGAACTTTGTCAGAACCGGAGGCACCGTTGCATTTGTTCGTTGGTCCGAAAATACCGACTCCACTCTAAGAATGAGTAACTATTCGCCCCAACAGAGTGTTACCTACATCTCAGGGATATTTCTAGATGGCACACTCTCTTAATGGAACCTCCAGGTTCAGACCCTTGGCACAGACACTGCTTATACACTCAGCTGGGACGAGCTCAAGGAAACGATTGAGAAGAAATGTTGTTTTAGGACAGAAATTCAGAAACTTGACGTGGAATCCTGAAACTTGAAAAAGGACGAACCAGAGGCTCCTGAACATGACCAGCGATCACACGACTTGTCTAGGGTCATCCCCTACTAAGTCATTGACGTAGTATGATATGGTGGTGTACTTGTGAGCTTTACATTGTGGTCTCAAATTGTGGCAATACAATCGCAGTATTCTCATCACATGCGATGTTCAATCAATCGTTTATGTCCTATAACATAAGAGGTTATGTGATTGACTTGTTGATAACATGAAATGTTATGTGTTGGTATTGTTGAATGCATACGTACACTTCACTTGCTGTGACCTAACCTATGTGCAACATCTTTTAGAAGATGCCGCCAAGACGCGAAATGCGCATACCCACCTCTGAGGCAGAACTTAAAGAGATAATTGCTGCAGCTATAGCACAGCACGAGGCCCTACGCTCCGAACCAATCAAAGGTACCTCAGAAAATAACGGTTGTTCCTACTGGCACTTCCTCAACTACAAGCCTCCGAAGTTCGACGGCACTGGGGGTGCCATAACTTTTGTAAAATGGATTGAAAGTATGGAATCCATCTTTCGAATGAGTGGCTGTACGCCAGAACAACAGGTCCCATACGTTTCTGAGTTGTTTCAAGATGGAGCTCGATTATGGTGGAATCTTCAGGTTCGAATAATGGGCCTAACTACAGCATACGCGTTAACTTGGGATGAGTTGAAAGGAATGATGCATAAGAAGTATTGCCCCCACACGGAAACCCAGAAGTGGGAAGATGAATTTCGGAGCCTAATGATGGAAGGTCCGAAGGTGTTGGAGTACGTGCAACGACTCCATAATCTGTCACAAATTGTTCCATACCTGGTAAAACCAGAACTGAAGAAATTGGAACAATTCAATTGGGAACTGGCGCCTCAAGTCTTGAGCTTGATGACAACATCAACGCCGCCAACAACTGATGCTGCAAGTAAGATGGGTTTGGCACTCGCTACGGAGACAGTTAGACTAGAAAAACTTGCAGACCCTGACAAGGAGACTCAGGTAGAGACATCCGGAAAGAACAAAAGGAAGCTCACTGAAGGTACCCGAACGAAAAATGAGAACAAAGGAAAGGGTTATATGGGCACTCTGCCCAAGTGTAACACATGCCAGCGTCAACATTCTGGCCAATGTGGACTGAAAACATGCGAAGTATGTGGGAAACGTGGTCACTTGAAGGACAATTGTTGGGCCCCTGCCGGTCGGGGAGGCCAAGGAGGATTTGGGAATAAAGATAATAACCGTGGTGGTTTTGGAAGTCGCCCACAGGGAAAAGATTACAAGGGTATCCTACCTAAGTGCGACAATTGTTTACGTTATCATGTCGGGCGATGCAAGTATGGAAATTGTGGTAACTGTGGCAAGGTGGGACATGTCAAGGAAACTTGTTGGCAAAATACTAAACTTAGTAATGGGGGCCAGGATGGTAGTGAGAATCACGAAGGGGACAACGACAACATTAATTGTCAAGGCGGAATGAGTGATGAACAGAAGCGTGCTCGAGGATGTTTAAACTGTGGAAGCAAAAAGCATTTCAGAAGATATTGCCCAAAGACAATCAGGCGCAAGGATGAAAGCTCCCCGTCGGAGCTAGGAAGGCACGCCAGAGATCCAAGCATGGATAGCGGTACGTCCCACATTACTCAATATTATGCATCCGTATTGCCAACTACTGTTGCAAATTTTACGATTCACAACTCTAGTATTCAAGGACATAATTGGTTTACGTAGCGAGTGAGTAATTATTCCAGTACCCATTAGAACTAGCTTGGGGGAAGCTAGTGGAAGTCAACGCAGTAACTGGAATCAGCACGATAGAACCCGGAGAGCGTAAGTTTACGCAGGATCTATTGCCAGTTGAGTTTGGAAGCTTCGACGTGATGATTGGGGTGGACTGGTTGACGAACAACCATGCGGAGATTGTCATCCGCGCCCCGAAAACGAACGGAGAAATTATCGTAACTCATGGAGCAGGATACGCTCCTACGGATTATCAGACAAAGAAGACCCGACAAGTCTCGCACAGAGGATGTGTTGCATTCTTGGCTCATGTTGTGGAACAGGAAGTCAAAGAACCAAAACTCGAAGATATCCTCGTGATTGGAGAATACCCCGAAGTCTTCCTCGAAGACTTGCCGGAATCATCTCCTCACGATTTGTCAAATCCCGCGTCGACTTAATTCCGGGCACTGCACCCGTAGTCGAAGCATCATAGCAACTTACATTTTCGGAAATGCAAGGACTGACAGAGAAATGTTAGCAATGGTTAGAGAAGGAAGATAACAGACCAAAATTTCCTTTTGGGGTAATCCCATCTTTTACCCATCAAAAAGAAGGACGATGATTTTCAATAAACATCAACTACCGAGAACTGAATAAGCTAACGATCAAGGATAGATATCCTCTGCCAAGAATCGACGATCTGTTCGATCAACTTCAAGGTTCAAGCTTCTACTCTAAGATCGATCTTCGATCTGGGTACCATCAATCAAGGATACAGGAGGAAAGTATCCCGAAAACAGCCTTCCGAACTCGTTATGGACACTACGAGTTCCTCGTTATGCCATTTGGTTTGACAAATGCACCTGCAGTCTTTATGGGTCTAATGAATAGGGTTTGCAAGCCATACCTGGACAAGTTCGTGATTGTATTCATCGACGACATCCTGATTTACTCAAGACGAAGGCTGAACACGAACAACATCTTGGAACCATATTGGAGCTGCTAAAGAAGGAACAGCTGTACGCCAAATTCTCCAAGTGCGAGTTTTGGCTACGCGAAGTCCAGTTTCTCGGACATATGGTTAATGGGGATGGAATTCATGTTGATCCCACAAAGATCGAGGCAATCAAGAATTGGGAAACGCCTACAACGCCAACCGAGATTCGACAATTCTTGGGTTTGGCTGGCTACTATCGAAGGTTCATCGAGGATTTCTCGAAAATCGCTCAACCTTTGACGCTCCTCACGCAGAAGGATAAGACGTTTGATTGGGGAATCAAACAGGAGGAAGCATTTCAGGTATTGAAGGATAAGCTTTGTAACGCGCCAATCTTAGCTCTACCAGAAGGTACTGATGACTTTGTGGTATACTGCGACGCATCGCGTCAGGGTTTGGGTTGTGTGTTGATGCAACGCCAAAAGGTCATTGCTTACGCATCACGCCAACTGAAAGTGCACGAAAAGAACTATACCACACACGATTTAGAGCTTGGCGCAGTGGTTTTCGCTTTAAAGATCTGGAGACACTACCTGTATGGTACGAAGTGCACAATCTTCACAGATCACAAAAGCCTACAGCATATATTCAACCAGAAGGAGTTGAATATGAGGCAAAGACGATGGGTTGAGTTGCTAAACGACTACGACTGCGAGATAAAATATCACCCAGGGAAGGCGAATGTAGTTGCCGATGCCCTAAGTCGTAAGGAAAGAATCAAGCCCATAAGGGTTAGAGCTTTGGAAAGGATTATACGAACCGACCTTTCCTTGCGCATTCGTGCTGCACAAAAGGAAGCTCTCAAGGAGGGAAACCTTGAGGAAGAATATCTCCGTGGAATGGAGAAGCTTTTGGTACCAAACGAGGAAGGAACGTTATGTTTTGAGAAAAGGATTTGGGTTCCTCTGTTTGGTGGATTAAGGGAAGTTATTTTCAACGAAGCGCACAAGTCACGGTACTCTATCCACCCTGGATCGGATAAGATGTACCAGGATCTCAACGATTACTATTGGTGGCCTAGGATGAAAGGCGACGTTGTTGTTTACGTGAGCAAATGTTTAACGTGCGCTAAGGTCAAGGCAGAATACCAGAAGCCTTCGGGACTTCTGCAACAACCTGAGATTCCCAAGTGGAAATGGGAACAAATCTCAATGGATTTTGTTACGAAACTGCCAAGAACGCCAAGAGGCCATGATATGATTTGGGTGATTGTTGACCGCCTAACAAAGTCCGCACACTTTCTGCCAATCAAGGAGAAAGACAGTACTAGTAAACTTGCGGAAATTTACTTGAGAGAGATCGTAGCACGTCATGGAGTACCTCTCTCAATCATCTCTGATAGAGACGGAAGGTTTGTGTCGAGAATATGGCAATCCTTCCAAGAATCTTTTGGCTCACAATTAAATCTGAGCACTGCGTTCCATCCGCAAACTGATGGCCAGGGCGAGCGAACGATACAAACTTTGGAAGACATGCTGAGGGCATGTGTTATGGATTTAGGAGGTAACTGGGATAAACACTTACCTTTGGTCGAATTTTCGTACAACAACAGCTACCACACCAGTATTGGTGTCGCGCCATTTGAGGCCCTATACGGACGCAAGTGCCAATCACCCCTATGTTGGTCTGACGCAGGTGATAGGCAGCTTGCTGGTCCCGAGATCGTCCAAGAGACGACAGATAAGATCGCGCAAATACTTAAACGCATCGAAGCCGTTCGCCACAGACAAAAGGCCTACGCGGATCCAAACCGGAAGCATGTGGACTTCCAAGTCGGAGAAATGATGTTATTGAAAGTTTCACCCTGGAAGGGGGTGGCACGCTTTGGGAAGCATGGAAAGTTAAATCCGCGCTACATTGGTCTCTCCAAAATTCTGGAAAGAATTGGAACTGTAGCATACAAGTTGGACCTACCTGCTGAACTAAATGGTGTTCACGATACATTTCATGTATCCAATTTAAAGAAAAGTCCAACTCGAGTTGACGTTGCCATTCCTACCGACGAGATTCATATTGACGACACGCTCCACTTCGTTGAAGAACCTGTCGAGGTCACGGATTGGAAAGTTAACAAGACCCGCCGGAGCAGTGTCAAACTCGTCAAAGTTCGTTGGAATGCCAGACATGGTCCTGAATTCACATAGGAACGTGAGGACCGGATGAAAGAGAAATACCCCCACTTTTTTCCTAAGAACTCTGCATCTACAAGCAGAACTTAAATTTCGGGACGAAATTTATTTAACGGGGGGAGAATGTGACAACCCGCACTAAACCAGGTATCCGTACAACTTAATTAATGATAAATTACTGCTTAGTTACTGTGCTTGATTGAACTAGCTGATGAACTGCTACCTGCATACTGATACATGCACTTACTTGCATCATACTTTATATGCTGTCACTACATTATTTACATACGGCACCTTAGTGACAAACATGATGCACAAAAGGCACAGTAGCACTAAACGGATACACAGTGAACATGCTGAAATAACCAGCATCAGGCAGACACTGCCTCTAAGGCCTGTTAAGAGCCTCATGTATTTTGGCTACACTGGTAGTGAGTGTAGGAATATAAGGGTTGTGGTACCGCGTCTCTAGGGATAAGATACACTGATTCGGATGTGCCAAAAACGTACTTTAAGTACCAAACACAGCACTTTAATAATTAATCCAGCTTCTAGCTGACTAGTAAAGTGCCAGAACATGAGAAAATAACACTAGACACTTTCTAAAGTGTCGGGAAAACAAATTGTGTCACTAAAAATGTAATAACGACACTTTAAAGCTTTTGTAACACTTTAACGGATTTCTATCCAACCGGACACCCGGACTTTACCCGGAACATGAAAATATTACTATTTCACTAATTATATTTTTTCTGAACCAGTTAGGGTCCCTGATTACCCTAACACCCGTCATAACACGCATTACGCAAGTAACTAAGTTTAACACTTAACCTAACTTAGTTTTACCTAACTAATACTTGGAGATTGGTTACAAACTAACCAAACCGCCCCCCCTCTCTAACCGTCCCTAACTAGGAGGGGACACACCATGTACTAACTTGATATTTATAATCAACCTTGCTAAGTATCTAGAAGACATAGTGTCCATTGGTTAATTACTTCATGAATTGTCTATAAGTATTAACCTAAACACACAAGATCATACACTACACAACTCACCACAAAAACTCTCTTTTCCTCTCTACAAACTCACGGCCAAGACACCCACATCCATCCATCCGATTTCAAGTCTAGTTCACTCCATTCCATCATCATACAAACATCCAAGGTCGCGTATTAGGAGCTTTGGTGCACTCGGAACGCGAAGGACCTCTACCGTTAGCTTTTATCCACCTCTTTTTCGCCAAAGATCTTCCCTAGCCTTGAGCTAGAGGTATACCATTTAAAACTTGTTTTTACACTTATATAAAGTGGTTAAAAGGAATATTGTCGGTTGAATCTCGTTAAAATGAAAGATGATGCATAAAAGTCTAGTAAAATCACAAAGATGGTGGATAATAACATATAACTTGTGTAAAAGTCGTAGGACTTGAAATATGTGATTATTGAGACCCAATCTATGATGTGGTAGCTCGGATCTCCGTTTAACCCGACTTTGTAAGATCATGTATCTTCACATAAGCTCGTTTTTGACTAAATACAAGGGTTAAAGGCGAAACTCTACCACACAAGATACATGAACTTGTGTGAAATTATTTTACTTGTGTAAAAGTGATTTAACCGGTAAAATGGTGTTTAAAACTAGCGGATCTACGTATCCGCAAGTGGTATTTTTGAAGAACCACACAATAAAGAAATCGTGTACTTTAAAAAGTGGATCTTACACTAGTAAATATGGTTTTATAAACCACAAGTGTGTAAACACTTGTGAAACAAAGAAGATCCGACAAAGAAGTAAATTTGTCACTTGTTACTAGAAGTTGTAAAGACGGATTTCTCTAAACACGAGGTTTTTATGAGATTAAAGTTACTTTATATAAAGATCTACATATATAAAGGATGTTTACACTGTAGATTCGGAAAAACTGCAAGTTCATGCGATTATGCGATTTACATACTTGTTGACTAGTTTGATGTGTCGGAAATTGTTTGATTGAATAAAGAAGTTGTTGAATTGATTTGTTAAAAGAAAATGATACGCTTAAAAGCGTGGCCACCTCCAGTTACAGAGGAAACTCTGGCGAAATTTTCTAAAAACCTAACACTTAGGATTATTTACACAACAAGTGTTAGAACTATTTTTGGACATATTTTTCGAAACATAAATTTCGCCAGCACTATATTTTACTAAATATTCGGAGGTGGGGTTTTCACAAAGATTAACGTGATAAAGATATTTGTCACAACACTGTTTATGATTATTTTGTGAATACATAAATATTATTTTAGAGTGAAAATAATATTTACAAGCGTTAATGATTCCAAAACTTACGAACGCTTCCACAAACATATAAGTTACACCGGTAATTACATTACCACAAGATTGATAAAACGTAACTTACGCACATGTATTGTATCCCCCATCCTTGGGAAGAAGAATAACTACCAAGTGTATACGGAACATAAACACGAAATAGTTGTCTAACTATTTCCCAAAGACATAAACTATAAAGCTAAGGCACGGCCGTCCGTCTAATAGAATTAGCACTTGTAGGTCGTTGCACAGCTTACTGTATTGGAGACACTTGGTAGAGACGCGCATTCACTGTGAGTTCATGTCCCCCTTTTCTCTAACTGTTTTCAGTTTACTTAACCGCGGGGGTGAAATACATGTTACTTTGTTTACAAGTACTTTATACACGGTATGAATAACGTAAGGAGGTTTAGATCATGTGAATGGGTAGTTAGAACACCGAGGGACTCGAGCGGTAGATCTATCTGGGTGTAGCGAGCCCAGCTCCCGGCCCAACAGAACAGGCCTCTCGGAGGACTAACAGAACGGACCTGGAGTGACTTGGTACCCAACGCAAAATCGGCTAGGGTGTGTCTTTCCTACTTGCATTTCACAACATGCTAATGGCCTTGCAAACCATTGGTGATCACAAGTCCTCTTACACTGCTACATACCAGGAAACTTTTATACTTACAAGTGTTTTACTTACTCACTTGCACATGAACTCGCTCAACATTATTGTTGATTTTTCAACTCACATGTATTTCAGGAAATTAAACGGATCTGGCACGGTATGGAACGTTTTCCGCTGCATTTTGTCATGAAGTCATCAGGGTTTAGGGGATGTGTCTCTTACCTGGACAAGACACAGTCTCTAAATCACGTTTATGTTATGTTTCAGTTTGTAATGTTGTTGAACAAGGTCATGGTTGTTGGTTAAAAACAATGGTACTGTATTTTGATTTTTAAAACTTAATGGATGACTTGCATGGTTTTTAAATTCATATAGCTTGTTATGATTAAGCTATGGTATTAAGAAGTCACACCAAAATTAACCACGCTTCCGCAAAGCCAGGGTGTGACAGCCGCCATGGGGGATTGAGCCTCATCATGCAAATTCACATATTCCCCATGCAAACCCTTTGAATTCCCATCCAGACCCTTCGAATCCCCAACCTTGGCTGACGATTCAATTTCCACCGGCGAGACCATCCCGTCCGTATCTGCGCCGCCCTCTTTTCTGGTCGGCCTAACCTCCCCTTCTTCAACTTCATCTGAACCGGCGGCCACCGATTCACATGTCTTCGGTTGTGACACGGGATCAACCTCTGTTAGGTCGTTTAGAACTGTGCGGAACGACTCTTTCACCACTTCCGAAATCCAGATTGAAAACAACCTGTCTTCCCAAGTTACTTGGACTTCCTCGTCGATCCAACACCCAGATTGTGTCAGCACACATACTTTAGACTCATGGTTTCCCGAAGAACTCCAAGAAAAATCTGAGCTCACTAATACCTTTCCAAACAAGCTTCCAACCTCATTGAAGAAGACATCATCCCTCACCTGAATTGGGGCGCCCAAAATACGTATCCAAGCGACTCGATCATACTCTAGGTTTTGTCGTTCCCATAACAACACTGAGGAGAAGACCAGATTCCACATATACACCTTATCTCTGATGAATTCCACAGCACACATTTTTTCTTTGAAAACCAACATAAGCTTCAGGCCACCAATATAACTAATAGCGACATCCGAATAGCCCCCTTCATCAAGCATGCTTCGAACCTTCTTGAAGGCTTCAATATTCGTCGCGACTCCAATTATGGATCTCATCATGCAATGGTCAGGATATGCCGCCATCCTTCCTTTATAAACCACCTTCTTTCCGACACCTTCCTCAATGACCGTCTCCTTTCCTACTCCAGATGGGCCAGCGACGGCATCTCTAAACGAATAACCATTTTCCACCCCCATATAGAGTCGACTGGGTTGTCTCGCCGGAGCCGTCGGAGGCTGTTTACCTACCGGCACATACTGCTGCCTCACCAGCGCATGTTTCGCAGCCGGCATTGAGTGTTCGAATCTACGATTAAACTTGTCAAACTTCGCTGGAAACACATTTAGCTTAGCCTCATAGATAGTCACCTTGTTCATTCCTTTCGGCACATATTCCATATTGGTCACCCCTGCCAAACGAACGAATCTGAAATAGTTACCTCTAGCATCTCGTTTCTTGGCTACATAAGCGTCTTTGACAACACCATGTGGCATGAAAGCTGTCCTCATAATGGAATTGGAGATCCCCCCGGTAAATTTCCGACATAGAACGATGTAGTCGGTGTCTCCAGGTTACCGTTTCCCCATTGCTTTTTCCGGCCACCCTGATGGTTCATCTTCTTACCCCGAATCAGACTCAAATGAAACCCAAACGACGAATGGATTAAACCAAGACCCAGTTAGAATGTAAGGTCGAGTTCAGATCTGCTTCCAATAAGCAAATCGATACAACCTCGCACGCTAATCAGATTTAAGCTTTCATCGTCGAGCACACCTTAGCGTTTTATGTAATATATTATTTTGCAAACATAGGTTTGACATTGTCATTCTATGCTGATCCATTGTTTCAATCAAAATTAAATTATATAAATGACCCAAATGAGTCATGACATGAGAACCATAACCACCTCAAGTTTAACGTGCGTGAACCACCATGAAAACAATTTGCATGACAACCTCGAGCAAACATATCTTTATTTATTCCTCAATTTTGAAAAGAAGCCCTTAGAGCTTTTAGAAAGTTGTATCACAAATTCTTTGGAATTCTCCAAACTACACCAACATCCACATGTGAGCTTAGCTACCTATTCATTAATTCCTCAATTTCGAAAAGAAGCCCTTAGAGCTTTTGGAAACTTGTATCACAAATTCTTGGGAATTCTCCAAACTACACCAACATCCACATGTGAGCTTAGCTACCTATTTATTAAGGTGACTACTTAGTCTCTTTTTTAACTTTTTAACTATAGGATTTTGAGATGCTTTTACTTGTGTTCCGGGCTAAAAGTGAACCTAAACAAATCAAGCCTATACGGGGTTGGGGTGGATGAGGAGGAAGTTAAACTTATGGCAAAGAATTTAGGTTGTAAAAAAGGAAAACTACCGTTTGGCTATCTTGGATTGACAATAGGTGCAAACATGAAAAGAGCGAAATTCTGGAAACCGGTGGTGGATAAGTTCAATTAAAAACTTTCAGCGTGGAAAGCCAAATGCCTATCTTTTGCCGGAAGATTGACCCTAGCAAAAGCGGTGATGGGAGCCTTGCCGAATTATTACTTATCGATGTACAATGCACCAAAGAAGGTTATACAATCATTGGAAGCGATTCGTAGAGACTTTGTATGGGGTAGAAAAGATGGTATTAACAAGATTCGCTGGATAGCATGGAATAAAATGGTGAAACCAAGAAAATATGGAGGCTTTGGAATCGGAGAACTAAGAAGTGCCAACTTAGCTTTATTAACAAAGTGGGGATGGAAGTTCAGGGAGGATCCAGAAGCCTTATGGGCTAAAGTTGTGAGAGCAATCCATGATAATAACAGAAGTCATATTCTCATTTCAGTAAACAGTGGAGTGCCAGGTATTTGGAAGGATATTGTTACATCATATAAGGAACTAGAAAGAAATGGAATAAAAATGAATGAAAGGATGGAGGCGAAGTTAGGAGACGGAAGGAAGATAAAGTTCTGGTTGGATAACTGGGCAGGTGGAATACCATTCAAGGACCGATACCCGGATCTGTTTAGAATTGCCAGGAGGAAGCGAGCATGTATAGCGGATTTTGCGGTTAAAGTACATAACGAAACTCAATGGAATATCGAATGGACGAGACATCCGAACAGTGATGTAGAATGGGGTCAATGGTCTGGAATGTTGAGTGTTTTAAATAAAGAAGGTCTCGGCTCAGGGGAAGACCGATGGGGTTGGTGGACAGATAAATGGGAGGATTTCACGGTAGCGACGGTCAAAGAATACATTGCAAAACTAGTGGAAAGTGAACAAGATGTACAGTGGCCTCATTAGAACTCTTGGGCTCCGGCAAAAGTTAACTATTTCATCTGGAGAGTGGCTCTAGGAAGGATTGCGGTAAAACAAGAACTAAGAAAGAGAGGGGTGGAGCTGGGAAATGAGTTATGCACAAGGTGCGGGACGTCGGAGGAGTCGGTAGAGCATCTAATCAGCGGATGTACCTTGTTAAAATCAGTATGGTGGAACATTCTTGCGTGGATGAAGTTGCCAGTGAATGGGGACATCAGTTCCTGTGAAAAGATTATGGCATATGTGGATGGATTGAGTGGATCAACGGACTGGAAGAAGGTTGTGAAATTGGTTTTTCAAGCAACTATATGGCATCTTTGGAAGACAAGGAATGAAAAGGAGTTCAAAGGAATCTCAAGATCCGGAAATTACGTCGTCGAAGATGTCAAGACAGACACATTCTTATGGATGAAAGGTAGATCGAATTTCAAGGATTTAGTATGGGAAAGATGGGTGGATTTTAATGTAAGAGATATAATAAAATAGCACGGTAGGAGAACAAAATGGGGGAATGGGGATAAAATGTACGTTTTTTTATAGCTTTGTTTCTGTTTTTGTTTTTGATTTAGTGTGTAATCTTTGGGTTTTACAACATATGCTGGCCCTGTTCTATAATCATAGAATGCTACCGTTCAAAAAAAAAAAAAACTATTTGGGGTGATTCATATATTAGAACTATTTTTTTTCTATTGAGACAATAGTCTCTTCACCAGTTGGAAGTTCTCAGTATCAAGAACAAGGGGCACTGGGTTTAAAACCAAGTCAAACCACCTTAGATATGAATTCAGATGATCCTATTAGCTTGGGTGATGGATTAAACTATCCTGAATTGACATAGAGTTTTCAAAATTGGAAGCATCTGTTGCTGAGATTAAAGACATGATGAAAATTTTGGTTCAAAACTCTAGAAATCCACCATTAAATGCATAAATTGCAAAAGAAATGTGGGAGCTTGTTCAACCATACCTACACCTTCAAAAGCAAGCTATAGAAGAAAAATATTCCATGCAAGTAGAGTTGGTACGCCGAACAGTGGATGCTAAGTATAAAGATACTTAGGTAGATGTTAAAGCCATCAAAGACTTTATCTTTAAAAGCACTGGTAAAACTCCCACTCTCCCTAAATATGAAGATGATGCGAAAAAAAGGAGGAAGAATGCATGAGGAAACTCCCACCCTAGGTCAAGAAGGCTGGAAAAAGGCCTGACATTGCTACACTTAAAAGGGGAAGAAAAGAAGAAATTGCCAAAGAAATGGAAAAGCAAAAGAAAAGGGATACAAGGGAAGCAAACATGCAGATAACCAAGGTTCTTCAATAGAGGTTCCAACAGAGGTTACAAAAAGAACTACACTACCAATCCAAACCACTGTCACATCTATCACCACTCAAACCACTACTCTCATTGCCAAAACATATCTTGCTACTACAAAAGTGACAACAGAGGTTACAATTACTCAACCATCACCATCAACACATAAGTCCCCCAAAGGACTTCTTAAAAGAAAACCAACAACACTACCTTCACAACCACCATAAAAAACACCCAGACCTCAAACCAGAACCAGGAGAACTAAATTCATTGTCCAAGATGATGATGAAGAAACTCTTGATGCATCTCCTATAAAAACCACAACCACCACTACTACATCTCAACCATCCACCACCACAACCACTACACTCACCATTATATCACCACCTACAAAACCTTCACTTGACCCACTAGAGTTAGAAAATGTATCAAGAGATGCAATCTTTCTACTCCACAACTGACATTAACCAACTTACCTTTCCATCCCTCAAAAGATATGAAAAGCCTAAAAATGTACAAGAGTACCTGGAACTGAAAGTCAAGCAGGCTGAAAAGATAGTTGCTTACAAAAGTAAAGGGAAAAGTGATAAAGAGGCTTAGCAAATCATGTTTGCAGAATTCACTAAAGTGAACAAACTTGAAGACTTTGCAAAAGATGCCAGCCAAAAGGCTTCTCAAGGACCAGATAGTAACCCTGACCTCAAAAAGGAACTAAGGGGAGACCATCTGGATTTTATCATGAAGAATAAGCCTTATAAAGCCTCAGAAGCTCAATTCTCTTATTGGACTACAAAGGCCCTTTTGGAAGAAATAACAAGGATTGAGATGCTAAAGCTCAATCCAAACATCAACCCCACTCCTCCCAACTAGGTTGTAGGTAGAAAACCTGTTGGTCAAAAGCCAGTTGAGTTAAGAAGAGTGAAGAAGGAGATGGTTGCTGCAAAGTATGGAACAATGAAATCCATGGCTAAGTGGAATGAGCCAACAATCAGGCAGACCTACAAGAAATTAGAAGCTTTAAGAGCTAAAGATCCCTCATTCCCCAAAAAACCTAACTATGAAGACATACCTATCAGTTATAAGGCCAACACATCTGTCCTACTATCTACAAAACATTTATCCTTAATGGTAAGAAGTCATCTCAAAAGATAGAAGGATATGTTAGCAGAAGATCTAAAAAGACATGAAGATGATATTATAAAGGAATGGGTTAAAATGTGATAATATACGGGCATCCTGATGCTAATCCAACATAACTATTAGGACAAGTCTTGGGAATGCATATTCCTTCACCTCTTCCAATAACATCACTCCCAGTAACCTCATCTGCCTTTACAATTCAAAAATGGTCCTTAGACAAAGCCAGCCATGAATTGACAATAGTCAGGGCAAATGGGGAAGTGAAAAAGACTTTAATGAATAGTGTGATGAGCTTAAAAATTGAAGATCTGCAAGATCTACTGAATCTTCCACTCGAAAGGGATGCTGATGACTTACTTTCTAAATGATTTGAAAAGCAATTTAAAGCACAAACCAGAACTAAGATGAAGAGGAATAAAGATTGATCCAATAAATATCTGTAGGATCGAGGATTCGTCCAAACGAGTCAATCAGAGTCAGGTCTAGTTTCTAGAAAGGCGGAATCAGACTAGAAACCGTCAATCAGTGTTAGAACAGGAGTAGAAGAGTAGAAAGTCACTTTAAACATGTTCTTCATTCATATAATATGTTTTGGTACAGAGAGAATCGGACAACACTTCGGTACAAAATTCTCCAGAAAGTTACAAATGAAGAACACCACTAGTCTATTTAAAGGCTGACCAGTTCGCACGAGATAACACTCCCAATCCGCATGAACTGACAACTCCACTTCGTGCGACCTGACCTTCCCAGGTCGTGCGAAGTGGCCTAATATACATAAACTTTAAATTTTTCAAACAATTACATATACATGACACGACATAGACTGATGACGCAGGCGATAGACATTATGCACTAACAAACTCCCCCTTGGATATTACCGTTGTCTTCAGTCAGCCAGTCTTCAAAAACTTTCTTCACATAGACTTGAAAAATTCTTCTCTTTTCTTCGGCTTCTTCAATAACACTTCCCTGAGCTTTTCCTTTTCCTTAGCAGCTCTCTTTTCTTCCTCAACTAGCTTTTGTCTCCATGTAGTTCGAGCGATTCTGTCTTTTTCTTCACGCTCTTCTCTTTGCTTTCAGAAACTTTTTCTTCAGGCTCCCCCTTTTGTTAAGTTTCCGTGCTTTTGGGATTGACACCTTGCTTTCCGGTTACAAGCTCCTCCTTGCGTCAAGCTCGTCTTCAGACTCCCCCTTAAACTCGGCTATCGGGATCGTAATCTGGAACTTTCATCTGCAAATCTCAAACATTTATGAGAAAAATCATTTTGAATGTCCAGGATTGATGACCTGGCTCTTTCAACATATGCTAAAATATTTTTACAGTGAAAGCATTTTTAGTTGTCCAGGATTACTTGATTCTCTCCCCCTATCAAAATACTATAAAGATTTGACGATATTAAGAATCCAACAACTAAATCTAGCTCTTTACAATCAGATTTTACCAATTTGAACATCCAAATCCCTCACAGTCAATCATCCAAGTCCAACTTAATGACCTTGGAGACTTCACAAACTGTTTTTGATTTTTGACTAAAAACTTCAAGTTTCAAATTTTTGAATTTTTAACTTTTTAGCTTTTTACCAACACACTCAGTTAACCTAGTCCAAGTTAATGACCCTGGTCAACTGTTTAGCCTGCCAAATCCAAATTAATGACTTTGGCCGACCAAATTATGATCTCGCTGACAATTTTGAAACATTTTAAGTTCAAATTAATGAACTTTTAAACATTTTGAGCAATTACCAACACTTTTCTCAAACTTTTCTTATCTAACCCAAATGATCCAACTTGTTTAGCGCTGTTGGACTTTGATCATCAGATCCCCAACGTCTGTTGTAAAAAATAAGATGAAATGACAAATCTTTTTGAGTTTTTTTAACATTTTAGCTAAACAAACATAAATCTTTTTGGATTTGAAGAAACTTGAAACTGTACAAACATATTTACAGACATCTTTTTGTGAGATTGTGTAAGAGGATCATATCAGTTTTTGAGACATATCACTAACACCGTTGATCTTGATTTAACTTTAAGTCTTTAAACAAATTCACTTCTGATTGTTAGTATTGTTGTCCACTTAAACTTTTACACAAGTTTCAATTGATTCAAGATACGAATTAGTGTTTTAAGAACTAAACTTATTCGCGTGTCCCACCTCAGAATATACTCCCATATCCAGACTTCTATATTCAGTCTTACAGGTGAGTGCACACTAATGATATCTGTAAGGGTTAAATGCGAGGCCATGAGAGCTCAGGCTAGAACTTCTGTTCAATCAGAGAGATGATGGCTCGACTTTAGGTGGGTCCCCCTTGGGGATCTTCTTTTCAACAGCACATGATTAGCATTTTTCAATGTTTCATCATTTTTTATACTGAGGGTGAGCTTTAAGAATAAAGCAGTGCAGAGTATTATACGAGGACTAGGCTATTGCTCCCACAAAATTAGAAGTCCTGGTATAATACCCCAGATATCATCACGTACAAAGACCTAGTATGTCAGAAATAGAAAGCCTTTCAATCAAGATTTTGAGGGTTACCCATATATCCGAGAGATGTTCCCTACGAGATAAGCAAGTTATTTATTATGTTTATATCTCGAATTCAATCTACTAATTGTGTGAAGTCTACTGGCACATCATTAGTGAGACCCGTTTAAAAACATTTTGACTTTCCATTTCTTTAGCATGTTGTGATAGTCCACTGATGTACTATCATTTCCTCTTTTTCACACAAAACTCATTTTTGATTTTTCAATGTTTTTGTATTTATAAAAATTTATCAGGTTTTTGTATTTTCTATAAACTTTCTCCCCCTAAAATCAAAAACATATTTTTGTGTTTTTGGTTTTATCAAAAGCAGTAAAGAAACTATACAGAAAACATGACAACTAGACGCAGATCACTTCTGATCGCCGTCCGCCTCGGCCACACGCTCTACCACCCTCCCAGAAAAAAATTCTTTAACCTGTTCAATTTTAAAAGATAATTAAATCTTGTTTTATCAAAGGGTTTAGTGTAAAAATCAGCTCTCTGATAATCGGTGTGAATATAATCAATTCGAATCATTTTTTTCTCGTAGCAATCACGAATAAAATGATGTCGAATCTCAATATGTTTTGTTTTAGAGTGTCGAACCGGATTTTTAGTGATATTAATGGATGCCTCGTTGTTCACAAAAATTGGTGTGTCTAAGAATTGCAAACCATAGTCCCTCATTTGCTGTTGAATCCAGAGAATCTGGGAACAACAACTGGAAGCCGAAACGTATTTAGTCTCACAAGTCGAGAGAGCGACTGTGGTCTGTTTCTTACACAGCCAAGTGATTAGCCGAGTTTCGAAGAACTGACAACCAGCAGTTGTGGACTTTGCATTCAACTTACAGGACCCAAAGTCAGAGTCATAATATCCAGTTAGAGAGAAGTCACCGGATCGGGGATACCACAAGCCGGTGCTTGGGCAACCTTTAAGATACCGTAAGATTCTCTTCACTATCGTCATGTGTGATGCTCTGGGATTGACTGGTACCGGGCGCAGAGGCAAGTTGGATACATGATGTCCGGTCGTGATGCTGTCAGATACATTAGCGATCCTATGATTGATCGATAAAGCGTTTCATCCACTTTCTCACCACTTTCATCCGGATATATGCCATGATTCAAAGCCAGGGGGTTGATATGGGAGATGATTCGGACATATTGAATTTGTCCAACACATCATTCACATACTTGGTCTGGTGTATGAAGATTCCATCGGGCAGTTGCTCAACTTGAAGCCCGAGAAAGAACTTCATCTCCCCCATTGAACTCATTTCAAACTTCTGCTTCATGACCTTCTCAAACTCTTTACACAACTCATCATTCGTTGATCCAAAAATTATATCATCAACATATATTTGCACGATCAGTAGATGTCCTGCAACCTCTTTAGTGAACAGGGTACTATCAACAGTCCCTCTTGTGAACCCGTTGGTCAGCAGATGCTGGGAAAGCGTCTCGTACCAGGCTCTCGGGGCCTGGTGTAATCCGTATAAAGCCCTGTCGAGTAGATACACCTTGTCCTTGTGTACAGGATCGGTAAAACCCGGTGGTTGACCGATATACACTTCTTTTTTAATCTTTCCGTAGAGGAATGCAGATTTGACATCCAGTTGGTAGACCTTGAACCCCTTCCATGACGCGAACGCTAAGAAGATTCTGATTGCCTCAAGTCGAGCAACGGGAGCATATACTTCAGTAAAGTCAATCCCTTCTTGCTGACTAAAACCTTGGACTACCAACCGTGCTTTGTTTCTTACTATAACCCCTCTATCATCTTTCTTACATTTGAAAACCCACTTGGTCTTGATCAACTTCTGATCTTACGAGAGATCAACCAACCTCCACACTCCAAGCTTTTCAAACTATTGTAACTCTTCTTACATTGCATTTACCCAACTTTCTTTGGTCAATGCTTCTTTGTACGTTTTCGGTTCCACCTGCGAGATAAAAAATTTTAATGAGAAGTCTACTTGTAAAGGTGCTACAGATGAGTAAAAACATGTAAGCCCTTTGTTTATTTGTTCGCGGGTTTTCACGCCGCTTTGAAGGTCACCAATGATTTGCTCCGACGGATGGTAAGATAACGTTCTTGGCATGACTGTATCCGGTACGCTCACTTCCGATTGCAAATTTGTTATATTCTGATCACCTGTGTGATCATTGTTATTTGAAGTCGCAATATTTGGTTCCTCGTCATAAATCGGATCGGTTTCCGATTCTGAGTCGTCAGATTGGTCAAATATTGGAGCTGTTTCTTCTGGGGTTACATGTGCAGTTCCACTAGGACCAGCCTCATGATCATTTGAACCCACGGTGGGCGAATAAACCACCAACGGTCTCGGCACTTGTTCTTGTGAAAGAGACTGTTGTTGTTGGTATAAGAACGCCAGTTCCTCCTCATTCGGCTCTGTCGGTAAATGGAATGACTCCCAGAGATTGTCGTAATCAAATAGCAACCTTTTTCCGGGAAGCTGATTCGGAGCGGTAAACTGTTGATAGTCAACGTGTTGAACTTGTATGATCTTCCCCAAAATTTGAACAAAAACTCTCTTCAACGGACTAGTGTATCCTACAAAAAAAACCTTCATTAGCTTTGGAACCAAATTTACTGTCTGGATCAATGTATATGCATGGTGATCCGAATGGTTCTAAATATTTTAGATTCGGTTTGTAAAGATGAAGTAATTCCAAACAAGTTTTCTTGTACTTCTTCACCGTAAGAACCCAATTGAGTGTGTAACATGCCGTGGCAACCGCTTCACTCCAAAAATATACCGGTAATTTCGAATCTGTTAACATGGTACGAGCCGTTTCGATCAACATACGATTTTTTCGTTCTGCGACACCGTTTTGTTGAGGAGTATACGGTGCTCTGAATTCACGAAGAATACCCTTATCGTTGCAGAATTCGAGCATACGGTTGTTCTTGAATTCCGTGCCATTGTCGCTTCGAATACGTCTAATCGGCAGTTTGTAAACATTCTCCATCTTTTTGAATAACTTCATCAAAGAATCAAATGTTTCATCTTTTCTCTCTAGAAACAATACCCAAGAAAATCTTGTAAAGTCATCAGTAATAACTAAACAATATAGATCTCCACTTATGTTTTCACATTTACCAGTCCGAAAAGATCCATATAGAGTCTTTCGAGCGGTAATCTGATGGAGTTCAAGAGCTTTTTCGGGTGCGATTTCTTCGTCTGCTTCCCTTTCTTACATTCAACACAGTCATCGTTAAGATGGAAGCTTTTCAAATTAACACCTTCTACAAGATCATTATGAACTAAAAAGTTCATCTTTCTCAAGTGAATATGGCCCATTTTACCATGCCACATGATGGATTCTTTTTCCGTCGCCTTCGTCTTACTCACAAAGCATTGTGCCTTTTTATCTGTCGTTGTTGCAACGCTCATGTCTAGTATATAGAGATCGTGTTCACGAGGAGCGCGCACCAACACCATTTCTTCAGGTATTTTAAACCCTGGTTTAAGAATCAGACATTTATCTTTTGTAAAATGAACAGTGAATGACTTGTCACAAATCTGAGAGATGCTCAACAGATTGTTTTCTAACTCAGCAATGTAGTTCACTTTATCGAATGTTACGACCTCGTTAGTAAGTATTCCTTCTCCAACAATTCTTCCACCTTGAGTTCCAGCAAACCCGACATAACCTCCATTGATTGATTTGACGTCGTATAGCAGTATTAACATCCCTGTCATGTGTCGAGAGGCGCCGCTACCCATTATCCATTTAGAAATGATAGACCTTGGAATCCCCTACACACATCAAAAGACATTTACTTAAACAATGATACCCAAGATTTTTCAACATTTGGTACACTACCAAAGACAATATCATGAGCTACCATGTCAACTTTTGGAATGTTAAAAACAACATTTGGAACATCAGATTCTGGTTTTGATTTTAGAGCTCCTTCCTTGATAGGTGGGAATTCTTCAATCAACTTATCTAACTCAAACTGAATTTTCTCATCAGTGGTTGCAAAGATTTTCGGTTCAGATTTTACAACTTCTTCCATTTTCTTTTCCTCAAAAGACTGTTTAGGTTTCTCCACCCATGATTGACTTTGGGAAGTCTTTGTTTTAGAATAAACCTTTGAAGTCTTTTGTGATTTCGAAGATTCACCAATTTCAAAAGTTGATTTTGGTTTGTCCTCTGACTTCAATGATTCACCGCGTTTAAGAATACGCACAGGGGATACCATAGGTGATTTTCCCTTAACATCCTTTGAAATTTTTGGTTTTGGTTTATGGAAAACTTGTTTTATTATCTTTTTGACACATTGTTTGGCCATGTGACCGATTTCATTGCATCGATAACAGATTCTTTTGTCATATTCAACAAAAGTGGATCTGTTGGCCCCGCCTCTTATCTTTTTGGCCGCAATAAAATCGTCAATTTCTTGCGTACTAAAGATATAATCCTTTTCGACTTCTGTATTATTACCAGCCACAAATACTTCACTCAATTTTTCTTTTGGCTTAACTTCTTTCTTAGCCATTTTCTTCTCAAAACCAACACCTTTCTTTTTGTAATTATTACCATGTCTCTTGTTATTACCATTGTTACCCACCCATTCATTTTTCTTTCCCGGGTTGTTTGTCGGTTGTTTAACAAAATATTTTTTTGGTTTTGATAGAAACGAATTGTTGTTAACTTCTAAGATATCAATTTCCATAAGTTTAAAAACTTTTCCAGGTTCGCATTCTAAATCGGATACTTAAAATCAGTATATAGTTTGTCAGTTCCGGTCATCATGTAAACCACAACGATCGAATCGTCATCCAGAACTTTATCTGACTTTGGGATAAACTTATCAAGAAAGTTTCCGTCATCTTCAGAATCTGAACTGGAATTCTCAAAATGAGTTTTAACCGTTTCGAAATCAGTGTTATCACTCTCTTCATCCAACACTTGGTCTACAACTGTTTTAACCAGTTGTGACTCGTTGTCGGTGTCAGACGGAGAGAATGTAACATCTATGTTTTCTGGTAACTCATTCTCTTCTGTTCTCAGTTTGAGATTCAATGCCTTCTCCACCCCGTCTGGATATTTATGAGAATAATGATTCCACATTGGGGGTGGAACATTTTTTAAAGCTGCTTTTACTTCAGTTTGTTGAGGAACAATCTGATCAATCACATATGAAGATGAAAGATAACTGATCAACTTTTTGTCGACTCTTTCTGTCTCAATGCGCATCAGTTCAAGTTCCTTCTTTAGAGATGCGATTTTGTCCAGATGAATGTTAATCGAAATTTGCTTGTCCATGACCGTAGCTTTGAGCAAATTAACAATTTTATCATTTTCTTTACTCTCAGTGTGAATTATTTTAATTGATCATGACAGAGTGTCATAAGCTTCTTTAACATCATTAAAATCAAATTTTAATTTGTCGTTAAACTTTTTCAACTCTTGAAACTGTTTGTCTTTTTCAAGACAACCCATGCATGGTTTTAAACAGTTTTCGCATGGATTTTCAAGAATTGGATCAACCTTTTCAAAAACATTTTCTTGTTTATCATTTTTACTTTCTACCAAACTCTCCGGACTCAGACTCAGATTTCTCTTCGGATTCGGACTTCTCATTTTATGATTTGTCATCGGACTCGGACTTCTCTCCTGACTCATACGTATCACAAGTCTCGATAATTGACTCCTTATCAACAGACACTGACTCTTGAGTTGCATCTTTGGTCTCATTGTTATCAGAAGGTGTTTTAGTTTGTTCTACCTCTTGCAGCTTGACCATAAGAGCTTTGTCTGTTATTTCTTTCAAAGTCTCTTCATTCATTTCCTTTGAGACATCAATGATCTCTTGAACCGGAGTTTGTTCAACTTCGTACTGCCGTAGGCGGTTCACTAAAGAAACCTGCAAAAGAATCAAACACATTAGCTGGCATTATAGATTTAAATGCATTAGTGATAACCTCCTGTTCAGACTGATAATAGTAGACCGCTGCTGCTGCCTCTTCTAGATCTGCAAAAATTTCTTCATTCATCACTTCACTGACTTCTTTGACTTCAGGAACACATTCCTCGATTTCTGGTTCCGGCTCTTCAATAAATTCAGCCATCATTGAAAGACCACCTCCTGGAACGTACTTATCCCAATTGAAACCTTCTGGAATCTTTTCGTCATCTTGATTCACTAAAAGAGCTTTTTCTGTTTGTTTGGATTGAGTGTTCTCGATTTGAGGTCGTTGATTGAATGGTTGTTGACTGTTTTTATGATAGATGGCTTGTCGGTAATAATCGTTGGAGAATGGATTCTGGTGGTTATTAACTTCTCTGTTCGGACATTCGCGTTTGAAGTGCCCCTTCTCTTTACACTTGAAACATGTCACCTTCGATTTGTCGAATCCAAGTTTAGGATCAGGACCTGCGAGACTACTTCTTCCGGTAATTTCCATGAACCTCTGAGCTCTCCTCACAATGCTCGCCATACCCCATTTTATGTCAATGAGTTCTAGTTCCTTGGGATCAATCTGATCGTAATCTTCTTTAGTCATGTCTGGGTTACCAATTCGTCCGGCTACTAGACTCTCATAAGACCTCAAGTACAGAAGCTAGAAGTGATATATGCTGCTTTGCTGCTAACTCGGTAAAATCTTGACCGTTTTTTATATTAACAGCGATATTGCACAGTATCCCATGACTACAACTCTGATTGTTCGAACCTGTAGAACTTTGAGAAGAAACATGTTCTTGAACATTCTGAACCTTAGGATTCGGTTCGTAATTTGAAAATGGTGAAAAATTGTTGTTAGACGTGCTTTGAGATACTCCCGATGAAGAATCTACACTGAATGCCGTTTGAATCTTTGGACTCGGAGTAGATGTGGCAGATGAGTTTCCTTTGTAATAAAGCTGAACATCTTGCTGTACGTTTGCAGATTTCATTTTCCTCATCTTCCGAAGTTCAAGCTCATGAGCTTCAATTCTCTCGATAAACGTACTCAAATTGAAACCCACGTATTCCAAATTGTTCTTCAAAACCAATAAGAACGTACCCCACTCTTCTTGTGGTAGTGCGTCAGCCAACTTATCAACCCACTCTTCGTCTGATTTATCTGTATTCAAACGTTTCATCTTTACTACCAAGTGACAGTATCTTTCAATCAACTCTTTCGTTGATTCTCCACTGATACCAGTAAATATGTTGAATTCTTTTTTCAGTAGCGCCTTTTTGCTTTTGATCATTGAAGCACTCACAAGAAATTTGATTTTAAGAGCGTTCCAAATAGATTGCGCGTCACCCTGATGCTGTAACAGTACCAAAATGTCTTCCTTGATTGCCTGTTGCAATATACTGACCATCTTCTTCTCGGCTTTAAAGTTTTCTTGTTCAGCCGGAGTTAACGTGTTAAGTGTTTTCGGAAGACCAGCATCATTCGTAGGAACTACATATTTCGTTTCAACTTTCAGCCAGCATTCGAGGTGATTCGCGTGAACCCATGTGCGAAATCTATCCTGCCACCCTGAATAATCTTCAATGTTGAGCAGTTTCGGTGGTTTTTGCATGGTTCCTAGCTTGTTCTCCATATTCACATTCTGGGCTATACTTGCCGGAGTTTGAGCAGTCATACCTCTTCCGAAAAACGCATTGTAAAACTCTTGATTGTCCATTTTATACTTTGAAAAATGTTTTGAAAAATTTCTAAGTTTTGAAAAATTCCAATTTCAAGCGACCTGACTTCCAAACGATCTGGACTTTCAGACGACCTGGACTTTTCAAAAGACTTGGACTATTTTAAACGACCTGACTATCCAAACCGTGCGAGGTGAGGTAAAAAATTTTCAATTCGTGCGATCTGAATTAATCTTCACACGATCTGGTCCAATCCGTGCGATCTGGACAAGAATTTCAAACGATTTGAACAAAACTCAAACGATCTGATCAATTTCACATGATTTGAGCATCATTTTCATACGATTTTGACAGTTTTTCAAGTTTTTGACATTTTTTGATCAGTTTTAGTTTGATTTATGCTCTGAAACTTTGTACAATTGATCAAAATGATGTTTTACACACAATATCTAAAATTCAGTCCATTTTATCCGTGAATTCGTCTGAAAATCCAAGAAAGAGTAGAAGTATATGGTTCAAAACCGTTCAAAACACTGATATCAACAGATTTGACTCATCCTGAGCTCTGATACCACTTGTAGGAATGAGGATTCGTCCAAATGAGTTAATCAGAGTCAGATCTAGTTTCTAGAAAGGCGGAATCAGACTAGAAACCGTCAATCAGTGTTAGAACAGGAGTAGAAGAGTAGAAAGTCACTTTAAACATGTTCTTCATTCATATAATACGTTTTGGTACAGAGAGAATCAGACAGCACTTCGGTACAAAAATCTCCAGAAAGTTACAAATGAAGAACACCACTAGCCTATTTATAGGCTGACCAGTTCGCACGAGATAACACTCCCAGTCCGCACGAACTGACAACTCCACTTCGTGCGACCTGACCTTCCCAGGTCGTGCGAACTGGCCTAATATACATAAACTTTAAATTTTTCAAACAATTACATATACATGACACGACATAGACTGATGACGCAGGCGATATCAAGGATTCGTCCAAAACGAGTCAATCAGAGTCAGATCTAGTTTCTAGAAAGGCGGAATCAGACTAGAAACCGTCAATCATTGTTAGAACAGGAGTAGAAGAGTAGAAAGTCAATTTAAGCATGTTCTTCATTCATATAAAATGTTTTGGTACAGAGAGAATCGGACAACACTTCGTTTCAGAATTCTCCAGAAAGTTACAAATGAAAAACACCACTAGCCTATTTATAGGCTGACCAGTTTGCACGAGATAACACTCCCAGTCCGCACGAACTGACAACTCCACTTCGTGCGACCTGACCTTCCCAGGTCGTGCGAACTGGCCTAATATACATAAACATTAAATTTTTCAAACAATTACGTATACATGACACAACATAGACTGATGACGCAGGCGATAGACATTATGCACCAACAATATCTGTTTGGCATCATTTGTTCTAGGGGAGATTGTTGGACCTACAAAAGAACAGATGATATTCAAAGCCAAAACATAAACAACTGATCAAGAAATAAACAAAGGATTGAACCAGTCTCTTCCTAAAGATACTAAATCTTGAACACCTAATCAGAACATCTATTGAAGACAAAGCAAACATCTGTTCAAGCGATGGAACCACTGTTCAAGAAGAAACTAAATTTGTTGAAGGCTAATGTCTGTTGAAGCCAAAGGTCTGATGAAGAAGACCAAACATCTGCATGGCCAAACAGATGTTTGGATCATAGTAACAGAGAATAGTCTAGACAGTGGTTTCCCAATATAATAGTACTTATCTTGTAAAAGTATTTAAACGAATTACAAAAGATGTTACGATTTGCACAGATGTTTCCAACATCTATGGAATCTTTACTATTAGGAATGTTAGATGTCACTATCAGGGTAATATTAGCTAATCACTGAACAGAGCTTTCGTACTTAGAACAAATAGATCACACATGTTAATTATCTATTTATCACACATCACTTCTTCTCTTGTACAAACTGATTTGTTATGTGATCGGCTGAGTGTGAATCTATAGAGTCAACTTTTATAAAACATACTGTAATCGTTGAATTATAATTGACAACCAATAATTGATAACGACTTTCTACTTGTGAGTTATATTGTTATTAATCAATATTTGTTTACAAGTATCAAACTCAAATCTAACAAGATCATGGATCGTGGAACGAAGCAACTTAGGCGAAGTCGAATCCCAATTGTCATGGTTCGTTGGGAAGGAAAGTGCGGTGTTGAATTCACTTGGGAACTCGAAAGTGTTATGAAGACCAAGTACCCGCATCTTTTTCCCGAGTCTTACTCTTGAATAAATTTTGGGACGAAATTTCCTAAAGTAGGGGAGCCTGTAATGTTCCATATTTCAACATTTTTATTTTTAGAAACTTGTATACGTATTTCTTTTCTATCTTGTAATCCGAGACTTCTATCATAATGAGAAATCATTTTTATATCAATCATCTGTAATTCGTACTTATATTACGTGTTTTTATACGATACCAAGGCATACAAAACCGAGAGTTACCATACATTCAAGATATCATTTGTACATGCACGAAAACTATCACATACTCATATACAATTTCTGATACTCGAAAACATGTTAATGTACAAGTTTTATTTAGCTTAAAATAATGTAAAAAACAAGTATAGGGGGCAAACTTGAACAAAAATCAACAAGTTTCAAAATATTAGACGCCGTGTCGCGCAGCCACCAGGGCCATCCTCATCGCGTGACGCTACAAGGCATAATCTGTAGAAAGTTGTTCAAGGCATCTGGGTAGGTCGCTTTCTCCACCTCCATTCACCTCTAGTCAGTTTCTATATCCATTAAAACACTAACCTTAATCAACCACTATATAACCAAGCATCCCACATCTTCATTTCAATTTCCACACTCCTCAAAGTCACTCAAACTCCCTCAAGAGCTGAAATTCGACAAGTTTTGAGCAGAAAACTGTTAAGTTTATAAGTGATTTTTCACTCACTTTTCTTTTCTCTTCTTCATGGATTCTTGTTTCTAACCTCTAGGACAACATCAAGGATTGTTACCCAATGTTCACCATGGTGTAACTAGGTGGTACAACTCCATAATTGATGTCCAAAGTGGGTTATATTTTCTATTTTTATAAAACGTTTACAACTTACATAGATTGTTCATCTTATGGAATCTTGTACATTACTTGGTCCCCAACTAAACTCATGTTGTGGGGCTTATGTTATGGTTTATTTCTAGAAGATAGAGGTCCAAACCTCCCTTATTTACGACCCTAAAGGTCCCAAGTGACCAACAAAGTGATGAGATCAACCAAGCTTTCAACCCTTAATGTTGAAAGACTTGAGTTTTGATTTAGTGTGAACAATGGAAGCCTTGGCTTTCCAACCATTATTCCACCTACTTCACTTGATTATTTCATTAGTTAGGCATTCATCTAAGTGGTTTCCCAGAAACCAAAGTGAATCAACCACACATCGCCTCCAACATTTACCACGTTGGATATGTACACGTCTTCGTTGCTCTCCTTTGGCCACTTAGCAAACTTAGTTATTTGTACATGTTAATCTTATTCACGACCAACCGAAATTATCAACCAAGTTGATGATTTTGTGCTTTGGTGAATCCATATAATGAGGTTAAATGGATGGAATTCATCTAACCTCCTCGCATGACAATATATGACTTGGACTAAGTAACTATATATATATATATATATAGGGTAAGGTTCATGCGAGAACCACCCTTATTGCGAGAACCGCGAGAACCAATGTGAACACAAAATAAAATCTAAAAAAAATCAAAAAAGCACTCAAAATTTTTTTTTATTTTTTTTAATATTTTTAATAAAAAATCGCTATATTTCGTTACCATAAAAAAAAAACTTTTTTTTTTCGAGTAACAGTTATCCATGCACATGTGCATATGTATCATTACTTCAACAAATTCGGTAATACGTTATCAGGAATAGACAATTGCACTTTAATTTAAGATACCATTAGTAATACACTACTTTTTACATTACCAATATTCAAAATGCACATGTGCATAATTAGGTATAACCATGATATAACGTGTTTTGGTACAAAAAGTTTGTGATTTTGAATGGAGAAGTAGACCCATATACATGTTTTTTGGTTAGTTATATTTAGTGGTTGATGGTTTGGTTATAGTTGACAATTTTTTATGTAATATGTTGATTGGATGGTATAAATGGTGTTTACATACATGTAATAAAGTGAAAATATTGTTAATGGTATTGTATTATGGATGGTAGGAGGTAATGGTATTGTATTATGGATGGTAGGAGATAATGGTAGTGTATTATGGATGGTATGATAGATGAAAGGGAAAGTGTATTCAAAGTGGTGTACCAAAACACCTTATTTGATGTTGATACATATAAATGCACATGTGCATTTCTAATATTGGTAATGTAAAAAGTAGTGTATTACATATGGTAGTGTAAATGAAAGTGCAATTGTCTAATATATGTAATGAATTACGGAATTTGTCAAAGAAATGACAAAAATGCACATGTGCATGCTTGTGTATTGTGGATGGAATGATAGATGAAAGAGAAAGTAGTGTACCAAAACACCTTATTTCCTGTTGATACATATAGATGCACATATGCATTTCTAACATTGTTAACGTAAAAAGTAGTGTATTACACGTGGTAGTGTAAATGAAAGTGCAATTGACTATTATTTGTAATGAATTACAGAATTTGTCAAAGAAACGATACATATGCACATGTGCATAGATAACTGTTACTCGAATTTTTTTTTTTTTTGAATTTTTTTTATTTCTTTTATTAACAAAATATAGCGATTTTTTCAAAAAAAAAGTAAAAAAAAAAAAAAATTTTGGGTGTTTTTTAGATTTTTTTAGGAATTACTGTTTGTGTTCACACTGGTTCTCGCAATAAAGGGTGGTTCCTAACGGATCTTTGTCCTATATATATATATATATATATATAGGGAGCCGCTAGAATGAGAACCACCACGAGTTATGAGAACCACGAGAACCGCGCCCCGCGGGTGGCCGTCGGCGACGAAATTTTTTTTACACCTAGATCCGTATATTTTAGTGGGGGGTTTAAATTTTCGGTTCAAACGGCGCGCCCGAGGGGGTAGTTTTTTACGCCCAAAGTTTGGTAAAAAAAAAAAGAAAAATTAAAAAAACCCAAACTTTGGGCGTAAAAAACTACCCCCTCGGGCGCGCCGTTTGAACCGAAAATTTAAACCCCCCACTAAAATATACGGATCTAGGTGTAAAAAAAATTTCGTCACCGACGGCCACCCGCGGGGCGCGGTTCTCGTGGTTCTCATAACTCGTGGTGGTTCTCATTCTAGCGATCCCCTATATATATATATATATATAGGGGAGGGTTCATTGGGGAACACTAAATAAGTGAAGAACCGGGGAACACTCTTAAAAATTATATTTAACATGTTAAAAAAAAATTTCTATTTTTTCGGCGCTTTTTCTTATAAATACATGTAGAAACACTTTTGATAAAAATCAAAAACTAAAAATATAAAAACATGGTTAAAAACAGTTAAAAAATATTTATCTTATAAAATTAACTTAACATGTTAAAACTCACTTTAAAAAAATAGCGTTTTTCCTTATAAAAAAGGGTAGAATCTATTAGAAATAAAAAAAATTGTAAAAAAAATTAGCCTTTTTTTAACTCTTTTTTTTATATTTTTAGTTTTTGATTTTGTTTTATGAAAATTGATTTTTAACATGTTAAGTTAAATTTTTAAAAGTGTTCCCCGGTTCCACACTTTTTTAGTATTTCCCAATTTTTAAAAGTGTTCCCCGGTAAAATTGAAAGATCCAAACAAGAGTGCACATGCTAATCACACGCCATTTTCCCCATCATATTTAAACGACAATAACTTTTTTATACGTGATTATTTTTCTAAAAAAATTACACTTTAAAACTCGGCGTTTTTTTATCTTTCCAACGAGTATACTATTGATATACTTTTCGAAAAAAAATGAACTGGGTTTTTATGGCGTTTTTCTGAACTGGGTGTTTTATGGCGTTTTAGACTAGGTATGACGTTTTCCTGAACTGTGTGTTTTATGACGTTTTAGACTAGGTATTTTTATGTCGTTTTTTCTGAACAAGGTGTTTTTATGGCGTTTTAACTATGTGTTTTCATGGCGTTTTTTCTGAACTGAGTGTTTTATGGCATTTTCAACTGAGTTTTTTCATGCCGTTTTCCGAACTGGGTGTTTTATATCGTTTTTCTAAACTGGGTGTTTTATGGCGTTTTTAAGTGGGTATTTTCATGGCATTTTTCCGAATTGGGTGTTTTATGGCATTTTATTTGAACACCCAGTTCATGTAAGTGGATTTTTTTGACAATATTACCCCTTAGTGTAATTTTGCATCAATGCCACATGTCAACACCAAAATCGTTCTCACTGTTCTCACACTTTTCACCGTTTTCCCTATATATATATATATATATATATATATATATATATATATATGGTAAGGTTCATTTGAGAACCACCCTTATTGAGAGAACCGCGAGAACCAATGTGAACACAAAATAAAATCTAAAAAAAATCAAAAAGCACTCAATTTTTTTTAATATTTAAAAAAAATCGCTATATTTAGTTAGCAAAAAAAAACTTTTTTTTCCGAGTAACAGTTATCCATGCATATGTGCATATGTATCATTACTTCTCCATGAACATGTGCATATGTATCATTACTTTGACAAATTCCGTAATATGTTATTAGTAATAGACAACTGCACTTTAATTTACAATACCATCCGTAATACACTACTTTTTACATTACCAATATTCAAAATGCACATGTGCATCATTATGTATAACCATGATATAACGTGTTTTGGTACAAAAAGTTTGTGATTTTGAATGGAGAAGTAGGCCCATATACATGTTTTTTTGGTTAGTTATATACTTATATCTAGTGGTTGATGGTTTGGCTATAGTTGTTACTTTATGATGTAATATGTTGATTGGATGGTATAAATGGTGTTGATATACATGTATTAAAGTGAAAATATTGGTAATGGTATTGTATTATGGATGGTAGGAGGTAATGTTATTGTATTATGGATGGTAAGAGGTAATGGTAGTGTATTATGGATGGTATGATAGATGAAAGGGAAAGTATATTCAAAGTAGTGTACCAAAACACCTTATTTCATATTGATACATATAGATGCACATGTGTATTTCTAATATTGGTAATGTAAAAAGTAGTGTATTATATATGGTAGTGTAAATGAAAGTGCAATTGTCTAATATTTGTAATGAATTACGGAATTTGTCAAAGAAATGACAAAAATGCACATGTGCATGTTTGTGTATTATGGATGGAATGATAGATGAAAGAGAAAGTAGTGTACCAACACACCTTATTTCACGTTGATACATATAGATGTACATGTGCATTTCTAATATTGTTAACGTAAAAATTAGTGTATTACACGTGGTAGTGTAAATGAAAGTGCAATTGTCTAATATTTGTAATGAATTACGGAATTTGTCAAAGAAATGATACATATGCACATGTGCATGGATAATTGTTACTCGAATTTTTTATTTTTGAAAATTTTGTTTTTTTATTATTATCGACAAAATATAGCGATTTTTCCAAAAAAAAAATAGTAAAAATTTTTTTTTGGGTGTTTTTTAGATTTTTTCAGGTATTACTGTTTGTGTTCACACTGGTTCTCGCGGTTTTCGCAATAAAGGGTGGTTCCTAACAGATCATTCTCCTATATATATATATATATATAGGGGGCCTGTAAAATGAAAACCACCTCCAGTTGTAAGAACCGCGAGAACCACCCTCACCCAATCAGAAAAAGGGGTATTTTTGTCTTTTACCCCAAATATCAAATCTTTCCTCTCTCTTCATTTAAATTCACTGACATTTTATAAACCTCTCTCCTCTATCAACTCTCAGATCTATATCATCTTCTCTAATCTCTCAATCTCTCAAAATTCATATCTCATCTTCTCCAAATAAAACACACACACAGAAACATCAAACACTTCATTTCTCAATTCATTGTATCATCTCTCTCGTCCTCTGTCTGACAGCCACACCGGCCGACTGCCGGAGCCGATATTCCAGTCACCCTCCTCTTTCAATGGATGAACGGACCACCACCACCATCGTCGGGTGGTGGTGGTGAGCGACGGCTGGTCCAAGAAATCGACGAGAGAGAGAGAGATACGCAGCGGGAGTGGAAACGGCGGACCTGCGTCGGTTTAGCGGCGGCGGTTGGGGGATTTGGTCGGTGGTGTTCCTCCGGTAGGGCTTGTGACACAAGAACCTGCTTTAGCATGTTTAAGCATACCGGGTTTGATCTGTTGATTTTCTTCATGGGTATCTCAAAATAAATTGGGTTTGATCTGTTGATTTTTGATATGTGGGTTTGATCTGTTGATTTTTTATATGTGGGTTTGATCTGTGGGTCACGAACAAGAATCTAATGAACTTTGTGGTGATTTTGCTTTTCTAGTGATTTTTGATGAACTTTTGATTTGAAGTTTGATTTTTTTGATGAACTTTGATTTTTGATATGTGGGTTTGATCTGATATGTGGGTTTGTTCTGTTTTATGGAAATTTTTGATATGTGGGTTTGATCTGTTTTGATATTGATATGGTCGATTTTGGGCGGCGATTTTGGGCGGCGGAGGGTAGATTTTTTGAACCTGCAACCCCACTTTTTGCAGCCTTCTGATTATCGGATAATCTGAGCCAAACCCCGTTTTTTTTTCGAGATACACTTTGTTTTGATGTTGTTGGTTTTTTATTTTCCCCCCCTAGTCGATGATGATAACAATATATCTGAGACACCTCCCGAGTTTCCGATTTCTGGGTGCGTTCGTTTTTGCGTAAAAAAGTTTTTGTAAAAAAAAAGTTAAACCGTAAACTTTTTAACGTAAACCGTAAACTTTTTAACGTAAAAATGTAAAACGTAAAACGTTAAACGTAAAAAGTAAAAATTTTAACGTAAAACGTAAAAAGTTTTACGTAAAACGTAAAAATTTTAACGTAAAACGTAAAAAAATTTACATAAAAAGTTTAACGTAAAACTTAAAACGTAAAAAGTTTAACGTAAAAAGTGTAAAAAACGGCGCGTTAAAAAATGTGAAAAAACGGTTCGTTAAAACGACACGTAAAAAAACATGTAAAAACGGTGTGTAAAAAAACGTGTAAAAAACGACGCGTTAAAAAAACGTGTAAAAAACGACGCTTGAAAAAACAAGGGGCGTGAATGCGGCGTATAAAAATGCCGCGAAAAAAAACGAGACGTAAAAAACGCCGCGATAAAACGGGAAGCCAAAACCCGGCGCGCAAAAAAATTCGCTTTGTTAAAAAAATCTGAATTTAAAAAATGCTTTTAATAAAAAAATTCTTTTAAAAAAAATAAAACGTAATATAATAAAACAAAAAAGTAATAAAAAAATAATAAAGACAAAAGGACAAAATAGAGTAATTTTACTATACTACCCTTTTGAATTAAAATATTAAAGACATAATAAGACAAAATCTATTTAATATTAATTTTAGTTACTTTCAATCTCATCCATCAATCTTCTTGATCTAAAGGCTAGAAAGTGGTTCTCCAACTGGAGGTGGTTTTCATTTTAGCGGTCCCCTATATATATATATATATATATATATATATATATAGGGGGCCGCTAGAATGAGAACCACCACGAGTTATGAGAACCGCGAGAACCGCGACCCGCGGGTGGGCGTTGACCACGAAATTTTTTTTACGACTAGATGTGTATATTTTAACACCATACGTAAAGTTTGGGTTCAAACGGCGCGCCCGAGGGGGTAGTTTTTTACGCCCAAAGTTTGGGTTTTTTTATTTTTTTTAATTTTTCTTTTTTTTTTAACCAAACTTTGGGCGTAAAAAACTACCCCCTCGGGCGCGCCGTTTGAACCCAAACTTTACGTATGGTGTTAAAATATACACATCTAGTCGTAAAAAAAATTTCGTGGTCAACGGCCACCCACGGGTCGCGGTTCTCGCGGTTCTCATAACTCGTGGTGGTTCTCATTCTAGCGGCTCCCTATATATATATATATATATAGGGTAGGGATCCTAAGAGAAGTCCACCCTATTTGAGAAACTTGAGAAGCAATCTGGACCACACATTTCCCCTAAGCAAAAAAATGCAAAAACAATGTGAAAAAAATGCAATTTTTTTTTCTTTTTTCTGGAAAAATCGCAGCTTTTTCTTTAAGGATTAAATTTTTTATTTTTTATTTTTTTTAATTATACACATGTGTATATTGTTAATCTTTTAACTATACATATATGTATATTGTCAATTATACATATATGTATATACATGTTTAAAATTGAAAAAATATGTCTTATAAATCCTAAACCTTATACCATAAACACTAAAGCTCAACCTTAATGCTAAACCCTAAACCCTAAAGCTAATGCTAAACCCTAAAGCTAAAACTAAACCCTAAAGCTAAACCCTTAATGCTAAACCCTAATGCAAACCCTAAAGATAAAGCTAAACCCAAAAGTTAAAGCTAAACCCTAATGCTAAACCCAAAAGCTAAACCCTAATACTAAACCCTAATGCTAAACCCTAAATACTAATGTTAAACCCTAAATAACACTTATTTTTCTATTTTAAACATGTATATACATATATGTATAATTGACAATATACATATATGTATAGTTAAAAGATTAACAATATACACATGTGTATAAATCTCAATTTTTTTTTAAAAAATAAAATAAAAAATTAAATCCTTAAAGAAAAAGTTGCGATTTTTCCAAAAAAAATAAATAATAATTTTTGCATTTTTTTCACCTTTTTTTGCATTTTTTGCTTAGGGAAAATGTGTGGTCCAGAATGTTCTCAAGTTTCTCAAATAGCCTACTACTTCTCACATGATCCTTATCCTATATGTATATATATATATATATATATATATATATATATATTATATATGGTAAGGTTCATTTGAGAACCACTAATGTGTGTAAAATGTAACATATAAATTACATCAAATGATGCATAAAACTAACCATTTTTTTTTAATTCTAACGTTGGAAAAAGTGTGTTTTTGTCTTCCTTTTGAATTTACAGGACCAAATGAGCTTAAACGAGTAAAAGGAACAAATATGCAGCAGAAACCAACATAAATACAGAGAAAATGAATAAACTTGACATGCCCGACCCCTCGACATCATCCCCAAAAGCAAAAACAAGAAACAGAAGACTGACCACGGGTCGTGCCCACTGGATACGGGGGTGTGGTCAGGTGTGTGCAGAAAGGACAAACATGTGGAAGCTTCTACGCCCACCACGGGGGCGTGCCTAGCTCAACACAGGGCATGGTCAATGCTAAGATACGCAGAATTTTGCAAAATCTTGGTAGTACAGATACGCTTCTGCCCACGGGGTCGTGCCCAGCGAACACGGTGTAACAACCCTTAGTAAATCCGACACCCATATAAATTTTCCGACACCCTATTATATTTTAAAATATCCTAATATGTCTTTAAATACACCCCGTATGTGAAAACTGAGCCCGAAATATATGAAATGGTATTAAAAATAAATAAAAATTTAAAATCTAGGGCTGAGGCGGGCCGCGTAGACCCACCCCAACCTTCACGCGGGGGTATCAAGGTTTATAACTGATTTCGTTAGTTTTCTTAAGTTAAGACGGATCGCATAAGACCCAGGTTAAGTTCACGCGGGCCGCGAGTGTCCCAGAATGTGGCAAAGCCTGGTGCGGCCACGTGGCCCAACACCCGGCTAAGCTAATTGTCGAATCAGCTAAGCTACTCGTTGACCTAGGGTTGACACGGGCCGCGTAACCCTTGTCTATCTTTCACACGGGCCGCATGAGACTCGAGTTCAGCATGTATAAATAGAACGCATCGGATTTCATTTCAGTTCGTTCACAATTCATTCTCAAATCACAATTTCTGTAGTAGAGTTATTATACTCGGGTATTATACCCCTAATTAGCGAGGTTCTGCTCCGTTGTAAGTATTATAACCCCAATTTCGTAATAGATACGCTGCCCGATTGATTTAGGGTTCCGTAACAACTGTCGTGGTTCTGCCCGACGTAGTTGTTGGAATGCCGTCTCGGGGAGGGTATCATTAATATTTTAAAAGGGTTATGATACTAACCTATGTACAATTGTATAAATTATAGATTATTCCCAGGAAACCCTTACGCGAAGTCTAATATAGCAATGTGAGTTTATCCTCTTTTTGTTAACCTTTTTGTAATGTTTTACAAAACCTTAAATGTTTTACAATGTGATTAAGCGGTGATTGAGTCTTTGTAGTTCTTCAACTACTGCCGGTATATTGGGGTTTTGTATACAAAATTTACTACACTGTGAGTAGTAACTCGGGACGACAATACGTTACCATTGGACAATGAGTTAGCCAATGTGTAATATGACCCACAAGTCAGTGGATTGACAGTACTAAATGGAGTAATTGTGTAGAAATAAACAATGTGATCGCTCTCAATTGATAAAATGTTTCTTGATTAAACTGGGATTCACTCACCAGTATTTCCCACTGACAAATGTTTTTAAAACGCGTTTCAGGTAACACAATGTGACAGTCAATTAGTAAAAACCAGCTGGAGAGCACTGAAGGCTTGGGAAAAATGTGGCTATAAAAGTTACCTAATAAACGATGTTTTAAATTCAATAAAATAGGTTTTGTCCCTATAAATGTATTGTAATAAGAAACTTGGGTTTTACCCATGTGATTATTAATATTAAATATGGTGGTTTTACTCTGATAAACATTTCCTAACTACGGTCCTGATGTAAATTCCGTAGCCAAATTAATCAACTGATACCACCAAACTCTGAGTTCGTGTCCGCCCGTTCCCGGGACAGATAAGGGATCGGAGGTTGCGACAGAAGGTGGTATCAGAGCCTAGCCACTGGTATGAGCCAAAGAAGTGTTCTGCTGACACTTAAATTCTAAATTTTGTGTTAGGAATTAAATTACGGAAATACGTGCATAACTGTAATTATTTGTTATGTGTTATTTGACTATTTGTTAGTTTACAGGATGAGTGATCAAGGACCCTCAGACATGAATCGTCAGTTGTCTGAATCACCTAAGAGTGAAGGTACCTCTTCACAGCCTGCCCTTTCTGGGTATACTGCTGATCAGGAAAAAGGGATATTTGCCTTTAAAGCTCAGTCTGAAGAGCCATTCCTTCATATAAAACGAGGATGGTTCAGTAAGGAAGCGTTTGCGCGTAGGAAAAGAATGCGAAAGTTTGTAGGATCGTTGTATGACCCGAATGAGTCGATCAGAAGAGTTGTTTATCCGAATCAAAGGCAGAATCAATGAAACGGACGCTCGATGTAATTACAAACGTCTCTTGTATTAATCTGATAGAATTACAGCACCTGGAGACAATTCGGCAGCACTTCGTTACCGAATCACACAACCTAATTCCCTATGGAATGACACTAGTGCTCCCCTATTTATAATGGTTGTGATTCCGCTTGAACTTGACCAAGGCAGTTTCAAGCGGAATTAACTAAGTTAATTTCGCTTGAACATGCTCTTGACACTTTCAAGCGGAATTAGCTCCAAACCCGCTAAATTCAGTTTCTAGCAACTCGAGCACTGATTATCCTATCCTATCTCATTACATGACTCGATACAAGACGAAGTCAATAGACATAATTCACTAACAGACTCCCCCTTGGATGTTGACGAAGTCTTCAGTGTCGAGTCTTTATCATTACACATCTTCAGTCTTGATCAGTCTTCATGCTCTGTCTCTTGTCTAACACTGTAAGCATCTATCAATCTTTCCTCAAGTCTTCAGGCTCCCCCTTTCGTCAAGCTTCCGTGCTTTAGGGATCGACACCCTGTTTTCAGGTTACAAGCTTCCCCTTGCTTTGAGCTCGTCTTCAGACTCCCCCTTAGACTCAACTACCGGGATCGTAGTCTGGTATAATATCTGCAACACTCATACATTTATAAGTATATCATTTTGATCTTTCAAATATCCATGAATTATAATCTGGCTCTTCCAAACATTCTAAACAAACAATTTTCATGAATTTGGCAGTTTCATCGAATCGAATCGGAAACTAGCTCTATAACAATATAAGAATCCAAATCCCCCACAGTTAATCATCCAAGTCCAAACTAATGACCTTGGAGATATCACAAACTGTTTTTGATTTTTATTAAAAATTCAAGTTTCAAATTAATGATCTTATATTATTAAGCTTATGTTAAAGTATCATGATCATGTTCTTTAGTGTTCTTCAAGATTAACAATGTTCATCATCTTTTAACCATCAAAATATGAAGTAACAAGAGATCATAAGGGTCTTACTTCTAGCTCTATGGCTAGGGATGAACACAAGAAGTTGATGATGGCAAATGTGATGGATAAAAGCAAATGGGAGAGGTCCTTCAAGATCCAAAAGCTCCACACTTCTCAATATAGCTTCTAACACCTTGTGATGCACTTGGAATGGATGACCAAAGTTGAATGAAGGTGGTGGTGTGGTGGAGGGTTTCGGCCGAGAGGGAGAACAAGGAAGGGAGAAGGATGGTGAGTGTTTAGTGTGTGAAAGATGGAGTAGGGTCTTGATCTTATATCCAAGTTTATGCTTTAACCAAAAGATAATGTGTCTTCTAAGTACCATACATAATCTTTACCAAATCCAATAAGATCATATGATATCTTAGTAAGATCAAGTAAAGATCTTGATTGGGGCCACCTTATGACCGTCCCAACAAGGCGGGGGGGGGGGGGGTAAAGTGTAAGTTTCAATTACTAATTACATAATTAAGTTAAGTTTCAAGTGTCTTGATTAGGGATTTAATGTGTTATTATGTTATAAGAGGTGTTATGGTGTTTGGGGTTCATAACTAGCTCAGAAATAATAAAACAATGCTTCTAGTATAATTTTGATGTTTCGGGTAGTGTCCGGTTGATCAGTTAGATACCGGTTCGTTAAAGTGCTAACTATTCCGTTTAGTGTCCGTTATGTACCCTTTGTGACCCTTTCAATTCCCGACACTTAGGAAAGCATTCAGGACCGTTTAGTCATGTTTTTGCACGACATAAACTTGTTAAAATGCTTAATTTTGCTGAAATATGCTGAATTCAGCACTTTAAGTGTATTTTGGTGCTTTTTAATGTATAATTTGGCTTCCGGAAAGTTTATATGTTAACCCTTGTATCCATACTTAGGTTTTAATGTATTTTAGACGTTGGACCTACACCTAGGCCCAATTCTACTGTCTGACTGCTTTCTGCAGAATTGGTGACACAATGTGTCTTACCGGTGAGTTTACTAGTCTTTCTGACGCAACGCTAACAGTAATGCATAAAGCAATATTTGAAGTATAAAACGTGCATGAATTCACAAGTATAGCATGAAATCAGAGGATGTTGACATTTAAGCACATAATTGCAGATATTAAATAATAATTAAATTGTATGGAAATTACCGGTTTTGTGCCAGTTGTCACAGTTTGGTCCAATGACTGGCACCATGTTGCCGGTAGAGTGAAAGCACTTGAATTTACGTTAGATCATCTCACACATATGAAAATGTGATTTGATATGCGTAAAAGATTGAGAGAGAACCAAACAATTGATAAAGATCAATACGAGAGATTAAAGAAAGAAACAGATTATTGGAAACAAGTCCTTTTGAGAATTGTTGCCTTGGTGAAGTTTCTAACTAAACATAATTTAGCATTTCGTGGAAAAAAGGAAAAGTTGTATGAAAAAGGTAATGGTTAATTGTTTTCTTTTAGTTCCACCAATAACTGAGTTTAATTTTTATTTGTTAATGGTATTTAATTGGTACTGGAAATTTCTTGAGTGTCATAGAGATGTTGGAAGAGTTTGATCCGGTCATCAAAGAGGTGGAGATCTTCATGTGCGGCGGATCATTAGTGGAGATCTTCATGTGCGACAGATCATTAGTGGAAGAGTTTGATTAAGTACTTTAAGGAGTATAGAGAAAACGGCTTTTCAAAAGCGATTGATGAAGCTAGAGAGATTGCAAGTGAAATGGATATTGATCCGATATTTATACAAAAACGTATAATTAAAAGGAAAAAAAGAAATGATGAGAGTTCAATTAGCGAAGAAGTTGCATTTACAGTTGAAGAGAATTTCAGAGTAAATTATTTCTTATATATTGTTGATCAAGCTATAGCTTCTTTAGAGAAACGATTTGACCAATTCAAATGGTATGAGGGGTTATTTGGTTTTTTGTTTCCACAAAAGTTGAGGAATATTAAAGATGAAGATCTTAAGTCGTCTTGTTACCGTCTTGAAGATGCACTCAAGTTTGAAGGGAGCTCAGATATTGATGCCGAGGCACTACATATGGAGCTTAATTTATTTCGTGCATCACTAACCAATAAATTTAGCGACCCTGTAGATGTTTTGGAGCATATGAAAGAAGATGATTATTTCCCAGAAGCATGCATTGCATATAGAATATTGTTAACTATTCTAGTCACTGTGGCATCTGCAGAAAGAAGTTTTTCAAAGTTGAAGTTGTTAAAATCTTACTTACGATCTGCAATGTGTCAAGATAGACTTAGTGAGTTGGCTATGATAGCTATCGAGAACGAAGTCTTAGATAATATAAATTGTGAAGAGTTGATCCAACAATTTGCTATGAAGAACGCAAGGAGGGCTGCACGAATCAGTGGTTAGCTATTAACGTATTATTTATTACGGTATATAATTCATTAGAATACTATGATTTTGTCATTATCGTAATTGCATTGTATATCGAATACTACAATTTTTTGTCATTTTCGTAATTATGTTGTTTATCGTTAAAGCATATGGGCCCATTTTTCGAGCTCGAACAGGGTACGTGAATTCTCAGAGACGCCATTCATAGGACCGTCTTTGACTGCCTAGCTATTAATCGGGCATTAATCGGTGAACCTCCGATTAGTGATTAATCGACGATTTATCAAAGATTAGTCGGAATTTTTACAACTATGATTAGAATAGGCTTTAACTCCGAATTCTTTTTGGAGTTATATAGCCATAAGTAGTTGACGAGAACGTCTCAATGCGTCCAATCATGTGACGAACGTTATAGACGGTTTGTCTCAAGTTTCGGACCTGAATTCTATTATATGAAGCCTTTATAATAATGACTTTCAAGAAATTTCTCCAATTTTAGTAACTTTTGTTATTCCATTTCATTTGTTAAAATTGTGTAAATCATTAATTAGATTAACTTGTTCATTTTTTTTTTGAAAAAGGGCGGTTATATTAAAAACTCAAGCAAGGTGCTCGAGCAAACAGTACAGACAAGAAAAGGAAAAGATTAGTACAAGAAACACATTAGAAAGTAAAACTCCTCCATTTCTCCCAATTAATCTCCGAAAGGCCAGCCCGATTCTCAATCCAAGAGTGCGAAATAGCTTTGATACCTCCAATCAGCTTTGTCATGGAGACCGGTTTATGTTTGAATATCATATCATTTCTCATTAACCAAATACACCAACATGTTGCCGCCGCTACTGCATATGCAACCCTCTTTTTGTTCTTTGAGCATGTATGTGAATGAATAACTTCCAGCAGTTGTACGGTACTCAAAATATAATTTGGAAGAGGTATTTTCAGCCATTGGAAGATCGTGGTCCATACCTGTTGGGCCATTTCACATGTTATCAGGAGATGATCCGCCGATTCCCGTGAACTGTTGCATAGGACACAGATTGTAGAAGGAAGTTGAATGTGTCGAGTCTGAAGTGCATCCCTTGTCGCAATTCTATCGAGTACCACGCGCCACATAAAGCAGTTGACCTTCTTAGGAATCCAATGTAACCATCTGAGTACCTTGGTTTCATTTAGAGTGTCGATATGATCAAGCTCCTCCCTTACCGAACTCACCAGAAAGATATCCACCTTTGAACCCGAACTCCACAACCTAACATCCGATTTCTGTTGAATAGTTACCTTGTTGAGTTCTGTAATGCATTCAGCCCATTTCTCTAATTTCTCTTCTCCCGTAAGTGCATTATCGCTGCCCCAGATCCATTCAGTTCCATTCTGTGATAAATTGTATCATTCCGAAACTTTGCATCTTTTGTCAGATTCCTGTGCAAAAATATCGGGGTATCGTGTGCTAAGTGGACCGCCACCCACCCAGTTGTCCAACCAGAAGAGAGTCTTGTCACCATTGCCAATAATCGGAGTAAGTCTTTCTTGTACATTTATTGGCTGGTTTTGAGAGATACGACCCATATTTACGATAGCCTTCCACACCCCGCCATTGGAGTTTTTCATTGGAATATATGATAGACACCTACCACCTCCATGAACTGCAGCGATCACTCTCGCCCACAAAGAATCTGGCTCATTCTTGAAATGCACAGCCCACTTGATCATTAAAGCTTTGTTTGTTGAGGCCAAACTACCAACACCCAAACCCCCGTTGTTTTTTGGTGCTACCACTTTGTACCATGGAACCCAACTAACTTTATTTTTTTCTGTACAACCCCCCCCCCCCCACAAGAACTTACGCCTAATCCTTTCAAGATGTTTCAGTACTTGAATCGGTGCACAAAAAAGTGAAAGATAATAAGTGGGGAGGTTACCTAGAACCGCTTCAATGAGTGTTACTCTACCTCCGAATGAAAGTGTACGAGCCTTCCATAAGGTGAGTTTTTCCTCAAATCTATCAATTATCGGTTTCCAGTTTCTGACCAATCCCATGTTCGAGCCAACCGGAAGGCCTAGGTAAACGAAAGGAAGCACACCCGTTTTGCAATTTAAGATAGAGGCCTTTTGCTCAACCGCTCCCATATCTACTCCAATGCCGAATAGCTGACTTTTGTTAAAATTAACCTTGAGACCCGAAGAAAGGTTAAAACATCTCAGTAGTCTTGAAAGGTTTTTAATGTTCGATTCCGACCATTCACCCACAAATAAGACATCATCCGCGTATATTAGGTGGGAAATAGTAGGTCCATTGTTTGGCGTTTTACACCCTTTGAAGATCCCATTATCGTTTGCTGTGACCGTAGCCACATGTAACGCTTCCATAGCGAGAATGAATAGCAGAGGAGATAATGGATCTCCTTGGCGTACACCACGCTCAATCTTGAACTCTAATGAAGGAGAACCATTGACTAGTACCGAGGACCTCGCGGAGGACAAGATACCCATAATCCATTTTCGCCATAAAGCCGGGAACCCCATTTGTGACATTATGGAATTAAGGAAACTCCAACTGACAGAATCGAAGGCCTTTTCAAAATCGACTTTGAACAACATCAACTTGTTTTTTGATTTTTTACTCCAAGAGATAAGCTCATTGATTATTAACGGCCCATCTAGTATACTACGACCTTCAACATACGCAGTTTGCGTGTCACTCACCAAGAAACCAATCAATTTCTTAAGTCTTTTTGCCAGTACCTTTGAGATAACCTTTGAGATGCAACCAATGAGATTAATCGGACGGAATTCATTTATGAGCTGTGGATTTGTTGATTTAGGCACCAGAGTGATGAAGCTCGAGTTGCAACCCCGACTTAACTTTCCATGAACATAGAAATATTCTAAAAGTTTGATAAAATCTGCTTCTAGAATATCCCAAAATCGTTTGATGAAACCGAAAGTGAAACCGTCTGGCCCTGGCGCCTTGTCTCCGCCACAGTCCCAAATTGCCTCCTTAATCTCCTCTTTGGAGAATCGTTTTACTAACATGGCTGATTGATCCAGTGAAAGAACCTTAAAGCCATTGTTAATAAAAGACGGTCTATTGTGTTTATCTTCTTTGAAGAGCTTCTCAAAGTAGGATTTAATTTCCTCCTTAAGAGAATTCGATTCCGAGACCCATATGTTGTTGAAACTGAGACCATTGATCCTATTTTGCTTTTGATGACTTTTAATAATTCCGTGGAAAAAGGAGGAGTTTTCGTCTCCTTCCGTCAACCATTTGACTTTAGCCCTTTGCTTCAGATCCTCCAGGTTGTTATCTTCTATTACCGACAGCGTTTTGGCCCATATCTCTCTGTTTATAATTTCCTCCTCTGTTAAAACTGCTGACTCAGCTTTGATATCTAAATCTTCAATTTTTTTCCAAGATCTCCTCTGATTTTGTCATCTCGGATTTTTTTCTTCCTACACCACTGTTTTAAAGCCGCTTTTACAGCCTTCAAACGATGACTTACTGATTTATCCGGTGGATATATTTGCTGAGTATCAGTATACGCTTTTGACACAATATCTAGCAAGCCTTCTTCGTTTAGCCAGGAATTGAAAAAACGAAAAGGGGGGGTCCCATATGATACTTCGGCACATTTTAAAAGTAACGGTCGATGATCTGACCTATACCTCGGCAAACCATTGAGTACAGCAGATGGCCATTTAGAAAGGAAGGATTGACATACCAGAACTCTATCAATTTTGCTTAAACTCTTTCCATCATCCGAACGATGAGTGAAGGAGCACCCAATCATAGTGTATTCTGATAATGCGGCTGAACGGATAAATTGATTGAAGGAGTCAGCAACTTGGGGATTAAATTTCGAATTTTTTCTTTCCCGTGGTTCTCGTACACAGTTAAAATCACCCAACAGGATCCATGAGCCACTATACAGATTCATTAGGTTGAGTAGTTCCAGCCACAATTCTTTTTTAAGGTTGTTATCATGTGGAGCATAAATATTTACCACGTTTAAATCCCCACCCCCATTCTTTAGTTCTCCTAGTGTAGCCAAATAGAATCTACTTGAAACCGATGATTTGCGGACAAATATCAATGGGTCCCAAACATTTAACAAACCCCCAGACCTCCCCGAGGCATCCACAAAGTCAGATTCATGGACAGAACTGCCCCAGAAAGTGTTTACCTGAATTTTTGAGGAATCTGTATACTGCGTTTCCTGAATTGCAATGAAATTGATGTTGTTTTTCCGTTTCAGTTCTTTAATGTGCTCCGCTTTCAAGGGGTTTCCAGCCCCTCTGATGTTTGCTGTAAGAAAATTCATTGGGGAAAGATTGACACCTGTTCGGTAGTGACCTGCTGCCTGATTTCATCTTCTTTACCATTTAGCATGAAACCCAAACATCCACCAACTTCTTTAGTACGATCAGCCTCCAGTTCAATCCCATTTATGACTCTTCGCTGCTCCGAAGCAATCGAAGGTGATTGCTCTTCAACTGATTTGGATTCCGTTGATTTGTTCCGATGTTTCGAGCCCTCCCCATTTTTTGGAACCCACAAAGTGTCTTTCATCTTCATCGATGGAAACCTATACTTCCCTTTCCTTTGATTGCCCAAGCGGTTCGGTTGTGATGATGATTGTAGAGAGACATCAGCGTTTTGATTCGGGGGGTTATTAAGATCAATGGTATGCTTTTTTATTTTGACCTGTTGTAACAATTCTCTGAGATTAAAAGGGTCGGGGGAGGCTTCTAGATTCAAATTATCTTGTTGATTGATCTGGATAAGGGGGTCCACCACATTAGGCCCATTTGGTGGTGTATCCATGACAGCTTCATCAAAAAGTTTATTTAGGCCCATAGCTGAATCTTTGGCCCAAACGTCATCAGGCTTGTTACGTGGTGGGGGAGGAGGGGGGGTGTCATATGGGCCCAGTTGTGATTCTTTTGAGTTTGAGGTTGATGAGGCCCACTCTTTGGAACCATTGTTATTGGATTGGGATTTATTGGAACTGTTTATTGTAGCCGCCATATTAACTGCTGGTGAATTGATTATGTCCCCTACCTTTTTATTACCCACCATCTTTCCAAGGTCCCCATTCTTCGATGCAGACCCTACAGCTCCCAAGAGGCTTGTAGTTGAACCTGACTGGACGTAAACAATGTTTTTTCCATCTGTATTTTCCCGATCACCGGACATAGCCGGAGCAAACGGAAAACCAGCACAAATATCTTCCGTAATCAAAATCTCGTGTGGATGCCCATGCCATTCAATTGTCAGCTTACTGTTAACCCTAGCCACATTATTAGTAATAATTCCAATCGAACTAACCGATAAATCCAGGTCTTCATCACTGGCGGAGGACGGCATTACCACCTTGCCTATTAACCCTACGATTTGATTAAAAATAGACGGACCCCAGAATTGAATAGGAACACCCCTGATAGATATTTTCGCTAATCGTTGAAACGGTATGTGCCTGCCGTCCCAGGCATGAATGTTATTGAACCATTTTTCCCATTTTTCTTTCTCATGTTCTAGGAAATCCAAAGCTTCCTTCTGACTTGGAAAAGTTAACAGCAATCTCAGTCCACCCATGTACCTGATTATGAAACCCTTCAAACCATCTTCATCTACCAACTGTTTTAGGCCTTTGAGATCGTAGGGATTTTTCACTTCAGCCACTAATGAGTCACTTCTCCATCTTTTCGACGTTTCGCTTTCCATCACCGAGATGTTCATAGAGTTTTCTGGTTCCCTGGCATGTTTAATTCCAGTAACAACCTCAGCATAGGATCTGTTCACGTTTGCATGACCCGGTTGTTTAATGATGTTACCACCATTTTCATGTTCAACATCCACCCCGTGAGTATGTTTATTAAGTTGCACCTGTCTGGACGGGTGGTGTTTGTTATGTTTCTTTTCTTCCTCCTTACCAAATTTCGCCGGTTTTACAAACAACTTTTTATGATCAATACTTGTTGTACTCAGATACGCCGCCATGTTTAGAGCATTTTTTACTTCTTCAAACCTCAGAAAACCAAAAGTATTACCTCTTTTGTCTTTTTTCCTAGGTACATATGCATCCGTCATCAAACCAAATTCTCTGAAAACATCCCACAGTAAGAAGCTGGAACAGTCATCTGGTAGGTTGCCAATGTAGAAAGTAGTCTCCTTCGTTTGAGGCCGTCTGTGATTCTTCTCTCCATCAATCAGACGTTTTCCTTTGTACTTTGCCACTCGCCATCGTTCTTCTTGAATATAATCATACCTCCGATCTTTTAAGTGGCCTCCTCCTCTCTCCATTGTTGTAGTGACAATAGTGTTTTCACCAAGGGAAACACAGCCCCGGCAGCGAATGGAATCAATGAAATATCAAGATAGACCGGAAGGTCAAGTTTGAATCACAACCGATATACAATTCAGGTCAGACCTCACACCCTATTTCAATACCCACTTCTTCGTCGAGCCACCAGCGGTTTGTTCCCGGTTTACTCCTCGTTACCAATCCCGGACGGCGAATGAGAGTTTCAAAAGTCAGGTTAGAAGCAAAGGTCAAGCCAGGGATAAGCGACCTCGACCGCTAACACAACCTCCTTCCCTCCGTCGAACCAACCGGCGACGGTCTGTTATCTAGGTCCGGCGACCTTTCAGTTTCTTGAGAGCGTTTTTTTTGTGGTTTTTACTTGTTCATTTACTTTTTTAATTTTGATAATCAACTGCCATTTTTATATTTCGAGAACTTTTTTTATTCCGTTTCATTTGTAATAAAAATGCGTAAGGCTATAAGGTGTGGTCATGACCATCACGGTCTTCATGGCCCTCCACATCAACAGCATGTCACTCACTTTTAATACATCATTAAAACCACTACCCTAAGGGTGTGGTCATGACCACAGGGGCGGACCTTATGTATACCGAGCCGTAGCACGGGCTACGACTCAACTTTTTATCGGTAGTGTAAAAAAAATTTTGTTTTTCGGTTTTTATACCAAGATACCCCTGAACAACTACGAGTACACCCCTAAAAAAAGTTTGTAAGCCCAAATCAATTGAAAATAATAAGCCCAAATCTTAATTGCCCAATATGTTAGCCCAAATCAATTGAAGATTGTAAATAATAAGCCCAATTGCCTAATATGTTAGCTGAAAATAATAAAAGATTGTAAATAATTGCCCAATTGCCCTCAAGTTTTAAGGCACGGCACGGCACAACTACGAGGATACCAATCAATTGAAAATAATAAGCCCAAATCTCAATTGCCTATTTCGTCATACTATAATCGATGATAAATTTGCAAACTTGAATGAAATAAGTGATCTTGCGTGTGTTATGGTTAAACGGGAACGCATAGTTCTTGTCCTCCAGTTTATCGGGTAGTTAAGCTAGCTTTGCTTTTACCGGTTGCAACCGCAACCGTTGAAAGATGTTTTTCGAAGTTAAAGCTTATCAAGACGGATCTACACAATCGAATGTGCCCGAAATTTTTGAACAATGTCATGGTTTGTGTGATCGAAAAGGATTTTTTACGTGAAGTAAAAGACGATAATGTGATGGAACGATTTCAAGCTATGAAAAAAGAATAGGACAAATCTATTAGGTATTTGTTTTACTTTATTTATTTATTGCCGTTTTTTTAATATTGTACGATTGCACGATGAAAAAAATTTGGGATACCCTTAAGTTAATGTTCTAGTTCTGCCACTGCATGACCCAAACCACTATTCTCTTATTTTAGTTTTTTTTTTGTGAAAAAAGATAAGAAAATATTGAAAAAGTAAAGGAGACACATGGTTGCGATGATTTAATCCATGCATTGCCAACTATGGTGGATAAGACAAGGGGGTGGTATAGCAATTTATTAATGATTCTACATGGCGATTGATGACCCAACCATGCCCCCTACACCTTTTAGCCTAAATCATTGATTATATTAACCAGGGCCGGCCTAAGGGTAAGCATAATAAAGCTTTCGCTTTGGGCCACCAATTTGGAGGGCCTCATTTTATAAAGTTTATTAGGTTTAAACCGGGTTAAGTTTGAGTTTGTGAGTAGTCTCGTGAGGACTTGAGGGTTAAGTCTGTTATAGGTAATCTAAACGTTGCATGTAGAATTGGAACATTGTGACATTTGCCTGGGTAATCTAAACGAACTTCGAAAATCGTTTCGAACAAAAATCAGTTATGAATAAGCACCATAAATATTTTCTGAAAGAAAATCGAGATATGGAGATTAAATCTATAAAACGAAAGCAAATGCAAATCTTTATTTTATGAGTTTAAATCCGGATATAGAAAATCCGGTTTCTTCTCTTTTATATGAATACTAGTTTAGAACCCCGTGTATTACACGAGTTGAATAAATATTAATTTTATATACTAAGTAATAAAAAAGTTATATCTTTTAAAAACTCGTGCATTGCACAGATTTAATAAACGCGTGTATTACACGGCTTGAATACATATAATGTGATCGGTTAACACACGTAGTCGTCAATATATGTTTTTGAAAAATGAACTTTGATGTACTATATAATTTTATTAGATTTTACTTTGTTTATTTATTTATTTATTAGTATGTTAGAAACTTGTGTATTACATATATTATAGCATTTTACTTTGTTTTTAATTTATTAACAGGTTAGAAACTTGAGTGTTGTACGTAGTTGAATAAATGTGATATTAAATAGTTATTGATAAGTAGAAAAAGCAAAAAAAAAAATATATTTGAGAAAAGAAATATTAAATAAATAATAGATAAGAGAAAAAAAAAGATAATTGTATATTAATAATAATTGAAATTGATATTAATAATAATCCGTTATACTAAACAATATATATTGATTCTACTATATGACAAAACGATCTATTCGTATTTATTATGTGGATATATTATATACCATCTAATAATATACATATTGTAGCTTATTGGTATAATAACTATATAATCCTTTATCCTATATAGTCTAATCTAATTTAATACGCATAAGTAAATAAATACATGATCATTTAGATGTTTCTTGGCTAAAAGAACACACAAAAATATGCAGGAATCATATATGTAAATATTTATGGTGAGAAACATACAAACTAATTTATAGAACGTTATATGTACATTAACCATTTTGATGTATCAGGATACAAACAAACTAATTTATAGAACGTGATAGATAAATCAACCATTTTGATGTATTTGGATTTTCGACGATAAGATGAATTTATTTAAAAAAAATTGAAGATAAATTTATCTAAAATTAATTTATTACTTCTATAGAAAGTTAATAAATTATACATTGTTTTCACAATAAAAATTAAAGGGTATGATTACTTAGACACTCCATACGGATAGTTAAAAAAAGTCATCGTGCATTTTTTTATTAATTTTCAAGGTATAATATTTGACTTAAGTATATCCAATATTACGTTTTAATTTGTTGTTATTCTTATCATTAATTCATATTTTATATTTTATATTTATTTAATGAATATTTTTAGTATTTAATAATAATGATTAAGTAGAAAAGAGAGGTGGAAAAAAATAGACTGCTTCAATGAATGACACGTGTCCCCTCATATGTTTCTTTTATTATATAGTATAGATATAGATTATTGAGTTTATTTTATATATTCATTATTTATGTGGTATTTCTTTATCAAGTTTTGTTATATTACATGTAAAATCTACAAATATGATTTTTAGTGCGTTTATTACTTTTAGGCCATAAAAGAAATTGAATAATTTAAGCAAACATATCGGTTAGGATATAATAGAAAGTTTATTTGGCCAAGAAGGCTAGAAAGTAATCTTAACCATCCATTTATTTAACCAAATGCTAAGATTAAATGAGGGAAATTAAAAGGAAGAAAAGAGGCGCGTGAGTTTGTTTATAGGCATTCTAGTCAATCCAAGGCAATAGTTTCTCTCTCCTCCAATTCCCCTCATTTTTTAAACGTTAATAACTCTTTCATACGACATTATTTTTTTTTTATAAAAATTGCACAAAAAAACGAGCGTTTTTTATCTTTAAAACGAGTATACTATTGCTATATTTTCGAATTTTTTTTTTGAAAACCAAGTTGCGTAAAACGCAATGGAAAAACTCAGTTGCGTAAAACGCAATGGAAAAAAAAAACCTAAAAATGACATTTTTCTAAAACGCAATGCACAAAAAACACAAAGAAATGTCTTATTTGTAAAACGCAATGGCCAGAAAACACAAAGAAATGTCTTTTTTTCTAAAACGCAATAGCCTAAAAACACAAAAGAAAGTGTACTTTCTAAAACGCAATGGACTGAAAACACATAAAAATGTGTTTTACCTAAAACACAATGCACCAAAAATACAAACAAATGTCTTATTTTAAAACGCAATGGCCAGAAAACACTTAAAATGTCTGTTTTTTAAAATGCAATGGACTGAAAACACATAAAAATGTGTTTTACCTAAAACGCAATGCACAAAAAACACAAAGAAATGTCTTATTTATAAAACGCAATGGCCAGAAAACACTTAAAAATGTCTCATTTCTAAAACGCAATGGCCTAAAAAAAATGTTCTCTCTAAAACGCAATGGACAGAAAACATCTAAAAACGTGTTTTACTTAAAACGCAATGACTAAAAACACTTCAAAAATGTGTTTTTCTAAAACGCAATGACTAAAAACATTTCAAAAATGTGTTTTTCTAAAACGCAATGGCTAGAAAACACATAAAAATGTCTTAGTTCTAAAACGCAATGGCATAAAAACACTAAAGAAAGTGTTCTCTCTAAAACGCATTGAACCAGGACAATAGTTGTCTGTGAATTGTCTGAACCATGAATGCAGTTCTAAAACGCAATGGCATAAAACTGTCTACGAATGCAGTTTTCCGGAGACAAATTTCAGAAAATTAATTTTTCTCATGCATTTTTATTAGCCAGGGGCTCTGCCCCTTGGACCCCGCCAGGGGCTGCCGCCGCTTGGACCCCGCCAAGGGCTGCCGCCGCTTGGACCCTGCTACCAGGGGCGCTGCCCCCGGACCCCCGCCAAGATCGTAAAACGCAATGACTAAATAAAAAACCTAGATAGTAAAAATGAAATTAAAGAATTTCTTGCATGGATCGAAGCCGATTTCTTCAACGATTGACGAAATTTGAATGATAGAAACACTTATCAGCGATTGAATCGAACGGATCCAGCGATTATCTTCAAAATCACGGGAAAAAACAAGACTTTGAATGAAATTAAACTGGGTTTTCTTCAAAAAAAAAAGCTGAAGAACACGTTGATCGGGTGTTTGAATCATTGATTGATGACGAAAATCGCACTATAATGTAGTGATTATTGAGAAAGTAAGTGAAGAAAAAGTTGAAGATGGTGGGTTTTGAAAATGGTGGGTTTTCAAGTTACTAAGGAGAAGAATGAAGAAGAAATGATACGATTGACTAAAATACCGTTTCCCTTTATTTTAAATTTTGCCACATGTCATAATCCTATTGCTTTCTATCATTCCTAGGCAAAATAAACTTCATATTTGATACTCACCCGCAAACATATTAAGAATATAGAAAAAAAGGCTCGTATTTTTACTTCGCTTTGTGACTCTTAATTGGTTGGGACGGTCCTAACATTAACTTACTTCTTCATTTACTTTCTGAATTTTGATAAACAACTGCCATTTTTATATTTCGAGATTTAGCAAAACTTGCCAAATTTAGGATTTCCTTCTAAAAAAATTTAATGCATTTGTGTAAAATTCAATAATAAATCAATCTGGCCTATTGTGTCAAAATGCATTTGTGTAAAAATTTAATGCATTTGTGTAAAATTCAATAATAAAAATTTAATGCATTTGTGTAAAATTCAATAATAAATTCAATAATAAATTCAATACAAACTCAATCATGTATCTTAAAAAAAAAGTATCTTAAATCTAAAATATAAGCTTATTGTCAACATGTTTTAAAGTAATACCTTGTGTGTTTGGTTGATGAGATGATAAGAAGCAATGTGACATATTGTATCGCAGTTATAATGTGGATGACAACTACGCTTTGCGAAAGATAAAAACTCGATCGCACATCTTAAAAGGATACATCTCAAAGCTAACATAAGACAAAAAACCAAATGTTTAAAATCGATATAAATCAAGAAAACTTAAGACAAAAAACCGGTAATAACAGTTTTTAGATTTACTTTCATATGAGGTGTAAATATGATGAAAAGTGGTAATATTGTCTTCAAATTAAGAAAGAATGTTTAACGTAATGCCCATTTGGTATCGAAGCTAAAAAAAGTGGCGATTAATGGTTTGAAATGGAAAAGTGATGCTAATGTGAGTGGCATTTGACAATTTACCATTACACTACAAGGAACAAGAGAATTGACATAAAAAGTGTGACCAACAAATGATAGTTCATCACAAGTCAGCGCTATATCATTCCTTTCACCAAATTATATCATGATAGGACCCTCGATTCCCACTCTTCTTTCTAATATTATTTTCCTTTTTGATATTAATTATACCCATCACAATTAACTTACTAATTGTTAGGAAAACTTTAAAAAAGCAACTAAAATTTTGGATGAAAAAAAGAAAGAAACTTGAAAAAACTTAATATAGTTTATAAGATCGCACGGTGTTGAGCGTGGTTTTTGGCGTGGAGGCCTTAACCATGCCGGCACACCAGCCCGAGAGTGGCGTTGATAATGGAGTGGTGGTGAGGGCAGGGGTTTCTTTATCGGCGTGGAGGGCTAATGGGTGGTGACGTGACGGCGTTTCATTGGTGAGTGAATTTTGGGTTAGTTTTATTTATTTATTTGATTGTTTGTTATTTGTTTATTTATTTTTATTAAAACGCCACATTTCAAACCCCTTCCACCCCATATTTTTTGTTACCACATCCCATACTAACGTGGTTGCCACTCAACGCTTGATGCCCCTCTCACGCTATATAGCCTAAGTAAAAAAGTTTCAATACGAACTACTTTCTTATATTAAGGAAGTGCTCAAAAAGCACCAGCTCATGTGCCGTGGTAGTGACGTTGTGACTATGGTCATGTGTCGTAGACTTGATCTTATCAAATTTCAAACATTTAGGTTTTTGAACCCAAAACAACGTTAAGGTAGTGTTTGATACGTAGGAATGAGAGATGGAATGAAATGGAATGGACTATTACGAGAGAATGGAAAAAATGTGTATTGTTGATCAAGGTAATGGAATCACCAATTACATAAGACATTCTATTCCCTCAAATTCATTTCATCCACTATCCTTGTTTTTTTTTCACTCCATTCCCCCTCTGACCCTTCATCACCAACACTGCCACCCACCGCTGCCGCCACCACCACCGACCACCGGCGCCATCACTGACCACTGCCACCACCCGCCACTGACCACCGCCACCTACAATCGCCGCCACCCATCGAAGCCACAATCGAACACCGCCACCTTCAACCGCCGCCACCACCCGCCATCGCCGACCACCGTCGTCGCCACCCTCCGTCATCGACCGCCGGCGCTACCGTTGACCACTGCCACCACCCGCCACCACCGACCACCGCTGTCAATACCCACAAGATAACCAAATAAGACCATGGAATGGTAATGATCTATTTCATTCCTTTGTCCATTCCATTACCTCATCCATTTCATTCTCTTTTCCATTTCATTACCTTAAACACGTATGAGCTACAGGTTTGAAAATTAGGAATGATAAAATGTGTTTGGTTAATTAGGTTGAAACCATCAAAATGGGTTTTCTTTGAACCTTGTGATGTGGGTTAGGTGTATAAAAAGAAGGCTCATTTCTAGGCCTGGAAATGAACCGACATTTATGAATTGTTCGTTAACTTGTTTGATGGGAAGTTCATTTATTTAATAAACGAACGGACATAAACACAAATTTTTGCTCATTTAATTAAACGAACGAACATAAACACACGTTTTGTTCGTTCATTTATGTTCGTGAACGGCCGTTTATGTTAGTTCATTTATGTTCATGTTCGGTTATTTACATTCATTTATGTTTGTTTGTCTAAGTTCTTTTCAAGTTAAATACATAAGTAGTTATATTTATATAAATATTAAACATAAAAGAAACTTTCTAACTACATACATAAGTAGTTATATTTATATAAATCTATCTATACTTTCTATAAAAGGAGAAATCCCAATGATATAAGAAAAGCTGATGTGTCAGCAGGAGAGGCTGTCCAACAAAACTTTTCTTATATCATTATTACATCATAAAACCTAATATTAAAAGACTTTAAAATTCAAAGGTGGCCCACATTCACCTTTTCAAAGGTCTACCCACATACAAATGGGCAAACCTCTGCCCTCATTCATAATTTAAAGCACTGATGTTCATCCACACTTCAAACATCTGCCATCAAAAGTAGTTAGATTGGAAGAGAAGCATATTTAATAAAAATCAGAACTATGGGATAGACATTGCTTGTAATATCTCTATTTTGTTTGTTTGTTTACACTGCTATGGTATAATATAAATCTAAATGTGAATATCATGATGCATTATGGCACCTACTGTTTAACTTGAAACTTAAAGCAGATCACTAAAAAGTAATAGACATTAATAAGTTGAGGGTTTTTGTCACACCCCGATATTTCCACGTATTACCGGTGGGCCCGGTGGGGAGTATCGTGACGTAGTTGATATCATCATAGTCAAACAACACAAATTATAAATGCACAGCGGAAGCGAAAGGTAGGAATCACATTACAAACCGAATAAATAGTAATATCAAAGTATTACAACGGACTGTAAAAGATTCACAGGCGGATCAAAAGATAAATAAGATCATTGTTCAACAGACTTTAACATCTAGAGCTTGCAAGACTTGATTATTGATGCCTGGAGTAGCCAGCCTATTTCGTATAGTACCTGCACTTAGCCTTTTCGGAAAATACATCAGTTTACACTGGTAAATACAATTAACTGACTCATTTTGAAAAGTGTTGGTGCATCTAGTGTCTGTTAACTTCGTCTTAATCGAGTCTTATGTCTAGATAGAATGAACGAACACACAACAGGGTCGAAATTTAGGGTTTTATATGTATATATAGGTATTTCGCTTGAAATCAACATGTTATGTTCAAGCGAAACCAACAACATGCTATTTCGCTTGAACATGCATGGTGCACATTCAAGCGAAATCCCTTAGCTTATAAATAGGGTTGTGCTGTTGTCATTTGAAGCGAACAAAAGTCATAGTGTTTGAGTCAAGGTGCTGCCAAAATTGTGTCAAAATCATTGTAAAAGGCTCGGATAAGCAGTAATAGAAAGAAAGTTAAAAGGAACAAGCTGTGTGACGTTGTTTACTTTGATTCCGCCTTAGTAAATGATGATGAACTGCCTTTACTGACTGTTTAGGGTCACAGAACCGATCCAACAAGTGGTATCAGAGCACAGGACGAGGAGTTCATACCATTGCAGCTTGAAATCATCGGATTTTCTTACTTCTACTCATTCTTTTCTGATTTGGATATAGTTTTACGGTTGAAATGACCTGAAACTCACATATATTGAGCGAAACATAGAGTTAACAAATCCCTGAGTGAATTGGACTTAAAATCGATCAAATTCATATAAAAACTTGATATTTCGCTTGAAAACCGGTTCGAAAAAGATGACATCATCATATTTCGCTTGAAAATTTCAAGCAAAACCTCTTTAAAATCGTGATTTCGCTTGAAATACCTTGTTGGTTTCGCTTGAAAAGTACATTTAATCAGATTTTGCTTGAAGTATATGTTATGGGTGAAATTCTGAGTCCATATCCTGGAAAATATCTTGATTTATATCTTGGTTGTGTAATATCTGTTTACGTCCGGGATACTGGTTCAGGATATTGGTAATATCCTGAAAGGTATCCTCAGGATTACTAATGGATTATGTGCAGGTGCGTGGGTCAGAAGCTAGCAACGTTAACAAGACTTATTCCGCGGAAGACTCGGTCCAAGTCGTTCAAATGAAGACGTTGAAGCCGTATTAATCGGTCCATAACGTTCATAATGGAATATTCGGAGTAGCCCATATTTGTAGGGATTATTGTTTGTAATTCATTACTATAAATAGGTGGGTATATCAGATCAACTAGGACATCACAATTACACTCGCTACACTCTAACACTTGCTCTCTAGCAATTTTCACAAAATCATTGTAACACTTAGCGATCTGGTCTATATCCTGCACTGTATCCTGAAGTTTAAAGCAGTAAGAAGAACAAGGCAGCTGCGATTGTCAGCTCCCGAGGTTTTATGCCGGCGATCTAGATTGATCAAGGGCTTTCCTCGTATATCTCGTGTCATTTCCTTTACTTTTTGCTCATTGTTTGCTCATTGTTTGATCGTTGATACAACTCAATATCCTGAGCCGTATCCTGAATACTAATTTTCTAAATAACTCAACAAGCATATTTTCCATACACTTTTCTAGCACACTACCTCACATTACTAATTTGATCACTAAATTGCTTCGGTAATTTTTGACCAAAACAATTTGGCGCCCACCGTGGGGCAAGTGGTGCTCTCTTTACTAAAATTTTTTGTTAAATCGCTAATCGGTTTTTTATTTTCAAAACTTTTTGCTACATTGTCCATAATGGCCTCAAGATCAAACATGAGTTCCTCTACTATGTCTGCTATGACTTCTGCCACTACCGGTTCGGTGCTTCCACCACCTCCTCCAAGGATGCCAGCTTCTACGCAATCTCAAGATGTTATCCCCACTCGGAGTGTCCAGGGATCTGCTCCCGTTTTAGCTTCTAACGATGAAATTTTAACCTTATTTGGAAGTGTGCAGGAACAAATGAGGCAACAACAGGAAACAAACCAAATGCTTTTAAGGGAAATACAACTCCTGAAGTCTGGCTCGAGCAGATCTGCTGAGGATATTGTCTCTCCATTACATCCCAGAACGTTGAACTTCAGCTCGGCTGTGTATACTGAGGATAACAGGGGGAATATTGTGCCCAGCCTTCCTCAAAATCATACTCCTGAAATACCCTCCTCGGTCAGGATGTCGACCATAAGGAGCTCAGGATATGCTTCAGGATATGTGCAAAATCCTCCAACGGGTAACGTGTCAAATAATAATACTCATGCTACTAACAATAGTGGATCTTTGCAGGATACAGGTGTGACATCGGCACTTACTAGGGAACTTCAGCAGTTGAAGGACATGATATCAAGTGTACCCGGGGTGGTCCAGCCAATCCCGGAAGTGTCTCAAGACAGCCACAAGATATCTCGTTTCGCATATCCTATCTGTGATGTTGAGATCCCAAAGAGGTTCCAAACCCCCAACATGAAGCTTTATGACGGAACAACGGATCCTGAAGAGCATATTGCTCAGTATAGGGAAAGGATGGAGATTAACCCTATCCCTCCGGATCTCAAGGAAGCATGCTTGTGCAAGGGTTTTGGTTCAACCTTGACCGGATCAGCTTTGAAATGGCTCTTGAATGTTCCTCCACATTCAATTACATCTTTTGCTCACTTAGTAAATTTATTTAATAGTCAGTTTTCTTGTAGTAGAAGCTTCGAAAAATTAACAAGTGATCTCTACAGGATAACACAAGGGCCTCAGGAATCCCTTAGGGATTATGTGAACAAGTTTAGCCGGGAATCACTAGACATTCCTCATCTTGATGTTGCAACAGCTGTGCAAGCTTTCAAGATGGGGTTGCAAAAGGATTCTCAATTTTACCAAGACCTTGTAATGAACCCATGCAGGAACCTGGATGAAGCTCGGAACAGGGCCCTAAGATACATTCGGTTGGAAGATGACAGAAAGATGCAAGAAAGGATGAACTCATCCAACACTTATGAGTCGACTAACAGGAAGTCGGAATCCTCATTCAAGTCGTATCGGCCTAAGCCGTATGGCAGAAATGAGAACAAGAGAGTAAATGTTGTCGAAGATGAGGATCCTGAAGAGTATCCTGAATTATCTGAATATTGCTTTTCTGTTAACATTCCTGAATTGATGTATGCCATGCAGGGTCTAGGGGACAAGGCAAGATGGCCTCGAAAGAATCAACAAAAAGCGGATTGGAAAGACAAATCAAAATGGTGTGCTTTCCACGAAGATTTCGGACATATGACTGAGGATTGCATCGCTTTGAGGAAAGAAATAAGCTATCTTCTAAGCAAGGGATATTTGAAAGATCTCTTAGGAAGAAAGAAGAATAAGGGTCAGGATACTGAGAAGGATCCTGAGCGAGCAGCATCACCTCCCGCGGATGCCAAGATAATCAACTTCATTTCGGGAGGATCCGACATTTGTGGGACTTCGTATTCGGCAGCAAAGAGACATGCAAAGGAAGCTAAGGCCGAAAGGGGAGACAAACCTGTCAGGATGACTACACTCACAACTGACAAAGTGATCACATTTGATGCTGATGACAGGGATACTGTCGAAGATCCTCACCATGATGCTCTGGTAATAACGTTATATGTGGCTAACCATTTTGTACGCAGGATATTGGTTGATAATGGCAGCTCCGTCAACATAATCCAACTAGAGACACTTAAAAGAATGAATGTGTCTCCAATGGATATCACTTCAAAGCCTACCGTGCTTGTCGGGTTCAGTGGAGAGGCCAGAAACACAGTGGGAGAGATAAAGTTGCCGGTGTACGTTGAAGGAGTTAACTCGATACAACGTTTCTGTGTGATGGACTCTCTATCCTGCTATAACATTATACTGGGAAGACCGTGGATTCACGATATAAAGGCCGTGCCATCAACATATCACCAATGCATCAAGATACCTACCCCTTGGGGGGTTGTTAAAGTTGATAGCGATCAGCAGGAGGCGAAAGAATGCTACTCATCCTCGATGAAATCCTCAACCAAACCTAGTGCAGCATAGCAATTAAAGACGCGGGCCCAGGATATCGTGGAGGATCCGGAGCAGGATGTGAAGAAAATTATCCTAGACCAGGATAATCCCGATATTTCGGTGCTCGTGGGAACCAATATCCCTCAGGATATTGAAGAGCAGTTAATTAACTTTTTAAAATGCAGGATGTCGACGTTTGCATGGAAGCATGAGGATATGACAGGCATATCCAAAGATATTATCACTCACAAGCTTGGAATTGATAAATCATTCAAGCCCGTGCAACAAAAAAGAAGGAAGTTTGCTCCTGAACGCAATACAATTATTCAAGAGGAAGTTGAAAGATTGTTGAAGTCCAAAATGATTAGAGAAGTCAAGTTCCCAAGGTGGCTAGCAAACGTGGTTGTGGTACAGAAGAAAAACGGGAAATGGAGAGTCTGTGTCGATTACACAGACTTGAACAAAGCTTGTCCTAAAGACCCATTTCCTCTCCCCCACATTGATGCAATGGTAGATGCCACTGCTGGGCATGAAATGCTGACTTTCATGGATGCATCTTCAGGATTTCAACAGATCCAAATGGAGCCTTCTGACCAGGAGGACACTGCCTTCATGACACCAACAGGTATTTATTGTTATACAGCTATGCCTTTTGGTTTGAAAAATGCAGGTGCAACATACCAAAGATTGGTAAACATGATGTTCAAAGACAAACTGGGGGACACCATGGAGGTGTACATTGACGATTTGGTGGTAAAGTCAAAGAAAGCTCAGGATCACCTCCAGGATATTAAAGGAGCGTTTGATATCCTGGATCAGTATAATATGAAGCTGAATCCTGCTAAGTGCCATTTTGGAGTAGGAGCAGGAAAATTCCTAGGATATATGGTGACCAAAAGAAGAATAGAAGCAAGCCCGGAACAGATTAAAGCCATCTTGGATATTAAATCACCCTCAAATATGAAGGATGTTCAACGATTAACAGGGCGAGTGGCAGCATTGAATAGATTTATCTCAAGGTCTTCAGAGAAATGCAAGGATTTTTATGATATCCTGAAGAAGAACAAAAAATTCGAGTGGGGTGAGAAGCATGAAGCAGCCCTACAGGATTTGAAACGATATCTCTCAACCGCACCTCTACTGATGAAACCTGAAAATGGTGAACCACTATCCCTGTACCTTGCTGTATCAGGGAATGCCGTAAGTGCCGTTCTTATAAAAGACCATGAAGGTCAGCAATATCCTGTTTATTATGTTAGCAAAAGTTTGTTAGATGCTGAAACTAGGTATTCTCATTTAGAAAAATTAATACTAGCATTAGTTATGGCATCAACCAAACTTAGACACTACTTTGAGACACATAGGATACACGTTAAAACAAATTATCATGTCAAAAGTGTACTTAGGAAACCGGAAATGTCGGGTAGAATGGCTAAGTGGTCAGTAAAGTTAAGTGCCTATGATTTAGTATATGAACCTAGGAATGCCATAAAGTCTCAGGCTTTAGCTGACTTTGTGGCTGATTTTAGTAGTGACATTCAGGATGAGGTAGACCTAGAAGTTCAACAGCTAGGAGAATCCTCAGGATCCTGGACATTATATACTGATGGTGCATCTAATATAAGAGGAGTAGGATTAGGAATACTACTAAAATCGCCACAGGGGGACATATTACCCCAGGCTATTAGGTGTGAATTTCCTGCTACCAATAATGAAGCAGAATATGAGGCTTTAATTGCAGGATTAGAATTGGCTAAAAGCATGAATATAAAAAATTTACAAGTATATGTTGATTCTTTGTTAATTACTAACCATTTTAATGGATCCTATGCAGTTAAGGGTGAGAAGTTAATAGAATATCTTGATATTCTCAAAAAATTAGCAGGATATTTCGATATTTTTACACTTGAACAGGTACCAAGGGAGGATAATGCTGAAGCAGATGCCTTGGCAAATTTGGGATCATCAATCAGGATACCTGAAGGGACCCAAATACCAATATTACATGTCTTATATCCTGCAACGAATCCTCAGGATAAAGCAGTAGCGGGTATTCAGGATCCTGAAGTGGAATATCCTGAACAGGATCCTAAATATTGGACGGCTCCAATTATGAGATATCTCAAAGAAGGACATATTCCTGAAAATGAAAATCCTAAGGCATTTAGGATGAAGGTATCACGGTTCACTATTATAAATAATGTTTTGTACAAGAAATCTCTTGCAGGACCGTATTTGAGGTGCTTGGAGGATCCTGAAGCCAAAGAAGTACTCCAGGATATACATGAAGGGGATTGTGGTAATCACACCGGGGGCAGATCATTGTTCTCGAAAGTATTAAGGACAGGATATTATTGGCCAACGATGAGGAAAGATGCTGCAGAATATGCTCGAAGATGTGATGCATGTCAAAGACATAGTAACATACTACATCAACCAGCTGAACCATTATATCCTGTAGTTTCCCCTTGGCCATTCATGAAGTGGGGGATGGATATAGTAGGGAAGTTACCAAAAGCTCCGGGAGGAAAAGTTTTTATGTTAGCTATGACAGACTATTTCTCCAAGTGGGTTGAGGCTGAAGCATTTGTCCAAGTAAGAGACCAAGAAGTAGTATCCTTTATAAAAAGGAATATCCTGACTAGGTTTGGAGTACCAGCTGAGATCATTTGTGATAATGGGTCCCAGTTTATAAGCAAAAGAACTACTGACTTTTGCAAAAGTTGGGGAATCAAAATGATCACATCTACCCCAGTACATCCTCAAGCGAATGGACAAGCTGAATCTTCAAACAAGATAATAGTCAATAACTTAAAGAAGAGACTTAAGGCCAAAAAAGGAAGATGGGCAGATGAGTTACCCTTTGTTTTGTGGGCTGATAGGACAACGGTAAAGAATGCAACCGGCCAAACCCCGTTTTCCTTGGTATTTGGAGCAGAGGCGATGATTCCAACAGAAATGACGATACCTACTGCAAGATCTATGCTGCAGAATCCTGAACAGAATCCTGAAGTCTCATGTCAGGATTTGGATACTATAGACGAAAAGAGAGATGCAACAAGGTTAAGGATAGCAGCATATCAACAAAGAATATCCAGAGCATATAATAAAAACATAAGGACTAGAAGATTTCGAGTTGGTGATTGGGTGCTAAGAAAGGCTTTTCAAAATACCACTAATCCTGCCGATGGCAAGCTAGCTCCGAAATGGGAAGGACCTTATGAAGTCGAGTCAGAAGCAGGGAAAGGAGCATATCGACTCAGGAATATGGAAGGGGATATGCTACCAAGATCTTGGAATGCTATACATCTCAAGCTTTACTTCAAGTGAGTTTAGAATTCAATTTCTAATTCAGAATGGTATGAATTCTATCTTTTTTAAATATGTTTTGGTTTAATTTACCCTTTGAAACTCAATACTGACTTAAGCATCGGAGGGGTGTTAGCCAAGCTAACACCCACCTTAGTTTACAATTGTTTTGCAGAATATCTTTCAGGATATAGCTCCAGGATATATACTCAGGATAAGTCGAAAGATTAGAGGATTGGCCCCCTCTCTCACGTTTAAGGGATCCTGGTCCCTTCAAAGGTTTAAAGGTATTCACCTTTCTTTCGAATTGGGTTTAAACACCTCGCCTGGAGCGCAAGTTATCTAGGTATAGTTCAAGGTAGCGGGACCAGTTCATGTAAAAGTGGCTGACAATTTCGTTACTATTGGCTATATCCTGGATCCTAAAGGTATATGAGGATTGATCATCCTCTCTCACGAAAGAGTATTTTCATACTCTCAAAGGTTTAAAGGTTTTCACCTTTCTAAGGATTGGAGTTTATACACTCTCGCCTGTAGCGCATGAAATTTAGGGTTTATCCCCAGGGTATTAAGGGTTTATCCCGAGTATGCTGAAGATTTATTTCAGGATATCAGGGGTTTTGCCCCAGGGTATGCGGAATTTACTTAAAGACAAGGTATGAATACATTTGTGTTTCTGTGTCAAACACAGGGGACATACATTATACTGTTCAAATGAAGATATATAAGTTCACAAGTATGCACTGGGGACAAAACTTATAATGAAGGATAAGAATTGATTCTGTACGAATCTCTGGTATGATCTCTTCTTTTTATTTGGACAATTTGTGAATTATATTTTAATATCCTTATCAAGATATCTTTCAGGATACCTTTCGGGATACATCTATAATATATATTCCTAAAAGTGTACAAACCAAACAATTTTTTGCAACTACGATTTTCATAGCAATAACAACAGTGATTGGGTCAAAAGAGAAGTTATATTAACATACCAAAAGTTGTGCTCTTAGTTTCACCTCAAAACAAGGCCCATCCACTAAGAGCACTAATAGTTCATAACCATATTTACCCAACAGTTGAAGGCTTCATCTCAAACCGAGACCTATCCACCTTCAACTGTTGTATTGTTCAAAAAGCATGCAGGAAATGTAAATTGTTCAGGTACGGGAAAGTAAAATGCAGAAAAGTAAATTGTTTGTGGAACTACAAACCAACATTCAAACTCAAAAAGGTGGGCTCTGGCCTTGGCACGTATATCCGTCATCGCCCACCTAAATGCCCTCACACAGCGGCATCTCCTCCAACTTTCTCAGACTTCTCCGCTCCAGCATCCTGACCAGCATCCTGACCAATGACCATCTCAGCATCAGCTCCAGCATCCTTCTTCTCTCCAGCTTGGACCACCACCTCTGCTGACTTAGAAGACTCACCGACTTCAGCAGGAAGTGGCACGGCTTTGCCTCCGAGCTCCTTTAACTTAGCCACCCAGGATTCAACTGGCCAAGATGGACAAACAAGGCCCGTCTCCTTGGCCTCGTAGGCCATCTTAATGCGTGCTTGTAGCAGGGAGACGATAGCAGAAGCCTTGATTCCCTCTCGAAAGTTGATCAAGGCCTGATCATGATCCATTTGAACGCTGGCAAGTTTGACCTCAGCGTCTTGGGTGACCTTCTTTAGCAAGCTTTCATAGTGCCGGCTCTTCGCTTCAGCAATAGCACCTTGGTCAGCAACGGTGCTCTCGAGCTGCTTGATCCTGGCTTCATGAAGTGCCACAGTACCACAGGCGTCATTGTACAAGTGGAGCAAATGCTGGAGGCCCTGCACATTAATTACAGGTATGGAGTTAGAATGTATGCTGACTAAGACATCCTACCAGGATATCCTGTTAGGATATACGTGCAGGATATATGTGCAGGATATACATGAAGGGTATGCGTCAGGATATTACCTTGTTGAGGAAGGATGTCATTGGCTCTAAGGAGTCAGAGAAGCTGAGTTCGTCATAGGAGAACCCTTCTAAGCCTGGAGCACTGACCTCAAGACCCTTTCTCTTTTTCGCTGCGGAAGCACGGGTTCTTGGATTGGCCTTGGGAGCCGGGAGTGGCTTGGAGCTAGTAGCAGCAGGAGTCTCCTTCTTGACTATGGCTGGGGTTGGATAGCTGTCAAGTTCATCCAGGTCTAGATAGACTGGGACTTTGCTAGAATCTGCACACAGGGAGTAAATTCTAAATCCCTCCTATGAATAACAGATAAAAAAGATATGTGTGCAGGATATCTTGCAGGATCCTTACCAGACATGTTGGCACTGGAAAGAGGGCTTGGAGTCGGTGGAGATGGATTGAAACTTCTCTCTGCCTCTGGAAGGAGTCTGATGGCGTCTATTCTTTCTTGAGAATTTGCAAGAGGAGGTGCAACCTTCCTGAAATCAGCTGCACAAAAATGAAAATTTGTTAGTTCAGAATATGAAACAGGATAAGAGACAAGATCATTCTTAAACCCTAAGTCCTACCCTTTCTTAACCATCTCATCGGATAATCTGTTCCACCAGGGATTGAATCCCTTTTTACGAAGAAAAACTTGGATTGCCAACCATCCTCGTTCCTGGTGGCATGAAGTATCAATGGGGGACTGGAACTAGAGTAAAACAGAAACCTAGATGAGCCATGGCATCTAAGCTTGTAGGCTAAAGGGAGGTCATGGACGGAAAGGTCAGGTATGTGGTTTCTCTTGATTTGGTCAAGAATAGACAAAACACGCCAAAGCATTGGCATGGTTTGGCTAAAAGAAATTTTAGTGATGTTAAAAAACTCGGTAATAAAGTCCGGAAAGGGGAATCGTAGCCCTAAGGTAAAGGGGAAAGCATTGAAACAAATCCACTCGGTGGAAACCATATCTGACCGGATTTCTCTGTCAAAGGGTCGGAATATGGTTCCATCCGGAAAGATACCGGAGGATTTCAAAGCCGACAGATGAGCACTATCAAAGGTGCATGTTTCATTCTCCGGTTCTTGGAGAAGATTCTGTTGGATGAATGTGGGAGCCGAGTCGCCTGAACTGGACCTCGTTTGCCTAGGCATTTGGTTGCCTGAATTCTTGCCGGAGTAAGATGAAAGATGGTTATGAAGATGAGAGAGAGAATATTACCTTTTTCTTGTCGATTGTGGGTAAAAAAGGAGATGAGGATGAGAAGATATAGGGTATGATGAGTAAATATAGGCCGGGTGGTTGAAAGCTGTCACATCAGAAGTCTTATCTCTTAATTGCCTCGGCCACTGTGAAAAAATGTAACCGTTAGGATATCAAACGGTAACATTTTTGGGGACAATTGTTATGGGTGAAATTCTGAGTCCATATCCTGGAAAATATCTTGATTTATATCTTGGTTGTGTAATATCTGTTTACGTCCGGGATACTGGTTCAGGATATTGGTAATATCCTGAAAGGTATCCTCAGGATTACTAATGGATTATGTGCAGGTGCGTGGGTCAGAAGCTAGCAACGTTAACAAGACTTATTCCGCGGAAGACTCGGTCCAAGTCGTTCAAATGAAGACGTTGAAGCCGTATTACTCGGTCCATAACGTTCATAATGGAATATTCGGAGTAGCCCATATTTGTAGGGATTATTGTTTGTAATTCATTACTATAAATAGGTGGGTATATCAGATCAACTAGGACATCACAATTACACTCGCTACACTCTAACACTTGCTCTCTAGCAATTTTCACAAAATCATTGTAACACTTAGCGATCTGGAATATATCCTGCACTGTATCCTGAAGTTTAAAGCAATAAGAAGAACAAGGCAGCTGCGATTGTCAGCTCCCGAGGTTTTATGCCGGCGATCTAGATTGATCAAGGGCTTTCCTCGTACATCTCGTGTCATTTCCTTTACTTTTTGCTCATTGTTTGATCGTTGATACAGCTCAATATCCTGAGCCGTATCCTGAATACTAATTTTCTAAATAACTCAACAAGCATATTTTCCATACACTTTCTAGCACACTACCTCACATTACTAATTTGATCACTAAATTGCTTCGGTAATTTTTGACCAAAACAGTATATATATCTGTCTGATCTCGCTTGAAAATTCTTGTGATTTCGCTTGAAGCTGATTTCGCTTCAAGTGTTTCCGCTTGAATCTTCTATTGTTTCAAAACTTAAATATTTTCTAAGTGTTTGCTGATTTTTCAGGTACGTACAAGATGGATGATCTATTCATGAATCCGTTTAGCGATATGTATGCCTTTGCTGGAAATTCTGGAGATGATACTTCACCTAGCAACACCAATGAGAACACGCCGAATACGAAGAAAAGTTTATCGGATTCTTTGGGAGTTGAAAGTGCTTTCGGAACTTATAACAAACCCCCGAAGTTAATGGCTATCGAAGAGTACAGTCGGTGGGCCAAGAAGTTTGAAGAATGGTTGAAAGCCTTTGCGTATCCCAGCTGGAAGAGTCTAAAGAATGGATACGTTGATGGAGGCAAAACTGGTGAAAGCTTGACATCATCTGATGAAATAGAATCGTTTGTTGCTGAGCAAAAATGCATCGCACTGCTATTTCAATCTGTCCGAGAAGATATAATATCCTTGATCGAGTACAAGAATTCTACAGATCTCTGGAACAAATTGAAAGTTAAATGTTTAGGAAGTGCAAAAATTGTGAAAAATAAAAAGAAACTGCTAAGGAAAGAATTTGATTTATTTGGTTGCTTAAAAAATGAATCAGTTTGTAAAATGATTGAGAGGTTTGGGCACCTAAAGCTGGAGCTGGCGAGACATGAAATTTTCTATTCTCAAGAAGAGCTAGTCGACAAATTGTTTGATTCATTGCCAGATGAGATGGATTGGCAATATTATGCCTTAATGTTGAAGAATACTATCAAGCCACCAGAAGTGTTGACTGTAGATTTGTTGATTGAAAGACTAGAGATTCACGAGCTGGAGTTAAGAAAAACACACAAAGTTAATCACTCATCTTATCAACAGAACTTGGATTTGTATTATCCAAAAAGCATGATGCCAAAGAATACATCTCCCAAGACGGCTTTTTCTGCTGAAAACTCCAATACATATAGCAAAGAGAGTCAAAGAAGTGGATTTCACAGTGGTTCTTTGTCACATTCAAGTCAATCAGATGCAAAGAACCTATTTTAATGCAATATCGCTGTAGACTTAAAGAACGCTCAAAACTTCAGCGAGGAGTCGGCAAAGCAACAGATGGTTTTCTTAGCATCTGTGCTAGAATCGTATGAAAGCCTTGTAGCAGGGAAGATAGGCAACACCAACCTGACAAAAGAAGACTACGATCAGATTGATCCTGAGGAGATGGAATTGATCGACATAAGGTGGTGTATGGCCAGTGCAGTTCGTCGGGCACAGCGTTTCATGGAGATAGCTGGAAGAAAGTCTATTGGTGGACCATCTACCAGGTTGGGCTTTGACAAGTCTAAAGTGACATGCTTCAAGTGTAAACAGAAAGGTCACTATAAGCGTGAATGCCGAAATGCATATGCTGATGAGTCTGAAAACCCCTTTAGAGAAGATTACTACAAGAAAGCGATTTATCATCAGAATAAATCGGAGCCGCCAAGAATGAAGCAGCTTGAGGATAACAAAGAGAAATCTAGAGCTCTTGCTGTGATTCACGACGATGAAGGTTTCGACTGTAGCGAGTTGTTACCTGAGGAGGATGCAGTTGGATATGCTTTCATGGCAAAATCTGCTGAACCTGTTCCTTGGAAAGACAACAGAACTGAAGAACAGAAGTATGGTTACAGAAAGATGATAGCTCAGAACAAAATGATCAGAATATCTGGTATCTATTCTGAAGCAAAAAGAGCGAGGAGATGGGATCCAGACAGAGAATGTTATCTTGACCCCGAATGAAACATTGCTATTGATCATAACACTCTTGATCTTGAAACCATAATTAAAGAAATGGCTGATGAAGATGAGTATTGGCAAAGAAAATGGTGGGGAAACGGTGAAGAGAAAGAAGAGAAAGAGAAAGAAGAGAAAGAAGAAAAGCTAAAGAAAGTTGATAATGGGATCATTGACACGACTCAAGAGTTGAATGCTGAAAACATGGGAAAGATGGCTGACAAGGTGCTGGCTGCTAAGGCACTTGAGGTAGACTCTAAATCCGTCTCTGAGTCTAAAAGCCAGGTCAGTACAAATGCGTCAACGACTGAGTCAGGTAAGAAGATCAATGGTGATGTTGACTGCAAAAATTGCATCAAAGAATGCAAAGTTTGTAGTACAATCACTTATCTCAATGGTAAGAAAGTAGATGATCTGACTGCTAGAGTCCGAAGTGTTGAGGATCTGATCCTTAACCGTGATAAAATGTTGAAAACTTCAACTGACAGATTAAAAGAATTAACTAACAAAATTGAAACTGATAAAATTGATCAAGAAAAGGTTAGGAAAGAAAATGAGAGGTTAGTTCTTGAAAATCGTCAAATTACTGAAAAATTTGAGAAGCTTAAAAGCACGGTTAAAGATAATGATGATAGAAACGGTAAAACATACAAAGAAAATTGTCAATTGCAAAGTGTTTTGAGAGTTAAAGAAGAATTAATCAATCAACAATTGGATGAGATTGCTAAATTGAAGCTTCAGTTTGAAGAAGCTAAGATTGAGAATGAGCGTATAAATTTGAAATTGAACACTTACAGCTCTGCAAGCTTTGTTTTGCAACACATTGTTCCCAAACCCATCGGGAAAAACAAAGCAGGCGAAGATGTATACTGTGATGGAACTGGGGTCGGGTTTCATCAAGTTCCGCCACCAGTTCTAGACAATTATTCGAAAAAGCAATCTGGGTTGGTTAATCTTGAAGATGAAAATGAAGTGAAACTTCCTGATTCAATTGATGTGACATTTTCTTCATCATCATCTGATGATAGTGTTCAAACTGAGATTGTTAAAGGCATGGCTGAAAGTGTTTTGGATAGTGATTCAGCTGAGGATGAAGAGTGTTTTCTGGACAATTACATTCCGAAACCAAAATCCAAAAACAACTTAGGTGATGAACCGGGTCTTGTGATGTACAAGATGGCTGGATCTGATAAGTTGTATTCGGATTCTGATTTTCCTCTGGAGAATGTAATGTTTCAAAATTGACAAATGTGGTCAAAATGGTTGAAATTGATTTGTCTGAAGTAAAGAGTTTAAAACAAACAAAAAGGCAAATGAATTTTGAGAAAGATAAAGCTTACTACAAGAAACCTGTTGTTTCACCATGTTTTTATAACAACAATCGAAACAAATGGTCGGGTGGATATCAGGGTGGTAAGAACTATCAAAGAAAAAATTTTCAAAACAAGAAATTTGTTGAGAAGAAAGTGTTTGTGAACAATTCAAGTTCACTTTCTGATGAAGAGAAAAAGATTTTTTCGAAATCAAATGAAGAGTTCTTTGAGAAGAGGGCCTCACAGCCTCAGTCTGAAGGCACAAGTCGAGTAGTTGATACTCGTACATGTTTTAGATGCAACAAAGTTGGTCACATTGCAAGAAATTGCACTAACTTCAAGCCTAAGACTGAAGTTGTTGAGAGTCATAAGAAGAAGGTTGATGCAAAAGGCAAAGCTTCAATGGTTGTTGAGAAAATTTTGAAAAATAAGAAAACAAAAGTTAAAATTGAACCTGTTAAGAATGTGGTAACTAAAAATGACAAATTTTATAAACGGGTTGCTTCATCTCAACAAACATGGAAGCTAAAAGTGGTTGGCAAGAAAGAAAGTTCATCTAAACTAAAGGTTTCAGAGTCAGAAAAACAATCGTCTTCTACTACTCCGGTAAAGATGGATGTTCCTTTGGATTATTATGAACAATTGGAGAAACAATCTTCTACTCCACCAGAGAAGAAGAATGTTCGAAAGAAAGATCAACCAACCGGTCAACTTAAGATAGATGAGTTTTTCTTATACAAAAAGGTTGAGGTTGGATCTGAGGAAAGTTTAAAGATGAATGATAAAAATTTTCTGCCACTTTACACAGCTAAAACTCACATTAAAGTCAAGTTACCCGAGTTAAAAGAGGCTTGGGTGGCAACAAAATCTCATTAAATGTTTGTGATATGTGCAGGGGCTTCCGAGATCCGTTTCACGATGGATTATGGATAGTGGAGCTTCTCGGCACATGACGGGGAAGACAACATTGCTGTATGATGTTAGAAATTTCAATGGGGGTTATGTAGGTTTTGCGGGTAACCAAGGTGGTAGAATTGTTGGTGAAGGAACGTTATCCAATGGGATTGTTACGTTTGAAAGAGTTAACTACATTGCTGAGCTGGAGAATAATTTGCTGAGTATCTCGCAGATTTGTGACAGGATGTATACCACTCACTTTACTGACAAAGAATGTTTGATCTTGAAGCCAGGATTTGTTATCCCTGAAGAATGGATTATCATGAGGGCACCAAGAGTCAATGATTTGTACGTGTTGGACATGAGCGTAGCTACTACAACCACGTGTCAGGCTCATTGTTTTGTGTCTAGAGCAACAGAGAAAGAATCGCAGTTGTGGCACCGGAAGATGGGTCATATACATCTTAGAAAAATGAATCACTTGGTGCACAATGATTTGGTTATAGGTGTTCATGTCAAAGGTTTTCATCTGGAAGGGGAGTGCATTAGTTGCATCAAAGGCAAGCAGAAGAAAAAGTCACACCCTAAAAAGCAAATCAATTCAGTTTCTAGACCATTAGAAAGACTACATATGGATCTGTTTGGTCCAGTAAACGTCAAAAGTATTACAGGGTATCTCTACTGTCTTGTGGTTACTGATGATTATTCCAGATTTTCGTGGGTATCATTCTTGAAGTCGAAAGATGAAACGTTTGACAGTTTGATGGCGTTATTCAGAAAGATTGAAAATCTGTACCAAAGGCGTATCAAAAGACTTAGAAGTGATAATGGTACTGAATTCAAGAACAACAAGATAGAAGAATTTTGTGATGAGAGAGGTATTTTGCATGAGTTTAGTGCTCCGTACACTCCGCAGCAGAATGGAGTAGCTGAAAGAAAGAATAGGACACTAATCGAAACGGCCAGAACAATGCTTGCTGATTCAAAGCTACGGATAAATTTTTGGGCAGAAGCAGTTTCCGCCGCATGTTATACGCTCAACAGAGTTCTCACTGTCAAGAAATTCAACAAAACATGCTTTGAGTTGATCAACAACCGCAAACCAAATCTGAAGTATCTTGAACCGTTTGGGTCACCCTGTACTGTTCTATAGCCTTTTGGAAAGTTTGGTCCGAAGAATATTGAAGGGATATTCATAGGTTATGAAAGTCCATTACGATGTGTCTTCGTTCCAAGTCTGAAGCGGATTATTGAAGCTCCTAATGTTGAATGTCAAGGTTATACAATGCCGCCGCAGAATCCTAGAGATTCATGGCGTTATCATTACGACAAGTTGTGGGATTCGTTTGACATGATGAAAGAACAAGAAGAAGAAGATTTCTTTGATGAGTTGGATATTTTGCGAGAGTATGAGTCATCGCAGGAAAGGTTCCCAGCTGAGTGTTCAAGGCAACCTCGACAAACTTCAAACGATGATGAAGCATGTCCAAGTAATGCTGGTGAACATCATGATGTCCAACAAAATGAAGTTGCTCAAGATAATCAGACGGCACAGAATGATAATCAAGAATCTGAGAACATGCCAGTATTTGATCGTGGTGATTCAGATTCTGAGGGGGAGCAAATTCAGATTTCAAGTCAAACAAACCCAGTCAGTGAACTAGGTGCAAATCAGAATATTACTAATCTGGAAGGCAATGTAGATGTTCCAGGCGAAGTGATGCCAGGAACACTATCATCCAGAGGAGTTAATCATTGGAGAATTGCAATCAGGCATCCGCACTCGAAGACAGCTTGATAAAGGGCTTACATGTTTTTATTCAAAAGTTGATCCTTTACAAACTGAATTCTCATTGAGTTGTTTTATTTCGCAGATTGAACCAAGGACTTATAAAGAGGCGCTTACTGAAGATTCTTGGGTCAATGCAATGCAGGAGGAACTGAGCCAATTCGAGAAGTCAGGTGTGTGGAAGTTAGTGGATTTGCCTGATGGTCAAAGGAAGATAAACACCAAGTGGGTGTTCAAGTGCAAGAGGGATGATAGAGGAGTAGTTGTTCGTAACAAAGCTCGACTTGTAGTCCAGGGTTTCAGTCAACAGGAGGGTATAGATTTTACTGAAGTGTATGCTCCTGTAGCTCGACTAGAAGCGATCAGAATCTTCCTGGCATTTGCATCTTGGAAAAATTTCAAAGTATATCAGCTAGATGTGAAATCGGCGTTTCTCTATGGGAAGGTAAAAGAGGAGGTATATGTCGGTCAGCCACCGGGCTTCACCGATCCAAACCACAAAGACAAGGTCTACTTGCTAGACAAAGCGCTGTATGGTTTACACCAGGCCCCGAGAGCTTGGTATGAGACATTGTCTCAACACCTGCTAGCCAACAGCTTTATCCGTGCAAAAGTGGATGCCACTCTCTTCACCAAAGAGGTCGATGGACATCTTCTGATAGTTCAAATTTACGTGGACGACATCATATTTGGGTCAACAAATGAAAATTTGTGCAAAGATTTCGAAAGAGTTATGAAGCAGAAATTTGAAATGTCATTGATGGGTGAGATGAAATTTTTTTTGGGATTGCAGGTTGATCAACTACCCAGATGAATATTCATACATCAAACGAAGTATGTTCATGATATCTTGGAGAAATTTGGGATGTCAGGTTCTACTCCAGCTTCCACCCCATTAGCAACGAATGATGGGATAAACCCTGATCTCACCGGAGAGAAGGTAGATGAAACGATGTATCGTTCCATGATCGGATCGCTGATGTATTTGACAGCTTCAAGACCCGATATTATGTACCCAACCTGCCTCGCAGCAAGATTTCAATCTAACCCGAGAGCTTTGCATATGGTGATTGTGAAAAGGATATTACGCTACATGAAAGGAACTCCTTCATTGGGGTTGTGGTATCCAAGAGAAGGCGATTTCACGCTCGAAGGGTATTCCGATTCCGATTTCGGATGCTGCAAAGTTAATGCTAAATCAACAACAGCAGGGTGCCAATTTTTCGGACCACGATTGGTCACCTGGCAATGCAAAAAGCAGACATCTGTGGCTTTATCCACATGTGAAGCGGAGTATGTATCTGCTAGCAGCTGCTGCTCACAGATCTTGTGGATCCAGCAACAGATGCGCGACTATGGTTTGCAATTTCTAAACACCCCTATCTTTGTTGATAATGAGGCAGCGATAAACATTACGAAAAATCCAGTTCATCACGCTAAAACGAAACACATTGAAATTCGTCATCACTTCATTCGAGATTGTTTCGAGAAGAAGTTGATACGAATTGAGAAAATCCACACTGATGAGCAAAAAGCTGATTTACATACCAAAGCATTTGATAAAACACGTTTTCAATATTTGCTAAAATTGAATGGTATGAAGCTTTTATCGGTGATGGAGGAGATTCTTGGCGTTGATGAAGGAGACATTGTAGATGATGTTGAGAAGCAATCTGCAATGGTTTGTCGATTTTTTACTTGTTTTGGTATTTAGGGGGAGGTATAGGGTAATATTTTTAGAAAATACAAAAACATTAAAAAATGTCAAAAATACAAAAAACATGAGATATTTTCAAAATCCAAAAACAGTATAAAACCAGAAAAGAGCTTGTGTAAAAAGGGAAAATGATAGTACATCGGCTTGACAGTTACGGTATGCTAAGAAATGGAAAGTTTAAATGCGTTAAACAGTCTCGCTGATGATGTGCCGATAGGTTTTTACACATTTAGTAGGTTTGTTCGGGATATAAACCTAAATCTTACTTACTTATTTCGTGAGGAACACTACTTGGATATATAAGTAACCCCTGAAATCTTGTTTGAAAGATTCCTCTTTCTGATATACTAGGTCTTTATACTCAGTGATATTTGAGGTATTATTCCGGGACTTCTGCTGAATGGAAGTTATGACCTAGTCCTCGAATAATACTTTCCGCAATGCTTGAAACATAGCATCACCCTCAGCATAAATGATAAGACAATAAAATTGCTAATCAATGTTGTTGTAAAAAAGATCCTCTAAAGGGGACACACCCTAGTCGATTCGTGATCTCTCTGCTGAACGGTAGTTCTGACCTGAGCTCTCACGGTTTCGTACTATTCCTTAAATTATTTCCCTTACAGATATTATCTGTGGTATACTCACCTGTAAGACTGAATATTGGGATCTGGATACGGGAGTATATTCAAGAGGTGGGACACATGAATAAGTTTAAGTCTCTAAAACATTAAATCCGTATCCTGGACAGATTGAAATATGTGTGAAAATTTAAGTGGATCAGTATATCGACAATCTAAGTGAATTGTTTAATTCTGGATATGTAATCAAAGCTTAATGGTACTTGTGACTTGTCGAATAGCTGATATGATTCCCTAACACGCTCACCAAAAATATGTTTGTAAATAGTTTACTTTCATTGCATTTTATTTCTGTATTTCATTTCTAGTTTAGAAGCTTTATTAAAAATTCAAAAAGATTTTACACTTCTGCTTTATTTTTGACAAACCAAAGTGGAGAGTTAATCTTCAGATTCACAATTTGAAGCAGATGCAGGAAGTTTCTAGGCTGGATGATGAGTTTGGAGCTAAACATGATAAATTTGTGAAGTTGGAAAGTTGAAAACAAGTTCATTAAGTTGAAACTTGTAAAATTTTCAGAAAATGTTGAACAGAAGTTAGTGTGAATTATTTCAGATCAACCAAGGTCATTAAGTTGGACTTGGTAGATAAATTGAGTAATCAGGGTCATTAACTTGAATCTGAATACTTAAATGGATTTCTAACACTGAAGGTTAAAGGGTAAGTTTGGAATGAAACTGTTATTGTCATATATCTTATATTTGGGTAGAGTATATGCAGGTAACAGGAATCCCCATGGCAATCAAAATGTCAAAGTTTGAACCAGAATTTAAGCCCTAGCTTATCGAGAGGGGGAGTTTGCGAAAGGGGGAGTCAGAATTCTGGATCAATACTCAAAGGGGAGATTGAAGATTAAAGGTTGAAGATAAAGATTGAATAGAGCTTTTACAATGATAAATTAATTTGGAGAAAGACAAAGACTAAAGACTTGACGCCGAAGACTTCGTCAACATCCAAGGGGGAGTCTGTTGGTGCATCTAGTGTCTGTTAACTTCGTCTTAATCGAGTCTTATGTCTAGATAGAATGAACGAACACACAACAGGGTCGAAATTTAGGGTTTTATATGTATATATAGGTATTTCGCTTGAAATCAACATGTTATGTTCAAGCGAAACCAACAACATGCTATTTCGCTTGAACAGGCATGGTGCACATTCAAGCGAAATCCCTTAGCTTATAAATAGGGTTGTGCTGTTGTCATTTGAAGCGAACAAGGTCATAGTGTTTGAGTCAAGGTGCTGCCAAAATTGTGTCAGAATCATTGTAAAAGGCTCAGATAAGCAGTAATAGAAAGAAAGTTAAAAGGAACAAGCTGTGTGACGTTGTTTACTTTGATTCCGCCTTAGTAAATGATTACTGATTGTTTAGGGTCACAGAACCGATCCAACAAAAAGAGTTTAAGAAAATTAGTTTGAATACACATGGCACAAAATATCCTTTATAACTTGGGATAATTATTTAAAAATAAACTTGTATACAATTTTACATGTTTGTTGTCCATTTAGGACCCAGTTAGAAGAGCCGGTTTAACAAGATTAATAGACACACCACTTGGTATAATACCCACAAGAAGATACCCTTCTCGTGGACTACCTTTTTACATACGCAACTGTCAGGTGTATGCCTACACCCCGTGCTTAAGTCGTGGCCATTTCTAACGAATGAGCCGTGGATATCCAGGACACGGTCATTAACCCCCCAAAGGCATTGCATCAAACAAGACAGAATAAAACGGGTTATGCATCTTTTTAATCAGTATCTGATTGTAGGACTTCATACCCGACCAAGCGATATTATTATAATACCGTACCCCAAGCCCGTATAGGAAAAATAAGTTAAAAGTATTTACCTGAGCAAAGTATAAATCACAACAACAAGTGCACGTAGCTTTGACTGGGTTCCTAATCTGGAACGAAGGTTTTAATAACATATTAGATTCCTAACGGGTCTTAATTAAGCCTAAACTTAGACCGGTTAGTTTTAAAGAAAGGTATACGGTTCAAAATGCAAGATTAAGCGAAGACCGGATTAGAATGTGATTTAGTCCCGACAAGTTTGAAGACTTGTATAATATGGGTAAACTAAACACATTCTGGATTTTGAGGTGAAAATGATAGGGTTTGACCCGTTTCGGTCAATTTATGCAAACTAGTTACATAAACCGAACCGAACGCGAATAATGCATAATGGGTAACCAAATGTGTCACGAACAGGTTTCCTAAGTTAATATGCTTTAAATATGTTGTGATAACAATAGGATACCTTCCATTATGCCCAAAACGAGTTTAATCTCAAATTAAGCCCCGTATGGGGTATTTTGGTCATTTTAAAGATTATAAAAGAGATTAAATGTAATTCAAAGGTTTAGGTCTGAAATAATCAGTAAAACTACTTAATTTAATAAGTTATACCAGTTGGAGATAAGTCTTATATGACAAGAATGGTTTTAACCCATACTACGTGTTTAAACGCATAAAAAGTCGTTTTAAGCGATATCTGGGTTAGAATAGGAATCTGAATTTCCTGATCAGTTTATAAAGTTCAAAATACTTTGTTTATCATATAAAATCAGTAGCCAAATATTTGGTATCAAATTGTTATGAAAAACTCATTTTATAAGCAAAAAGGGTATAATCGGCAATAACCGAATCAAGGAAATAACCCTATGTTATGATCAGTTTAAAAATAATTAAAAATCTTCAAAAATCACAAAATATTATATTAAATCAGTGGGTAAGAGGGTTGGTGTCAAAAATTGGGTTTAGATAGGCTTTATGCTAATTACGCTGTTTAATTTATAAAAAGCTTTCTAATTACGCTATTGAGCATAACTCCTAATCTAGACCTCAAGCTGATGTGAAATTTTAGGGATATGTTTATAAATCAGTAACAAAGATTATTGTCCTCTCACATTTCCAAAAATCTTGTTTTATGGTCAAAAGGGCATTATGGTCAACATTAAGCAATTAACGGAAACAATCAACGAGTCAAGTAGTATAATCGCAGAAGGTTATACTATCATACAAGCTGGTCCTAATGAAGCTCTAAGGCATTTCTAAATCATGCTAATATGGGTCAGAACTGAAAGTCAAGGCAATGGTCAATTTATGCGACTTTCGGTTCCGAACCGGTGCTAAACTGAAAATTGTCGGGTCGGACATGCTTAGACATGTTCTTGCATTGATTACCAAGTTATATGAGTGGTAAAACAGGTTACACATTTTCTACATTGCTAATTATGTGTTAATTCAAAAATTATGTTTCTGTTGACTTTTTATAACTAACTTTGACCCGACAAATGACTTAGTTAGAGCGGGAATCAGTGGGTGCCCTTTTAAGGGTTTAATGCCCACATAATTACCAACTTATAACTACTTTTAGTTTGACTAATCACTGGACCATTAGTGATTAATCGTTAAGTCAAACCTTAATTACGACGGTTTGACTTTAAGCTAATTAACTAAGTAAAACACGATTAAGGAAGGTTAAGGAAGCTTACCAAGGTCCTATGCACGACTAATGATGCTTAGGGAATGCTCTTGTGCTCCAGAAATCTTCAGGAGTGAAGTTATGAAAGAATGATCAAAAGTTGCAACAATGAGGGTCCTTATATAGTGATCTTGATTGATCAAGATGGTGCCAAACAAGTCTAGGCATGTTCCCTGATGTATACAAGTGTCCCTAGTGCCTAAAAACATGTTTGTGCAGCCCATGGTATTGACAACAAGTGATATAAGTCGGTTAAATGGGCTGGACAGACACCTGTCAAGAGTTTCTGATGCTGGGCACCTTAGGCGGCCGCGTAAGCCAAGGCAGAGGTCTTACGCGGCCCATGTGAAGGTTGGGTCAGGTTGCACATGTTTCAACTATTTGCAGTTTTGGTCCCCGATCTTTCTAAAAGTTGTTTTAACCTTTATTTTTGCACTATAAGCCCTCTAAATTGATTTCTAAGGACTCCAAGACATAAGCAATCTTTGTGAAGCCCTTGGTCAACTTTATGGTCACCCGAAAAGCCTTAATTATCAACGTCGACGCTTTTAACCCCTCGCATACGAATGATAGCATAACTTTCTCATACGGAATCAAAACCTTGTGAAATTTTTATCACTTATACTAGTGAGCATAGTCAATCGTTACAAAGCTTCGGGTTTGCTAAAAGGTCACTCAGAGGTATACTTTAATCATGTTGACACATTTAGCCCCTGTAGTTTGTAATTCCTCACTTTCTTTCATAATTAGCTTCGTATGATCCATGATTCATTCGTTTAAGGGTATAAACATCATGTAGGGTTATTGAAAGATATATTTATTCATTGTTGACATTTTGAATCCTTTTATTCACGTACTATCTTTGTTTGTCAACGTTAATCCTTCTAAAGTAATCCTTTACACGTTTAAAGTTCATGACACGTGTCGATATAATATTGGACATGAAATTTCGAGGTGTTACATCCTCACCCCCTTAAAAGAAATCTCGACCTCGAGATTTACTTAAATAAATGAGGGTACTTTTCTTTCATTGTGGACTCTACCTCCCACGTGTACTCGGGACCTCTACGGGCATCCCATTTTACTTTTACGATCGGTACATGCTTCCTTCGAAGCTTCTTAACCTGTCGATCCTCGATCGACACAGCTTTTTCAACAAACTTCAAGCTCTCTTCTATGTGTACATCTGTATGAGGTATGACTAGTGATTCATCAGTAGGGGTGAGCAAGTTTAGGTCCGGACCGAAAATAACTGAGAACCGAACCGAAAAAACCGAGAACCGAACCGAACCCAAGTACTTAGGTATTTAGATCGGTTCCAATTTTTCATATAAAATAGGGTCGGGTCGGGTCGGTTCTCGGTTCTTTTCATGGTGAAACCCGACTTGGAGCTATGGACCGGAACCGACCCTATATTTAGGGTAGTGAATCGGTTCTGTATTTTATGTTTAATCGGTTCTTGGGTCGGGTCGGGTAATGGTCGGGTCGGGTCGGGTTTGTCCTTTTGCTCACCCCTATTCATCAGCTAGACACTTCTTCAGATTGCAGAAGTGGAATACATTGTGAATACCACTGAGCTCTTCAGGTAAGTTTAACTTATAAGCAACTGATCCGACACATTCGATGATCTCGAATGGTCCTATGTATCTCGGGCTTAACTTGCCTTTCTTACCAAATCGCATTACCCCTTTCCAGGGTGATACTTTAAGTAGTACTTTGTCACCTACCTCGAATTTCAGAGGCTTACGCCTTAAATCTGCATAGCTTTTCTGCCTATCCCTGGCAGCTTTGAGACGATCGCGTATTTGCACAATATTATCTGTCGTCTCCAGGACTATTTCAGGTCCTGTCAGTTGGACATCTCCAACTTCCGCCCAACATACGGGTGTTCTGCACTTTCTACCGTACAAGGCCTCGAAAGGCGCAGCCTTAATGCTTGTATGATAGCTATTGTTATAGGAGAACTCGATTAATGGCAAGTGGTTATCCCAACTACCACCTAAGTCAATCATACATGCACGAAGCATGTCTTCCAAAGTTTGGATGGTACGCTCACTCTGCCCGTCCGTTTGAGGATGGTAAGCCGTACTGAAATTTAAGCGCGTGCCCAAAGACTGTTGGAAACTTTTCCAAAAATGTGATGTGTATCTGGTATCTCTGTAAGAGATAATGGACACTGGTACGCCATGCAGAGATACAATCTTGTCAACGTATAATTGGGCTAACATGTCAGAGCTATAAGTCTCCTTAATGGGTAGGAAATGTGCTGACTTAGTTAGTCTATCTACTATCAACCATATAGTATCATTTCCCTTCTTTGTCTTTCGTAACTTGGTGATGAAATCCATTGTCACCATCTCCCACTTCCAAGTGGGAAGTTCAGGCTGTTGTAGCAAACCTGACGGCTTTTGATGTTCAGTTTTAACTTGTGCGCACGTCAAACATTTGGCCACATAAGTGGCTACAGATTTCTTCAAACCTATCCACCAGTAATTTGCCTTCAAATCCTGGTACATCTTATCACAGCAAGGATGAACAGAGTATTTGGAGCTATGTGCTTCTTGTAGGATCACGTCTTGAAGTCCTCCATAGATAGGAACCCATACTCGTCCATTCAATCTTAAAATTCCATCTTTTCCATGTGATAACTGCTCAGCAGTTACTCCTAATTTTTCATTAGGATAGTTAGCTTCCAAAACTGCGACCACATTCGCCTTGCCTGGATGGTATCGGATTTCACAATCGTAGTCATTCAACGTCTCCATCCATCGGCGTGGCCTCATGTTAAAATTCTTTTGGTTAAACAGGTGCTGGAGGCTCTTGTGATCAGAATAGATCACACACTTGATTCCATACAAATAATGCCTCCACAGTTTTAGTGCAAATACAACGGCACCTAACTCAAAGTCATGGGTGGTGTAGTTCTTCTCGTGCACCTTTAACTGTCGAGAAGAATAGGCAATAACCTAGCCTTTCTGTATAAGCACACACCCCATGCCAGTGTGCGATGCATCGCAGTAAACCACGAATTCCTCGATACCTTCAGGCAATGTCAACACAGGAGCATTGCTCAACTTTTGTTCGAGAATATCAAAGGATTCTTGCTGCTTAGGACCCCAATCGAACTTTACATTCTTACGAGTCAATGAAGTTAGGGGTGTAGCAATTCTTGAAAAAATTTCTATAAAACGCCGATAGTATCCTGCCAGTCCTAAAAAGCTGCGAATCTCTGTGGGCGTCTGCGGCTCTTGCCAATTCGTGATGGCTTCAATCTTAGCGGGGTCCACCTGGATACCACGCTCGCTTACCATATGTCCAAGAAATTGGACTTCACGAAGCCAAAATTCACACTTAGAGAATTTGGCGTAGAGCTTTTCTCGATGAAGCAGTTTCAGAATGCGACGGAGGTGCTTCTCATGGTCAGCTTGATTCTTCGAGTAAATAAGAATATCATCGATGAAGACGATGACAAATTTATCCATGTAGGGCTTGCAGACGCGGTTCATGAGATCCATGAATGTGGCTGGTGCATTAGTGAGTCCAAAAGGCATCACTAAGAATTTGTAATGACCATAACGAGTCCTAAATGCAGTCTTGTGTACATCTTCATCTTTAACCTTCAGTTGATGGTAGCCTGACCTCAGGTCGATCTTGGAGAAGTAACTTGCCCCTTGAAGCTGATCGAACAAGTCGTCAATCCTGGGCAATGGATACCGATTCTTGATAGTAACTTTGTAAAGCTCTCGATAATCGATGCACAGGCACATCGATCCATCCTTTTTCTTCACAAACAGGATTGGTGCTCCCCAAGGAGATGAGCTAGGTCTAATAAATCCTTTGGCTAACAAATCATCCAGTTGAGTTCTCAACTCTTTCATCTCCGTTGGTGCCAATCTGTAAGGCTCCTTGCAACAGGTGCCGCTCCAGGAATAATGTCAATCCTGAACTCCACTTACCTATCTGGGGGTAAACCAGGTAGTTCTTCAGGGAATACTTCTGGATATTTAGAGATAATAGGTATGTCTTCGATCTTAGGCTTTGGTTCATAAACAGTTACTTGCGCCATGTAGATAACACAACCCTTCTTCAAACACCTTGATGCCTTGAGCATGGACACTTGCTCAGGCATTCCGTACTTAGTATCTCCTTGGATTGTCAAAGGCTCGCCATAATGAGTTCTGACAATCACTTGCTTCTTAGCACAAATGATCTGGGCTTGGTTGCGAGACAACCAATCCATGCCTATTACTATATCGAAACCGGCTAATTTCAAAGGAAGTAAGGACAATGGAAAAGAATGGTTCCTAATGGATATGAAACATCCATCTAACATGGTTGAAGCAGATTATATGGTTCCATCAGCTAACTCCACTTCATATTTCACACTTAGGGTTTTAACAGGTAGATTTAATAACTTACAAAATTTATTATCCACAAATGACTTATCTGCCCCTGAATCAAACAATACCCTCGCATAAATATCATTTATAAGAAAGGTACTTGTTATCACGTTATCATCCTACACTGCCTCCTTAGTATCCATTCAGAAGACCCTAGCGTTGGTCTTTTTACCTTCTTCTGGTTTCTTGGCATATTTTGGGCAGTTCGACTTAATGTGCCCTTTCTCGTTGCAGTTGTAGCAGGTCGCATCCTTCAACTTTTTGCAATCCAAGGTCTTGTGTTCCTTGGATTTGCAGATCCCACATCCAAAAGTCCTTGATTGTGTCTGCGAGTTCGATTCCAATCTACACTTTCCAAAGTGATGTTTCCGACAAACTTTGCATCTGGGTTTCTCACCCGACTGTTGGTTACCTTTGTTGAACCCTAAACTCTTCTTGTTCTCATGGTTCCCTTTGTGTTTCTTGTCTGAACGACGTGAGTTATCATCCTCACGTTTCCTCTTTCCCTCATCCGAGTTCTTAAGAGATCTCTGCCTGACCGTGTCGAGGGTAAGGGATAATGACAAATCAGTTACAGACCTAAAGGTAGTAGGTCTTGACGCTTTCACACTCGCCTTAATCTCTGGAGCCAAACCTCCTATGAAACGAGCTATACGCTTAGGTTCCGGTGTAACTAGGTATGGGACCAACCTAGACATGGTATTGAAACTCGTGAGATATGCCAGACAGTCCAGGTTCCTCATAACCAGTGTGAGGAAGTCAGTCTCAATCTTCTCGACCTCATGTTGAGGACAGAAAGTATCCTTGATTAACGTAACAAACTAACCCCATGTCATGTTATAAAGCGAGATCTTTCCAGTAGCTTGAATTAACGATCTCCACCATGCTAGAGCTTCTCCCTTAAATTAATGCGACACATATTTCACAATGTCTTGCTCGGCACAACCACTAATATCTACCACAGTGTCCATCTCGTCGAGCCAGGTCATACAATCGACGGCTCCTTTTTCTCCCGTGAAGTCTCTTGGCTTGCAAGAGACAAAGTACTTATATGAACAGGTCTTGACCCGAGGCTCCTGGTTGAGCTCAACCTGTTTAGACGGGACACTTTTCTAATTTGAAGAGTGATGAGATTCACTCTTTCGAGCTGAATGAACTTTGGAGGGTGTTTTAGAGTGAGGTACAGATAAGGTCTTGTTATGTGTACCACTTTATTCATTGTCCCTTCTATCCAGAGCTCGAGTAATGGCATTGTCTATCAATGCCTGCACTTCTTCACCCGCTATGTTAATTCGGGTATTATCATGATCCTCCCTTGGGTGACTGTTGATCTCATCCGAGTCAGCCATGTAGTTTGAACTGTTACATAAGATATTAACAATAATTTATTTGGGAGTTTATTATGGAATTGTCTTTTATGGCAATTCATTAACCATGGTAAACATAGACCATATTTGGTTAATTTGTTAATCATATTTATTTAGGATTTTTATTATAATTTATCCTAATTATAAAACAATAACAGTATTATTAGTGGCACAAAAGGCCTAGTCACATGGACATTCTAAATCATAAGCCATGATTTCAGAGAATCGAGGCATTAAGGTTTGAACATAGTTCATTACCTTTCCTTGTCAGGGAGTTGTAAACTACTGCTATCTTTTGTCTTATATGACAATGAGTATGGCCCGTAGGCACTACATTACCAATGGATGTTTAATATATGATCATCTTAATTGATGATTTAAACCCAAGATTTATAGATCATCAAGTTAGGATAGGAATCTTTTGAAGAATCCTACTATAAGAATGACGTGTGTGATTGTAACGAATCACGTCTGCCAGGAGCGTTAACATGTTTTCAGATGTTAACAAGGATTTGAATCTTTTTAAACAGGTCTTATCATCTTGGCCAAGTCTTATAATGACATGCAGGCTAGGTTATACCTTTAAGATTCTTATTTGATATTTAAATAAGCCGATTATTTTAAGTGGAACGATTTTTAATTTATTTATTTCGTGTATAATATATTTATGCATATACTGAAAAAAATGATTTTTTTTAAATTTAACATTCCATTAAACATTAAAAGGAGTACACATTGCCCTAAACGGGACTTTTAACAGAATAACTTGCCCACGCAGGGGCTAAACTGATAGTACAAGTCCTCGCAGGGACTGATTACTAAGATAGGTGTCCACGCAGGGACTAAAAAGACAAGTCCACGCAGGGACTAAGTACATAGATAAATGTCCACGCAGGGACTTGATTGAAATAAGGAAATACAACAATACATATAGGGATTCAATGATCCCTCTTCTTCTTTCCTTTTAACAAGCTTGCTAGGCCCTTGAGAAATCCCCGGTTGTTCCTACGCTCTTCTTGAAATTCTCGTTCCACCCTGTTTAGCCTTTGGAGGATTTCCTCCTGTTCCGGTGGGGAAAACCATGGTGGCTGTGGCTGGTGCTGAAGCGGAGGTTGAGCAGGTATTTGATACCCATGAGCTGGGTATCCCACTCCCCAGGGGGCTCCATATAGTCCTTCAGGATGAAGGGCGTTGTAGTTTGCTGCTACAAGGTATGGGTCGGCTTCATCATAGTTGTAGTTAGTGTGAGCCGGCTGCTTAAATGGATTGTACGCCATTGAACCAGCGTATGTAGGAACCGGGTTACCAAAACCCAATGGTGGCGGCGCAATAGGTGCAGAATCTACCTCTGAAACTGGATTTGAAGGCCCACCCATTTGTGGGTCTTCATGCAGTGGCAGATAGTGACTGCCACTTGAGTGTTGGGGGGTGCTAAAGTGAAAACCCCTTTCTCGCACGAAAATTCGTGCGCCTGTTCTTCTACGCCTCGGTGGTTCTGGTGGTGCTAGCTGTACTGGAGGCGGTGGTGGCGGTGGCGTGACTGCCACGAAACGCGAATCCTCGGAGGGTTCCTGCTGCTGCTGGTGAGGTGATGAATGGTGAGAGGGTGTAAAGTACCATTCATACTGGTTAAATCTCGCCTGGTAGCTATCTGGGCCACGGTAAGGTGATCCATGGAAGGATGACCCATCCGAAATCTCGATGGGGTGAGTAGGTGTCCCAGAAGGTGGTTCAACAGGATCCGTGTCTTCATCTATATCCATTCCCTGAGCTTCGGGAAAATGGTCTTCGGGGCCCAATGGGTTAAAACCCACTGGTTCTTCAATGTAGTTTGCCGGGTTGAACCTGCCTTGAAAATATGGAGTCGGGTCCTGGAAGGCTCGGTGTGAGGTTGACCGCTGCAACGGCAAGAAGGAGTGGTGTGAATCTTCAGGCTCATTCTCTGATTGCGGCCCAAAGGAATGGCAGTAAGGAGGCATTGAGCTAAACGAGGCAGATCGCCTAACGGGCTCCGAATAGATCCTCCGGTCTCCCTGAGGACCGGTACTCATGGTAGCAGAAGGAGTTCACCGGTGTGAAGGCCCGGCCTCATGATCGTTGGGGGCGTTGATTGGCCCCTTGCCTCGTCCTCCTCTTCGGAACCTCGGTGGCATATTTCCTATCAAACAAATGAAAGAAACAACAAGGAAAACAATAAAGGACAAAATAAAATAATTTAGGATTTGTCCTAAGTTCTTTGTCTAAACTCGGAAGTCGAGGAATGTGCAAACTGTGTCATTGAGATTAAACACAAAAGGCTAGTGTTTAATTCACTCAATGTTGGCTCTGATACCAACCTGTCACACCCCGATATTTCCACGTATTACCGGTGGGCCCGGTGGGGAGTATCGTGACGTAGTTGATATCATCATAGTCAAACAACACAAATTATAAATGCACAACGGAAGCAAAAGGTAGGAATCACATTACAAACCTAATAAATAGTAATATCAAAGTATTACAACGGACTGTAAAAGATTCACAGGCGGATCAAAAGATAAATAAGATCATTGTTCAACAGACTTTAACATCTAGAGCTTGTAAGACTTGATTATAAATGCCTGGAGTAGCCAACCTATTTCGTATAGTACCTGCACTTAGCCTTTTCGGAAAATACGTCAGTTTACACTGGTAAATACAATTAACTGACTCATTTTGAAAAGAGTTTAAGAAAATTAGTTTGAATGCACATGGCACAAAATATCCTTTATAACTTGGGATAATTATTTAAAAATAAACTTGTATACAGTTTTACATGTTTGTCGTCCATTTAGGACCCGGTTAGAAGAGCCGGTTTAACAAGATTAATAGACACACCACTTGGTATAATACCCACAAGAAGATACCCTTCTTGTGGACTACTTACACCCCGTGCTTAAGTCGTGGCCATTTCTAACGAATGAGCCGATGATATCCAGGACACGGTCATTAACCCCCCAAAGGCATTGAATCAAACAAGAAAGAATAAAACGGGTTATGCATCTTTTTAATCAGTATCTGATTGTACGACTTCATACCCGACCAAGCGGTATTATTATAATACCATACCCCAAGCCCGTACAGGGAAAATAAGTTAAAAGTATTTACCTGAGCAAAGTATAAATCACAACAGCAAGTGCACGTAGCTTTTACTGGGTTCCTAATCTGGAACGAAGGTTTTAATAACCTATTAGATTCCTAACGGGTCTTAATTAAGCCTAAACTTAGACCGGTTAGTTTTAAAGAAAGGTATACGGTTCAAAACGCAAGATTAAGCGAAGACCGGATTAGAATGTGATTTAGTCCCGAAAAGTTTGAAGACTTGTATAATATGGGTAAACTAAACACATTCTGGATTTTGAGGTGAAAATGATAGGGTTTGACCCGTTTCGGTCAATTTATGCAAACTAGTTACATAAACCGAACCGAACGCGAATAACGCATAACGGGTAACCAAATGAGTCACGAACAGGTTTCCTGAGTTAATATGCTTTAAATGTGTTGTGATATTAGTAGGATACCTTCCATTATGCCCAAAACGAGTTTAATCTCAAATTAAGCCCCGTAGGGGTATTTTGGTCATTTTAAAGATTATAAAAGAGATTAAATGTAATTCAGAGGTTTAGGTCTGAAATAATCAGTAAAACTACTTAATCTAGTAAGTTATATCAGTTGGAGATAAGTCTTATATGACAAGAATGGTTTTAACCCATACTACGTGTTTAAACGCATAAAAAGTCGTTTTAAGCGATTTCCGGGTTAGAATAGGAATTTGAATTTCCTGATCATTTTATAAAGTTTAAAATACTTCATTTATCATATAAAATCAGTAGCCAAAGATTTGGTATCAAATTGTTATGTAAAACTCATTTTGATAAGCAAAAAGGGTATAATCGGCAATAACCGAATCAAGGCAATAACCCTATGTTATGATCAGTTTAAAAATAATTAAAAATCTTCAAAAATCCCAAAATATTATATTACATCAGTGGGTAAGAGGTTTGGTGTCAAAAATTGGGTTTAGATAGACTTTATGCTAATTACGTCGTTTAATTTATAAAAAGCTTTCTAATTACGCTGTTAAGCATAACTCCTAACCTAGACCTCAAACTGATTTGAAATTTTAGGGATATGTTTATAAATCAGTAAAAAAGATTATTGTCCTCTCACATTTCCAAAAATCTCGTTTTATGGTCAAAAGGGCATTATGGTCAACATTAAGCAATTAACGGAAACAATCAACGAGTCAAGTAGTATAATCGCAGAGGGTTATACTATCATACAAGCTGGTCCTAATGAAGCTCTAAGGCATTTCTAAATCATGCTAATATGGGTCAGAACTGAAAGTCAAGGCAATGGTCAATTTATGCAACTTTCGGTTCCGAACCGGTGCTAAACTGAAAATTGTCGGGTCGGACATGCTTAGACATGTTCTTGCATTGATTACCAAGTTATATGAGTGGTAAAACAGGTTACACGTCTTCTACATTGCTAATTATGTGTTAATTTGAAAATTATGTTTGTGCTGACTTTTTATAACTAACTTTGACCCAACAAATGACTTAGTTAGAGCGGGAATCAGAGGGTGCCCTTTTAAGGGTTTAATGCCCACATAATTACCAACTTATAACTACTTTTAGTTTGACTAATCACTGGACCATTAGTGATTAATCGTTAAGTCAAACCTTAATTATGAAGGTTTGACTTTAAGCTAATTAACTAAGTAAAACAAGATTAAGGAAGGTTAAGGAAGCTTACCAAGGTCCTATGCACGACTAATGATGCTTAGGGAATGCTCTTGTGCTCCAGAAATCTTCAGGGATGAATTTATGAAAGAATGATCAAATGTTGCAAAAATGAGGGTCCTTATATAGCGATATTGATTGATCAAGATGGTGCCAAACAAGTCTAGGCATGTTCCATGATGTATACAAGTCTCCCTAGTGCCTAAAATCATGTTTGTGCAGCCCATGGTATTGAAAACAAGTGATATAAGTCGGTTAAACGGGCTGGACAGACACCTGTCAAGAGTTTCTGATGCTAGGCACCTTAGGCGGCTCGCGTAAGCCAAGGCAGAGGTCTTACGCGGCCCGTGTGAAGGTTGGGTCAGGTTGCACATGTTTCAACTATTTGCAGTTTTGGTCCCCGGTCCTTCTAAAAGTTGTTTAACCTTTCTTTTTGCACTATAAGCCCTCTAAATTGATTTCTAAGGACTCCAAGACATAACCAATCTTTGTGAAGCCCTTGGTCAACTTTATGGTCACCCGAAAAGCCTTAATTATCAACGTCGACGCTTTTAACCCCTCGCATACGAATGATAGCATAACTTTCTCATACGGAATCGAAACCTTGTGAAATTTTTATCACTTATTCTAGTGAGCATAATCAACCGTTACAAAGCTTCGGGTTTGCTAAAAGGTCACTCAGAGGTATACTTTAATCATGTTGACATATTTAGCCCCTGTAGTTTGTAATTCCTCACTTTCTTTCACAATTAGCTTCGTATGATCCATGATTCATTCGTTTAAGGGTATAAAATCATGTAGGGTTATTGAAAGATATATTTATTCATTGTTTGTCAACGTTAGTCCTTCTAAAGTAATCCTTTACACGTTTAAAGTTCATGACACGTGTCGATATAATATTGGAAATGAAAATTCGAGGTGTTACATCCTCATCCCCTTAAAAGAAATCTTGACCTCGAGATTTACTTAAATAAATGAGGTTACTTTTCTTTCATTGTGGACTCTACCTCCCACGTGTACTCGGGACCTCTACGGGCATCCCATTTTACTTTTACGATCGGTACATGCTTCCTTCGAAGCTTCTTAACCTGTCGATCCTCGATCGACACAGGTTTTTCAACAAACTTCAAGCTCTCTTCTATGTGCACATCTGTATGTGGTATGACTAGTGATTCATCAGCTAGACACTTCTTTAGATTGCAGATGTGGAATACATTGTGAATACCACTGAGCTCTTTAGGTAAGTTTAATTTATAAGCAACTGATCCGACACATTCGATGATCTCGAATGGTCCTATGTATCTCGGGCTTAACTTGCCTTTCTTACCAAATCGCATTACCCCTTTCCAGGGTGATACTTTAAGTAGTACTTTGTCACCTACCTCGAATTTCAGAGGCTTACGCCTTAAATATGCGTAGGTTTTCTGCCTATCCCTGGCAGCTTTCACACGAGCACGTATTTGCACAATCTTATCTGTCGTCTCCAGGACTATTTCAGGTCCTGTCAGTTGGACATCTCCAACTTCCGCCCAACATACGGGTGTTCTGCACTTTCTACCGTACAAAGCTTCGAAAGGCGCAGCCTTAATGCTTGTATGATAGCTATTGTTATAGGAGAACTCGATTAATGGCAGGTGGTTATCCCAACTACCACCTAAGTCAATCACACATGCACGAAGCATGTCTTCCAAAGTTTGGATGGTACGCTCACTCTGCCCGTCCGTCTGAGGATGGTAAGCCGTACTGAAAATTAAGCGCGTGCCCAAAGACTGTTGGAAATTTTTCCAAAAATGTGATGTGTATCTGGTATCTCTGTCAGAGATAATGGACACTGGTACGCCATGCAGAGATACAATCTAATCAACGTATAATTGGGCTAACATGTCGGAGCTATAAGTCTCCTTAATGGGTAGGAAATGTGCTGACTTAGTCAGTCTATCTACTATCACCCATATATTTTATTTAGGTACAATGCGAAGCGCATGCATTGAACGAAGCTTGGGTTTTGAGATGTTTTTGATGATGTATTGTTTCTTGGTAAAAGCTATGGATTTTATGATGAATTTATTGGATCACATGTATTTCTTGTACCTTAAATGATGGTAGACTAGTTGATGTTTTAAGTCAATATGTTGTGTTCAGTTGCAGTTGCATCTTTTAGTAGTAGCTCGGTTTTGGGATACAAATGATTAATGTTACCAATGTAGTCAAAAGTGCATCAATGGTGCGTGCTTGCTTAGGCAGCCATAGAGGCTGTCCATCCAGGGTGCCACATAGGCACCTTGAACACACACAAGGTGAGCTACTTGTGTGTGAAGTGGAGATATGAAGTGGAAAAACAGGAATGCATAAATCTTGAAAAGGAAAAAGGTTAGATATTTATTATCTTCTGTTCGCTTATTTGGTGGATCTTCAAATTATAGTTGGATATATATATATATATATATATCTAAGTGCCCACTAAAATGAGAACCACCTCGAGTTGTAAGAACCGTGAGAACTACTTGATCCGGGGCGAGGTGGACCAAATTTTTTTTTCATAAACGTAGATGCGTGTATTATAAACACATTTGTAAAAAAAATTCAAAAAAAATGTCGTGTATGTAGTTTTGAGCACCACAAGTTTGTGTTTACGGTTACCGTAAATTTTCTGGTTTAATTTACGGTACCCGTAAACACAAACTTGTGGTGCTCAAAACTACACACACGACATTTTTTTTTGAATTTTTTTTACAAATGTGTTTATAATACACACATCTACGTCTATGAAAAAAAAATTTGGTCCACCTCGCCCCGTATGGTGTAGTTCTCACGGTTCTTACAACTCGAGGCTGTTCTCATTTTAGCGGTCCCCTATATATATATATATATATATATATATATATATATATATATATATATATATATATATATATATATATATATATATATATATATATATATATATATATATATATATATATATATATATATAGTCCCAGGCTGAAAAGGCAATTTTAGATATGGAAAAGAAATGCGACCAAAAGCTTTCAGAATGCAAAGAGGAATCAAAGTAGCAACTGATGCAGTTAAAGGGAGAACACGTTGTTTTACTATGTATTGTTAATATATTGTGTTTAAAGCGGATTAATGGTAATATATTGTGTTTAGCCTGATGAAAGGTATGTCATTTTCCTTTTGATTTTGTTGTTTTCTTATTCGAATCTTATTCATCAATTAACCGCTCGAGGTTTAATTTCATTATAACCGCTCGAAACCTTAACAAGAAGATTGTGTTCAACTACGATCCGGTATTTGCACAGCCGATGCATCAGCTGTTTTTGATGATGTTTGGGAATGACGTTTCGAAAGGAATACTTGCACAGCCGATTCATCAGCTTATTTCGAAAAGAATTGTGTCAGTGACATTCAAGCAAATATGGAAAGGATATCAAAGCTATTGCACGAGGTAACATAACAGGAAAATAAAGTTTTGAAATTTACTGTGAGGGCAGGGTTTTTAAGTGCAACGTAATTCATAATGTTATTATCTTTGTTGATCCTTGCAGTTACTTATGCTTGTGACATTCTTAAATCCTGTAAGCTTCTGTTTGAATTTACAACTCTACGTCTTTTACATATGCTAATTTCTGAATATTAAATGATTAAACTACCATTTGGAATTTAGTGATACAGAAAATTGGCTATGACAATGCTGTAGTCGTTGCCAAAGAGGAGCAAAGACAGTCCGGAGGTTCGGAAATGCAGTCAGAGAAGGTGGATGAGTGTGAGCCGATGGTGAAGGAGGAGAAGAGTTCGAGGGAGGAGTTGGCAGTGGAGCAGTCGCATCAGTTGTTTTTTATGATGTTTGGGAATGAAGTTTCGAAAGGAATACTTGCACAGCCGATGCATCAGCTTCTTTCGAAAAGAATAATGTGAGTGACATTCAAGCAAATAGGGAAAGGATATCAAAGCTATTGCACGAGGTAACATAACATGAAAATAAAGTTTGAAATTTACTGTGAGGGCAGGGTTTTTAAGTGCAAGGTAATTCATAATGTTAATATCTTTGTTGATCCTTGCAGTCACTTATGCTTGTGACATTCTTAAATCCTGTAAGCTTTTGTTTGAATTTACAACTCTACGTCTTTTACATATACTAATTTCTGAATATTAACTGATTAAACTACCATTTGGAATTTAGTGATACAGAAAATTGGCTATGACACTGCTGCAGGCATTGCCAAAGAGGAGCAAAGATAGTCCGGAGGTTCGGAAATGCAGTCGGAGAAGGTGGATGAGTGTGAGCCGATGGTGAAGTAGGAGAAGAGTTCGGGGAGGAGTTGGCAGTGGAGCAGTCGCATCAACTGTTTTTTATTATGTTTGGGAATGAAGTTTCGAAAGGAATACTTACACACTGGAGTAATAAGCGGATTAGGTATGGCAATTGGTTACCTAATGCAATTCAATTATATGTATTGTTTCGTATGCGTGTTATAGTTTTGTAGTGCATGGATTGATGTGTGGCTTTATTGGATATGTCTGTAATTCACTTAAAAATTTATATTTTATTTTGGATTTGTTACAGGTAGTCAAAGTTGTTAGCAGAGACTGCATCATTGTTGTTGATGATTCTCTTCCGTTTGGTAGTTCAGCAGCTGAGAGACTTGTTAATCTCTCGAGTATCAGGTGTCCCAAACTGGGAAATCCAAGAAGAGACGAAAAACCTGCTCTGTATGCTCATGAAGCAAGAGGAAACAGTGGTTGAAACCCATTGTTGGGTTTATTGGGTTAAGACGGTATTTTGTGGAGAAAACAGTGGTTGAAACCCACTGTTGGGTTAAAACCGTTGTTTGAAACCACTGTTCGGCCAAAACAGTGTTTTGTGGAGAAAACGGTGGTTGAAACCACTGTTGGGTTAAAACCAATAGTGGTTACAACCTCTGTTTTCTCCACAAAACACTGTTTTAACCCAATAAAATATTACCCAACAGTGGTTTTGTCACACCCCCAAAATACCACCTAGGGGATGTCCCTGTTAGGCGTGTGACGTACCAACAACGAGCCACTAATTACATTGAACCCATACAAGTTTATAAATCAAATCCTCAATTATTCATGAAAATCACCATCAACAAGTTTAAACGAAAACCAACATGTTAAGAGTAAGCAAATAGTAAACCAAAGTTAAACTGTTTCAAAGCCAATGTATAAATCAATAAGTCAATCACATGAAATCCCTCCAGTCGACCCATGACTACTCCAGCTACTCAAGACAGCAAGTTCCAAATCCAAGACATCTAACGACCTGCGAGCATGCACCAAGTGTATCAGACAATGCTGGTGAGTTCATAGTTTTACGAATACAAGACGGCTTATGATTTACATTGCCCTTTCTCCAATGCTCCTATCAAAGCATTGGTCATGACTAGGTCATTAGTTCAACACCCGTCCTCCCAGGTATGGGGTGAGGTTGCCAAACCTAAGTAGCGCTACTAACTAATACCATGTTACCTCTCAAGTAACCAAACAACACGGAGGGACTTTAAAGGTGATAGGAAGAGTATATTATCCAACATTACCGATTTACAACAAGACGTATTCCTCTCCGGAATACCCAAACAAGTTACCTAAAACCTATCCCGCCCAGGGATACCCAAAGACTGCCCCAACCACCGGGACGCATGCTCAAGAGAGATAAACTCACCTTAGTTTTGCTCGGTAAGATTAGTTACTTGTTTTATCGTTGGACACTCCAAACCCTAATATGGTTCCAATGATAGTTGGTTTCGTTTACATAGACTTCTCTTATTCATTGTGTATTTTCCACATGTGATAGGCAATTATGGCACACATTAACATACAAGATATAATGAGTATTCGGTTTATATGTATTTTCACAATACAAATCCATATATCATACTAACTCACATAAATAGCCAACATCTCATACACATAAATATGCACGTAGTAATAATATTTCATAACACTTTATACTCACTTTGGTTATCAAAATCCTAGATCGAAACCACATAACGCCCGATATGACTCGGCAGCCCGTGTTTAAACCCACATCAATACTAACCAAAAATACCTAACCCGCTCCCCTATCATTATGCGCAGCCCACTGGTCATCAGCCCAAACGCCTTTGTTATATGTGTGGCCCTATTGTGTACAGTTCACCCAAAGACGGCCCATCCGAAGTGTGTATTTGACTCCGAATGTGCGACTCCGGGTTTGTGCAGCCCATTATAAGTGTTCGGCCCAAGGTGTATGAGGCCCAAGGCCGAAGTGCAATCATATCAGTTTCCATGTTTGTTACAAGATTTGGAACATGAAATTCAATTATATGCTATATGAGTGTGCAATAAAAATGTGTGGTTGACTAAGTCATCCCTTTTCAATCCCCAAGTAACCGTCCCACTATCTCAATCCCTTCAAGCACTTGATCAAATGATTACAATTAGATTTTTTAACAACCTATTAATGTTTCACGTGACCTTACTCATGTTCTGACATCTTGTGCATGACATTAATTCACTTATTATATAGATCATACATATATACCTTCCCTTATCCGATCAATCCATTACCCATTCATATGCCACAACCCCTAAATCAAGTTCTAACAGTTTCTTGACCCAACAATCATCAATATCATCACACAACTATGTTTCAGTTTTTCAACAATATAATATCCCATAAACTAAAACATATAATTATAATATCCCCACCCATTCTAAAACATATTATAATTATCACTGGGTTGTGTACGAATACATAATGTTAAACTACACCACTTGCTTTGCAATTGAACTCCCAACCCATAACCCGCAACATACTTCGTAAATATGTATATAGCATACAACTCTAAGCATCACTTAACATGCAAACATACCCAATCACCAGTTAACGTACAAGTACTTTGTTAATCAAAATTATACAAGAACACCAAAATCAAAAGTTATGTAGATATATGTTTACTAACCAATGACTTGATCTACAAGATGATGTTCTCGAAGGAGGGGAGAAAGAAGCCTCCTGCCGCACGCACACTAGGGTCGAATAGGGTTTGAGATTATATGATTCTGCCGCACGCACACTAGGGTCGAATAGGGTTTGAGATTATATGATTTGTTAACATATAAATACACGTACCATTTATTTATGTGCGTGTGTATTTGCTTAGCCCTAACTAGCCGGCCCACAACAACTATACTCGGCCCACCATCAAGGTAAAGGTAACAGGCCCCCTACCAAATCTTGTTTGGGCTTACTTATTTGCGGTACAACTATAATGAATTTGTGAGTGCTTGATTAGGAGATATCCCATCTAAATTATTTACGTGAACATGCCAATATGGACTCAAGATAGCTGGCCCATCCTCTAATCCTTGATTGGGCCTAAGATTAATGTGTGTGTATGTGAGCCGAAAGGTTTATAACAAGTGCGGCCCAATTGTACTCTAAGTGTGTGTGCATTAACCACTTAGAGTAGCCCAACAACCCACTCAAACAAACACAATTACGTTTACGTTTAATCATAAAATAAAACGTTTAACCAATTTAACATGGAAGGAAGCGTTGGAGAGGGATAATGAGAAGTTACGATCATGAAATAAAATGTTACTTAACCTTAGGAGTTCGGGTTGTCACATCATCCCCAACTTGAAAGAAATTTCATCCCAAAATTTGACAAGTAAGCACAAAGAAGTGAAGTGATAAATCAAGATTGTTGCAGGTTTTCCTCAGGTGCCACATCGTCCCCAACTTGAAATGGAATTTCGTCCCGAAATTCACCAGTAGTACCAGAATTAGATTGATCATTAGGAAAAAGTTTAGGATACTTGAGCTTCATCAGACAACCACTGCCTTACATCCGAAACATTAATGACATCGCGTGCGTTACCCGATTCGTCGGGTAACTCGAGTTTGTAGGTTACGCTACCGATTCCTCCCAGACTGTTGAATGGTCCATCGTGATGTCAGTTAAGCTTGCCATGCTTCCCAAGCATCGCACACCCTCCCAGGGTGAGACTTTCAACACGATACGGTCGCCTACAGCGATCTTCCAGCGTTTCCCAAGTTTATCAGCTTTCCTGACGGTCACGCGTTGCCGCCAATCGACTCCCGATCCAAACAACCTTCCTAAGAGTTTCGAGTACCAGTCCTAGACCAGTAATTAAGTTGTCCACCATCTCAGTCTAACAAGAAGGTTGACATTATTGTCTATGTAACGCCTCAACAGAGCTGTCTGGCTACTAAGATGATAACTGCCGCAGTAGTACTCAACCATAGGTAAAAGTGCTTCCAATTTTCACCAAAGCCAGTCACACACATGCTCGCAGCATATCTTCGAGTGCCAGGAGAGCTCGTTTTCTCTGATCATTTGCCCAACGGCGATAAGCAATGCTCTGGTCCTGACGTGAGCCAAGGGTGTTGTGTATTACCTGACATAAATCATGCATAGATCAAATTCAGATGTAACATGAGTTAGCACCTCGTACCTAAAAGCCGCCTCTCTCAGAGGAACATTCACAACTGTGAAGACTCATCAGTTTTCTTGATTGCAAGAAAGTGTGCTAGTAACTTGAGTCCATCAATGATCACCCAGGTGATAATGTTTCCGTTTCGAGTTGTAAGTAGACTATTGACAAAATCAATGGCAGTATGTTCTCGTTTCCATACATGTGTTTCTGGGTGCTAATATCCCACCTTGACTTTCCCACATGTCAGACTTCGTTCCCACGCGTGGCTATGTGGGCCTTCATGCCCGGTCACCCGTACATGGTCTTCAGCTTTAATACATCCTATCAAAACTTAGATGAATAGGATATCGAAGCCCGTGCGCTCCGCCTGCACCAGTCCCCTAAGGTTGTTGTATAGTGAGGTCCATATTCGTTCCATGAAGTAGCAAATATCGTCCGACCTGCCAAAGGTTGCTTCCCCAGGCCCCGCATGGGTCAATCTTGAGAACTCTCTTCCTTCAGTTCTTCAATTTAAACAAGGCGAGTCTGATCAGGTATGTTAAAGTTGATAGCGAGCTGCAAAGCTCGTGCACGTCCTGGTTTCACGGTCGTATTCATTCAAGAGTTCCACCCAGCGTTGCCATCACATGTTTAGCTCACTTGAAACAAGGGTACACGAGAGGCCCTTGTGATCGGTCTAAGTGGTGCATTCGGTACCGTCCAAGTAATGCCTCCAATTTAAATCCATAGACTACGGATTCCACCACAGGTCGTGACTCGTGCAGTTCTTCCTGTAAGTCTACCACGTGGGCCATCTCCTTATCATGTTGCAACAATGTGTAACTGGGACTCTGATTCTAACCATCATAGTATACCGCCAGATCATCGGTACCCTCGGATAGAAGTGATGCTCTGTGCGTTGCAGGGTTGGGTTTCAAAAGCTGGAAAGATGTTCCCCTGTTTTATTTCCCATGGGTTCACAACTCCCCGCTGTGCAAAGGAGGTTGAAGTTACGTAATCTTCGAAAATCCCATGATGAACCTGCGATTGTATCCAGCAAACCCAAGGGATTGCTGTATCCCAGAAGGAATCTGAAATTGCATAAGGTCAATCTGAAATTCCACCTGACGATGTGGAGGTAAACCAGGTAACTCTTCAGAAAACACGTCAGAAAATTCATGAACAACTGGAAGATCCTCGATCTTCCTTTCTTCAGGTTGCGAATCGGTGACGAGAGCTAGTATAGCAGGGTAGCCCTTCCGTAGACACTTCTGGGCTTTCATGGCTGAGATGATGCCAACCATGGCACCATTACGATGATCTTGAACTGATAAGGATTCCCCACTAGGGAGAGGGATACGCATGATTTTCTCTTTACAGAGAATTTCCGCTTAACGCATAGATAACCAAATCCATGTCAACGACCACGTCCAAACTTACAAGAGTATCGGGAGGTAGGTCAATGTCGAACACTTGACCCATGAGATCAAGTTTACAACCAAAAAGAACATGAGAAGCTTCTATCGATTTACTATTAGTTAATTCTACTACATGCTTATTTACGAGAGGGGTGGGAGCCAGTCCTAACTGACGACTGAACCCCAAAGACACATAACTCCAATCGGAACTAGAGTAGAATAAAACAGAAGCAAAAGATCATTCAAAAAAGACGTACCGGTCTCAACATTGCCATCATTGCGAGCTTCCCCACGCCAATAGTAAATACTCTTCCACGTGCCCCGTTCCCACCATTGTTCCCATTGTTGTTATCCCAGTATTCTTGTTGTTGCCAGCATTCTAATTAAGATGAGGGCAATCCCTCTTAAAATGACCCTCATCACCACACTGAAAGCACCCATTTCAATTTCCCTGATTCTGTTGAAGCTGCTGCCTCTCCGATTGCTGTGGCTGCTGTTGCGGCTGCTTTGGGAGCCAGACCCTACAATCTTTAGCCATATGACCCACCTTATTGCACCTATGACATACACGGGTGCATGGCCCGCGATGGTGGAACATACACTTATCACACTTTGGTAGCTTTCCCGCGTAAGAACCCTGATTTGAAGTGTTGCTCTGATTCTGGTTCACAGAAGACGAGTGGCTAAAACTGCGGTGGATGCTGTTGTCTACCCTTTTCTGAGATTGGTTGGCACTGGTTGCTTTGTCAGCATCGTTCCATTTTCGTTTGTTATCACTAGCAGGTGTGGTAACGGTAGCAGCAGGGGTAGTAGCAGAAACACGAGGCGGTAGCGATCCACGCTCCACCTCCTGTCAGTGATCTTGTGAGCTACATGTTGATTGTGTTGATTTGCTTCTTGATGATTGATGATTTGTGTTAAGTGATGTTAGACATCATATGAAACCTACTAGATTGTGATTAAACTAATGATCTGGTAAGTTAAGGTGATGATCTTGTGAAAGACCAAGATCATCATACTTTATGTTTTGCATAAACTTGAAGATAAGAATGATTTAGAGTATGATGATGGCTGATACATGTCAAAAGTCTTGTAAATAGATGATTACAAAATAATTTTCTCATGAAACCAAGTTTATTTTCAAGATTTACAAAGTCATGGTTTCTAAGTAAACTAATCATATTTTCAGTATTTAAACAAGTCTAGAAACATGTTTGTAACAAGAAAAATACAAAAGAAATATTTTTAGAAAAATCATCTTACAAGTTGTAAATAACTAAATCTTACAAGAATGTGATTTAGAAACAAATAAATATGCTTTTAAGGATAACTAAACCTACTAAATAACATGGTAAGTTACTACAAGTTTTTACAAAAACTTCAAGTTCATGATGTAGTATAATTTACTTGATTTGGGCACTCGGTAAGTGTTGAATGAGCTGTTGATTGTTGTTAATTGGTTTTGATTATTGAAAAGAAAATAAACATATGTTTTGAAAACATGGGAAACCTCCACTTTTAGGGGAAACTATGTCAAAATTTCTATAAAATTTTGACACTTAGAAAATATAAGTTTTGGTGAAACTTATTCCCTAAAAATTCACCTAAAAATATTTACCAAGGTTTCCCTAATTTTTGTGTAAATTTCAAATTAAGCTATGATGATTTCGTTAAGATAAAAAGTGATATTAAGTATGTATATTTTGAGGAAAAATATATATATTTATTGGTCACCGAATTTTGTGCTAAGTGTATGTAATATGTATTGTATGTTATAGTGTTTTAGGACTTGAAAATACACTAAATACTCCCAAGGAGTAGAAATACAAAAATACAAAAATACACATACAACATGCTTAGACAAATACAAGAACATATGTTTATGAAAATATATTTCTTAAAAGATTATGTAACTTGGACAAGTTACGAACTTAAAATGTCTTTTTGGACGAAAATATATAACTAGAGTGAAAAAGATACAAGATACTTATATTTATTTATAGGAAAATAATATAAGTAAGAGACATAGTTAAAATATGAATTATTTTTAACAACAAGGAACACATACATAAAAGATGGTGACTTGTACTTGTGCGATACAAGTCTAGTGACTAACGTTAATAAAACACGTATAGGTCACGACGCTATATAAGCAAACCCGGTGAAGTTTACGGCGCAGGAAACGCAAAGTTGTGAGTTCATGTCCCCACTTTTAAACTTTTATATGCTTTCTAAACATGGGGAAAATACATGTGTTATGGTATGTGGAATACAAAAACTAAGGAATGATACTTTAGATCATGTCACGAATAGGGTACCATAAGCACCATTAATCAGTTACATACCAAGACCGCGGAACAAAAGGTTAGATCTAATGGGTTTCAGGCAGCCACACTCTTGGTCATACTAGTACCAAGCAGTGCTTTTGTGTCTCTAGTCGTGAATCGACAGTGGTGGATTCGACAGCTAAAAATTCCTATGGTTTGGATGCTTCCTATGTCGTGTCACATGTTAATGGCCTTGCAAACCATTAGCGATCTCGATTTCCTTATATTTACAGAAATACTTGTTTCATACAAATTACATACCATGTTGTCATTCAAGTATACAAACGTTCAATACAAAAACTGCATGAATTCACGCCAACATTATGTTGACGATTTTCTAAAAACTCACATGTATTTCAGGTAACTAAAATGGATGTGCGCGCGGTCTTACTCTTGCTCTTGGATGTTGTTTATGTTTTTAGCTATGTGTGTCAAGACTCCTATGCCGTTTTGCTGGGTTTGGTTGTTATGTCACACCCGTGTGGTGATATAAGGACCAAAACCTTTATGTTCATCTATTAAATAAAGTTATAAACTTTTCAGACAATATGTTGTCTTATGATGTAAACACTTAACCTATGTTTTTAATTACGTAATGTTATTGGCATTTGGAGTTATTTTTTTACGAGCATGTAGTATGTTTACCATTCGTATGCAATGAGAACCTTTCAAGATCACACCTCATGCTTCCGCCTTAGAAAGGGGTGTGACAGATTGGTATTAGAGCTGCGATTGTAGTGAACCAGGATTCCTTTCGAGTCTAGACTACAATCTTTAGGATCCTCTCACGAAAACAATTTTTTTCAAAAGTTTTCATTGCATAAAATGTTCTGCGACATCCACTACCTGAAACTATTTTCAAGGAGTCAAGTAAGGACACTACGAAACTTAGGGTGCACTGGAGTAGCACTTGTCTTTGACTAGAAATTACTTGCAACTACGTGTAATAATTGATATATACATATACTAGAAAGAGAATATCTCAGGTATACGTGTCCTCGCCTGAAAGCAGTGGCCTGTCTGAAGGAAGTGATCCGATGATGAGACGAACTGTGCGGACTGTGCAACGAATTACGTAATTATGGATGCATACATAATTATGGAATTCAGTGCACAGAAACCACAGCAAGTCTTGTCACGTATCAAAAGAGATTCCTTCAACACAAGAGAAGGTCAAACGTGAACACCCTTCCCCCAGCCTATTAAATACTCTCTTGGAGTAATGATTTAGGGTATAAAGACAAAAACCGCCATGTGAAGAAATATATTTTGTCCTTTACAAATATTAAACTTGTACTTTGGGGAGGTGTAACCCTTATACATTTTGTTTACCTCACAAACAATGATGTAACAAGTTGCCCTGATATGTGTAAAGACACGGTGAATATCTTATGACACACCAGTATTTAACCATTTATGCATGCTTGTTGCTATATAAATTGGTTTATACGTTTGGCGGTTTGTTTGATGTCACTTATGTGGTATATGCCTGTGTATATGTACTACTACTGTCTCGTATGACGATATCAAACAAATGTCTAACCCTGATTGCGTTGGGTTCTGTCAGAACATGGCACCTAGGAGAGAGGTGAACAATCAGGATTCTGATCAACCCCCTCCTCCTCTTCTACCGAGGAGTGCTGAAGAACTAAACGCTCTACTGGAAGAAATGATCTCCGCAGCCATCGCTCACTACAATGCGAACCGCACCAAACAAAGTGGAGGACCAAGCAATGCTAGACGTAATGGACAGGGAGATACATCTGGAGGAAACACAGCTCAAGGCTGCACCTTCAAGCAGTTTCTCGACTGCAAACCACTGAACTATGATGGCACTGGAGGTGCAGTTGCTTTTGTACGCTGGACGGAAAAGACGGATTCCACTATCCGTATGAGCAAGTGTACCGCGGACCAGCAAGTCACTTTTGTTACGGGGTTGTTTGTTGATGAAGCTTTAACTTGGTGGAATTTGCAAGTCCAGACTCTGGGTGATGATGCTGCGTATGGGATGACTTGGGATGAGCTAAAGGAGAGAATGAGAGAAAAGTATTGCTCTCGTGTTGAACTCCAAAGGTTGGAGACTGAGTTCTGGCACTTGACCATGGAAGGTGCTGACATTACTGGTTATACCCGAAGGTTCCACAATTTGTCAAGAGTGATCCCCTATATGGTGACTCCCGAATTTAAGCGCGTTGAATGATACATCTGGGGATTGGCTCCAGAGTTTCGCAGCATGGTAACTTCGGCTAAACCTGAAACGATCACTCAGGCTGTAACTCTGGCTGTCAGCCTTCCTAAAGATATGGTCCGAATGAACAAGTTATCGCTAAACCCTACTGAGAAGACCGAGACGCATGCTGAGTCGTCCGGTGTAACAACCCTCAGTAAAACCGACACTCTCGAATATTTCCGACACCCTAGTATATGTTAAAATATCCCAATATATCTTTAAATACTCCCCATATGTGGAAACCGAGCCCGAAATATAGTATAACATTTAAAATAAAATTTAAAATTTGTTTATTAAGTTCAGGCGGGCCGCGTAGGACCCACCCCAACCTTCACGCGGGCGGTATCAAGGCTCAAAACTGACTTCGTTGATTTCTTAAGTTAAGGCGGGCCACGTAAGATCTCGTTTAAGCTAACGCGGGCCGCGTGAGATCAATATAGTGGCGCAGCCCGATGATGACACGTGTCATCATCGTGTCAAGCCTAGTGGTGATCCGGATGAGCTACGCGTTGACCCAGCTTTGACGCGGGCCACGTAAGCCCAGACCATATGTTACGCGGGCCGCGTGAGACCCAGATTCAGCAACTATATAAGGAGGCCTCGGGATTTCATTTCAGTCGCTCATTTCTTTTCTTTCTAAACGAATTCTGAAGTAGTAGAAGTAATATGCGGGTATTATATCCCCCTAATTAGCGAGGTTCTGCCCCGTTGTAAGTATTGTAACCCCAGATTCGTAATAGATACGCTGCCTGATTGATTTAGGGTTCCATAAAAACTGCCGTGGTTCTGCCCGACGTAGTTGTTGGAATGCCGTCTCGGGGAGGGTATCATTAATATTTTCAAAGGGTTATGATACTAACCTATGTACATTTGTGTAAACTATAGATTATTCCCAGGAAACCTTTACGCGAAGTCTAAGATAGCAATGTGAGTTTATCCTCTTTTTGTTAACCTTTTCGTAATATTTTACAAAACCTTAAATGTTTTACAATGTGATTAAGCGGTGATTGAGTCTTTGTAGTTCTTCAATACTGCCGGTATGTTGGGGTTTTGTATACAAAATTTACTACCTTGTGACTAGTAAGTCGTGGATGACAGTACGTTACCATTGGACAAAGAGTTAGCCAATGTGTAATATGACCCACAAGTCAAGATTGACAGTACTGAATGAGTAATTGTGTAGAAATAAACAATGTGATCGCTCTCAATACTGTTTTAATTGATAAAATGTTTCTTGATTAAACTGGGATTCACTCACCAGTATTTCCCGCTGACAAATGTTTTTAAAACGCGTTTCAGGTAACACAATGTGACAGCCAATTAGTAAAAAGCCAGCTGGAGAGCACTAAAGGTTTGGGAAAAATGTGGCTATAAAAGTTAACTAAAAGACCATGTTTTAAATTCAATAAAATAGGGTTTATCCCTATAAACGTATTGTAATAAGAAACTTGGGTTTTGCCCATGTGATTATTAATATTAAATATGGTGGTTTTACTCTGATAAACATTTCCTAACTACGGTCCTGATGTAATTCCGCTGCCAAATTAACACAACTGATACCACCGAAACTCTGAGTTCGCGTCCGCCCGTTCCCGGGACAGATAAGGGATCAGGGGTTGCGACAGAAGGTGGTATCAGAGCCTAGCCACTGGTCTAAGCCAAAGAAGTGTCCTGCTGACACTTAATTTCTAAAGTTTGTGTTAGGAAATAAATTATGGAAATACGTACATAACTGTATTTATTTGTTATGTGTCATTTGAGTAATTGTTAGTTTACAGTATGAGTGATCAAGGACCCTCAGACATGTGTCGTCAGTTGTCTGAATCACCTAGGAGTGAAGGTACCTCCTCACAGCCTGCCCTTTCTAGGTATTCTGCTGATCAGGAAGAAGGGATGTTTGCCTTTAAAGCTCAGTCGGAGGAGCCATTCCCTCATAAAAAGAGAGGATGGTTCAGTAAGGAAGCGTTTGCGCGTAGGAAAAGAATGCGAAAGTTGCAACAGTAAAGAGTTCTAGCGGCTGCTAAGCGAAAGACAGATGCCCATACACAGGATATGCTTAATAGAAGCCTAGCCAATTTCCATATCCTAGCCACAACTACTGCTGACCCAAGTCTGGAACAACTAGTAGCCCCACAACCACTAATCTCAGACCAACCCATGGAGATAGAAAACCCTGAAAACCAAGTGGAGATGCATGACTTCAACCTAGAGGAAATCCCTAGGATACCTGCACCAAATCCCCTAGACCCAAATTACGACCCCTGGTGGGACGATAATAGGGATTTTGTGCAACGTTACCCTATCCATGAAGACACACCCATAGGAGTCTACCTAGGTATGGACCCTTTAGATCCCTATTAACAAGATGATTATATTAGGGAGATCTTAGAAGATCCTTACCGATTTCAGCCACTTTCACCCCCATATCAGGAACCCGCACCCCAGATTCCGAACCCAGTCCTAGAACCTGCACCCCCAATTAGTGCAGAAAACGTGCAAGAACTTAGGACCTTTGGTGAGGAAATTCTAGAAAGCAGTGAGAGAATGCGACAGGTGGGAGAGCGTCTCGTATGGAAATACGATGAGCGCAATATGGATTTTTGGATAAATCCATATCCATAGATGTGATGGAGGAGATGGTAATAGTGATAATAATATAATATAATAAAATAAAATAAAATATGTGTGTACGGATGCCTATTAATATTAGTGTAATTTTCTTTCTGTTGGTATTGTAATCCTTATTTCAGTACTAGTGTGTAATAGACGCATAGTATATGAAAATAGAGTATAAGTCACAATGATCGACGTTTTTGGCTAGATTGCGTGTCATTAACTATATTAAATATTATCTTGTGATATTAATATGGGATAAATGTTTAAAATTCAGATGGCCGATGAAGGAAATCAAGGAAATCTGAATAATGATAACCAGAGTAACATTAACGTGGTTAATGAGAATCCGAGCATTAGGATTGGCAATGGGCCGGGCTTGGGCCGGGTATTGGTAATCCCAAGCCCGTACCCGGTTGTAATTCTTTGTCCCATACCCGGCCCGTTACCCGTCGGGTATCGGGCATGCCCGCGGGTATCGGGTATACCCGTTAATTTCATAAAAATACCCGTTGGGACAAATATACAATTTTTTACTTTGATGTTTATATAATTTACTATTTTAATAACTATAACAAATGAAAATATGGTTAATAACTTACATATCATATTCAAACCACATATATCAAACTAAATCAAAACGATTACTTAATTAAGTAATTGTATCAGAACCACCTAATTGCATAAACATCCACATAATAAAGGGTGATAGTTTCCATATCCAATATACATGCTTAAAAATAAGTTATTTGTTCACTAAGCACTTGCCAAATACATATTCACATATGACTATAGAGAAGGTAATAAGTACATGTACTAAGTTTATATACATGAAAATTTATAATATGATACTTTCGGGTAAATGGGCCGGGTATCGGGCGGGTATCACTAAATCCCATACCCGTACCCGTACCCGATTTTTTTCTTTTTTAAAGCCCGTACCGGGCCCATACCCATTGGGCTTCGGGTATACCCGGCCCGTATGTTTCGGGTTTCGGGTATACCCGTCGGGCTTGGGCTTTTTTGCCATCCCTACCGAGCATCAATAACAATGGGAACCAAATGGATAATAGTGTTGTTCAACATAAAGTGGCACAAGGAATCATAGATGCAATGCCATTTATTATTCAAACTATTCAAGAAGCGAATAATAAAAGTAATCATAGCAGTAAGCGACCCATCGAACCCGAAAACAGCGTGAACAATGGACCTGTACTTCAATTGCCCATTCCCAAAAGGAGAAGAACCGTGTCTTACGGTTGTTCTTATAAAGAATTCTGGTCTTGTAAACCAATGGAATTCTCGGGCAACGAAGGGGCCATTGCAACCCTACGCTGGATAGAGAAAACTGAGGCAGTCTTAAGAATAAGCAAGTGTGCTAAAGAAGATAAGATATTGTTTGCCTCTAATCTATTTAAGAATTCAGCACTAGAATGGTGGAACATTATCCTCCAATTAAGAGGAAGTGATAAAGCCTACAATATGGAATGAGAAGAATTTAAAAACAAGGTAGAAAGGAAATTCTGCCCACCCAACGAGAAGGAATAGATAGCAAACAAATTCTTAAACCTAAGTATGACTGGTGTGGATAGTAAGGGATACACTAAAATATTCTTCGAATATGCTAGAATAGTGCCAACTCTTGCTTCACCAGAACTAGTGTTAATCTCCCGTTATATCTGGGGATTAATTAAAGAGATTAGACACGTAGTCAAGGCAGCTAGACCTCAAACCATAGAAGAAGCTGTAGAACTAGCAAATACCTTGACAGATGAATTAGTCCATACCCGAGAGGAAGATCAAAGGAGGAACCTAACCTAGAAGCTCACACAAGAATTTCGTTCTGGAAATTCTAACCGTGGGAAGAATATAGGTTCTACCTCTGCACCTTACTGTAAGAATTGCAAAAGAAAGATTCAGGAAGATGCTCCATATACTGTAACTTTTGCAAAATTTCGGGACACAAGGAAGAAAACTGTAGGAAGAAAGCTAATAACATGATATGTTACAACTGCGGAGAACAAGGTCATATCAAGCTTAATTGCCCGAAATTAGCTCCGGCTACAAACAACAAGAATACTCAAAATGCTAGAGCCCGAAATAGTTAATGACATCTGGAATCATCTTGGCTTCATCTGCAGTAAAACTGACACTCTCGAATATTTCCAACACCCTAGTATATGTTAAAATATCCCAATATATCTTTAAATACTCCCCGTATGTGAAAACCGAGCCCGAAATACAGTATAACATCTAAAATAAAATTTATAATTTGTTTATTAAGTTGAGGCGGGCCGCGTAGGACCCACCCCAACCTTCACGCGGGCGGTATCAAGGCTCAAAACTGACTTCGTTGATTTCTTAAGTTAAGGTGGGCCGCGTAAGATTTCGTTTAAGCTAACGCGGGCCGCGTGAGATCAATATAGTGGCGCAGCCCGGTGATGACACGTGTCATCATCGTGTCAAGCCTAGTGGTGATTCGGACGAGCTACGCGTTGACCCAGCTTTGACGCGGGCCGCGTAAGCCCAGCCCATATGTTACGCGGGCCGCGTGAGACCCATATTCAGCAACTATATAAGGAGGCCTCGGGATTTCATTTCAGTCGCTCATTTCTTTTCTTTCTAAACGAATTCTGAAGTAGTAGAAGTAATATGCGGGTATTATATCCCCCTAATTAGCGAGGTTCTGCCCCGTTGTAAGTATTGTAACCCCAGTTTCGTAATAGATACGCTGCCTGATTGATTTAGGGTTCCGTAACAACTATCGTGGTTCTGCCCGACGTAGTTGTTGGAATGCCGTCTCGGGGAGGGTATCATTAATATTTTCAAAGGGTTATGATACTAACCTATGTACATTTGTGTAAACTATAGATTATTCCCAGGAAACCCTTACGCGAAGTCTAAGATAGCAATGTGAGTTTATCCTCTTTTTGTTAACATTTTCGTAATATTTTACAAAACCTTAAATGTTTTACAATGTGATTAAGCGGTGATTGAGTCTTTGTAGTTCTTCAATTACTGCCGGTATGTTGGGGTTTTGTATACAAAATTTACTACCTTGTGAGTAGTAAGTCGTAGATGACAGTACGTTACCATTGGACAAAGAGTTCGCCAATGTGTAATATGACCCACAAGTCAGGATTGACAGTACTGAATGAGTAATTGTGTAGAAATAAACAATGTGATTGCTCTCAATACTGTTTTAATTGATAAAATGTTTTTTGATTAAATTGGGATTCACTCACCAGTATTTCCCGCTGACAAATGTTTTTAAAATGCGTTTCAGGTAACACAATGTGACAACCAATTAGTAAAAAGCCAGCTGGAGAGCACTGAAGGCTTGGGAAAAATGTGGCCATAAAATTTACCTAAAAGACGATGTTTTAAATTCAATAAAATAGGGTTTATCCCTATAAACGTATTGTAGTAAGAAACTTGGGTTTTGCCCATGTGATTATTAATATTAAATATGGTGGTTTTACTCTGATAAACATTTCCTAACTACGGTCCTGATGTAATTTCCGCTGCCAAATTAACACAACTGATACCACCGAAACTCTGAGTTCGCGTCCGCCCGTTCCCTGGACAGATAAGGGATCGGGGGTTGCGACATCCGGTGACAAGAAAAGGAAGCATGCGAGCCTGAATCAAGCGACGCGTAACAACAAGGGTTCCAAGAATAAGAAGCGCGACCCCAATCCGCCACAGGAGGCGAGAACTCTTGCAGCCATGAATGACGCTCCTGCCAGAGGATACCAGGGCACTCTGCCTATCTGCAACCAGTGCAAGCGTCATCATGAAGGAGCTTGTCGCGTTCCAAGATGCGACAAGTGTGGAAAACTGGGTCACCATACTGAGAACTGTTGGGGAAAAAGAAGGAACGGGAATGGAAACCGCAACGGTGCTGGTAATAGAAACGGTGGTGGAAATGGCAATGGCAATGGTAAGCGGAATGGTAATGGAGCTGGGCAGAACCAATGATGCTTTGGTTGTGGAAGCAAAGATCATTTCAAGAAAAAATGCCAAAGGGAGAACAATGCTCAGGCTCGAGCATTCGTGATTGGAGCAAGGAACGCACGCGAGGACCCTAATGTGGTCACCGGTACATTTCTCGTTAACAATCACTTTGCATCCATACTATTTGACACTGGTGCCGATTATAGCTTCATGTCTATGGAATTTAAACGCATGCTTGGAATAGAATCTAGAAGATTAGATATTCCTTATTCCATAGAACTAGCCAATGGTAACTTGTTGAATCGGGCGAAGTTGTTAGGGGTTGCACATTAGAACTTGGTGAGCGAAGATTTAGCATCGACCTCTTACCTATTCAATTGGGTAGCTTCGATGTAGTGGTCGGAATGGACTGGTTGTCCAAGAACAAGGCTGAAGTTATTTGTCACGAGAAAATCATTCGCATCCCTCTTGCGAATGATGAAACTCTCATCGTGCATGGAGAAAAACGAGACACGCCTCTGCGAATCATCAGTTATATCAAGGCGCAGAAGTGCTTAAGGAAAGGATGCGTTGCATTCCTGGCGCACGTTTTAGATAAGAAGGCTGAGGATCCAAAACTCGAAGATATTCCTGTGGTGAAGGAATTCCCCGATGTTTTTCCCGACGACCTGCCAGGGCTACCTCCGCAACGACAAGTCGAATTCCATATAGACTTGGTTCCAGGAGCCGCTCCTATAGCCAAGACACCCTATCGGCTTGCACCATTGATATACGTTAAAATATACATGTTTTTATACCTCAAAACACTTCCGTTTTAAGCGTTTTTGACCGAAATCGCAATGTTATGGACTAAAATCAGTAAATATACAATTTCAGGTCTTAATCGGAGCATAAAATGAAAATCTGACGAAAAACGGACACTTTCGAAGCATTTCTGATCAAACGGGCCAAAACCAAGAGTCGGACCGGACACGCACGACCGTTCGTCCATCCAAACGATCGTGCGGGATCGATAACAGGCAACTCATCCGGAGATGCACATCCGTGCAACAAACCGTTCCAGCCCAATGCCGGGAGTGAACGACCGTGCGAGCCCAAGAACGCCCGTTCCCTTTGTGACGACCCGTCCAATTAACCCAACCACTCCATTGTCGGAACAAGTGCGATCCACGTAATCAATGACGTCACCAGTATTGCACGACCGTGCGATATGTCGCATGGCCACGTGATACTCAAATTTCACCTATAAATAGCCCATTCGTGTTCAAGCAAATGGTTGGTTTTTTCTCTGATTTCCAGACGATCCAAGAGTTCCGGGACTGCTCTGATCAAGCCTAGTTCATGTCTCGAGGTCGTTTTGAAGCTGAAAGCATCCACCCCGTCAATTCAGTGCATGTTTATGGTTCGATTCCTTGTTTTTAAACATGTAGTCTAATCATTGTGCATGTTATTAGGCTGATGTATAGTATTTGTAGATAGTTATGTGTTTGTAGTAATTGAGAACTTGTTTCTTGAATAATCTTGGTACTGTAATTTGTTTTGTATGAAATCCAAGTACTTGTTTATGTTTGAATCTTCATGATTATATAAAGAATGTTTCATTGATGTTGTGTTCTTGATTATATTTGATTATATTGAGTAATGAATATGTGGTAATTTTGATGTTAACTCTTGATTATTCACTTATTTGTAAATTCTGTTTACACCATGAGACCCAACCCGGAGATTGGTATTACACAATATATGTCTTATTTTGATTAAGAGTACTTTCCTACACGTAAGGGTTCTTATGAATTATATGGTGTTGATTACATGTTCTTGTATGCGGTTAATGATCCTTGTTTAGTAGTTTTGGTCTGAAATTGCTAGCTTGGTAGATTTGTATTCAAGACTTGTAAATGTGAAATTATTTGTTATATGATCTACATAAATTCTTATCTTCGTGGCTGTATTGTGACCATCGGTATTGCTTTCTTTGATAAGTGAGGTTAGAAAACTCTTAACGGATGACTAATCTATCTTTAAAGATTCACATAAAATCAATAGCTCGCTAATGCATGATTTTAGGTAAGTTAAGATGGGACCTTCGTCTTGCTTCTCCGAAGAATTATTATGTTAGAAAATTCCGAAAGGTGACTAGCTGTCTTGCAATTGGAAAATTGATAAAGTGCTTTTGTGACATACATGATAGATAACATGCTTAGGTTATTTGTGAAATAAGATATGTGTTGTATTTATATTTTTATTTTCAGTTAATTTAGTTAAACAACAATTCAATTATTTCTTCTTTTGGTAAAATAATAACAAAGATTCAGTACTTATAATATCTTATCTCATATTTCGTGGTTCCTTGGAACGATACCTGGATCTTACCAATACTTTACTGCATATGTGACGGGATGCACTTGTCCTTTGTTGTGTGTGTTTTAATGTTAAGGTATAAACCATGTTTATAAATATAAAACTTAAAATCGTGCGTAAAAATCAACTGTATAAATAACATATGAGACGCGCGCACACCAAGTTTTTGGCGCCGTTGCCGGGGAACGACGTTTTTTTAAAAAAAAGATAAGGTGTAAATAATGGAACAATTTGAGTTATTATTTTACCATTGTATATACTGTAAATAACTGTTAATATTTGTACATTTTTGTAATTATTTATTTCTTTTTATTACTAACCTTTTATTTATTGTCTCTACTAACCATTTATTTATTTATTTATTTATTTATTCTGATTATTCTAACCAATTAACCAGCTAACTATACTAACTTACTAACTTTCTAACTTTACTAACCGTGGAGACCTGGGTTAATTCTCAGTAGTCACACACTAACTTTATTAACAATCTAACTTTTTAATTGCTGCAACTAACATTTAATTTATGCAATTTTTAATTCAGTATTTTTAATTCAACTAATGCGTTCGGATTCGAACCATTAAATTTTATTTATTTATTTATTTATTTCTGTACAGTTATTACATTACTTCAATTCAGTTATTTTATTTCTGTCATTTTATTTATTTATTTATTTATTTATTCATTCTTGTATTCATTTATTTATTTAACTGTCATTCATTCATTTATTAATACCTGTTTAATAACAAACTGCATAAGGTAGTTGTCGGGTACGCAATACTGTGAGAACCGATTACACTACCGTGCACAAAACCACAACGTTGCGAACCGTTGTACGTGGGTTGATACACGACCATGTACGACTTTTTAGTAACATTTAAAAAAAACAAAAACAGAAAAAGAAAGGACCTTGGACTAAACCAGTTGTGTATATATAGTAAATATTAATTAGAAGTATAATAATATATAGTATATATTTATATATGTATATTAGATAATTAATTTAGTACTTATATTCTGTATATATTATTATTATATTTTATTTTATTTGTATGATACTTTTTATTTTATTTTTTAATGCAGGCTAATGTCCACGCCCTCTGTTCCCGTTAAAAATGAGCTAGCCAACGAACTAGAAATTAATCTTAGAAGAAGTAGGAGGCTACGTGAAAGAGCACGTGTTGTTGCACAAAAGATTGCAGACGTAATCGATGAACCAGTAACACTGTCTGACAACGAGAGTTCGGAGGACGACAAAGGAGGAATTATGGCAGACATTGTAGCAGATGACAACCAGCCTTTAAATGAAACTGACCGTCCAGGAAGAGAAGGCTTGATACCAAGCATTAACCGACCTGAAATACAAGCACCTAGTTTTGAAATTAAATCTAGTATAATTAATATGATACAAAATTTTGTGCAGTTTGATGGTAAGGATCATGAAGATCCTGGTCGACACATTGCTTCATTTCTCGAAGTGTGTTCAACTTTCAAAATTATTGATGTTTCTGAAGACACAATTCGTTTGCGCCTTTTTCCATTCTCTTTGCGAGGCAAAGCCCGATCTTGGCTTTTGTCACTTCCAACAGGGTCCATCACAACTTGGAACGAGTTGGCAGATCTTTTCATGCAAAAATATTTCCCGCCGGAAAAGACAGTCAAGCTGAAGAACCGTATTATGACATTCAAACAGGATGAAGGAGAATCTCTACATGCAGCTTGGGAAAGGTTCACAGATCTTTTGATCGATGTTCCACATCACGGGTTTTCCAAAAGACAACTTGTGTTGAACTTTTACCAAGGACTCGGCTACAATTCACAAGAACGTTTAGATGTTTATGCAGGAGGAGATTTGGGAACAAAAACTCCCAATGAAGCTTATACAATCATTGAGAAAGCTGCGTTGAAGTCAAGTTCACGTCATGTAGGAGCACGAGGAAATGTTGTTTCAAATCCTGGAGTTCATCAAGTAGATACGTATACAGCTCTTTCAGCACAAATCGGAGCTTTGGCAGCAAAGTTTGACCAAGCTCAAAACGCTTCAAAAGTACAATCAGTACAATCTTCATGTGAGCTATGTGGAGTGTCAAACGAGCAAGGTACATGTGAGCAGGGTGTTATGTTTACAGGCCACGAAGAGGTGGACTATTTGGGCAATCCAATCAGGCCCCAAAATAACCCCTATAGTAACACGTACAATCCAGGTTGGAGAAATCATCCAAACTTTGGGTGGAAAGCCAATCCTAATAACCAAAATCCACTTGGATTCGCTCAACGCGCTCCCGCACCACAACAGTCTCAGGGGCAATCCTTTCAGCCTCAAAGTCAATTCTATCAATCCCAAAATCAATCTTTTCAGCCATCAGGGCAAACCTTTCAACCACGTTTTAATAATTCAGGTTTAGGAAACACTTCCCAGTCTCAACAGCCTCAAACCTCTCAAACCAATTCAAAATTAGAGGAAATGATGGCACAACTATTAAATAATTCCAATAATGCTAATCAATTGTCTGAAAAGCGATATCAGCAGCATGAGGAACGTTTTATGGCACAAGAAGGAGAACTGAGGAGCCAGAAGGCATAACTTCAAACCATTGAGAATCAAGTCGGCCAGTTGGCCAAGATGTTATCGGAAAGACCACAAGGTAGTCTTCCAAGTAACACAGAACCAAACCCAAGAGGGCACGTTAATTCAGTTATGATGAGAAGTGGTAGAACAACAGGACCTGAAAAATCGGACTCACTGCCGATTAATGATCCTGTCCTAACTGACGCTTCAGACGAGGTGCACGCTAGGTTAGACCCAGCAAGTACAGCACAGTTTCAGGAGCCAGTTAAAGAATTCGTCCCTCCTATTCCATATCCAAGCAGATTGAAGAAGCAAAAGAACGATGAACAACATGGTAAGTTTTTAGAAATGTTTAAACCATTGCACATAAACATACCATTTGTTGAAGCATTGGCCCAAATGCCTAAATATGCAAGGTTCTTGAAAGACATCCTCACAAACAAACAGAAACTCGAAAGTCTGTCTTGTGTGTTGATGAATGAAAACTGTTCAGCCGTTCTCCAAAACCGTCTACCTGAAAAGATGGGAGATCCGGGCAGTTTTACACTTCCATGTCTCATTGGAAACATGACAGTTAGTAACGCATTAGCAGATCTAGGAGCGAGCATAAACCTTATGCCTTATAAAGTTTTTGCTAAGTTAGATCTAGGAGAACCTACACCCACTAAAATGAGCATTCGACTTGCAGATAGATCAATCAAATATCCTCGTGGATTCGTAGAAAACATGCTTGTTAAAATTGATAAATTTGTTTTTCCCGTGGATTTTGTAATTCTTGATATGGACGAAGATTCAAAAGTTCCATTGATACTCGGACGACCATTCCTCAACACTGCGAGGACAATTGTTGATGTGGCCGCAGGCCAAATCACGCTCCGAGTAGATGACGAGCATGTGACTTTTGATATTAAACGATCAATGCAACATTCGCAAAGTCACGATGATGTACTATACTGTGTTGACATTGTTGATACATGTGTAAGCTCTCATTTTCAAAGCACTATTGAAGAAATTGATACGGACTTAGATCTCAAAAATGAGCAACCATTTGACGAAAATGATTCTCAAAGTCCAAATCAATTTGTGGAACTAAACCGTGAAATTGAAGAAAAATCAAAACCATCAGTTGAAGAACCACCGTCTTTGGAGTTAAAAGAACTCCCTCCGCATCTTGAGTATGCATTTCTAGACAAGAAATGTCGCTTGCCAGTCATCATTTCAGCATCTTTAGCGAAAGAAGAAAAGAGACAACTTCTTGAAGTTCTAACGCTCCACAAGAAAGCTATGGCCTGGAAAATTATGGATATAAAAGGTATTAATCCGTCCTTTTGTACTCATAAGATTCTCATGGAAGACAATTACAAGCCTAGAGCGCAGCATCAAAGGCGCCTGAATCCAAACATGCAAGACGTGGTGAAGAAGGAAGTAATCAAGTTGCTAGACGCAGGTCTGATTTATCCCATATCTGATTCAGTTTGGGTAAGTCCAGTGCAAGTAGTACCTAAGAAAGGTGGTATTACTGTAGTTTCAAATGATAGAGATGAACTTATTCCTACCCGTACGGTCACAGGATGGCGAGTTTGCATTGATTATCGCAAACTCAACGTTGCCACCCGTAAGGACCACTTCCCGCTTCCATTCATCGACCAGATGTTGGAACGTCTGTCGGGGAAGTCATTTTTCTGCTTCTTGGATGGGTTTTCAGGATACTTTCAAATTCCAATCGCTCCTGAAGATCAGGAGAAGACTACTTTCACATGTCCGTTTGGCACATTTGCCTACAGGCGTATGCCTTTTGGACTGTGTAATGCACCAGCTACATTCCAGCGTTGTATGATTGCCATTTTCCATGACATGATTGAGGACTCCATGGAAGTATTCATGGATGATTTTTTTGTATTCGGGAGTTCTTTTGATCAATGTCTAGGAAATTTGAAAAGAATGTTGATGAGATGTGAGGAAACTAATCTTGTGCTTAACTGGGAGAAATGCCACTTCATGGTGAAAGAAGGGGTAGTTCTTGGGCACAAAATTTCTGAAGCAGGGTTGGAAGTTGATCCAGCAAAAGTGGATATCATTTCTAAATTTCCTCCACCTACCTCAGTCAGAGCGATTAGAAGTTTCCTAGGTCATGCAGGGTTTTACAGGCGATTTATTAAAGACTTTTCAAAAATCGCAAGACCTATGACCCGTTTGTTAGAGAAAGATGCTCCGTTTGTCTTTTCAGACGATTGTATGAAAGCTTTCAAGCAGCTGAAACAAAAGCTTATTGAAGCCCCAATTTTAGTTGCACCAGATTGGACATTGCCATTCGAGATAATGTGCGATGCAAGCGATTATGCAATAGGAGAAGTGTTAGGACAACGAAGGGAGAAGCATTTTCACCCAATATACTATGCCAGCAAAACTCTACATGATGCTCAGGAAAATTATACGACTACAGAGAAAGAGCTTTTGGCAGTAGTATATGCGTTCGATAAATTCAGATCGTACCTTGTGTTGTCTAAAACAATTGTGTACACGGATCATGCGGCAATTAAATACCTTTTTAGCAAACAAGATGCAAAACCGCGTCTTATTCGATGGATCTTGTTATTACAAGAATTTGACATAGAGATCCAAGATAAAAAGGGAGCTTTAAATGTTGCATCTGATCATCTCTCGAGACTTGAGCATGGCAATTCAAATAATTCAATGGAGGAGCAAATAAACGACAATTTCCCCCTCGAATTTCTTTTGAGTATCGAGATGAATAACGAGTCACCATGGTTCGCCGATTATGCATACTACCTCGCATGTGTAATCCTTATCAAAGGATTATCATATCAACAAAAGAGGAAGTTCTTTGCAGATCTGAAGTATTACATCTGGGACGAACCATACTTGTTTAGGATCGGAGCCGATCAGGTTATCCGAAGGTGTGTATTTGGAGAGGAGGCAGCTAGCATTCTACGTCACTGTCACGAAGGACCAACCGGAGGTCATCATGGAACAAACTACACTGCAAAGAAAGTGTTAGACTCTGGATTTTACTGGCCCACAATTTTTCGTGATGCGAATGAATATGTTAAAGCTTGTGATGCTTGTCAGAGAGCAACGAATATCTCGGCACGTAATGAGATGCCTCAACATTGGATTCAAGTGTGTGAAGTCTTCGACATCTGGGGGATAGACTTCATGGAACCATTTCCCCCCTTACGAGGAAATAAATACATCCTGGTTGCAGTTGACTACGTCTCAAAATGGGCGGAAGCACAAGCTTTACCCACCAATGATGCCAGGTCAGTCGTGAGATTTCTGAAAAGTTTGTTTGCCAGGTTTGGTGCCCCAAAGGCACTTATCAGTGACAGAGGGACTCATTTTTGTAACAATCAGCTTGAAAAAGCTTTGTCCCGTTACGGTGTTCATCATCGTATTTCCACGCCTTATCATCCACAGACAAGTGGGCAAGTGGAAGTCACAAACCAAGGGTTAAAACGAATTCTTGAACGGTCTGTGGGTACAAACCGTAAAGAATGGTCGAACAAACTAGACGAAGCACTGTGGGCTTTTCGTACAGCTTACAAGACTCCTATTGGGACCACTCCCTTTAGACTTGTATACGGAAAGACATGCCATTTACCAGTGGAATTGGAGCATAAAGCGATGTGGGCACTTAAAACATCAAATCTGGACTTAAAAACTGGAGGTGAAGCCCGGTTTCTTCAGATTCATGAATTGGAAGAATTACGCCAACAAGCTTATGAAAGTTCCATCTTGTACAAGGAACGAACAAAAAGATTGCACGATAGACGCTTGAAGGACCAAAAAGAATTCCAAGCGGGAGATCTAGTTCTTTTGTACAATTCACGATTGCGTTTATTTCCAGGAAAGCTTCATTCACGTTGGACAGGCCCATACACTGTGAAAAAGGTATATCCATATGGCGCTGTTTCAATTGAGGAGAACAATGGAAATGTATTCAAAGTGAATGGTCATAGATTGAAGTTGTACGTTGCCGGACCGATAAAGTCGGTTTTGGAGGTTTTTGAACTCCAAACCCCGCACACTTCATAAGTGTGGGGAGGAGAGTCTACGCTACTGACTCAAAGACTAAAAATGTAGCAAGAATGTCTCTGGACATTTTAGGGTAATTTAGTAATTTTTGCATTTTTGTAGTTTTATTGTAATTTAGGAGTGTTTGATAGATCACGATAATTTGCACAAGTCTTAGACATACCGAATGAAGATTCCATGTATAGAAAATGTTTAAACTGATTGCGTAATCGAAAAAATGGCAAAAAAAAAAATCGACGAAAACGATTGCTGAAACGAAATTCTGAATCAAAATCTGAAACTCAGCAACCGCACGATCATGCGACTTATTGCATGCTCGTGCGTTTTCGGACAAAGCCGGAATGATCAGATGCACCGTTGGTGCATTTCCGAGAAGTGTTCAGGGTATTGAAATCATAGGATACGCACGATCATTCGACATCTGGAACGCTCTTGCGAGACCAAAAGGGCAGATTGGTCATTTTGTCACTATAAATACCCAACTCTGCCCACAAAACCCTAATACGCGAACACGGCCGCTTGCTCTCGTTCCAAACCAGGTTTTCCAATTTTTCACACGACTCAAACGCACGGTTTGCTTCCACACTTCGCACGGTATGTAAATACTTGTCCAATTCATGTTCTATCTTTGTTTTAATCGATTCCATCCATAATTTCATAGTGTTCTAGGGTTTCTTCATAAATCTCAAACAAAACCCTAGTTTTTGTTAGAATCACACGAATCGTGAACAACCGTAGGCATTTCAGACCCCTGTGAACATGAAAAACTTGTTGATTTTTAAAAAATCAGAAAAATCTAAGTTCAGGGATCTGGGTTTTCTGCAGACGGTGACGCACGGTCGTTTCCCCTATGACACGATCGTGCGACGTCGGTTGTTCTCGAAAATTTGCTTTGTACTCGAAACTGCACGGTTTAGTTGGAATCGCACGTCGTGCGATCTCGACAAGTTCCGGAAAACAATGCCTGATCTTGGTAACGCACGCTCGTACGACCCCAGGAACGCTCGTGCCATACCTGCAGATCAGAAAGAACAGAATCCTCGTATCTCAGTTTTCGGATGTTTTCGAGTCAAATTTTTGGTATTTTCCTGTTTCTAACAATGTTTCCCATACAGATGAATCACGCATTCCTTCAGTTCGATGCCACAGATCCAAGAGAAGCACTTTGTATTCCTAGAAGAAACGCCTTGTGGGCAAGGCGGGGTAGATTTGGGATACCAAGAAGACTTGATTGGGATGTAATGGGAGAGTTGAACCAAAGGGACCGATTAGAAGAGATGCTCTCAGTCCCGTTAGCTAATCTCGTTAACATAGACCAACCAATCTACCTCGAGCTTGCTATAGAGTTTTTCTCGACATACCAGTACGAAAAACCCGTTAGTGCTCGAAATCCAAAATTCAGACACAAGCAAAGGATCACATTCAGGATGGCAGGAAGTTGGAACACATGGTCAGTTGGACGTTTAGGCAGAAGACTCGGAATTTACACCCGAGCTGACATGGATAACGAAGAAGTTTTCACCAACACGTTCGATTTTCCGAACACAGCTGTTCGCAATGCTTTTTGGGCAGAAATTTCAGAGGGAGCTCCATACAACCCGAGAATGTCAAAAGCCTCGAGGTTAATAGATCCGCTTGTTAGAGTTATGCATCATGTCTTTAGCCACACCATATGCAGTTGCAAGGACAGTCAAGGTAACTGTCCTACCCCTGATTTGTTATATTTATGGGAGTTGGTTCAAAAACCAGGTCTCAACTTGGCGGCCCGTATGGCAGAGTACTTTGTTAACTGTTCAGGCAGAGTACACAACAGTCTGATCTATGGTGGTGAGTATGTCACCCAGATTGCTTTGAAGGAAAATCTATTGACTGATGATGTGGTTAACAGTCTTCATCTAGTGACTGAGGGGGATTATATAGATATCCAGTCACTTAAAGCCATTAGGATGATTGTTGAGCTGGATGCAGGGGATAGACTCAAGGGTCTACAGAATGAGGTCTGGGATCCATTGCCTCATGTACCAGCAGATGATGAAGATGAAGAGATGGGTGAGCAGCATGAGGCAGAGCAGCATCAACCACAGACACTCGCCACAGCACCAGGCATTCCAACAATGGCCTGAGGGTTTACCACCGTATCCTGAGTTTTACCAGCAATTTCAGCAGATGCGAGGTTCTCAGGATGAGATGAGGACAGATCAGCATGCTATTAGAGCAGAGCAGGAGGCTATACGCGCTTCACAGGATATGATTAGAGCTGATCAGGCTGAGATTCGATCATCACATGACCATTTGAGGACTACACAGCAGAACCTGTACAGGGGAGTACAGGATGGTTTTACTTATATGTTTGGGGGGCTTCAGAGTGCCTACCCAAATCATTTTGGACAGCCCCCGCAGTTCCCACCATGGGAATATTATGGTCATAGTGGTGCAGGTGCCTCGGGTACAGGTGGTAGTTATGGTGGTGGTGGCGACGATGATGAGGAGTGAGTGATTGGTTTGTTTGTTTATTTGACATTATGTTTGGATGATTTAGTTGGTTTTATTTTTGTTTTTCCAGTACTATGTTTGTTTTAAAACAATTTACATTCCGTTTGTTTACATTCAGCACTTAGTTTAACTTTTTAAATTTATGTTTGTTTTGCTATTTATTACTTGTGAATAACTGTTTGATTTATGATTGGCTATTTAGCAAGTGGAAAAAATAGGCGGAATCAAGAAATGCAAAACAGGGTTGAAATGACTACACCAAAAAGTCAACTTACAAAAGTCAAATCAAACTCTGAGGGAGTACACCTTTCCCTTTTCACATTATTAGTCTAGCTCCTGATAATTGCTTAACTAATATGTATTTCACATTGAGGACAATGTGAAGTTCAAGTGTTGGGAGGGGTTAAAAAGATTGTTAAATTGTTTGTCCTTAAATGCTTAATTTTTGTACAAACCTAAAAAAAAAAATAGCTTGTTTGTGAATATTTTTTGTACATATTTGATTTATTCTTATCTAATAATCTTACAAATGAGAAAATATTAAAGTAATTTAAAAAAAAATATTTTTTTTTTTTTTACAATTATTCATAAATTTGCATCTAAAACACACACCCAGTTAGTGAGTTTTGAGCCATTCTAAAAGCAATAATCATATGCTTTAAACTTCATTTTGTTGAGTGTGCCGCATAATAGTATACATTTCAGAACTTGTCTTGAATATACTTGTTTAAATCACTAACTGTAAAAATTATATAAAAATGATAGAGGCAATAGGATACAACCATGTGTTTACCTTTCTAGTTAAAAACCTTGAAAAAACCAAAAATATTATCCAATAGCAAACCATGTTGAGCCTTTTCCTTTTTCGTTTGTTATAAACCCACCATTTTAACCATTTAAGCCTTTTTATTTTACCTTTTTAACCCATGTGTGAATTCCGGTTTAGTATAATTTTCCTATTATAGGTATTTAGACTGGTCTTTTACCGGCAGACCGATAAAGAACTGGACATGCATTCATTCGATTTAAATTTGCTTTGCTGCTTACAATTCGCGAAACCAAGCTTACCTTCGGAACTTAGGGAGAAAATATTTCACCAAAGTGGAGAAGTTAGAAAAACGTGGCTACAACAAGAACAAACGCCACCATTTTGTGGGACATCCAAAAGTGCAATGAAAAGAAGAGCAAAAAGATACGAGAAATGCATTGGATGTGGAAACTGGTCTCACGAAGGAAGATGTAGAAAAAGTCAAACTGAATCCCAACATGAATATACACTTCTAATGAGGGTGGGGGCTATTAGGCTCAATGCCGAATGGTCCATTAGAAAAAGGAAGTAATGTTCACTACAGGATAAAGGAAGACATACGACACATCAAAGATAAAACAGGTCTTGACAATCTGACCTTAAAAGAGTCACTTGGTTTGTGAATAAGTGTGAAAAAAAAAGAGTGAATTTACTTTTGTGTGAGGTTTGTTAGGATAATTTGCTAGACCGGATTGAAACACTTCACCCAGTAAATATCCATTCCTACCCATAAACCATAGCCAAGTTACATCCCACAATAAAAGTCCTCTTGATTTTTATGATTTTTATGTGTTAAATGATAAAAATGATATTTCATTTAAAAGCCTATGTTAATGTTACTATATGACCTGGCTTTTGAGTTATCACAGAAAATTACTAGTGTACAATTCACTAGTTTACACCAGTGAGCCGAGGGAATTACATCAAAGATGCAAGTAAGTGAATAATTGATGTTAAAAACGTTATTTATTTTTGAAAAATTGCATTAAGTTTTCTCATTGCTATCATTATTAGTTAATTTTAAAACATATATGTACATTATTGTGTGTTTAAATTTCTTTTCTTAAAAGTTTGTACAGTTTTGCTTAGGGACAAGCAAAAGTTCAAGTGTGGGGAGGTTTGATATACGTTAAAATATACATGTTTTTATACCTCAAAACACTTCCGTTTTAAGCGTTTTTGACCGAAATCGCAATGTTATGGACTAAAATAAGTAAATATACAATTTCAGGTCTTAATAGGAGCATAAAATGAAAATCTGAGGAAAAACGGACACTTTCGAAGCATTTCTGATCAAACGGGCCAAAACCAAGAGTCGGACCGGACACGCACGACCGTTCGTCCATCCAAACGATCGTGCGGGATCGATAACAGGCAACTCATCCGGAGATGCACATCCGTGCAACAAACCGTTCCAGCCCAATGCCGGGAGTGAACGACCGTGCGAGCCCAAGAACGCCCGTTCCCTTTGTGACGACCCGTCCAATTAACCCAACCACTCCATTGTCGGAACAAGTGCGATCCACGTAATCAATGACGTCACCGGTATTGCACGACCGTGCGATACGTCGCATGGCCACGTGATACTCAAATTTCACCTATAAATAGCCCATTCGTGTTCAAGCAAATGGTTGGTTTTTTCTCTGATTTCCAGACGATCCAAGAGTTCCGGGACTGCTCTGATCAAGCCTAGTTCATGTCTCGAGGTTGTTTTGAAGCTGAAAGCATCCACCCCGTCAATTCAGTTCATGTTTATGGTTCGATTCCTTGTTTTTAAACATGTAGTCTAATCATTGTGCATGTTATTAGGCTGATGTATAGTATTTGTAGATAGTTATGTGTTTGTAGTAATTGAGAACTTGTTTCTTGAATAATCTTGGTACTGTAATTTGTTTTGTATGAAATCCAAGTACTTGTTTATGTTTGAATCTTCATGATTATATAAAGAATGTTTCATTGATGTTGTGTTCTTGATTATATTTGATTATATTGAGTAATGAATATCTGGTAATTTTGATGTTAACTCTTGATTATTCACTTATTTGTAAATTATGTTTACACCATGAGACCCAACCCGGAGATTGGTATTACACAATATATGTCTTATTTTGATTAAGAGTACTTTCCTACACGTAAGGGTTCTTATGAATTATATGGTGTTGATTACATGTTCTTGTATGCGGTTAATGATCCTTGTTTAGTAGTTTTGGTCTGAAATTGCTAGCTTGGTAGATTTGTATTCAAGACTTTTAAATGTGAATTTATTTGTTATATGATCTACATAAATGCTTATCTTCGTGGCTGTATTGTGACCATCGGTATTGCTTTCTTTGATAAGTGAGGTTAGAAAACTCTTAACGGATGACTAATCTATCTTTAAAGATTCACATAAAATCAATAGCTCGCTAATGCATGATTTTAGGTAAGTTAAGATGGGACCTTCGTCTTGCTTCTCCGAAGAATTATTATGTTAGAAAATTCCGAAAGGTGACTAGCTGTCTTGCAATTGGAAAATTGATAAAGTGCTTTTGTGACATACATTGTAGATAACATGCTTAGGTTATTTGTGAAATAAGATATGTGTTGTATTTATATTTTTATTTTCAGTTAATTTAGTTAAACAACAATTCAATTATTTTTTCCTTTGGTAAAATAATAACAAAGATTCAGTACTTATAATATCTTATCTCATATTTCGTGGTTCCTTGGAACGATACCTGGATCTTACCAATACTTTACTGCATATGTGACGGGATGCACTTGTCCTTTGTTATGTGTGTTTTAATGTTAAGGTATAAACCATGTTTATAAATATAAAACTTAAAATCGTGCGTAAAAATCAACTATATAAATAACATATGAGACGCGCACACACCAACCATCCGAGATGCAAGAATTATCTACACAACTTCAGGAGTTGTTGGATAAAGGATTCATAGGGCCAAGCTTCTCGCCTTGGGGAGCTCCAGTATTGCTCGTGAAGAAGAAGGATGGAACTCTGCGAATGTGTATCGATTATAGAGAACTGAACAAGCTCACTGTCAAGAATCGGTACCCACTACTTAGGATTGATGACTTATTTGATCAGTTGCAAGGATGAAGCTACTATTCCAAGAACGACCTTCGATTGGGATACCATCTGTTAAGAATCCAAGAGGAAAGCGTACCAAAGACTGCATTCCGAACACGTTATGGGCATTACGAGTTCCTTGTGATGCCATTCGGATTGACGAACGCACCAGCGGTATTTATGGATCTGATGAACCGCGTTTGCAAACCATATCTCGATAAATTCGTGATGTATTTATCGATGATATCCTGATTTACTCGCAAACGAGAAAAGAGCACGAGCAACATCTCAGGACCATTTTGGAACTACTGAAGAAAGAGAAACTTTATGCAAAGTTCTCAAAATGCGAATTCTGGATTCGCGAAGTATAGTTCCTTGGTCACGTTGTGAACGAGAAGGGCATTCATGTAGACCCAGCCAAGATAGAAGTAATAAAGAATTGGGAAGCCCCCAAAATCCCAAATGAAGTTCGACAATTTTTGGGCTTAGCGGGCTATTACCAACGATTTATCGAGAATTTCTCCAAGATAGCTCAACCGCTGACTACCCTTACACAGAAAGACAAGAAGTACGACTGGGGTAATAAGCAGGAAGAAGCCTTCCAACTGCTCAAAAATAAGCTATGCGATGCACCGATACCATCCTTACCCGAAGGCACTGAAGACTTCGTGGTATAATGCGACGCTTAGCGTCAAGGATTGGGTTGCGTTCTCATGCAACGCCAAAAAGTCATCGCTTACGCTTCAAGACAGTTGAAGGTGCATGAAAGGAACTATACCACTCACGACCTAGAACTAGGTGCAGTGGTATTCGCCTTGAAGATCCGGCGACACTATTTATATGGTACTCGATGTACAATCTTCACAGATCACAAAAGCCTACAACACATATTTGATCAGAAGGAATTAAATATGCGTCAACGACGTTGGGTCGAGCTGCTAAACGATTATGACTGTGAGATTAAGTACCATCCTGGAAAGGCAAACGTTGTAGCAGACGCGTTAAGCCGAAAGGAAAGGGTTAAGACCCTGATAGTTCGAGCATTGGAAATGACTATTCGGACGAACCTCACTGCACGCATTCGTGACGCACAACAAGAAGCCCTTAAGGGAGAGAATCGTAGAGCTGAATACCTCCGAGGTATGCTGGAGAATTTGGTGCCAAACAAAGAGGGAACCTTATACTTTAAGGGGTGTATTTGGGTTCCGCTCTATGGCGGTATTCGAGAAGTCATCCTTAATGAAGCTCACAAGTCGAGATACTCGATCCATCCAGGATCGGACAAAATATATAAAGACTTGAAGGAATACTATTTATGGCCGAGGCTTAAAAGCGATGTTGCTATCTATGTTGGAAATTGCCTAACCTGTGCTAAGGTTAAGGCTGAATATCAGAAACCGTCTGGCCTACTGCAACAACCAGAGATACCCATGTGGAAGTGGGAGCAAATCTCAATGGACTTCATGACAAAATTACCCAGGACCCCTAGGGGGCACGATATGATATGGGTGATAGTCGATCGATTAACAAAGTCTGCGCATTTCCTACCAATCCGATAGAAGGATAGCACTGGAAAACTTGCTGAGTTGTACTTGAAAGAAATTGTGGCACGTCACGGAGTGCCTATCTCAATTATTTCAGACAGAGATGGACGTTTTGTCTCGAGGATCTGGCAATCCTTCCAGGAAGTCTTTGGATCTCAACTAGATCTAAGCACAGCCTTCCATCCGCAAACAGACGTCCAGAGCGAACGAACCATACAAACGCTGGAAGATATGCTTCGCGCATGTGTTATTGACCTAGGCGGTAGCTGGGATACTCACCTACCCCGAAGTTGAGTTTTCCTACAATAACAGTTACCATACGAGCATAAAAGCCGCACCATTCGAAGCCCTATATGGCCGCAAGTGCCGCTCGCCATTATGTTGGGCAGACGCTGGAGACAAGCGTATGGTTGGTCCTAAACTTGTTCAAGAGACAACCGACAAAATCATGCAGATCCGAGAGCGCATTAAGGCGGCTCGAGATCGACAAAGGAGCTACGCTGACCGAAGACGGAAACCCTTAGAATTCGAGGTGGGAGACAAAGTTTTGTTGAAGGTCTCACCATGGAAGGGCGTAGTAAGATTCGGAAAACGTGGAAAGTTGAATCCATGATACATCGGGCCATTCAAAATCTTGGAAAGAATTGGTACCGTGGCTTACAAGTTGGAATTACCGGAAGAACTTAACGGAGTACATGATACGTTTCATGTGTCCAACCTGAAGAAAAATCCAACCCAAGAAACAGTGATCATCCATGCGGATGAAGTGCATATTGATGACACACTCCGATTTACAGAACAACCCGTTGAGGTTACAGACTGGAAAGTCAACAAAACCCGGAGGAGTAGTGTCAAACTTGTCAAAGTACGTTGGAACTCTAAGCACAGACCCGAGTACACGTGTGAACGTGAAGACCAGTTTAAAGAAAAGTACCCCCACCTGTTCAAGAAAACTCCTGCGAAAGTTAGCTCGTCCTGAATTTCGGGACGAAATTCTTTTAACGGGGGGAGACTGTGACAACTAGCACAAAACCGGTAATTTCCATACAATTTAATTATTATTTAATATTTGCAATTATGTGCTTAAATGTCAACATCGTCTGATTTCATGCTATACTTGTGAATTCATGCACGTTTTATACTTCAAATATTGCTTTATGCATTACTGTTAGCGTCGCGTCAGAAAGACTAGTAAACTCACCGGTAAGACACATTGTGTCAGCAATTCTGCAGAAAGCAGTCAGACAGTAGAATTGGGCCTAGGTGTAGGTCCAACGTCTAAAATCCATTAAAACCCAAGTATGGATACAAGGATTAACATATAAACTTTCCGGAAGCTAAATTATGCATTAAAAAGCACCCGAAATACACTTAAAGTGCTGAATTCAGCATATTTCAGCAAAATTCAGCATTTTAACAAGTTTGTGCCATGCAAAAACATGACTAAACGATCCTGAATGCTTTCCTAAGTGTCGGGAATTGAAAGGGTCATGAAAGGGTACATAACGGACACTAAACGGAATAGTTAGCACTTTAACGAACCGGTATCTAACCGAACAACCGGACACTACCCGAAACATCAAAATTATACTAGAAGCATTGTTTTATTATTTCTGAGCTAGTTATGAACCCCAAACACCATAACACCTCTTATAACATAATAACACATTAAATCCCTAATCAAGACACTTGAAACTTAACTTAATTATGTAATTAGTAATTGAAACTTACACTTTACCCCCCCCCCCTTGTTGGGACGGTCACAAAGTGGCCTCCATCAAGATCTTTACTTGATCTTACTAAGATATCATATGATCTTATTGGATTTGGTAAAGATTATGTATGGTACTTAGAAGACACATTATATTTTGGTTAAAGCATAAACTTGGATATAAGATCAAGACCCTACTCCATCTTTCACACACTAAACACTCACCATCCTTCTCCCTCCCTAGCTCTCCCTCTTGGCCGAAACCCTCCACCACACCACCACCTTCATTCAACTTTGGTCATCCATTCCAGGTGCATCACAAGGTGTTAGAAGCTAGATTGAGAAGTGTGGAGCTTGTGGATCTTGAAGGACCTCTCCCATTTGCTTTTATCCATCACATTTGCCATCATCAACTTCTTGTGTTCATCCCTAGCCATAGAGCTAGTAGTAAGACCCTTATGATCTCTTGTTACTTCATATTTTGATGGTTAAAAGATGATGAACATTGTTAATCTTGAAGAACACAAAAGAACATGATCATGATACTTTAACATAAGCTTAATAATATAAGAATACATGTTGATTGTGTTGATTTGTTTCTTGATGATTGATGATTTGTGTTAAGTGATGTTAGACATCATATGAAACCTACTAGATTGTGATTAAACTCATGATCTAGTAAGTTAAGGTGATGATCTTGTGAAAGACCAAGATCATCATACTTTATGTTTTGCATAAACTTGAAGATAAGAATGATTTAGAGTATGATGATGGTTGATACATGTCAAAAGTCTTGTAAATAGATTATTACAAAATAATTTTCTCAAGAAACCAAGTTTATTTTCAAGATTTATAAAGTCATGGTTTCTAAGTAAACTAATCATATTTTCAGTATTTAAACAAGTCTAGAAACATGTTTGTAACAAGAAAAATACAAAAGAAATATTTTTAGAAAAATCATCTTACAAGTTGTAAATAACTAAATCTTACAAGATACTTATATTTATTTATGGGAAAATAACATAAGTAAGAGACATAGTTAAAATATGAATTATTTTTAACAACAAGGAACACATACATAAAAGATGGTGACTTGTACTTGTGCGATACAAGTCTAGTGACTAACGTTAATAAAACGCGTATAGGTCACGACGCTATATAAGCAAACCCGGTGAAGTTTACGGCGCAGGAAACGCAAAGTTGTGAGTTCATGTCCCCACTTTTAAACTTTTATATGCTTTCTAAACTTGGGGAAAATACATGTGTTATGGTATGTGGAATACAAAAACTAAGGAATGATACTTTAGATCATGTCACGAATAGGGTACCATAAGCACCACTAATCAGTTACATACCAAGACCGCGAAACAAATGGTTAGGTCTAATGGGTTTCAGCAGCCACACTCTTGGTCATACTAGTACCAAGCAGTGCTTTTGTGTCTCTAGTCGTGAATCGACAGTCGTGGATTCGACAGCTAAAAATGCCTATGGTTTGGATGTTTCCTATGTCATGTCACATGTTAATGGCGTTGCAAACCATTAGCGATCTCGATTTCCTTATATTTACATAAATACTTGTTTCATACAAATTACATACCATGTTTTCATTCAAGTATACAAACGTTCAATACAAAAACTGCATGAATTCACAATAACATTATGTTGACGATTTTCCAAAAACTCACATGTATTTCAGGTAACTAAAATGGATGTGCGCGCGGTCTTACTCTTGCTCTTGGATGTTGTTTATGTTGTTAGCTATGTGTGTCAATACTCCTATGCCGTTTTGCTGGGTTTGGTTGTTATGTCACACCCGTGTGGTGATATAAGGACCAAAACCTTTATGTTCATCTTTTAAATAAAGTTGTAAACTTTTCAGACAATATGATGTCTTGTGATGTAAACACTTAACCTATGTTTTTAATTACATAACGTTATTGGCATTTGGAGTTATTTTTTTTACGAGCATGTAGTATGTTTACCATTCGTATGCAATGAGAACCTTTCAAGATCACACCTCGTGCTTCCGCCTTAGAAAGGGGTGTGACACAAACTCTATACTAGTATCTCTTTTAGGTCCTTTTGCGGCCAATTCCTTAAGCTCATTCACATTAAGTCCTTCCCACCTTCTTGGATCAAATATATCCACACATTCTTGTTGCTTTTCAACATTTTCTTGTTGCTTAGCAACGTCTTCTACTTCCACATGTTCTTCCTCGTCTTCTACTTCCACACGTTCTTGTTGTTGTTGTTGTTGTTGTTCTACTTCTAATTCTACTTCAACGTCTTCTTGTTGATTTTCAACATTAAGTGTAGGTGGATTAGGCGCCAAAAACTTTTGCATAGCACCGGCTTGAGACTTCACCAATTCATCCGCTCGTTTCCTTTTTTGATGTTTTTGCCATCCGGAAGCTTGTTTTGGAGCCATTATTCATTAACGCCTAAAAAACTAGGGTTGCCAATAGGTAACCCGTTAAGACACGATAACAGAAAATGACACCATGTGATTTTTTACGTTTTTAAAAATAATCAAAATTTGAAAGTTAGGATCCATTATTTCTTCTTCTAGGTGCATAAAATATACATTTGTCTTATAGACATTGGATATAAAGTAGTTAAACGAGTTGTATTCATGTTTAAAATTTTTGTTGTTCGCGTTATCAGATATATGTTAAACCTTCTAAGACACGATTTGCCAACCCTATAAAAAACGACAACACTTAATCAATACGACAATATACGATACGGGTTCTGATGTTCAACGACAACAATCAACAAAATAATATTTGATCTTCAACAATCAACAATAACATCAACAAATTAAATGAACAGTAATTCTTTAAATATTATGCAAATAATATTTATTAAATATGAATATGAATGATGATGATCGGTTCTGACTTCTAAATTCTAATGTTCAAAAATCAAAATCAAACTTTAAACTTTCAATATATTAAACGAAAAGTACTATAAATATCAATCGGAAGTTCACCTGCTGGCTGCTGCGTATTCAATCAGAAAGTTTCCTGCTGCGTATTCAATCGGAATTCGGAAGTTTCCTGCTGCAGTGCTGCGAATTTCCAAATCGTCCGTCCCTACTCCCTTCGATTTTCCTGCTGCCGACCGTCCAGTTTCCTGTGCGTTCCTATTTCTTTTTTTTTAATCATTTTAGTATTGGATTGAGCCCAATAAACCTATTGTTAAGTTGGGTAAATTATAAAAAAACCAAATCTTTTGATAATTGGCCTCTATTTTGGATTTGTCACGTGTGTACAAATTTTTTTTAAATAACATATATATATATATATATATATATATATATATATCGATTTTTTAAAAAAATCTTGTGCCTCTCGAAAAAACGGGCCTTGTGCGAACGTCCTCCCCGCACACCTAAAGAGCCGCCCATGGGTCCTATTCTGACCAAATTTTGGCCAGACACTTGCCAAATTTCGACTAAATCTTATTAATTTCTTACAATTACTTAAAAAAATGGGTCATTGGAGGGTTAAAATATGTCTACAATTAAAAACTACGTATAAAAATCTGTGTGTATATATCAAAGAATATATATTACTAAAATTTACATCGAGATAGTTGGTAAACGGGCAACAAGCTGCGCCGCTTAATTCCGATTAATTACATATAAAAATTTTAATCCGATTAATTCTGATTAATCATTATTAATCTCGATTAATTACTAGTTGGGTACCCCACCGTCTAGCAACTCTTACGATACTGATTCTAACTTATATTTTCTCACTATTCATGTTTAGCATCATTATGTTTGGATGCACTATTGTCATTTTTTGTTATTAGTATCATTTGCTACACGTGTAGATGCGTTATTTGCTTTCCAATTTTCGTGGTTTGCGTACTCAGGAAAAAAAAAATCCACCACGAAATTCCAATCGAATAGGCGTATATATTCCATCAATTATTTATACTAGGTTTTTTTTACTGTCGCGCGTTGCGGCGAAACGGAACAAATGATAATGTAAAACAAACATTATTTGAAAATGTACCATGTTGTTTAGAAAACCAAACCTTTAGAATCGGTTCAGTTTATCATTGTATCATTTTACGATACCAAATAAATACTTTATTTTTTAATATAAATTCGTTTTTAATAAAACTTATACTAATCGATGGTAAATATTAAACACAACTACGTACTTAAGTTTTTAGAAAAAAATTAACGAACATAAGTTATTAAAAAATATCAAATTAAATTTGATAAAGTAAAGATGATTTAAAAAAACAAAAAAAAAATTATTAAAACAAAATATATGATAAAGGAAATATGGGTTTAGAAAAGGAAAAAGAGAAAATACGTTAAAAGCTAAAAGTAAATAGAAAAAAAAAAACTAAAAGATGTTAAAAGTAAATATTAAAAATAATATATTGATATAATAAAATACTAAAAAACTATATATTATTTTAAAACTGAAATTATCATTTCGCGTGTTACGGCGAAACGGAGCAAATGATAATACAAAACAAACCTTATTTGAAAATGTACCATATTGTTTAGAAAACCAAACCTTTAGAATTTGTTCAGTTTATCATCGTATCATTTTACGATACCAAATAAATACTTTATTTTTTAATATAAATTCGTTTTTAATAAAACTTATACTAATCGAGGGTAAATATTAAAACAACTACGTACTTAAGTTTTTAGAAAAAAATTAACGAACATAAGTTATTAAAAAAATATCAAATTAAATTTGATAAAGTAAAGATGATTTAAAAACACAAAAAAGAATTATTAAAAACAAAATAAATGATAAAGGAAATAGGGGTTTAGAAAAGGAAAAAGAGAAAATACGTTAAAAGCTAAAAGTAAATAGAAAAAAAAAACTAAAAGATGTTAAAAGTAAATATTAAAAATAATATATTGATATAATAAAATACTAAAAAACTGTATATTATTTTAAAATTAAAATTACTATTCATGGGCCTTCGAAATCAATATATATATAATTACACCTAATTTTTTTAACGGCCAACAAAATTAATTCAGAGTATTTTCGGGACCTCCACCAAACCAAACAGAGTACTCCGAGAGTAACCTAAGTCAACCACCAATTCCGGGGAAAACCCGGTAACCCACATGCCCATAGGCATGACAGTGAAATTACCAGTAAAACTCGTTTGGCTCAAGGATCGAACTCAGGTTTCCCAGGGTTTCATATCATCGTTCACCAATGTCTCACTCTGCATCAAGTGGGAGTTGAACCTATATATCACAAGTGAAATGCAAGTCACACCTAATTGAAATTAAGTGTTCATTATTCTTAAATTTAATTAGATTTTGGAAATGGAATTAGCCTTCTTTTCAACTTTTCGCTACATATTAGAATCGAATCCACATGTCATTTTGTATGCAAAAAGCAGTAGAATTTGATAAGCGACTTTTGTTGCTTGGTATACAAAATACAATAATGTCTCTTTATTCATCGGCCTATAAAAACCACATTTTCCCATTCCATATTTAGCATCACTTCATTTCGCTTGGTAAGCGAGTATAAACTCGATAGCTCCCTCGCTCTTTGATGGAGAGAAATCAAATGCATAGGCAAATCGCTAACATTCGCAAATCTCTTTTCGAACAGGTTGGTTTTAATTTTGTTTGTTATAGCCAAACATACTTAGATGAATCTTACATTTTTTTATAAGGTGAAGTACATAAACGTGATAAACTTTTACTGAAAGACTTTATAAGTAACTTTTGAAACTAATATAACTTTTTTGGTTATTAAAAGTTGTGTAACGGGGTTATAACCATGGATCTCTCCACACAATTTATTGAAAAAATGTTTTTTTTATTACGTTTATAATGTTATTTTGTTTTTTTTTTCTAATAAGTTGTAATATTTAATATCTAATTTACATTCAAATATTCAGTTTTATCCAGTTTAGTTTTATCAAGAAGTATGTTGTGTTAAACATAATTGATTATTATTCTATATCCTAACAATTTCAAAGAGCTTGTACATAGCCTCTTTTTTTTTTCTTTTTGACTTTCTTTTTGTTTTTATTATTTTTCTTTAAACTTTTATCCCTTTAACTTTCAGTGTTAACAATTTCAACCTCTTAACTTTCTTAAAATTTTGTAATCAAGCTTTACGTGTTCATTTTTATGTATGCGTTTCTATAAATTTAAATTGATTTACGTTTAGACGTAAATTTTTCCCGTTAATAAGTTGGGTCAAATATAATATATTTCTTATGCTTATTATTATGTATATTTTCTGTTGGTTTACGTTTTGATGTAATTTTTTTCCTATAAATGAGCCGGTTAAAATATAATATGTTTTCATACTTATTTTTTATGTAAATGTTCAAATGGTCTACGTTTTGACGTAAATATTGTTCGGAAACACGTCACGTAAAATATAATACGTTTTCATTAAACGCTATAAATTCGAGTAACTTTACGTTTCGACACGCCACAACACGCCGTAACTATTTTCTTACATGCTTATTTTTATTCACGCGTCGGTATAAATTTAAGTTGGTTTATGATTCGACGTAAATTTTCTTCGGAAATATGTGTCAAATATAATTCGTTTTCATGCTTATTTTTATGTATGTTTTCAGTTGTTCTACGCTTTAACACAAATCACAATTAGCAAGTTATATGGATAGTGTTTTTATCCTATTAACTTTTTTGTTTCTTTCTTGATTTTTTTTTCAAGACTTTATTATTTTTAGTTTTTTAGTTTTCTTTAAGTTTAGTGTTTTAGTTTTAGGTTTCTTTTCATTAAAGCTATATTTAAGATATCATTTACGTTTCCATTTACAATTACTTTAAAATCAATTCGTCCCGCCGTCCAATTTAAATTTATTTTTATGGTTTTCGGTCGATGTAAAACATGTGTCGATATTCTTTTGAGCATATTTCTTTCGGTTAGTATACTGAACCAAAATAGATATCGACCGAAACCTCGCAGCGTAGCGCGAGTATTCCTACTAGTTTATTACAAGACAAATAAAATACTTTATGCAAGTTAGTAGTCAGTTTTCGATAAAAAAAATAAAAAAATAAAATAAAATAAAAGTGTTGTATATAAAAGTGTTGTATATTAAAGGATAACTAAATTTTATATCTTAAATGAGAATTCAAAAGAAAAGAAGAAACAACATTTTTCATCAAGAGAACACAAGATAATAAGCCAATGATCTCTTATCAAGTAGTGAAAGGCTTGCATTTCTTTTGAGAGATGCAGGTTTAACTCTCACTTAGTGTAGAGTGAGGAATTGGTGGGCAATGATAAAAGAACCAAAGAAACTTGGGTTCGAACCATGAGCCAAACCGGTTTTACCGGTAATTTCACTGTCGTGCCTACGGGCGAGTGGGTTATCGAGTTTTTTACCCCCGGAATTGGTGGTGGACTCGGGTTACTCTCGGAGTACTCCGTTTGGTCCAGTGGGTGCCCCTAGAGTGCTCGGGATTGATTCTATTGGTCGTTAAAAAAATAAGGGTGTAAGGGGTAGGCTGTAAACGAATCGAACGTTCAGTAACAGTTTGTGAATCGTTCGGCAGGAAGTTCGTTTACGTTCATTCGTTTGATTAATGAATGAACATGAACAAAAAATTTTGTTTGGTTAGTTAAATGAACGAACACAAACAGACATCTCGTTCGTTCAAGTTCACTCCTAAACGTTCGGTAATGAGTTCAAAAACATTCGTTCATGTTCGTTTGTTTATGTTGTTCATTAAAGATTTATTTTAACATTTATTTATTTTATCGAAACTTTTTATATTTACTAATTCTTATTTATCTCCATGTCCAAACAAATAAAATTCGAAACTCTGTCTCCACCTTATTTATGCGTTGTTCCATTTTTCCTTCTCATTATTAGCAGCGAAAAACACTATCGACCTTCATTCAACGATTAGGGCTTCAAGGTCTTGCGTCACTCTCTCTCTCACCATCCACCTCTAGTCACTGCCATCTTCGCTGATTTCATCTTTGTTCGTTTATGTTTGTGAACCGTTCGTGAACAAATTATATCCTTAACGAACGAACACAAACAAGGCTCCGTTCAGTTCGTCTACAGCCCTAGTAAGGGGCGCTCCTCTCGGGTGGAGTAGTCTCTTCTCCATCTCAGCCAATCATACTCTACAATGTCAACTCCCTTTTTCACTCCCCACTTAAACTCAAACATAAGGAGTGCCCCACCCGTTGGAGCAGTCCAATTCATTTTTTTTTATTTCTAAAAATTATGCATAATAATTAAAACATATTCTAAACTAAATAAAATTACATTAAATTTGAAAAAGACATTACATTAATTTAAAACTAGGAAAATAAAAACATAAAACATAACTAAAAATTAGAAATTACATGGCCAATTATATTTTTTCGTAATCTTGCGTTTTCGGGCTAGAGCAAATGACATCTCTGGTGGAACATTGCCGTGTGACTGAGTATAGGTATCTATATCCCAATCATACATAACTTGGCTCACCGCCTCGCGTTGTTCCGTAACTAACCAGGTGCTACCATTGTTGGACCGTGTAGGTGTAAAAATACTTGTGGTGGAAAATTTGGTTGCGGTTGGGTAGTGTAAAAAGGCGGTTGTGAAGCTTGGGAGTAAAAAAAGTTGAGGTTGAGGGTGTGGTTATTGGTGTATACCCGAGTGGGATTGAATCGGTGCACTCGGACCGCTCGAACCGCCTCGCTTCGTATGCGAGACGTGTCTCCTAGGGTTCGAACTCGATCCTCGACGAGTAGAACCGTTTTTGGTGGCATCAGCTTTTTTTTTTGTTTATCGATTGCGTCTTTGGTTTACATTTTGGTTGAGACTGGTTTGATTTGTGAGAAATGGTTTGTGAATGGTTGGTATTTAAATAATAAAATGTATAACTTTTTATTTAATAATTCAAACAACATTATAGCCGTTGCACATGTCTCAACAGTCAAAATTTGAAGTTTTGCATGCGGTTAATCATCCCTGCTTATTTGGGTTTACCGTCTCACAGTTAGGGTTGGCGGCGGTGTTACCATGCGGTAAACGGTCACTGCTTGCCTTCCCTGCAACACGCCCCGCCCCGTATACCGTAAACCCTCACTGCGTCACTTTTAAATTTCCAAAATGGGTTTTACACTACTTTAATAAATTATTTTAAAGCTAAAATACTTCAAAAAGTTTAAATATGACTAAGAATAGTTAGAAGTTTTTTTTTTTTTTTTACGAAAGAGTGAGAATAAGTTTTTTTTTTTTTTTTTGAACGGCAAATTTGGGTCACTGACGGATCACTGGAACATCATCGTGCCACCAGCGAAATCACCCGATCATATCCATCTCCACTAGGCAATAATGCCCATACATCAATTCAGGAGGAAACCCAATAAATCTGGGAAAACCCCTCTTGTGGGAATCAAACTCATGACCTAATGAGTGTAATTACGATTTGGATGTTTCCATCTGGGTAACATTAATGAACTTTATTAGCTAACATGAAGGGTCAGTATTATATATATATTTGATATTTCATTGGTCCGTTAATGTTTCAATTAAAATAAAAAACACATTGCTTCTTATACTATTCACTTTAGTTCTATATTTGGCATTAAAAATGTAATTACTCTCATACTATTCACTTTAGTTCAATATTTAGCATTAAAAATGTAATTACCTGTAGTAATAACTTTTAAATATTTACAGGGATATTTAGATGAACAATTCATACAATTGGAGGAGTTGCAAGACAATTATAATCCCAATTTCGTAGAGGAAGTTGTCACGTTGTTTTATCGTGATTCTGCTCGTTTTCTCTTTAGTCTCGATCAAGCATTGTACGTAAACTTTATTTTTTATCTTTGTTTAAAATTTAAAAATATTTTGATTTGTGATTAATTAAACCAACTAACTTATGATTTTAGGGGGAAAAGGCCTTTGGATTTCACTAAGTTAGATAACTTAATGCATCAATTCCAAAGTAGAAGCACTAGCATTGGAGCTAAGAAGGTCAAAACTGAGTGCACCCACTTCAAAGACTATTGCAATGCCAAAAATGTTGAAGGGTGCCATACTTACCATTTAGCCCTTTTTTAATCTAATAAGATTCTATATTTACTACTAATACAATAAACATGATATAAATATATATTGTAGATGCAAGAGGTCCTTCCAGAATGTCAAGAAAGAGTATACAACTCTTAGAAAGAAACTTGAAGCTTATTTACAGGTATTTTTCTTTATAACAGTTATAAATCAAACATTGATTATTAATTTATTTGTTCAATTAATTAATGACTTTATTCTTGATATATGTTAAAATCTAAATTGATTATTCGTTTGTATGTGTCACCAGATATCAAGACAAGTTAGGGTTATTGACACAGCATGTACGCCTAGATAAATACTTCTGACTCCAGCAAACTTGAGATGGTTCAGTAGTCGAGTGTGTTAAACAACCCATCGGCCCTCACCGTAGGGCAAGTGGTCTTGTTGTCTGTTGTCATGTGACTCACATGTATTTGAGTGATAGTAGCACAAGAAAATGTATGTGTAACAATAAATTGTTGGTTTCAACGGTTGTTTGTGGGCCAACGAATTCCTATCAATCAAAATTGTGAAAAATCAGGTGTCTATAATCTTACTTTTTTTAATGGCTCTTTAATCTTAAATTTAAATCGATCTTTTGTCTACCTTTAGACTTAACCCATCAAGATCATTGAGAAAGTCACATGTTATACTAATAATTAATTGTAGTACATTTCTCAAAATAAATAATAAATATTGTCGAATACAAGACCAACGCTGTTGACGTCATCGACCTAGAACTCGGCGGGCCTAGCTCAGATTCTTCATCTCACCTTTGTGGTGATGGTTCCTTTTGCGGGTTAACAGGTCTTGATCTGCGACCACATGAAATCTCATTAGAAGGCTCGGGGTATTGCCCCGAAGACACTCTAACGCTCAAGTCAGCCATATCAACCATGATAAAAGTATGAATGAATATAACCAAGTACAAGCTATAAGAACAAAAGAGATCAAGGAAGAAAGGGTCTCCAATGAAGGAGAAATAACCTGATCCTTTTAGGAGGGATAACTTTGTTTTTATAACAAGATTCTTGGGCCATAACCCTAATGGGTTGGCCTAAGAATGAGCTCATAAGAATTAGGCCCGCTTGAACCAACTAAACATCTTGGGAAAGTCCAAATGGGCTCAGGCCCAGTCATCATTCTAAGGGACTGAGCCCAGACAGGAACACTCGTCGTCGAGTCATCCTTAGTCCAGGCTCATTCATTTATGGATGGGCCTAGGATTTATTCTGATCCTTGAAAATATAGGCAGGTCACTTTACGCCTTTTAACTGTCATCCTTATCTGTCGGAAAAAAATATAGTCTAGGTCACGTTGTATCAAACTTGTCTATTTTGTTGTCCTTGGGGTAACCTTGCATTTAGCTATAAGAACAAGAGAGTTATTCGTTCAAGAGTAGTTTCTCTAAAAGCATCTACTGGGATGCCTAAAAAGTATAATACGATAAACAAGGCATCCCAGTAGATGCTCTTAGAGAAACTATTCTTGAACGAGTACCTTGATGGAAATGCCCTCGAGAAAGACATGGAAAAATCATCTAAATAGTATAGATGCTTCCAAGAAAAGTACTCTTAAACGAGTACATTGGTTAAAGTGTCTTCAAGGAGGCATAAATTGAAGACGAAAGACTAGATGAATTTAGAATGTTAGACACGATGCAAGAGACTAATACTAAGTCGGCGTATTAGTTAACTGTTGTGTGTAAAATGCAACATATAAATTACATCAAATGAGGCATAAAACTAACCATTTTTTTAGTACTAATGTTGGAAAAAGTGTGCTTTTGTCTTCCTTTTGAATTTACAGGACCAAATGAGCTTAAACGAGCAAAAGGAACAAAAAAACAGCAAAAACCAACATAAATACAAAGGAAAGGGATAAACGTGACATGTCCCACCCCTCGACAGCATCCCTAGAGCAAAAACAAGAAACAGAAGGCTGAACACGGCTCGTGCCCACTGGACACGGGGGCGTGGTCAGATGTCTGCAGAAAGGCTGTAGAAGCTTCTACGCCCACCACGGGGGCGTACCCAGCTCAGCACGGGGCGTGGTCAACGCTAAGATTCGCAGAATCTTGCAAAATCTTGGTAGTACAGATATACTTCTGCACACTCTGCTGACAAAAGCAATTAATGAGGGAAGAGAAAGGGATGGCCACGGGGCCGTGACTGGGCTTCTCTGCAGGCTAAAAATAGGGGTGCTTGGCTCACTTCAAAGGCATCCCTTGGCAAACCACCTCTCTCCCACTTTGCCACCACTCCACCACCACTACAACACCCACATCTACCACCATAATCCATCATCCACCTTAGAGTGTGTGTAGTAGTCTCGGGATCCAAGATTGATAGTAAAAGTTCTTGTCAATCAAAGGCCATGTTTGGCTAAGTCTCTTACATCACTTGGTGAAGACAAGTCTTTAATGTATTACTTTTGAGTTTTAATCTTTTCTCACTTATGTTGAAGGTCAAACTTCTTTATCATTTGTCCGTGGTGTCTTGGCATTACTTTACTGTCTATATAAAGTAAAAGATTTACACCATTCATATCTCTACGGTCTATATAGAGATTTGTTGGCTACCTGGTCGGGGGTTAAGGGAATTGTTTAGTAAGGTTCTTGCCTTGTTCAGTTTATAGATCCTGCAAGGACCTGGGTCAAGCTTACTAGGACCTCCTTCAATACCCACTGGTATTGGATGGCGGGGGTGCGAATGGCTTGATCCCTTCATATGTAAACTACTATTAATGCATTAAACCGGCTACTTGGGATTGTATCCCTGCTGACTCAAACCACTTAGCCGAGGGTAACGTCACCTTCAAAAGAGGGGCCTACCACTTTTCACATTAATAACTTAATTAATTATCTTTCAATATTCCGACCCTTTGGGATTGTATCCTTACTGACTCAAACTACTGGGTTGAGGGTAACGTCACCTTCAAAAGAGGGGCCTACTACTATAACTAAGATAATCTCTTAAAAAGTGAAAAAGGTGCGGAAATCATCAAAGGATACATTAAAGGCGATTCGGATCCAAGTGATTCATCTTGTCTATCTGTTTTTATTTTTATTTTTATTTCCGCATTTTTAGTTTTTATATTCCATGTTTAAAAATATTTTCTCAAAAAATTTTAGATTGATTAGACGTTGAGGATAAACCGGTACTAAAAGCTCTTGTGTCCTTGGACGACCTCGGTATCTTACCAACACTATACTACACTCACGATGGGTGCACTTGCCCAAGTGTGTGTTTAGTGTTAGTAGGATACCGTGTTTTATAAATTTAAAACTTGACTAATGCGTAAAATGGGCTTAAAATATCAATAAAATCATAACACACCTAACGCACACCAAGTTTTTTTGGCGCCGTTGCCGGGGACACAAGGATTTTAAGAAAGTTAGGAATCAACGGCCTAATCATTTTTCTTGTTTTTCTATTTTTTTCAGGATTTTTTCTAAATTTTCCAACTTCTGCAGACTTCAGCACGGGTCGTGCCTGGTCGGACACTGTCACACCCCCAAAATCCACCATGCGGAGCGTCACCGCTTGGAGGCGTGACATGACCAGGATCGAGCCACCAATCATATTGAACAACGTAATTTAAGTTAATAAAGCCAATCACAATACAATTGGTGACCAAAAGATAAGTAACCGACTTTAGGTTAACAGCGGAAGCATAAAACATAAGTCCAAAACATAAATTCATAATTCATAAGTTTAACGACCAAACATAAGTTCCATAAGTTCATAAAGTTTATTTATTAGGCACGGGACATAACAGTCGCTATTCCACAACGACCTCCTCCTCGCGCAAGCTCCATAAGTACCTAACGACTTGCAAGGCATGCAACAACAAATCAACAACAAAGTTGAGCGAGTTCACAGTTGGTTGTTCAGTTAATGAGTTCGTATCAGAAATCGTAAGTTCGTTTCATAACCATGTATTACCCATTATCCTTGATTCCCAAACCTTTACGATATTTTGTGGGGGCTTCCCATTTTGTATGTACTAGACTAGTCGTATCCATAAGTGTCCTTCCCAATCCGAGGACAGTGGTAAGTATGAGTTTACGTAGGTTTTACGTAAGTGCCCTTCCCAATCCGAGGACAGTAGTAAGTGTGAATTTACGTAGGTTTTACGTAAGCGCCCTTCCCAATCCGAGGACAGTAGTAAGTAGTCTAGTAGTGTTGATAGTATAAGTAGTTATTAAATCCCATTCCCAATCACCAGGAATCCCATGCCTTAGTAAGGGTGTGAACTCACCTCGGTTGCTCGGTTTGACTCTCAAAAATAGCTAACAGTCAAGGTCGGTCAATCACGTCCTAGTATAATTTACCAGTTTGTCATTTAGTAGTTTTCAAATAGGGCACAAAGTTCCTACACGTATCTACCACATAACATGCATTTATTTCAACGGTTTATGCCCATATAACTTCCCATCTATTCCCGTTCATAAATAAACATACGATTTTTGCACATAACACTTTTATTGACATATAGCATGTTAGATCATTCACAGATAACATTCCCGACATTTAGAAACGCAAATTACTACTTATGTCGTTTCAGCTTTTATATTCAAAACTGGGCTGTTTTCGAGGATTTTAATAAAATAGTTAACTTGTTCCAAAAATTCCCAAATTTTTATTGAATGTCTTAAACGATCCAAATATTATTGTGTAAAAATATCGGGGTCCAGTTCATTACCAATATTTTATAAAAATTCATTTTCCGGACTGAAATCAGATTTATCTTTTTCTGAATGCAGTCCACGGAATAATTTATTTAAAATTTATCGAGAGTCCGATTTATGAAATTCTAGTGAGAGAATTACAAATACATCGGTGGTCATCTACAGTACAAATTGCGTGATCCAACTTTACACAGAATTTAAGTTATTACGGAAAACAGAACGCCTATTTTCAGCAGCAAAAATGCAGCTCTAGCTGCTGTTACGAAATGACACTTTAAAAATAGTAAACGGAGTCCAAAAATTATGATTCCAGTGCCATTAGAACCGTATTTCATAATACTTAAATCTAGACTTCAGAAAATACATTTTTCGTTAAGTTACAGTCCAGTTACAGCCAACTGAAGTTGGCTGTAATCACCAAACAGCCTACTGTTTCAGCTTTTAACTTCCTAACTTGTGTTCGATTGATTCCGTTAGCATGTTTAGTGATCACAACAACATCAAACATCAATATTAACCAACAAATCATGAGATAATCAACAAGAATCATAACAACATCATATTAACATCACTTCATCACTAGGCTAGTTGATTGTTCAAGACTTTGTTTACGGTTCTTTAGAGTTCCTATCTTTTTTATTTTTAAACATCATTAACCACTTAACAATCATGTAAAATGCAAGGATCTAAGCTCTTACCACTAGTTCAAGACTAGGGAAGTTCGAGTGAAGAAATGTGTTGGATAAAAGAAAACAAGAGCGGTCCTTCAACTTCCGAGAGCACCAAGCTTCGTTGTACACCTTGTAGCACCTCAAGATGGCCTTGGATTGCTAGAGCTTGAAACAAGAAGGATGGTGGTAGTGGGGGAAGGTTACAGCCGAGAGCAAGGGGGGCAAGAAGAGAAGGGTTGTGATGTTGAAGTTGGTGAAGGGTTAGTGGTCTTATAATTGTCCAATCCTATTATCCAATGGTTAGTGAGTTGGTGGAAGTACCAACATAATATTGCATAGTCCCAATGAGATCATGAAGGGATTTAATAGAATTTCATAAATCTTGGTGAGTGGGGGGCCCCTATGGGCCGTGAACTTGCAAATGGGGGGGGGGGGGGGTTAATGAAAATTGTTGGGTAAGTAGGTGATTACTTAGGGGTTAAAATGTAAAGTCTAATGTGTAGTGTGTTGCATGTATTATGTAACGTGTTATAGTGCCCGGGAACCATGACTAGTTCAGAAAAAGTGAAACATTGTTTTTAACAATAATTTGGTGTTCCGGGTAACGTCCGGTTGTCCGGTTGGATGCCGTTCCGTTAAAGTGCTTAATTAATCCGTAAAGTGTCCTATATATATATTTTTGTAACGTTTTTAATTCTCAATGCTCAGAAAAGCACACAAGACTATTTAGTAACTTTTCTGTACACTACTAGTATGTTAACAAGCACATGTAAGTATGTTGGACCGTTGTATGACCCTTAAACGTCAGTCAAGGCAATTCATCTCAGTTTACAGAGGCGGAATCAAAGTAAACTAAGTCATAACAGCTCTAATCCTTTTAATCTTTCTTTTCTGATTAATATGAGTGCTTGTACAAGGTTTTCTGATACAAATCCGTCAGCACTTCGTCACACATACAATGACAACTCTCTTCTCTTCAAATGACCAACACACCTATATATAGAGCAGCATGATTTCGCTTGAGGTTGTCTGAAGCGAAATCTGTTATGTTGATTTCGCTTCAAGCATCCACATATCCTTTCAAGCGAAATCATGTGTGTTCAACATAAAAACCCTAACTTAAAACCTAATGTGTAATCATTCAAACAATCCTAGACACAAGACTTGATAATGACGTAATCAGCAGACATTTAGTGCACCAACAGACTCCCCCTTGGATGTTGATGAAGTCTTTGGCTTCAAGTCTTTGTCTTTAACAATCTTCAAACATTGTAAAAACTCTCATCAATCTCTATCTTCAAGCTTTAAACTTTAAACTTCAATCTTCCCTTTGACTGTTGATCCAGACTCCCCCTTTCACAGACTCCCCCTCTCGATATGCTAGAATCTGAGAAATCTGGTTCAAGCTTTAACATTTAACTTCCGTTGGGAATAATGAAGATCAAACCTGTTACTCAACCAACAAACATAACCATTCTATCTTTTCAACAATAAAACACAAACTCAATCAGTTTTAACAATCCACTCAAGTATTCAGGTCCAAGTTAATGACCCTGATTACTCAATTAATCTACCAAGTCCAAATTAATGACCTTGATTGATCTTTTGACGAAACAATACTGATTTTAAAACAACATTTTCAAATATTTTCTGAAAATAACAAGTATCAAGTTAATGAACTTGTTTTTAACTTTCCAAACAATTCAAACTTCTTCAAAGTAAGCTCTCCTCATTTTTCAGTCAAGAATTTCCTGCATCTGCTTTAAGCATCTGAGAATCCAACAATCAACTTTCCACTTTGGTTTGTCGGAAAATAAAGCAGAAATAAAATCTTTTTGGATTTTATCAAAGTGTTCTAAACTAAGAAATGAAATACAGAAAACTTAAATTGCAGAAAGTAAACAAAGTAAACTATTTACAACCATATTTTTTGTAAGCGTGTCAGGGAATCATATCAGCTTTTTAGACAAATCACAAGTACCGTTAAGCTACATTTCATACTTTAGACTTAAACAATTTACCTCGATTGTCGATATACTGATCCATCTTAAATTCTCACACAAATTTCAACTTATTCAGGATACGATTTAGATGAATTAAGAACTTAGATCATTCATGTGTCCCACCTCTTGAATATACTCCCGTATCCAGAATCTCAATAATCAGTCTTACAGGTGAGAATACTACAATGATATCTGTATATAATTTAGGTGTGCGAGGGCCGAGGGATCTCAGATCGATACTTCCGTATACACAGAGAGATATCAGCTTCGACTTTTCGGTGTGTCCCCTTTAGAGGATCTTTTTGCTTACAACAGCAGCATATATCAATTTTATTGTTTCAGCAGCTGAGGGTTTAATGCTGTGTTTCAAGCATTGTAGCAAGTATTAGCCAGGGACTAGGTCAGAACTATCGTTCAGCAGAAGTCCCGGAATAATACCCCAGACATCATAGAGTATAAAGACCTAGTATATCAGATTACGAGACCTTTCAAACGAGATTTCAGGGGTTACCTATATATCCAAGTAGTGTTCCCCACGAATTCACAAGTTTGAATTTAAGTTTATATCCCGAATAAATCTACTAAATGTATGAAAACCTATCGACACATCATCAGTAAGATTGTTTAACTCTTTTAAACTATTCAAATCTTTAGCATACTGTGAACTTCTAGCTGATGTACTATCATTTTCCCTATATACACAAGCTCTTTTTCATCTTATCATGTTTTTGTATTTTTGCATTTTTTACTGTTTTTGTATTTTCTGAAAATAAACTATGTACAAACATCTACTCCCCCTAAATACCAAAACAAGTAAAAATCCGACAAACCATTGCAGATTGTTTCTCGTCTTCATCCGCAACAGTACCCTCATCAACGCCAATTACGCCATCCGACACCGACAAAAGCTTCATACCATTCAGTTTTAACAAATATTTAAACCGATTTTTATCAAAAGCTTTGGTATGTAAATCAGCTTTCTGTTCGTCTGTGTGGATTTTCTCAATTCGTATCAACTTTTTCTCAAAGCAATCTCGAATAAAGTGATGACGAATTTCTATGTGTTTAGTTTTAGCGTGATGTACTGGATTTTTAGTTATATTTATAGCAGCCTCATTATCAACAAAAAGAGGTGTGTTAAGAAACTGCAAACCGTAGTCGCGCATCTGTTGCTGTATCCACAAGATCTGAGAGCAGCAACTGCTAGCAGAAACATACTCCGCTTCACAAGTAGATAACGCCACAGACGTTTGTTTCTTACACTGCCAGGTAACCAATCTAGAACCAAAGAACTGGCATCCTACAGTTGTTGATTTTAAATTAACTTTGCAGCATCCGAAATCCGAATCGGAATACCCTTCGAGTGTAAAATCGCCTTTTCTAGGATACCACAACCCCAATGAAGGAGTTCCTTTCAGGTAGCGCAATATCCTCTTCACAATAATCATGTGCGATGCTCTCGGGTTAGACTGAAATCTTGCTGCGAGGCACGTTGGGTACATGATATCAGGACGTGAAGCAGTTAGGTACATTAAAGAACCTATCATGGATCGGTAAAACGTTTCATCAGCCCTGTCTCCGGTGAGATCTGGGTGAATCCCATGATTTGTTGCAAGTGGGGTAGCAGCTGGAGTAGAACTTGACATCCCAAATTTCTCTAGAATATCATGAACGTACTTTGACTGATGAATGAAAATTCCCTCAGGAAGTTGTTCAACTTGTAATCCCAGAAAGAATTTCATCTCCCCCATTGATGACATTTCGAACTTCTGCTTCATCACTGATTCAAAATCTTTGCATAGATTTTCATTTGTCGACCCAAAGATTATATCGTCCACATAAATCTGAACAATCAGAAGATGACCATCGACTTCTTTAGTGAAGAGAGTGGCATCCACTTTTCCACGAATGAACTTGTTGGCTAGTAGGTGTTGAGACAAAGTCTCATACCAGGCTCTCGGGGCCTGGTGTAAACCATACAGCGCTTTGTCCAATAAGTAGACTTTGTTTTTATGGATTGGATCGGTAAAACCCGGTGGCTGACCAACATAAACCTCCTCTTTAACCTTCCCGTAAAGAAACGCCGATTTAACATCCAACTGATAAACTTTGAAGTTCTTCCAAGACGCAAATGCTAGGAAAATTCGGATAGCCTCTAGTCGTGCTATAGGAGCATAGACTTCAGTAAAATCAATTCCCTCATGTTGACTAAATCCCTGAACAACGAGTCGAGCTTTGTTCCTTACGACAACTCCTCTATCGTCTCTCTTACACTTAAACACCCACTTAGTGTTAATTTTCCTATGACCATCCGGCAAATCAACTAATTTCCACACTCCTAATTTCTCGAATTGACTAAGTTCCTCCTGCATAGCATTGACCCAAGAGTCTTCAGTAAGCGCCTCTTTGTAAGTTCTTGGTTCAATCTGCGAGATAAAACAACTTAATGAGAATTCAGTTTGCAAAGGAGCAACTTTTGTATAAAAACATGTAAGCCCTTTATCAATCTGATTTCGAGTGCGAACTCCTGCTTGTAATTCTCCTATGATCAACTCCTCTGGATGATATGAAAAAGTTCTCGGCATCACTTCACTTGGAACCTCTACATTTCCCTCCAGATTAGTAACATTCTGCTCTGCATCTTGTTCACCAACTTGGTTTGTTTGACCTGAAATCTGAATCTGCTCCCCCTCAGAATTTGAATCTGAATCACCATGATAAAAAACTGGTATGTTTTCAGCTTCTAGATTATCATTCTGAGCCGACTGATTATCTTGAGCAACTTCATTCTGTTGGACATCATCTTGTTCACCAGCATTACTCGGACCTGCTTCATCATCATTTGAAATTTCCCATGGTCTTCTCGAATACTCAGTTGGGAATCTTAGCTGCGACTCATATTCACGCAAAATATCCAACTCATCAAAGAAATCTTCTTCATCCTCTGATTCTTCTCTCATGTCAAACGAATCCCAAAGTTTGTCATAATGATAACGCCATGAATCACCAGGATTCTGCGGCGGCATAGTATAACCTTGACATTCAACATTTGCAGCTTCAATAATCCGCTTCTCACTTGGAACGAAGACACGTCTTAATGGATTTGAATAACCAACAAATATTCCCTCAATGCACTTCGGACCAAACTTTCCAAAAGGTTCTATAACCGTACAAGGTGACCCGAACGGTTCTAGATACTTCAAATTCGGTTTGCGATTATTGATTAGCTCAAAGCATGTTTTGTTAAACTTCTTAACAGTTAGAACCCTGTTGAGCGTATAGCATGCGGCGGAAACAGCTTCAGCCCAAAAATTAATTGGTAACTTTGAATCTGCGAGCATAGTTCTAGCTGTCTCGATTAGTGTCTGGTTTTTGCGTTCTGCGACTCCATTCTGCTGCGGAGTGTACGGAGCACTAAACTCATGCAAAATACCTCTTTCATCACAAAATTCTTCCATCTTACTGTTCTTGAATTCGGTACCATTATCACTTCGAATTCTCTTGATACGCCTTTGGTACAAATTCTCAATCTTTCTGAACAGACCCATCAAACTGTCAAATGTTTCATCTTTTGTCTTCAAGAAAGATACCCACGAAAATCTGGAATAATCATCAGTAACGACCAAACAATAGTAATCTCCTGTAATGCTCTTGACATTCACTGGACCAAACAAATCCATGTGAAGTCTTTCCAGAGGTCTCGAAACTGAATTGACTTGCTTTGTAGGGTGTGACTTCTTCTTCTGCTTGCCTTTAACACAGCTAATGCACTCCCCTTCCAGATAAAAACCTTTGATATTAACTCCCAATACCAAATCATTGTGCACCAAATGATTCATCTTCCTAAGGTGAATATGCCCCATCTTGCGGTGCCACAATCTTGATTCTTTCTCAGTTGCTCTAGACACGAAACAATGTGCTTGACCAGTAGTTGTAGTTGCTACAGACATGTCTAACACATATAAATCATTCACTCTAGGTGCCCTCATAATAATCCATTCTTCAGGAATAACAAAACCAGGTTTCAAGATCAAACATTCCTTATCAGTGAAGTGAGTAGTATACTGATTGTCACAAATCTGCGAGATACTAAGCAGATTGTTCTCCAGCTCAGTGATGTAGTTAACTCTCTCAAACGTCACAATCCCATTGGATAACGTTCCTTCACCAACAATTCTACCACCTTCATGACCAGCAAATCCCACATAACCACCATTAATGTTCCTTACATCATACAGTAATGCAGTTTTTCCTGTCATATGTCGAGATGCACCACTATCCATAATCCATCTGGATATCAGTTGTGGAAGATCATGCACAAAACAAACTACTACTTAAACAACTTCAAGAAAGATGCCGATTCATGCTTCGCAACTCAGGAAGCTCCGGCAATTCAAACTGCTTATTCGAACATGGTGTCCACCCAGGCTTCATCAGCCTTAGGTGTAACCTTGACTCTAGCAACTTGAATTTTGAAATTTTCAGCCTTCAAAGATGGAAAACTTGCATCATAATCAACCAAAATTGATTCGTCAGCCTTTTTCTCTTCAGAAGTTGAAATTTTCATTTCAGTTTTTGGTTTCCAAACTTGTTGAGATAAAGCAACCCTCTTGTAAAATTTGTCATTTGTAGTTACCACTTTCTTAACGGATTCATTTTTCAATTTAATGTTGTCATTTTTCACATTCTTTTTCTCAACAATGATTGGTGCTTTACCCTTCACATCAACTTTCTTCTGTTGAAACTTCACATTTTCAGTCTTAGGCTTGGAGTTGGTGCAATTTCTTGCAATGTGGCCAACTTTGTTACATCTAAAACAAATACGAGTATCAACTACTCGACTCGTGCCTTCAGACTGATACTGTGAAACTCTTTTCTCAAAGAACTCTTCATTCGATTTTGAAAAAATCTTTTTCCCTTCATCAGCAAGTGAACTTGAACTGTTTACAAACACCTTCTTTTCAGCAAACCTCTTGTTTTGAAAACTCTTTTTCTGATAACTCTTACCATCCCAATAACCACCCGACCAATTGTTTCGATTGTTATTATAAAAACGTGGTGGAACAATAGACTTTTTGTAATAAGCTTTATCTTTCTCAAAATTCATTTGCCTTTTTGTTTGACTCAAACTGTTCACCTCTGTCAATTCAACTTCAACTAACTTGAAAACATTTGTCAGCTTGTTCATGTTAACATTCTCAATGGGAAACTCAGAATCCGAATACAACTTATCAGATCCAGCCATCTTGTACATCACAAGACCCGGTTCATCACTTAAGTTGTTTTTGAACTTTGATTTCTGAATGTATTTGTCCAAGAAACCCCCATCCTCCTCAGAAGTGTCACAATCCGGTTTAAGCACTTTGTCTATCACACTTTTCACCACATCACTTTGGACACCCTCGTCATTGGAAGATGTGAACGTGACATCAATGTTTTCAGGAAGTTTAACTTCACTTTCTTCCTCAATTTCAACCAACCCAGATTGCTTTTTCGTGTAATTATCAAGAACAGGTGGTGGAACTTGATGAAAACCCACCCCAGTTCCATCACAATACACATCTTCACCTGCTTTGTCTTTCCCAATAGGTTTGGGAACAATATGCTGCAAAACAAAGCTTGCCGATTTATAGCTGTTAAGCTTCAACTGGATTCGTTCATTCTCAATTTCAGCTTCTTGAACTTTAAGTTTCAATTTAGCAATTTGATTCAGTTGTTCATTAATCGATTCTTCTTTTAATCTCAAAACAGCTCTTAGATGTTCATTTTCTTTAAAAGTTTTACCATTACGATCATCACAATCTTTCAATGTGCTTTTGAGTTTTTCAAATTTTTCAGAAATCTGACGGTTTTCAAGAATCAACTTTTCATTTTCCTTTTTAATTTTCTCATGATCAATTTTATCATTTTCCATCTGTTTAGTTAATTCTTTTATCCGTTCAGTTGAAGCTCTAACCGTTTTGTCACGATCAAGAATCTGATTCTCAACATTTCTGACCTTTGATGTCAGATCTTCAACTTTCTTAATGTTGAGATACGTGACTGTGCTACAAAATTTGCACTCTTTGTTGCAATTTTTGCAATCAACATTTCCTTCGATCTTTTTACCTGACGCATTTGTTGACATATCTGAACTGACCTGGCTTTTTGACTCAGACACGGAGTTAGAGTCTACCTCAAGTGCTTTGGCAGCTAGCACTTTGTCAGCCATCTTTCCCAGATTCTCTGCAGTCAACTCTTGCGTAGTATCGATAACTCCAGTATCAATCTTCTTGGATTCTTTTCCTTCGATTTCTTCTTTCTCCTTTCTTTCTTTCTCCTCTTCAATCATTTTCGAAGTTGGAGTTCCCCACCATTTGTGTTGCCAATACTCATCATTTTCTTTCATTTCCTTGATTAAGACTTCTATATCAAGAGTTTTGTGATCAACTGCAATATTTCCATACTCATCAAGATAACACTCTCTGTCTGGATCCCATCTTTTTGCTCTTTTTGCGTCCAAATAAATTCTAGAAAGTCTAGTAATTTTGTTTTCTGAAATCATCTTTCTGTATTTATACTTCTGCTCTTCAGTTCTCTCATCTTTCCATGGAATAGGTTCATTTTTCGCCATGAATGCGTAACCAACCGCATCTTCTTCAGGTAGAACCTCTTGACTCCAATCATACCCTTCATCATCATAAATCACTGCAAGAGCTCTAGATTTCTCTCTGTTGTCTTCAACCTGCTTCAATCTCGGTGGCTCGGATTTATTCTGGTGATAAATCGCCTTCTTGTAGTAATCATCTCTGAAAGGGTTCTCTGATTCATCAGCATAAGCGTTTCGGCATTCTCTCTTGAAATGACCCTTCTGCTTACACTTGAAGCAAGTCACCTTCGATTTATCGAATCCTAGCTTAGTAGAAGCACCACCAATTGTTTTTCTGCCAGTGATTTCCATGAATCTTTGTGCACGACGAACAGTACTTGCCATAGCCCAACGAATATCGATCAGTTCCATTTCCTCTGGATCAATCTGATCGTAATCTTCTTTCGTCAGATTTGTATTGCCAATCTTCCCAGCTACCAATCCTTCATACGATTCCAACACCGATGCTAGAAAGATCATTTGCTGCTTTGCCGACTCTTCGTCAAAATTTTGAGCATTCTTCAAGTCTATTGCAATATTGCATTGAAAATGATTCTTTGCATCAGCATTTCCAGAAAATGAAGATCCACTGTGAAAACCACTGTGACTTCCACTGCTTTGATCACTTTGACTTTCTTTGCCGGCTGTCGACACATTTTCAGCAGAAAAAGCAGTTTTTGGAGAATTAGCTTTCGGCATCATGCTCTTTGGATAGTATAGATCCAAATTTTGCTGATAAGATGAATGATTAACTTTATACGTCTTCTTCAACTCTAGCTCATGACTTTCAAGTTTCTCAATCACCAAATCTGGTTTCAGCAATGCTGAAGGAATAGTGTTCTTAAGCATGAGAGCATAATATCTCCACTCCATCTCGTCTGGCAACGAATCGAACAACTTGTCTACTTGCTCATCATCAGAATATCTGATATCATGTCTTGCTAATTCCAGCTTCAGATGACCGAACCTTTCAATCATTTTACACACTGACTCATTCTTAAGACAACTAAACATATCAAATTCTTTCCTAAGAAGTTTCTTTTTGTTTTTCACTATATCAGTACTTCCTAAACATTTCTTTTCTAACTTTGCCCAGAGGTCTTTAGCGTTTGAATAATCGATCAATGAAATGATATCCTCCCGAACAGACTGAAATAACAATGCCACACACTTTTGTTCGGCTACGAATGATTCAATCTCATCAGATCCTGTTAAAACTTCCCCATTCTTGTTTCCTTGGTCATAACCATTTTTTAGACTTTTCCAGCTTGGAAACGCGAATGCCATCATCCAGTCTTCAAACTTTCTGGACCATCGACTGTACTCCTCAATAGCCATAAGTTTTGGAGGTTTATTGAACGTTCCGAAAGCACTTTCTGATTCCCAAGCTTCCTTTTTCTTCTCTTTTCGCGAGTTATCATCCACATTACTTGATGAAGTATCATCGTTTCCGGAATTTCCTGCAAACGCGTACATATTGCTAAATGGGTTCATGAAAAGATCATCCATCATGAATGTTCCTGCAAAATCACCAAACTGTTAGAAAAATTTTAAGTTTTGAAAATTCAGCAACTTCAAGCGAAAACAGTTTAATAAAACTGTTCAAGCGAAATCTGATCCAATCACTTTTCAAGCGAAAACTACTATTTCGCTTCAGCTAATCAGAAGCTTCAAGCGAAATCACAACAGATCAGATTTAACACTTTCAAGCGAAAACTAGATGAACTATTTCGCTTCAAATGATCTCAAGCGAAATCAGAAACAACAAGTCTACTATTCAAGCGAAATCCTTAACAACTTAATTTCGCTTGAACTACTCAAGCGAAATAGTCCAAAAACCAAGTGAAATATGTCTGATTTTCAAGCGAAATCTATCTTATCCTACGAACTCTTTCAAGCGAAACCCTGTTTTAGGTCTTTTTTATCATGTTTTAATCTGAATTTTAGTCCGAAACTTTGTAGGCTTTGTTAAAACTTCGTTTTACACGTTATACTCGAAAATTAGACCATTTTGACCGTTGGAAATAGTTCAGATCTGAAAAATGTAAAAAGAAATGAGTAGAAAGAAGATAATCCGCTGCTATGGTATGAACTCCTCGTCCTGAGCTCTGATACCACTTGTTGGACCGTTGTATGACCCTTAAACGTCAGTCAAGGCAATTCATCTCAGTTTACAGAGGCGGAATCAAAGTAAACTAAGTCATAACAGCTCTAATCCTTTTAATCTTTCTTTTCTGATTAATATGAGTGCTTGTACAAGGTTTTCTGATACAAATCCGTCAGCACTTCGTCACACGTACAATGACAACTCTCTTCTCTTCAAATGACCAACACACCTATATATAGAGCAGCATGATTTCGCTTGAGGTTGTCTGAAGCGAAATCTGTTATGTTGATTTCGCTTCAAGCATCCACATATCCTTTCAAGCGAAATCATGTGTGTTCAACATAAAAACCCTAACTTAAAACCTAATGTGTAATCATTCAAACAATCCTAGACACAAGACTTGATAATGACGTAATCAGCAGACATTTAGTGCACCAACAAAGTATAACACAGAAATCAGAGAGCAGTTAAGTGATTCCACACAGTCGTCAAGCACTTTAATTACCATTAATAATTTGTACGGATACATGGAATTATGAGGGTTGTCACATTCTCCCCCTGTTAAGAAAATTTCATCCCGAAATTTAGTTCGTGGTTACTGAGGAAGCTAGTTATGTTGCGTTGGTTTCCTGGTTTTCCTGGGGTGTCACATCATCCCCCCGTTGGTTTGGAATTTCGTCCCGAAATTCTGCAGTAGCTTCAATCTCAGTAGTGGTTGCACTTTTCTTAAACAGCTGGGGATACTTGAGTTTCATTTGGTCTTCTCGTTCCCAGGTATACTCTGGGCCACGACTGGAATCCCAACGAACTCGAATAAGAGGTATCCTGGTACGCTTGAGAATCTTGACATCTCGATCAGTAATCTCTACTGGTTCCTCGACGAATCGCAGCTGGTCGTCGATAGTGAGCTCCTTGAGAGGAACTATGAGAGTCTCATCTGACAGACACTTCTTCAGACTTGATACGTGGAATACGTTGTTAACTCCACTGACTTCTTCAGGTAGATTCAGCCTGTAGGCCACCTTGCCAATTTTCTCAATGATTTCAAAGGGTCTAACGTATCGCGGGTTGAGTTTGCCTCGTTTGCCAAAACGGACTACACCTTTCCAAGGTGAGACTTTGAGTGGCACTCGATCCCCAACCTGGAACTCGAGTGGTTTCCTTCGCTTATTGGCATAGCTTTTCTGACGGTCACGAGTTGCCGCCATTCGCTGTCGTATCTAAGCAATTCTCTCAGTCGTATCTACTACGAGTTCTGGGTCTGTGATTTGGCTGTCACCAACTTCTGCCCAACAAAGAGGCGATTGGCACTTCCGTCCGTACAATGCCTCAAACGGAGCGGCCTGTATGCTGGTGTGGTAACTGTTGTTATACGAGAACTCCACTAACGGGAGGTGCTTCTCCCAGCCATTACCAAAGTCGATTACACATGCCCGAAGCATGTCTTCAAGGGTTTGGATGGTGCGTTCAGATTGCCCATCCGTCTGTGGGTGATAAGCGGTGCTCATATCTAAACGTGAGCCAAAAGACCTGTTCATAGCTTGCCACAATTCAGAGGTAAAACGCGCGTCACGATCAGAAATGATGGAGGTTGGCACTCCGTGCCGTGATACTACTTCCTTTAGGTAGATGTCTGCTAAAGTAGAAAACTTGTCGTTTCCTTGATAGCCAAGAAGTGTGCAGACTTAGTCAATCGATCCACGATCACCCAAATGGTATCATTTCCGCGTTGAGATCTAGGTAGGCCAGTAACGAAATCCATGGAAATTTGCTCTGATGGAGAGTGTAAAACATGTGCGTTAAGTGTGTTAAAATACGTATTGTATTATGTTTTAAGCGGTTAAGTGTTTCGAATGTGATAACTACGCGTATTTCTCGTGTTACAGGTTAATCAGCTTAAAATGGTGAAGTTAGGATGCTTGGTGATGAAGCGGAACACCCCTGGATGTTAACCGGGACATATCATGTTGCTAGGAAAAGGATATACATAGATTAAAGGGGGTGTGGCGGCTGGCATAGAGAACAAGTGATCACAAAAGTAATTGGCATCATATTTTAAGAATTAATATTAGAGCATCATCATCATATGAATACTAACATGAAGATGGACTTTCTTGGACTCACGTGAGCTTTCCTTTTGGGCCGTATATGCACATAATGGGCGGCTGACTTCTTTTGAGAGGGGATTCTGTTGGTGCATGTTTGTGACAACAGCTTAGATTTGGTCTTTGGATATCTTGTAATTAGTTAAACGATAAACAGTTAGCGAGTTTAGCTTTGTATTAGTGAGTTAATAGAGTTTGGACTAAACAAAACCCACATTGGGTGATGGGGGACGATTTGGGCCTAGCCCATGTAGCAAACCCAATCTAATGTTGCAAACCTTGTGTTATATAAACAAGGTTAGGCTTTAGGGTTTAGGTGGATCAGCCAAAACAGTATTTGTGAGAGTGCAATTTCGTGAGAGGCTAGTTCTTGGACGAAATTGTGTTAGGGTTTAGATTGATTGTAATACGTTTGTTTGATAATCAATAGAAACCCGGTTTGAAAGTGAATTGCTGTTTCTGTTCTTCTACTTGTTTCTGTGATATTCTGATCAAGAGGATTCCGCACTCTTGATTGGAAAGACAATTCTGTGAAAGATCCATATGAAAGGGGACCTACAATTGGTATCAGAGCATTAGGCTCTTGAAGGCTCGGTTCAGAATTGTTGCTGCAGAAAAGGGTTGATTTTCGGGTTGTTTTGGGAATTTTCGAAAATTTTAAGTTTTTTAGACCTAGGGTTTCGAAATTTTAGAGTCTGATTTTCGAAAATTTTGGAGTGTTTGATCAGTTTGTTTGTTGAGTTTTGCTGATTTACAGGTTTTCGGGACGATTTCTGTTGGATTTTGACGAGTATTTGGCTGGAATTCGAAGACTGTTCTTCGTGTTCATCATATTGTTTTCGAAAATTTACTGATTTTTTTGCCTTGTGATTTTGCAGAAAATTGTTACGAAATCTTGGAAAATCTCATAAATTTGAAACAGATTAAGTTTCCATAGTTACTGGACCAGCGAATTTGACTATAGGCGTATTTACCAAATTCGCAGACTGATCAGCGAAATTAGCGAAATTGTTTGATCCGGCGAACCTAAAATCCAAAGGCGACTTTGGTAACCGGGTAATTATCCACAGCGAAATTACTACGGTTTTCGGGGACTTTACAAGTCGTCGTAATAGCGAAATACCCGACGAAATTGACCAACGAATTAGCAGGGAAATTGATCAGCGAACTTAGCTGACTAACCAGTGAATTTAACAGAGGAATACTGACCAGCGAAATTGACCTGTTTGAGCGAAATTAATAGCGAATTTAAAGTGGTGGAATATTAGTTGGCAAGCGTCGATAAAATTCTACAGTTTTGCAAATAGAAATTGATCCGTAGCTTGTTAGACAGAACCGTTTGGACCGTTGAATTCCTTGGATTTTTAGGGCAAAAAAAAAAGACTCTGGAAAATCCCGAATAATCCCGAATACGGTTTTTGACATTATATATCATTGGAGACGATTCTAACGGTGTAAGTTAGTAACCATTGTTTTCGGAGATATTTTGTACGGTTTTCTCAGTCTGCAACGTTTAAAATGTCAAACATGTTGAATCTGAATGCACCTAAGATGATGAAGGTGGAGAATTATCTTACATGGAAGGACAACTTCAAATCCTTCATTGAATCTCAGGATGCACGCATGTGGATCTGTATTGAAGATGGGTACAAAAACCCAACACACGATTATGAGGGCAGACCACGTAGAACAGACTATGTGAACATGAAAGAGGATGACAAAAAGATGTATGACGCTAAAAAGAGAGCATTGGCTGCAATTAAAATGTCTTTACCTGATAGCATCAAGCATACCTTCACAAAGTACACTAATTCAAAGGATATGTGGGATACATTACAAAAGCGATATCAGGGGAATGAGAGTGCCACTCAGGCATTCATGGCAGAGATAGTGTCGGTTGATGAGGCTGAAACTACTATGAGTGATGCTGAATCTGAAGTGAAAAATGCTGAAGCTCAAGTGAAGAATGCTGAAGCAAAAGTGGATGCTGAAGAAGAGAAAGAGAGTGAAGCTGAACAGGTTGTTGTTGATGAAAACTCAGAAGTTCATGAGAAAGAGGTACAATCTATTTCTGTGTGTTTGAGATGTCGTGAACTACAGGGTGAGGTTCACAGGTTGTCAACACAAAACCAAAGTCTGGTAAGTGAGATGTCTAACATAAAAGAAGCAAACTTTTTTGCTAAAAGAAATGAATCTACATACTTGAAGAAGATAAGAGGTTATGAAGCTGAAATTGAAGCTCTAACTTGCAAATTGAATGAAAAACTTCAAGTCATAGATTTAGCTCATGACATGATGGCTGAGAAAACAAAAGAGATTTCTGAAAAATGCAAAGAGTTGTCAGATGCACAACTCAAAATTGTTGAACTTGAAAAGAAATTGAGTCAATTCAGAGATTCGTCTTTTGTAATGAAACACATGATGGGTGGGTTAAAGAAGAGTAATGACAAGACCAGTGTGGGCTTCCAGGGCTTTAATGAAGTTCCACCTCCTCTTAGTCATGACTATTCATTCCTGCCTAGTGAAGATGAGCTAGCAGACTTTATGGCATCCGCACCAAGTAGTTTCGGTTCCACATCAAGTCAAGGTGATGGATCTGAGAGTGATGAGGCTAAGGAAAACAATAACAGGGAACCTTTGAAAAGGAAATTCACCGCCTAAGAATAAAAATCAAGCTTTTGTTAAAAAGATTAATTTTGTTCAAGGTAGTGATATGAAAAATGAAACAACTGTTATTGAAAATGAATCCAATGTAGAGTTTGCTAAAAATAAAAACAAAGAAAAATTTGAATCCAAGCAAACTAAACAAGGTTCATCCAAGGGATCATCACCATCTGATAAGGGATCTACCTCAGAGACTCCAGCTAAGAAGTCTTCGAAAAGGAGATCGTGCTTCAAGTGTCACATCAAAGGACATGTAGCTAGCTGCTGTCCTAACAAAAAGAGTGAAGCAAAACTTAGTGAAAAACAGAGAGGGAAATTACCAGTGAAGGAAGGTGATAGTGAGGAGAAAGGCTCAAATTCTCCAAAGAAATCTGCTCCTAAGTAACCAGAGAATGTTGTTGTTGGTGTAGATAAGGCTGAAAAAGGAACTCCACAAGTTCCTCGTTTTCAAAGAAATCAACAAAGATTTCAGCCTAGATCTCCACCAGGCAGATATGACAGACCTAGAAGCAGTTCACCTAGAATGAACAATTTTAATGGAAATACAAATAATTTCAGAAGTCAAGGTCAATATCAAAATCGATACCAAAAGGATGGTGGTCGAACTTTTTATAACAATGGCTTTAGAAATTATAACAATCAAGCTTCTTGGAATCAAAACTCAAGGTATCAAAATCAAAATTTCCAAAGGTCAAGTAGTCCAAACACGTATAGGAACCCTCAGGACCAAAGACCTAGTGGAAATCAAAATCAAATTCCATCAACAGGTCTGAGATCCAAGACTCCAGTTAGGAGTAATGGATATTGGATGAATGTTCAAATAGTTGGTGAATTTGGACGACCCAAGACCATTAAGGCTTGGGTCCCCCAATCTAACTAATTTCTTAGTTGATGTGTGCAGGAGCTGCTAAGGAGGATTATCAACTTATGTTGATAGTAGCTGCTTCAGGCACATGAAGGGGGATGTGAGATTGTTGATATTTATATATTGATTGATTTAAATTAAAGTTCAAAGTGCTAAGTTGACACACTAGATAACCTGGCAGATCTTTATACTAAAGCATTTGACAGGGCTCGCTTTGAACATTTAGTCGAACTCAACGGGAAGAGGAATCCTGAATAACTGGTTTTTCATAAGAATTTTTGTAAATAGTTTACTTCTTTTCTTAAAAATCAAAAATACAAAAACATTGAAAAATCAAAAACAAAAAAAAATAGAAAATAAAAAAATGAGTTATCACTGTATGAAAAAGAAGAAATGATAGTACATCAGCAAGTTAGACTGTCACACTGAAAATGAATTAAATTGCTTAAGTGTGATAGCAGCTTCATCATATGATGTACCAGTAGGCAAAAAGCATGAAATAATCAACTTACCAATGTGATATAAACCTAAATGAACTGACTATGAGTGGGGAACACATCAGTGGTGTATGGTTTAATGACCTTAAATCTTGCGTTGATAGATTGCCAAAATCTGAAGTTTTGGGTCTTTATACTGTTATTTCATCTGGGGATATCTTGGTTGTCCTTCTGTTCAGAACTAAAATTGTACATGACCTCAGGAAAGAAAGTCACTTGGAATTAGCTCATTTCTATTTGAATGTCTGTATGTTGTCCCGATACACACAATTTTGATCTGATTCTGAAATCTTCTCTGAAAAAAAGTCGTGTACCTCCTCTGCTGCATCCAGATATATGCTGACCTGGAGGTGCTAGGCAACGACAGCTTCTGCTGCATCCAGATACATGTTGACCTAGCTGTACGTTGTCGCGCTATAGATCTAATACACCCGAATGAGGCCCTCAAGTGCCCAAATGAAACCCAAGAAACCTATATCAAATTGAGAAAAACTCATTTGATATGTATATTATACCATCTCTGCTAAAGATCTATTCTGTTCTCTTCTCAACCTATTCCCAGTTAAGATTTCAGAAACCTGGATTGGACTTGTGAAATATGTGGTAGGGAAGATACTTGCATGATAGAGTGTGTTGTTTATATTTCCAGGATTTGATTAGTATTTATTTGGGTGTTCATTGTTAAGCAATCAAAACATGATAAAACCGATTATATGCAGACCTAGACATTGTCAGGATATCTTAAAGGATGACATCAGTATACTCACCTACTACGATGAATCTTTGTGCATACCTTGATCGCGGGGGTATATCCTGAAGTGGGACACACTAGTATATCAGTATTAATATTACCTTAACGTATCATACGGTAATGGTACTTGAAATGTTCATGCATTTTGTTTAAGTGGACAAACATACTGGTAATCGTCTCGGACTGCTTTTCACGAAAAATTAAATAAAGAATTATCTAATAGTGTGAAACAGTTTGATTTTGCTGATATGATCTTCTTACCAGTGATTCTCACAAAAATAGAGTGTTTATTGCTTTTGTGTTTACTTGCTTTCAGAAAATATAAAAATCCAAAAATAGTGTCTTTTTCTGTTTAAAATTCTTAACGTACGAAAGACTGTTATTCTTGGAGGAATTGTTACTGATAGGGGGAGACGGTGTTAGAAAGTGAGTTCAAAATTTTAAATCATGCGGGTTATAGTGTGTGATTAAAAAGTTTTGCGTGTTGGTGATAAGTTGAAAATTCTTAATCTGTGATACAGTTTAACTATCTCTTGAATAATAATAATTTGTTTAACTTATGTTGAAAAATTCTTATGGTTTCTCGAGATGTTTGTTTTATAGTAAACAGATTGAAGCAGTGTGTTGCTGAGAAGTTGCTATGTAGATGAGAGTTTGATTGGATGCATGGTAGAACCTCCTTTCTACATTGCAGACAAAGTTGAAGAGTTTGAAGATTGCTATACAAATGCTGAACTGGAGTTTACTCAAACGCTAAAGTTTTGAAGATTTGGTGATTGGATGCATCAGCTTAGGGGGAGTCTGTTGCTGACAGAGCTATTGAAGCTGAAGCTATCCAAAGACCAAAGACAGTGCAAGACTACATGAAGATTGCAAGATGACTAAAGACAAAGTTACTTTATGAAGCTATTGTCAAGGGGGAGTTTGTTGGTGCATGTTTGTGACAACAGCTTAGATTTGGTCTTTGGATATCTTGTAATTAGTTAAACGATAAACAGTTAGCGGGTTTAGCTTTGTATTAGTGAGTTAATAGAGTTTGGACTAAACAAAACCCACATTGGGTGATGGGGGACGATTTGGGCCTAGCCCATGTAGCAAACCCAGCCTAATGTTGCAAACCTTGTGTTATATAAACAAGGTTAGGCTTTAGGGTTTAGGTGGATCAGCCAAAACAGTATTTGTGAGAGTGAAATTTCGTGAGAGGCTAGTTCTTGGACGAAATTGTGTTAGGGTTTAGATTGTTTGTAATACGTTTGTTTGATAATCAATAGAAACCCGGTTTGAAAGTGAATTGCTGTTTCTGTTCTTCTACTTGTTTCTGTGATATTCTGATCAAGAGGATTCCGCACTCTTGATTGGAAAGACAATTCTGTGAAAGATCCATACGAAAGGGGACCTACAGATTCACGAAAACAGCATAGAGACTTGGGTCGCACATGATTGGGCTCCTGGTGGACATTGGGATATATACACGCATACATCAAGGCATATACACGTGGACTTGGTGAATAGTGGAGACAACAACACGCACATCATCATGAATGAAGGGTATTGGCGGCAGGCAAGAGGAATCGAGAAAATCATCATCATTATTAAATACATGCAGACTTCTTGTTGGGCCGATAATTGGATCACATGATCACACACAGGAAACTTTTTCATTCTTTTGGATTGGGCCGCCATATTTCTAAGAGAGCATTTGTGGATTATTTGGATTGGGGCCAGATTCACAGGAAAGAGGTTTTTTGGACGGCAGAAGGTTTTCAACATGAATAACATCACTTTTGACGGCAGCAAGGGGAGGATAGAGAAGGCTATGAAGATCAATCAACCGACATGAGCGGCTAAATCTCTTGTGGACACTTCTGGTGAATGATTGTGTAAGACACTGTTGATTTGGTTTATTGTTTTATGTATTGAGTTTGGATTGTAACCGTGTGACAGACGGTCTTTACTTGCGTTTTTATAATTCGTTTGACAAACGAATCCTGTGTGATAGACAGAGACATAAATACGTTTAAATCCGATTATACTTTGTTGGTTGAATAATTATTCATTGCATGAATAGTTGATAATTATATCGTTTAACCAATAGTATCCAATATGACAATCAGCTAAGTTATTAGTTAATCACACAATCTGAATCCCGGAGTGATCACATTTCCTTATCATTGTTTATTACAACTCAATCTTTTTCTCAATTTTATTCGTTAATTTAGATAATTCTTATAATCAATCACACCGATTTTCCAATTCAGTAGTAATTAATTAATACTTTTCATTCGACACTTTCTACAATCCTCCTTTGGTTCGATATCCGACTTACTCTAGCTACTAGTTTATTTCGGTTTTTGCATGTCACTAACGCAGGCCAGTAACGAAATCCACTTCTTGAAATAAGCCACTTCTTGAAGCCTTTCAGTGTCGTATCCATCTCTTACTCCAATCTACTGTAATTACCTGAAACGCGTTTTAAAAAGGTTTTGTCAGCGGGAAATACTGGTGAATCATTCTATTTATTAAAACGACATGTTTGTTATAATTTACAGTATTAAGAGAGATTACAATGTTTCTGATATCAACCAACTACCCACGGTATTTGTCACTCGACCGGATCTGTGACTATGGTCATATCACCATTGGCTGCCCCAATGATGACGTTATATCACTATTAGGTCCTGTCACCCAATAGTGACGTATATCATAAATTTTAGGCTCGCCCACCTAAAGTGATAATACAGCAGTAATGTGCACAATACCCCACATACCGGCTGTAATTTGGTGATTACATAAACTTAATCACTGTAATTATAACTTTGAAAATATACATGATTTTGAAAGTAATTTGATAAAAAGATAATGACTCACATTATAAGCATGCAGATTCATACGGCCAAAGTTTAGTCTACAGATAAGCCTTGCTATTGCAGATTTATACAGGCAGGGTTTAGCCTATTAATTAGCCTTGTAACCTAGTGCACACGAACTAGGTAAATAACTAATACAGCATTTACGATAACTCACGAGATTAAAACCCTCACAACGAATGACAAAGTGCAATCACTTAAACATCCATCGGATTCACAATGAATGACAGAGTATTCCCCGAGTTCGGGTGGTACTCAAACATCCTGTCGGAATCACGACTAATGACAAAGGATAGTACTAAAACATCCATCGGATAGTTTCCATCGATCGGACATTGAATCGTAGCAGCGATCGAGTTATTACCCTGATAATGAACAGAGTTTCAAGGTTTAGGGGTTTGATTGAAAGAAACGGAGATACAAAGAGTAGGACGACGTTTTAGACCGTCGAACTGAGCAAGTTAATCAAGTCCCACTGCTGCCTGTTATATACCCCAAACTGGCACCCCCCGCGAGTCGCGGAAGGCACCGGGGTCACCCCCGCGTATCGCGGCAATGGTCGGCCCGGCCTAGGCCTGCCACGTGTCTTGTATAGCCTTGGTGAGTCGACGATTTGTTAAAATTCAATTTCGACAGCAAATTGTGTGGATATTACTAACGAGGGAATACCCCCCCCCCCTGAGTTTTAGGGGCCCTGATCCTGATTTTGATTGTTATAAAAAGTTTAGGGTTTATGCAGAATTACTTGGGTCTCTCAATTAGGGTTTCTTTTTTGACAAAATATAAATAATAATAACAATAATCAAAATATAATAGTTTTGGTGAGAGTTGTTATGGTTTGGAATAAAAAGGGAATAGAACAGTGAGAAAAGAGAATGGACCCACTTTGTAAATTTAAGGTTCAACTAGAAAGCTTCCTGGTATAAATTTTGGGTATAACTTCTGAGCTATTTAAAATATATAATGCACTCGTGTTAAGTATAGTACCCCTCATTCAACCTTGTCCCGATGTCCCGAGACAGAACCCCAACAACTTAGTCGGGCAGAGCCCTGACATATGTTATGAGGCTCAGATCAATCGGAAAGGGTAGCGGTGATCGGGAGTTAAAACACTTAAAATGGAGCAGAGCCTTATTATTATTATTATGGAAATAATAATAAGAATATATATGTATAAAGTGAAATCGAGAGAATTTGTGTAATGAAATGGAATTATGGAGAGATCGAAAGAAAGAAAGAAAGAGTCTGAACATTTCTGAATTTGAAATGATAGGCAATTTTTATAGTGAAGGTTAGCGAGGAGGTTAAGCCTCTTTCTTCTTATCCATTAGTTTTATTTTATTATTTATAGAAACACGTATCAATATATAGGACTTGTAGGCATATATGTTGGACACGTATTTTCTATTTTTATTTTAGTTATTATCATTTTATTATAAAAGAAAGGGGACAAGAAATGACAGTTCTTGTAGAATTTCATATGTAACCATTGGTTGATTATATTATATTATTTTTATTTTATTAAAAGATGGGACATGAAAGTCCATTATTAGTTTTATTAATTTATTTAGTAGGTATGTCCTACTTTAGTTTAAAACTAAAATATCGATTATTATTATTATTATTATTATTATTATTATTTTATTATAATTAATTCAACTGCTTCAGTTATTTGGCGCGTATAACTTCTAAAATATGGCATTCTAGAAAATAATAAATATGTTATTAGAACGAGAATATTTTTGTCTATATTTGGGTCTAAGTTTCATTAAAACATAGTAAGTTCAAATACAATATATTTTTATAGTTTAATTATTAAACGGTTCCTGGGCTCGTCCAGGTACTTAATATTTCTTACAGTCAACTTACCCGTAATCTACCCGTCTAAGAATAAAATTTTTTTATATACTTTTATTTTAATAGAAAGATCAACCCATATACAGGCCAGTTAATTAATATAATATTTCAACCAACTATATAAAATAGTGTTTAAAACTATTTTGGGTTGAATAAAAATAACTAGTTACTAGTGGTTAATAATTTTAAACAAACCTATAATTTATATGATAAAAATAGGAATGTTACACAATACAATTGGTGACCAAAAGATAAGTAACCGACTTTAGGTTAGCAGCGGAAGCATAAAACATAAGTCCAAAACATAAATTCATAATTCATAAGTTTAACGACCAAACATAAGTTCCATAAGTTCATAAAGTTTATTTATTAGGCACGGGACATAACAGTCCCTATTCCACAACGACCTCCTCCTCGTGCAAGCTCCATAAGTACCTAACGACCTGCAAGGCATGCAACAACAAATCAACAACAAAGTTGAGCGAGTTCACAGTTGGTTGTTCAGTTAATGAGTTCGTATCAGAAATCGTAAGTTCGTTTCATAACCATGTAGTACCCATTATCCTTGATTCCCAAACCTATACGATATTTAGTGGGGGCTTCCCATTTTGTATGTACTAGACTAGTCGTATCCATAAGTGTCCTTCCCATTCCGAGGACAGTGGTAAGTATGAGTTTACGTAGGTTTTACGTAAGTGCCCTTCCCAATCCGAGGACAGTGGTAAGTATGAGTTTACGTAGGTTTTACGTAAGTGCCCTTCCCAATCCGAGGAGAGTAGTAAGTGTGAATTTACGTAGGTTTTACGTAAGCGCCCTTCCCAATCTGAGGACAGTAGTAAGTAGTCTAGTAGTGTTGATAGTATAAGTAGTTATTCAATCCCATTCCCAATCACCAGGAATCCCATGCCTTAGTAAGGGTATGAACTCACCTCGGTTGCTCGGTTTGACTCTCAAAAATAGCTAACAGTCAAGGTCGGTCAATCACGTCCTAGTATAATTTACCAGTTAGTCATTTAGTGGTTTTCAAATAGGGCACAAAGTTCCTACACATATCTACCACATAACATGCATTTATTTCAACAGTTCATGCCGATATAACTTCCCATCTATTCCCGTTCATAAATAAACATACGATTTTGCACATAACACTTTTATTGACATATAGCATGTTAGATCATTCACAGATAACATTCCCGACATTTAGACACGCAAATTACTACTTATGTCGTTTCAGCTTTTATATTCAAAACTGGGCTGTTTTCGAGGATTTTAATAAAATAGTTAACTTGTTCCAAAAATTCTCAAATTTTTATAGAATGTCTTAAACGATCCATATATTATTCTGTAAAAATATCGGGGTCCAGTTCATTACTAATATTTTATAAAAATTCATTTTCCGGACTGAAATCAGATTTATCTTTTTCTGAATGCAGTCCACGGAATAATTTATTTAAAATTCATCGAGAGTCCGATTTACGAAATTCCAGTGAGAGAATTACAAATACATCGGTGGTCATCTACAGTACAAATTGCGTGATCTAACTCTACACAGAACTTAAGTTATGACGGAAAACAGAACGCATATTTTCAGCAGGAAAAATGCAGCTCTAGCTGCTGTTACGAAATGACACTTTAAAAATAGTAAACGGAGTCCAAAAATTATGATTCCAGTGCCATTAAAACCGTATTTCATAATACTTAAATCTAGACTTTAGAAAATATATTTTTCGTTAAGTTACAGTCCTGTTACAGCCAACTGAAGTTGGCTGTAATCACCAAACAGCCTACTGTTTCAGCTTTTAACTTCCTAACTTGTGTTTGATTGATTCCGTTAGCATGTTTAGTGATCACAACAACATCAATATTAACCAACAAATCATCAGATAATCAACAAGAATCATAACAACATCATATTAACATCATTTCATCACTAGACTAGTTGATTGTTCAAGACTTTGTTTACGGTTCTTTAGAGTTCCTATCTTTTTGATCTTTAAACATCATTAACCACTTAACAATCATGTAAAATACAAGGATCTAAGTTCTTACCACTAGTTCAAGACTAGGGAAGTTCGAGTGAAGAAATGTGTTGGATAAAAGAAAACGAGAGCGGTCCTTCAACTTACGAGAGCACCAAGAAGGATGGTGGTAGTGGGGGAAGGTTACAGCTGAGAGCAAGGGGGGCAAGAGGAGAAGGGTTGTGATGTTGAAGTTGGTGAAGGGTTAGTGGTCTTATAATTGTCCAATCCTATTATCCAATGGTTAGTGTGTTGGTGGAAGTACCAACATAATCTTGCATAGTCCCAATGAGATCATGAAGGGATTTAATAGAATTTCATAAATCTTGGTGAGTAGGGGGGCCCTATGGGCCGTGAACTTGCAAATGGGGGGGGGGGGGGGGTTAATGAAAATTGTTGGGCAAGTAGGTGATTATGTAGGGGTTAAAATGTAAAGTCTAATGTGTAGTGTGTTGCATGTATTATGTAATGTGTTATAGTGCTTGGGAACCATGACTAGTTCAGAAAAAGTGAAACAATGTTTTTAACAATAATTTGGTGTTCCGGGTAATATCCGGTTGTCCGGTTGGATGCCGTTCCGTTAAAGTGCTTAATTAATCCGTAAAGTGTCCTCTATATATATATATGTATATATATATATGTATATATATATTTGTAACGTTTTTAATTCTCAATGCTCAGAAAAGCACACAAGACTATTTAGTAACTTTTATGTACACTACTAGTATGTTAACAAACACATGTAAATATAACACAGAAATCAGAGAGCAGTTAAGTGATTCCACACAGTCATCAGGCACTTTAATTATCATTAATAATTTGTACGGATACATGGAATTATTAGGGTTGTCACAGACACGGGGTCGTGCCCAGCAACCTTACTGGAAATTTTTGTTCTCTGAGTTACAGAAGAGTGACCACGGGGCCATGGCGATGCACCACGGGGCCATGCTGAACTCCCCAGTAACCGGGATCCAGAAAACAATCACTGCAACAACGACCACGGACCGTGGTCAGTGACCACGGGGCCGTGGTAAGACTTCTGACCAACGTTCTTTTTGTTTTATCGCAGGACTTAGAACCCAGGCGCAACACCTGAACTTTCTACGCAGTGCATGAGCTCCAGTTCCAATAAAGACATAAAAGAACCTCTAAACGAACCCGAGCGCTTTCTAGGAAAGAGAGTAAAAGTTAAAAGCCAAGAGAAAGCCTCGGGGGTCCAGCATCCAATGGCTGATCAGCGATTACTTAGCGGTTACAAAGGCAAGGTATCGAAACGAGTCAATATATATATATATATAGGGAGAAGATCATGCGAGAACCACCTCTTATTGTGAGAACCGCGAGAACCAATGTGAACACACCAAAAATGCCTAAAAATAGCTAAAAATCACACAAATTTTTTTTTTTGAATTTTTTAATATTTTTTTATAAAAAAATCGCTACTTTTCGAAGCCAAAATTTTTTTTTTTTTTTTGGCTTCGAAAAGTAGCGATTTTAACCAAAAAATTATTAAAAAAATCAAAAAAAAATTTAGATTTTTTTTTTTGATTTTTTTAGGTTTTTTAGGGGTTTAGTTTTTAGCATTTTAGCTTGGGGGGGGGGGGGGGCTTAGGTTGAGGGGGTTTAGGTTTTTTTTAGGGGGGGGGGGTGGGGGGGTTTAGTTTTTTGGGGGGTGGGGGTTAGGTTTTTTTAGCTATTTTAGGTTGTGTTCACATTGGTTCTCAAGGTTCTCACAATAAGGGTGGTTCTCGCATGAGCCCCTCCCTATATATATATATATATTGATCCGAGCCAAGTATGTATAATATAGATTAATAACTCAAAAGGAACTAGAGGCTCCTTGATAGTTAAATGCAGTCATATAGACTTTTGGTTACTTTAATAAGCAAACTGATTGATTCATATGATGATCGTTGTGTTTTGAAAACAGAATGACTTTTTGAATCAAATGCATAGTTTAAAACAGGGCTTTTGGGTCGAAAATGCTTTTAAGGGTCCTTTATATTAATGAAAGGACTATATGGACCAAAATGCCCTTGTAAGCTAAATCGAGCGAACGACCCATAAAGGTTGTTCGGAAAAGAGTAGTATGCATAATTAAACACTTAGAATGAGTATACAAAAGCGAAAGATGTGAATCCTTAGTCATTTGACTCTATAATAGTCTTTGCCGTAAAATAATGATTCGAGGGGTAAAACTCGGAGTTTAGGAATTTCCACACTTAATACAACTCAAATATAGTTGTGAAGAAAGATTATTTGATAAGAAATGTGGTAGAGTAATGCTTGATGTGAGTGAAAGAGATTCATGCTTAACATAGGCTTAATTACCCTTAACGGGTCAAAATAAGCATATGAGCGAAAACAGGTTAAGAATGCGTAAGAAACGCGTGATTAGAACCTAATATGATAGTCAATATTGAAATGATGAATCTCATGAGTTTATAGATCAAATAAACATGTTTGTTTGATAATATCACGAACGGGTCAAAATTTGGTAAAAAAGGTAAAAAGTCGAAGACTTAAAAGTCAGAAATTTTTTTAATTTGGATGTTGGATTTTAACTCCATTAGATGGAGAATTAAATTACGGACGCGTAGGAAAAAGAATCGGGTAAAACGGATTAAAAACGAGAGAGTTATGCTCGTTTCCGTGAAATCGGGTTATGTTGGGAATATGCAGCACCAGCAAACAACGTTCTGATGAAAACAGGCCGTGGCATCGCGCGACGGGGAACTCCCTGTCGCGTGTCGCGGGGGAGATGATTTTCCAGCAGTTTTGTTGCTGAAACTTGCATTTTTCCCAGCTATGGTTTTAATCGTAAAACGATCTTTTAAGGGGCATAACTTTTTATCTACAAGTCCGTTTTAGGTGATTCTTTTTCCTACGCGTCCGTAATTAAATTACAGACCCGTTTATCACCTTGGTTTGCATAAAAATCTGATTTATCCAATGTTGGCTCATAAATCCTTTAGGTGATTATTCGACCCGTTTGGCATTATTATTTCACTGCATGCTCTAAAAAGAAAATAGTTAATTCCTATCATTTTACCCATCCCGGGCTTGTCAAACCTTAACGTTTTCACTCCCATCCTAGAGTTTATGTAGGCGTTTACATTCATCGATTCATTTGTATCTATCTAAGCATTTAACCACAATTTACTTCTTAGTCTATTTTGACCCGCAAAGGTTTTTGCATATACTTTTTATATGTATCTAAGGGTTTCAAAGTCAATAAACAAGTTTCTAAACAAACTCTAACGGTCGTTTACCTGGTTCGCCCGTTAAGGGCTTTTTGGTCAATTCTAGTCTCTTATTTTACGACGAAAGACTCTCACCATTTATTGACCAAATTAGCACTTTTAACTATAACATAATTATGCGTACCTGGCTCGGATCAATACATTAACCCGTTTTAATACCTTGTCTCGAAAATTTGCTAATTCAAAGCAACGCTAATTCATAAGCCGCTTTATCCTGTAAGCATAAAACTCGACAAGTGCTTATTAGTTGATATTTGTCAAATGGTATCCACATTACCATTTGACCCGTTTTACTCTTTTTATTCATTAGGCTTACTTATAGTAACCGTTCAAAAACCCATTTTTATAATTAGCTTTTCATGGCTAATTTACCGTTCTATCTCTTTTACCATTAAACATGGTTTTTATCATTTATATTAGTTCCGACCCGTATTGTTTCGCGTCGGGAACCATATCTTAAATATTATCCTTATTGTATTTGAAACTTATAGGATTAATATTTATTTTACTAAAAGATGTAAGTTTCACTTACCTTGCATCCGGTTATGTCCTTTTTCCGCGTACTCGATCCGTTTTACCCGCTTCTTTCCCAAGTCTTCATCTAGCTTGTCTAGAGTCAAACTATCATCATCACAATTCGTAAGACGATTAGATTAGTCATAATCGTTTACGACTATTCCATCCTACGGGTTTTATGTCGAATTTATCATTCGACCATATCAAAATTATCATTTGATCTAATCATTTGGTCGGTTTGACTTTTTAAAAGTCAATTGACTTATCAACATATTCAAATGCACATTTGGTTCATTGAACTCACTTAGGCATATTTCATCCGAACTCTTAATGAAATCAAATTTTACACACAACCAAGTAGACCGCGATTTCATTCAGGCATTTCATATCACTGAAAAATGGGCTGTTTTTGGTGACTTGTTTAACCTGTTTACAAGTCTTCAAAAATTATGATTTTTTTATATGGAGTACCTCTCGGATGGTTAGACCTTGTTTTAAAATTTCAAGATCTAACTCTTTACCAAAAATTCGTAAAAATTCATTTACTAAGCTGCAATCAGATTCATCACTTCTGACTGCAGCTTACGGAAAAATTCATTTAAAATTCCTCGTTTATCCGATTGACGAAGTTCCAATTGGCGATTCTTTTAATCACTTAAAAATTTCTACAGTAAGAATTTGAGATCATAACTCAATTCCTAAATTGAGTTATGACATTCGTAATGGGCTGCAAATTCTGCCAGAAAACGCAGCTTGAACCTTTAATACGGAAAAATTCATAAAACGCTCAATTTTCGTCAAAAAAATGCGATTCCAGTGGGGTTTTAAAGATATTTCCTGGAATTACTTTTTAGACTCAAGAAACACATGTTTTTGTCACGTTTTGTCTAGGTTACAGCTAATACAAGTCGGTTGTAAATTCTGATCAGAAGCTGTTTGAATTCAGCTTTCAATTTGAACATGTTTATGACATTATAACACTTATTCTTAGCAATCAAAAGCCCTAAAAGCATCACATACACGAATTTAGTCAAAACAAAATCTGAAGTTACTTGAGCTAAGCTTGATTTCAATCTATACTTGTCTAGGGTTTACTCCTAGGCATTTAAATGTTCCTATTTCATCTACATATCACACATGCATCCACATATTTCGAATTCCCTAAATTCATGAGAATTTCAAGTAGAGATTTTTTATCAAATTTTACATACCTTATGATCTCCTTGCAATGGGGATCACTAATCTATGCTCGATTTTCATTTTGGACTTGATTTGATCCTTCAAATTGGAGGCTTTGACAAGAACTAGGGTTTTGGGGAGCTTGGGATCGCCCCCTGCTTATGATCGATTTCCAGAACAACACACAAGTGTGTGTTTTGTTTTTAATAAATTGATTTTATTATAATTAATTTCCAATTAGACACTTTTAGCCCCTCTAATTTCTTTTAGTTCATATTTAGGTGCTTTTAACTCACTTTTGAGTTAACACAAGTCTTATAACTAACTGGGTTATTTTATCCTAGTTAGTTTGTCCTTGTTTATTTAAAACTTTATAATTTTAATATAAAGTTTTATATTTTCCTAGTTATAAAGTTTTAACCCACTAGTATGTCACTACAAGACTTCTCTTCTAACTAGGTTATTATTATTCCTAGTTAACTTATTGGATTTCGGGAGTTATAACCCGTCTTATTTAAGTTCCGTTAACTCAGGCCTTTTATCCCTTTTATTCCTTGAAAGTTCTTATCAGCCTTTTAATTAATATTAGGATTATTTATTTAAATTCTAATATTTATCGGGTTGCTTTTGCCGCTAACGATACTTTACCCGTCTTTTAGTATTAACGGGGTTTGATTACCAAACCCGTTTTCGGGGTGTTACAAGTCTACCCCCCTTAAAGAGGTTTCGTCCCCGAAACCTTATTTACGTATTTCTTTTAATTCAGACTAAACGAACTTAGTTTCGTTTTCAAGACATTCATTCATTCCTTTCGATCTAACGTTTTCATTTATATTGACGCGTGCGTCTTTCATGTGTAAGGCCTCGCGGGTCGTTACTTTCTGCTCGTATTCATTATTTTTATTGATTATCTATTTTGGCGGTTAGACTTGTTAGTCACCGATTACTTTATACCCCATTGCTCGGGTATATATCCATATCGCCATCTCCGGCCTTATGTGCGTTTACGGTTTTCTAATTCGCCCGTAAATGGCTTTTTGAAACAGGTGTGGACAGACATTCACGTATTTGCACGGGAACATGTCAGCACATATTCACGTTAGCGTTTTAACAACATATGCATTATTATTATTATTATTATTATTATTATTATTATTATTATTATTCATGTAAAGCTCGGGAACACGTCAGCACATATTCACGTATTTGCACGTGTACACATAGTTCACATAAGCACGTGTATACATAAGCACGTATTAACACATAATTCACATAAACACATATTTTGCATGTATTCACCTATAATTCAAGAATGTGTAGCACGTGCGAGAGTTGCAAAAGATAGCGAGTAGCATAAGCGAGGAGTATAGCGAATGAGGCTTCTTAGTTTATTCGCGATTAGTTAGCATTTTAGATTGCGAAAGTTGTGCGCGTTTTGTAAAGCGGAAAGCGAAAGGCGAAAAGCGAGAAATCGATAGAGCGTAAACAGTAAAATTCACAAACTTAAAACACATAGACGCGATTTGATAATGCGTAAAATCGACGATTGTAGGCTAAAAACAAAATAGAGTGCCTTGGGTGTTAGACATCGACTACCCAAAGTGATTCAACGATTCCCAATGAATTCGAGTACAAGCTTTGGCCTAATAGACTATGCTCTCACAGTGATACGACTGTTGGCATTCATCCTTCCAGTTACTACGTGACTCGAGTCATTAGAACAGTCGAGACTTTGGTGAGATTTTGTAAAATCATGCGGGTTTCACCCCTAACTTAACAACTTTGCTCCTAGCTGTGGTTAACAGTTACGAGATAGAAGTGGATATTTCCATTAAGGTTTGGATATCACTCCTAACTCAACAAAAGATTCTCGGCGAGAGTAAAATGCGGGGTGAGCGATCTCATCAAGAGTTCTTGGCTTTCACACCTAATCTCGACACGATCACTCGTTGGTGTTATACGAGCATCTTCAAAGTGTAAATTGTGTTAGCCTTAGGAAAGGCGTGTATATTGCGTTATACACCTAATCTTGGCTTTCACACCTAATCTTTCCTAAGGCTAACACAATTTACACTTTGAAGATGCTCGTATAACACCAACGAGTGATCGTGTCGAGATTAGGTGTGAAAGCCAAGAACTCTTGATGAGATCGCTCACCCCGCATTTCACTCTCGCACGAGAATCTTTTGTTGAGTTAGGAGTGATATCCAAACCTCAATGGAAATATCCACTTCTATCTCGTAACTGTTAACCACAGCTAGGAGCAAAGTTGTTAAGTTAGGGGTGAAACCCGCATGATTTTACAAAATCTCACCAAAGACTCGATTGTTTTAATGACTCGAGTCACGTAGTAACTGGAAGGATGAATGCCAACAGTTGTATCACTGTGAGAGCATAGTCTATTAGGCCAAAGCGTGTAGTCGAATTCATTGGGAATCGTTGAATCACTTTGGGTAGTCGATGTCTAACACCCAAGGCACTCTATTTTGTTTTTAGCCTACAATCGTCGATTTTACGCATTATCAAACCGCGTCTATGTGTTTTAAGTTTGTGAATTTTACTGTTTACGCTCTATCAATTTCTCGCTTTTCGCCTTTCGCTTTCCGCTTTACAAAACGCGCACAACTCGCACAACTTTCGCAATCTAAAATGCTAACTAATCGCGAACAAACTAAGAAGCCTCATTCGCTATACTCCTCGCTTATGCTACTCACTATCTCTCGCAACTCTCGCACGCGCTACAAATTCTTGAATTATAGGTGAATACGTGCAAAATATGTGTTTATGTGAATTATGTGTTAATACGTGCTTATGTGAACTATGTGTATACGTGCAAATACGTGAATATGTGCTGACATGTTCCCGAGCTTTACATGAATAATAATAATAATTATAATGCATATGTTGAACTATGGGATGAATCAAGTAACTATCAACAATGATACAAGCTAACCACATGACTGCGAGTAGAGTATGCGCGACACATGTTCATCGAAGCGAACAAGTGAAGTAAAGTATGTGATCTTTAACAACCCCTAAATAAACAGGTGCTGAATCCAAACTATAGTACTATCGTTGCTAAGGGCGGTGGACAAGTCATCACTATGTAACATAGCAACAAGTATTCAACTAATCAGGTATAGCATGCGAGTGCGGTTAGCGTTTGTAAAGCGTTTAAGTGTTGTGTATTTTGATAGAGAACGTATGTAAAACCTAAAAGTGCGTTAAGCGAAAAGGGTTCGAGTATACTCACAGTGCGTGTCTAACAAGTAAACACGGTCTGAAAACGAATTGAAGGGAGTGCTAGATCAGCCTGTGTACGGGAACATAAGCGTAAGTCCTCCAAAGTGCTGAAACGGTCGAAATCAGAGTGTCGGGTGAGAAAACAGAGGCTTCGTACGAAGGTGGTGGTCTTCGTACGCGTGTTGCTTCCATTTTCCAAAATCGAGTGTGCTTCGCGTTTGTCTTCGGAAAATCGAGTGTTCATCCCTCCAACCTTAAGCTACTGCTTAAACTTAGAGTCGGAGAGGTCTTTGTCTGAGTCACGGATGAGAATCGGGCTGTGATGTGGGAAGTCAGCGCCTTCGTACGAAGGCAGTGCCTTCGTACGAAGTCGGGCTTCGCACAGAACAGTCCAGCTCGCATTCGTGGCTGTTCTTGGCATTCGAAGCTGCGTTTTCGCTTGAATTGGATGTATTTCCGAGTCCTATTCAAGTCGGTTTCGACACTACCTCATCCCACTATCAAGTGAACGAAATACATGTCGTTTTAGGTCTGTTTTAGTGTGAAAATCGAGTTTTAAAGGGGTTTTCACTTAGATCTAACACCTGGTGAGTGTGAAATCAGCAGATTTCTAACTTGGGAAGCCTTAGCTAGGCCCAATATACTCGGTTAAGTGTAGATCCATTGTAAAATAAGAAGATTTAATGAAAAAGATGAAGGTTTTCATGAAGAAGATGAAGTTCTTTGTAAAAAAAGAAGAAGTTTAGGTGAAAATGATGAAGTTTAGTTGAAAACAGAAGAGTTTGGATGAAATCGAAGTGAATCTTGTGGAAAATCGTAGTAGAAAATGTTGTGTAATCATGTAAAAATGATAAATCTTACTTGAAAATAGTCGGACAGCAATTCGGCAGCGTTTTGGTATGAATAGCAGCAAGTTAGAATGAATGAGGAGGGCCTGGGTATTTATAGAGGAGGGGGTGAGATGTTGGTTCGAAGCTGGTCACCTTATGCGAAGGCCCTGCCTTCGTATAAAGCCATTGGCTTCGTACGAAGTCGGGTGTCTTCGTACAGGGGCCAGTTAAGTGTGGAAAAATTTCGTTTCACGTGCGGGATGCTCGTTTAGTGCGTTTTGTTGCGTTAGTTAGTACTAGTATGTTAAGTATTTTAATGAGATGTTAAGTATGGCGTTGTGTTGCGTTGCGTTTTGGTGCGATAAATCGAGTTGTGAGTATAAACCACAAGCATATAAAGCCCACACAGGTAAAGCATATAAGAACATACAACATAACATTACTATTATTAACAGCGTTTGCGATTTAGCGATTTAGCGCGATAAGCGAGTGCGAAGGCGAGAGTGGTTACCGAAGAAACAAACACACTCGGCTAGTAAAGTAGCATAATTCTCTGTGATTCATGTTGCGTTAGCATTTAGCGTTTGCGAATATAAAGCGTTTAAGCGTGCAATGGTGCTGTGTGATGAAAATGTATTTAGTATAACATAAACCTTTATTTATATCGAATCAAAGAGTACAAAACGGTTACAAACCGAAGTAAGTAGCAAACAGATAACAATCTGAAAAGTCAGGTTGTTACATTATCATACTAGCTTGTGTTAAATATAAGTCAAACCAAAGTTTACCGCAATCGTGCATACCATTGTCGCTGAAGAGACAAGGTTGTAAAATAGTTTACTTAACAATACCACAAGAATACGGGCGGTGCGTTAATCCTATAGATCTATAATCGTTAAGGTAAGCTTGCAAAGTTAATGAACATATAGAACACAAATATAACATAGTATGCGATAACAAGTAGAATACAAGTATCATGTTATTAACGGATAGAGCATGTGCGTAAATAAGTTTAATCATGATTCGTGAGTTTGTATAAGTGTACATGTTGCACCCAAAGTGTTTAAAACAGAAAATGGGATCGAGTATACTCACGGTTTTGCGTAGAAATCCTGCGTATGTGAGTTGAAGCGTACGAGAGTCGAGAACACCAAAGTTACCCTACATTGAGGAAATGAAGGTGTGTGAGATTATGGAATTTGTGGAGGATTCAGATTCGGGATTTAAGTATAAAAAGTATAAGTACGCGAAAATATATTGTTTAAATACTCGTTTGGACACTAAGTTTTTATATGTTTTCATGGGTCCATAACTTGTCCATTAGAATCACAAACGAGGAGTAAAGAACAAAGATAATGTAACCTATGTTCATGACACTTAACCATAATCGGGTTAGCATCAAGAATTCGGTTATATATATATAGGGGTCCGCTAAAATGAAAACCACCTCCAGTTGTAAGAACCATGGGAACTACACCGTACGGGGCAAGTTGGACCAATTTTTTTTTTCATAAACGTAGATGCGTGTATTATAAACACATTTGTAAAAAAAATAAAAAAAAATGTCGTGTGTGTAGTTTTGTTTGTGTTTACGGGTACCGTAAATTTTAAACCAAATTTACGGTACCCGTAAAAGCAAACTTGTGGTGCTCAAAACTACACACACGACATTTTTTTTTTTTACAAATTTGTTTATAATAACTAGAGGTGGTTTTCATTTTAGCGGTTCCCTATATATATATATATATAAATCCTAGTATAATCCATTATGTAGTATCATATAAATCATGTAAGTCAAGCATGGAGGTAGGATGATTAGCATACATTAAACCTCATTGTATGATTCATCAAAGCACAAGGTCGTCAACTTAGCTGATGACCCGGTTGTCATGAATAAGAATAAAACTAACTAAGTTGTCAAGTAGCCAAGTAAGATCAACCCGGGTGTTCCATACCCATCATGGTAAATGTTGGAGGTGCGGCGGGGTTGTGTTACTTTAATTCTTGGAAGCTACTTGGTATTACTCTAAGTCTTAAAACAATCAAGAGAGCAAGCTAGGTGCGTGCATCCCAAGCATGGAAAATGTTCGGGGAAGTGTCGTAGCTTTGTACCTTTAATGAAAGTTGCTTTGTGACTTAGGGTTTGATCACAATAAAACACCAAGTGAGGTAGTGGAACAAGTTTGGAAAGCCCAAGCTTCCATGGTTCACACATTTAGACAAATACAAGACTCACCATATGAACAATGGTGAGTTGGATGGTCACACACTTGAAAATTGCTTGGAACCTTACTAAAACAAAAGGTTTAGGAGGTTCTTGGACCTGGGAATTAACCCTATTCAAGCCCCATAGCCATATGTTTGGTTAGAAGCAAGATAGGTGCAAGATTCTTACAAGAAAGTTAAGTTTAATAAAGTTTGAGTAAGGTTCTTCTCCAAAACAGAAAGTTGGACCTCAAAATGGTGATGTTCCACCTTAGTTTACCATGCTAAACTTGTGGAAACAATCCTAGAGGTGTTCCAAGCTTTCAAGGAGAAGAAAAGATGAAGAAAACATGAAGAAAAGTGAGGTAGATGCTCACTTTGGCACTTAGAGAATTCTACCACAAACTTGCAAATCAGCTGATTATGGAGTGTTTAGAGAGTGATTAGAGAGTTGGAAAAGTGCAAATGAGGTGATGGAGTCTTGGTTTTATAATGGAGGATTAGGGTTTAGTGTTTAATGAGGATTGAAGACGATTGGGGAAGGAGAAAGGTGGAGAACATGGCCAATCCTTGAGGCTGAAATAACTATCTGCGGTTTGGGACCCGTGGCGTCGCGTGGAGCTGATGTGGGTTAGGTTTCGCGTGACGCGGTGCCCTATTTTACTAACCCATTTTGTTTTATTGCAATTTAGTCCCTGAACTTTGGTTTATTTATCATTTTGTGCCCAAAGTTAACGTTTTGACTTGTTTTCGAGTATGAAATGTGTTTGTAAGTATCGTGCAACGTATAAATGATAAATCAAGTAAATAATAAGTCTCAGTTTGCTTGTAAATGTGCATCCAAAGTTTGATTGTGTATAAGTATAAGTATAACAAGTGTAAGTATAAAAGTGAATTTCCATTATGGTCAAAGTCTCGGGTTACAAGATTGGAAAAGAAATACGAATACGATACGGTTACAACTTTCCAAAAATAGAAATATGAATTTACACTTTGTAAATAAGGAAAGTACAATAATGCGAAGCGTTACAAATATTAAAAACCTCCAAATAAAAAAAACCATGTGATGAATAACTATGCACGAACTCAAACTGGTGAATAAGTTTGAGTTCATGCATAATTGTTTGGTGTGTGCAAAGCGTGATATGTTTTTATTGATATTTTAAGCCCATTTTACACATTAATCTAGTTTTAACTTTATAAAACACGATATTCTACTAACACTAAACACACACTTGGGCAAGTGCACCCATCGTGAGCGTAGTATAGCGTTGGTAAGATACCGAGGTCGTCCAAGGACACAAGAGCTTTTAGTACCGGTTTATCCTCAACGTCTAATCAATCTAAATTTTTTTTGAGAAAAGTTTTTAAACATGAAAATAAAAACTAAAAATGCAAAGATAAATAAAATAAAAACAGATAGACAAGATAGAATCACTTGGATCCGACTTGTCTTTAATGTATCCTTTGATGATTTTCGCACTTTTGGACTTTTTAAGAGACTATCTTAGTTATAGTAGTAGACCCCTCTTTTGAAGGTGACGTTACCCTCAACCCAGTGGTTTGAGTCAGCAGGGATGCAATCCTAAAGGGTCGGAATATTGAAAGACAATTAAGTTAGTTATTAATGCAAAAAGTGGTAGGCCCCTCTTTTGAAAGCGAGGTTACCATCGGCTTAGTGGTTTGAGTCAGCAAGGATACAATCCCAAGAAGGCGGTTTAACGTATTAATAGTAGTTTACATATGAGGGGTTCAAGTTATTCGCACCCCCGCCATCCAATACCAGTGGGTATTGAAGGAGGTCCTAGTAAGCTTGAACCAGGTCCTTGCAGGATCTATACACTGAATAAGGCAAGAACCTTACCAAACCATTCCCCTAACCCCCCGACCAGGTAGTCAACATGCTTTTATATAGACCGTAAAAACATGAATGATGCAATCTTTTACTTTATATAGACAGTAAAGTAACCTCAAGACACCACGGAAAAATGATAGGAAGAATTCACCTTCAACATAAGAAACTAGTTATTAAAGTCATTAATACAAACCAAAATAAAAAGTGGCGAAAGATTAAAAATCAAAAGTAATACATAAAAGACTTGTCTTCACCAAGTGATGTAAGAGGCTTAACCAAACATGGCCTTTGATTGACAAGAACCCTTACAATCAATCTTGGATCCCGAGACTACTACACACTCTAAAGATGGATGATGGATGATGGTGGTGGGTGTTGGTTTTGTAGTGGTGGTGGAGTGGTGGCAAAGTGGGAGAGTAGTGGTTTGCCAAGGGATGCCTTTGAAGTGAACCAAGCACCCCTATTTATAGCCTGCACAGAACTCTGGCCACGGCCCCGTGGCCAACCTTTTCTCTTCCTTCATTAATTGCAAGTGTCAGCAGAAGGGCCCACACGGCCCCGTGGTCAACTTCGTATCTGTACTATCAAGATTTGGCAAGATTCTGCGTATCTTTGCGTTGACCACACCCCGTGCTGAGCTGGGCACACCCCCGTGGTGAGCATGGAAGCTTCTACATGTTTGTCTTTTGTGCAGGTCCCTGACCACGCCCTGTGTTCAGCTAGGCACAGCCCCGTGGTCAGTCTTCTGATTTCTTGTTTTTACTTTGGGGATACTGCCGAGGGGTCGGGCATGTCACGTTTATTCCTTTTCTTTGTATTTATGTTGGTTTTGGCTACCTATTTGCTCCGTTTGTTCGTTTAAGCTCATTTGGTCCTGTAAATTCAAAAGGAAGACAAAAACATGTTTTATCCAACCTTAGTACTAAAAAAGGGTTAGTTTTATACCTCATTTGATGTAATTTATATGTTACATTTTGCACACATCATTGTTCGAATTTTTTAACCTAGATTTTGATAAGAAAATGAATTCTCAAACATTTCTAATCCTCAACCGATCTTTTTGTAAAGGTAAGAGTCCCCTACTCTCAACCAACCCCCCCCCCCTCTCACTCACACTCTCCCACACAACACACATATACATAACTTATTAAAAATTAGAAAGGATTACACCGTTAGTCCCCTAGCAATACTAAATTTCGATTTTAGCTTTTAAGGGGCTTTTTGGCAATTTTTGAATAGTTAAGTGTTGAACCAGTAAGAGGTCTGAACTATTAAGAGCCCGTATAATGCTTAGTCATTCAGAGGCAAATGTCTGACCAATTCAGATTACAGGTCTTAACACTTCAGACTTTGTATAATGCTTAACCATTCAGAGGCAAATGTCTGAACCATTTAGACATCTGCTCGTGTAACAAACAGTCTGAACTATTAAGTGTTGAACCAGTAAAAGGTCTGAATCATTAAGAGCCTTATTAAAAGCTAAACAAATAGCCCCTAAGTTTAATATCTTACATATGGTCTTGATTGTTCAGTAGAATGTAATACATATAGTTCTTGGAGTGGATGTAGAGGTGTACAAAAAAACCGGTTTTAGAACCAAAACTGGAAAAAAACCAAACCGGTTTTTAACCGGTTTTTTTAATAACTGGTTCCAACCCGAACCGGACCGGCGGTTTGTGTAGCGGTTAGGATTCTTGATGTTTGAAACCGGTTAAAAACCGAACCGGTTGGACCGGTTACTGTTTTGGGTTTTAAAAACCGATTAGTAAGTGAAACCGGTTATAAAAAAAAACGATTTATACACCTCTAAGTGGATGTCTCCAATTCGCTAAATAATTCTGTTAAGGTCATATTTCTTCCTTAAATTTAATAATAAGAGTTAATTACTGTTTTCGTCCCTGAGGTTTGTCAAAAATAACGGTTTCAGTCCATTAGTTTAAAAATTGCGATTTCAGTCCATTAGTTTCATTTTCGTAACCATTTTAGTCCACTTTTCAAACGGCGTTTGTTTTATGCAGTTAATGGAAGCACGTGCTTGTCACGTGATGGACAATTTGGTCATTTAATACAACTGGGTTTGTGAGAATTGGAATGGAAATGACCAAATTGCCCATCACGTGACAAGCACGTGCTTCCATTAACTGCATAAAACAAACGTCGTTTGAAAAGTGGACTGAAATGGTTACGAAAATGAAACTAATGGACTGAAATCGCAATTTTTAAACTAATGGACTGAAACCGTTATTTTTGACAAACCTCAGGGACGAAAACAGTAATTAACTCTAATAATAATAAGACGACATAAGAAAGAAAATAACAAAATTACAGGAACGGTACAATTTCTAACCTTTTTGGTGTTCATTTGGGCAATTTGGTTATTCTAGAAGAAGGGGACGTATGATTTTCTTAAATTATTATTAACAATTTTTTTTTTGGTAAATTACACTTTTCGTCCTTTATGTTTGTAGCGGGTTGCAATGCATAGCCTTTAACTTCAATAATTACAGTCACAATACTTTATTTGGAAAACGCATTACACCTTTCATCCTTTAGTACTAACCAAGTTAAAATTTTCAGTTATGTCTATCCACTTAATGGTATTCTGGTCATTTCATTGCAATGGATAACCTTTAACTTCAATAATTACAGTCACGATCCTTTATTTGAAAAACGCATTACACCTTTCATCCTTTAGCACTAACCAAGTTAAAATTTTCAATTATGTCTATCCACTTAAGGGTATTCTGATCATTTCATGTTTTTATTTAAAATATTCATTAATAAATAAAACCAAAAAAATGACATATATATAACATCTTCTTCCCCTATTCAATCATCTCCCTCAATTCCCGAACCCTAAAACACCATAAACATGTCTGTTCCTCAGCCATCTCTTTCCTTCTTTCTCCCAATTCAGTCAGCTCACATTTAACCATGGTCACATAGGTAACCAAATTACAGTCTATAAACCTGTATTGGGAGAGGGAATGTTCGTAACATTCACTTCCCCTTTGATACCGATAACGATACATCAATTGCTGTTGCTAGTGAAATGGTTGAAGAACTCGACTTAACAGATCAAGACGTCTCCACGATAGCAGAAATGATCGATGCAGAAATCTGGTCATGTATTCCAGACTGGGCCCCACGAGACTACTATGATGATCAAGATGACAATGAACCTTCAGGCTCTGTTGACTCACTCTCTGACCCGCAAAACAAATCTCCATCCTCGTTGACCGTTAAATCATGTGCTTCACCTACGGTTTTAGCTCTTGAAAGATTACCTTCAGGTAGAAAATATTGGTGTGATTCACCTAGGAGTTGTTTTACGCCACTAAGACCAAGACCTTCACACGACTCTAAAGATAACACACAGAAAACTGAAGAAATTTCATTAATAAATGAAAGAGGGAATGAGATGGCTGAATTTGGAGAAAGAAGGAGAGAAATAGCTAAGGAAGAGACAGGTTTATGGTGTTTTAGGGTTTGGGAATTGAGAGAGATGATTGAATTGTGGAAGAAGATGTTATATATAAGTGTCAATTTTCTAGTTTTATTTATTAATGAATATTTTAAATAAAAACATGAAATGACCAGAATACCCTTAAGTGGATAGACATAACTGAAAATTTTAACTTAGTTAGTGCTAAAGGACGAAAGATGTAATGCGTTTTCCAAATAAAGGATTGTGACTATAATTATTAAAGTTAAAGGCTATTCATTGCAACCTGCTACAAACATAAAACACAAAAAGTGTAATTTACCCTTATTTTTTTAAGGAATAAACAAATTGGATGGTGCAAGAGACCTAATGCTTCCTCCTGATGCATATTGAATTATGAGTAAACTACATGGATGATGCTTGCAATTAACCAAAATTTTGGATTTGTTTATTAGTTTATCAAAATACATAAATGGTCCTTCTGGTTTGCACTTTATAACGAATTTAGAGCTTTCCCATTGAGATCCTTATCCCTATTTCCAGTGTCGAAGCTTGAGATTTCCGACCAGCGGTCAAAAAAGTATATACCCAAAAATTTATATAAAACTAGGGGTAAAAAACGTATATACCCAAAAATTTCTATATAAAATCTACATACTCTCCACTACTGAGCGAAAAGTTCGGAGGGTCGACCGCCCCCTCCCGCCCAGACTAAGCTACGCCAATGCTTATTTCTATAATTACATTAAGTATCATTACTTTTCTCTCTTATGAAATAATACATTTTTATACCTTTATCATTACTTTTTCCTGATCTCCACTCACAACCACTTTCAAATATATTAAAAAATTACTAGGGGTGAACAGTGTTACGTATAGTTACAGATGAACAAACATTTTCTCTCTCCTCTACTCATAACCATTCCTTATAATATAAGTAACACACTCACAAAATATAAGAGAACCATTATGAATGTTCTTAGTCCCCAGCCAAGAAATCTAAAGGTTTTAGTAGGTCAAAGTTAGGAATTAAATGCGTTGTAAATTGCAAAACATAGTGACCATCCATGTACCTTTGAAAAAAACTGTGAGCTAAATGTGTTACAAAATACAAACTACAATGAGCATCTATGTAATTTTAGAAAACTAGAGATTAAATTCAAAATTTTAGTAAACCACATGATCATCCTTGTACTTTACTCTTGAATTATATAAACTCTTCAGTTATCCAAGGATGCATATGAAGAAACGAATATATTTCCTACATATGGTTCCTACGCAAGCGTAAGTGTGGAAGGGGTGCTCCCTAAATAGGGAGTGGTAAATTTTTTCTCTAACCAAAAATAACATTCTATTTCAACTTCTCTCTAAACTCCTCATTTTGCACTCAAACATTAGGATGGAGGGTATGGTTAATCACTCTAGGGTGATTGAGTGAAATCCTACCCAATAACATTATGCCATGTCAACTCTCAATTCCACTCCCCATTTTACACTCAATCAAGGGGTATGGTTAATCACTCTAGGGTGTTTGAGTAGGTTAAAAAATAAAAAAATTGTGATTGGTTGAAAGGGGTTGAGACCCACCATTAAACCTCCCCCCCTCCTCCTTCCCTCCTCTTCCCGCATCGGTGAATATACACCAAAAACATTCAAAATTTTGATGACTCAAACAAGTGGGGGTGGTCACCGATCGGTGACTCCCACTCAATCACCCACTCACCGATTACTATACCCTCCACCCTTAGGGGTGCTCCCAACATGGGGAGTGGTAAACAAATTTTAAAAAAAAAAAGATAAATTTGTGATTGGTTTGAAGAGAGTGATACCCACCATTAACCTGCTCTCCTCTATCTCTCCTCTACCCACATCAGTGAGTAGTCACAGTGTAAACACCTTACCGAACATCGCAAGGGTGCTGGCGGCACCATACCCACTCGGTGAACTCCTCCCCGTGTAAACTTGCCGAACCCGCCCCTACCACCCTAATTGTAAGGCAAAGATCAACGGTTTCAGTGGAAATGAAAGAATCCAAGGTGCATGCATTTGGTCTCGTAATAAAAAAGACACTTACTTGGTTCCAAACAAAAAAACTACTCGAATAGCGAAAGAAAATTAAACAAGAGTGTGTGTTTATTTTTTATTTTAATTTATAGAGGAATATTAAACAATAGAAAATACTTATGGATTAGGCCTAGTCCGAGAACGTGATCACCCCCTTATACTAATTTTATTATATAATGGACATAGTCCAAAACTTAGGCTATGAAAGTTACATTTATATTGAGAAAACATTTGTCTTGTTATATTTTAAGGAACTAAATTACCAATAACGTAATGGATGACACTTGAAATGTTTATATATATACTAAAGGACGAAGTAAAAGTCTACCGTTACAGATACTTAAACAAATTATCACAGTAAGTAATTCGAACAAAAACTTAAGAACAATCCAAATGGCCACCGGAAAACCATTCCGAGAAGTAGAGCTGCCACAGCAAAAACCTCAAGACGAAGGCGTTCTTTTCCCGGCGGTGTTATCCCCAAACAATACCGCATTAGAACTCTCAGCTTTCGAAGATGCGATCCGAACTCATAAGCCATGGCTGGAGTCTCTTCTCCTCAAAAGGGGAGCTATTCTCTTCCGAGGTTTCCCGGTTATATCTCCTTATGACTTTAACCGCGTTGTTGAAGCTTTCGGCTTCCCAGAACTGCCTTACGTCGGCGGCGCAGCACCTCGAACCCAAGTCGTTGATCGGGTATACACAGCTAATGAAAGCCCTCTCGATAGGGAAATTCCTTTCCATCACGAAATGGCTTACGTAAATTCCTTGATTTTCTTTCTTTATTCTTTTTAACTTTAAATATTAGAATAGTTTAATTTTGTATTTTTGTTACACCTATGTACAACTAAATAGTTGGTAAATATATGAAAAATATTGGTTAACTGTCACAACGTGAATTAATTCTTGGCATGTATAACAGCTTCCAAATCCACCCACCAAGTTATTTTTCTTTTGCGAAGAAGAACCAGAAGCCGGGGAGAAACTCCAATAGTTTTGAGTCATGTCATATACGAAAAGATGAAAGAGAAACACCCGTATTTTGTTGCGAAAATGGAAGAACATGGGTTGAGGTATACAAAAATAACGGGTGATGATGATGATCCATCATCCTACACTGGTAGTAGTTGGAAGTCAGCATACAAGACCGATGACAAAACCATTGCAGAGGAAAGGTTTGTACCTTTATAACAAACAAACGTACCTAGTAAAATCTCAATTATAGCAGAGCTATTGGTAGGGTGTGGAGACATGGGACCAACTAATCACATTTATGTTTTTGGAATTAACAGGGCGGCGAAGCAGGGAATAAAGCTGGAATGGATGGGAAATGCTGTAAAAATAATTTCAAAGCCACTGCCAGCGATTAGGTTTGACGAGGAGAGTGGTCGGAAGACATGGTTCAATAGTCTAGTGGTTAGTTACTATGGGCCCGCAACTGAGAAGATTGGTAATCCAAATACATCGGCAGAGGTGGGTAACGGCGACCCTGTGGATGATGACGCTGTGAAAGACCTTTTGAAAATCATGAAAGAAGAATGTGTTGTAATACCTTGGAAGAAAGGCGATTTCCTGCTGGTCAATAATTTGACAGTTCTTCATAGCCGGCGGCCACTAATAAAGCCTCCACGCCGTATACTGGCTTCTCTATGCAAGTGATTAAAAAAAGACAGATATGTTTTTATGTATAGAATCTTGTAAAAACTGGAATATTAATGTATTTTGCTTGATATTTGATGATCGTTTGAAACTTTGAAGTATAGGGTTGTATCTAAGTCATTTGGTTTGTTTACAAGTACGAAACCTATATGTCTGGACGGAATGAACTCAAATTCATTCATTTAAACTTTGAAGCACTGATTTTTTAACTTCAAATAATATTTTAAAGTAACTTAAATTCATTTGTTTGAATTTCGATTGGGATAACGATAGATTATTAATTTGAAAGTCAGTGACATGTTTACATTGGAAGAGATAATGATAGAACGGTCTAACAAACTAAGGGTGTTTGTTTTTTCAGAAAAACTCGGACCTTTTATGTCTGTGCCACGAAGACCACGCGCAGTCGTTTAGCTCTGTAGACCGTTTGTTTTTTAGAAGACATTTCATTAAAAAAAATGTCTTCAAACCTCTCGCGTCCTCTTCCCCACGCACACAGACATAGTCCAATGTTTTCCCACCTCTTCCAAGCCTCTCTCCACCCTCTCCTCCTAGTCTCAAAACACACACCTCTTCTCCATTCTATTTTTCCCCAACCCTAGTTCCTTCTCCATCTCATCCAACTCAGCCGCCACCCCGGTCATCCTCCTCCTCCTACTCCGCCGGTCACCACCTCCTCTTCCTCCACAGCCACCGGCAACACCACCCCCACCTCCACAGCCAGCGCCAACACTTCCCCCACCTCCACAACCACCGCCAACATTTCCCCCACCTCCACAACCACTGCCAACACCTCCTCCATACCGCCACAGCCACCGCCGCCGAAGTTTTCCATCGGTCTTCGTCCTCTACGAAGGTCTTCCATCGGTAAACCGCCATGATTGATCATCGATTCTTATTATTATTATTATTATTATTATTATTATTATTATTATTATTATTATTATTATTAATGTGTGTGATGATGGTGAGAAAATGGTGAAACAGAGAGCAGGTAGATAAAGCTAGGAAGCGGATTCTAGAAAATGTCAGAAGACATGATCATTAATTTATCCTTCAATTAAATATAATTGTTGTTTAAATTCTAATTTTTGTTGTTTAAATTCTGATTTATGTTGTGTTTACGTTCTGAATTTTGTTGTTTAGATTCTGAATTTTGTTGTTCATCTTGTTTGATTATAATTGTTGTTTAATGTGTAGCTTGCAGAAGTTAAAAAACAGTCTTCTTCTTACAGACAGCAGATGTTTGGTCCACCTCTTCTGCTACAGATCTCTGCAGATGTGGTCCGCAGACTGCAGACATTTTACCTCAGAAAAAACAAACAACACCTAAGTTAAAGCCAATGATCCGCATACCAATTGGTTTGGGGGGAGGTGGGAAGGTTTACCCACTTATATGGGGTTCCTGCCCGGGAGGTCTCAGGGTCGAATCTTGTGGAGGCGAACTTTGGCATCGCTTCAAACTGGCAATAATATGCCAACCGCGGGATTCCTACTCGTGACGTGGGTGATCAAAGGCAAAAAGCCTAACCGGGTGATCTAACCGTCAAAAAAAAGTTAAAGTTGAGACTTGAGAACAAGTAAAAATTCAAGTATAGTTTATATTGTATATTTTTTTTCATAATGAATAATATTAGAGATAATTCAGACATTCGAAATAATTTTTCAGATATTCAAAAAACGGTTCCAATAGGGTCGCTATTAAGGATTTACCACTTAGTCTTTGGAATGGTTGCAATATCGGGCAAATTCTTAATTGTGTAGGGAAATCGTTAATGGTAGATCAAGCGACTTTTAAAAGATGAGAGACAAAAGAAGGGCTTTTGAATTATGCTCGGGTCTTGGTTGATGCGGATGCTTCCAATTGGCTTCCAGATAAAGTCAAAATTAACCTTCCAACCATCAAAAGTCTTATTATCTTGATTTGGTGTATAGGTTGAAACCACCATGTTGCAAAACATGTGATGTTGTTGTCATCAAAGTGACAAATGTAAGAAAAATGATTTTAGTGTGCCCAAATATAAAATCACAAGTTGGAATAATTAATGGGATGGGTATTAATTTACAAAAGAATGTGGACCCCAAATGGATGCTAAATTTACGGAAGTTGAAAAGAAATCAAAGGCCCAAAAAAAGCCTTTTTGTCAACCTAAACTAAAGCCGAAGGGGCCAGCTGTATTGGAGAACTTTCCACCATTAGTCCGTGTGCAAGCTGGGTTGAAACATGGCCCAGTTTTGGAGTTTGTTAATTCGGATAAATCACAAAAAGTGACAGGCCCATTAGTGATGATTGGTGGATCAAAAGTAATGGGAAGTTGTTATTTTGATGTTTTAAAAGGGCCTATTGGGCCTGTTAAGAAAGGCCCAATAAAAGTTTCAAATAGATTTGAAGGGTTAAATGATGAAGATGGATCGGATGATGAATGTTTGAATGTAGATGCTGGATTATGGGAATATGAAATTAAGGAAGCCCAAAAATATTTCAAGTCTAATACACAGCCTCCTAATCAAGAATTTGATAAAGTTGTCGGATCGACTTAAAGAGTATTTTAGTGGGCTTAAAAAGGAGGAATCAACAAAGAAAGCTATGGATTCAAGAGCAAATGAAGATAATGTTGAAGTCGTCTGAGATGGATGAGACGACAAGATTATGAAGCTTTAGCTTAGTGGTTCTTTTGTTAGTTATGTTTCGTATGTTTTTTGGGCTTGAGCCTTTATATTTGGTATATGTTTGTTTTTTGTTTTGTGGTTCTTTTCTCCTTGATGTATGTATCGAGAGGTAAGAATGCATGTAATGTATTTTTAGTTCATTAATATAATTTTACCGGGGAAGCCACCCTCCCCCCTAAAAAAAACCTGAACCCCCGCCTAAAATGGAGCCACATTTCTTGAGTTCCAAAAGTTCCCGCATAAAACTAGAAACATCTAGGACACCCTGGGACACTCCGATACAACCTAGAACACCCCGTAAGGTTTCGGAACGACCAGGAACATCCCGAAAGATTCTGGAACACCCTAGAATGTTATGGAACAACCCGGACCACTCTAGAGCATTACGGAAGACTCCGAAAGACTCTCCTTTAATCTGGACAGGTGTGGAACCATCTAGATTAATCAAGGGCAGTTGTATTTTAAGGATCAAGAAGACTCCATCAAAATATCATAAATAGTATGTCAATAATAGCTAGAATGTTCCTTGTAAGTATCCAAGATATTTGTATTATTTTATACTTAAAAAAGTCTAGATTAGGAACAATCCAGGTTTAGGCTAAGTAGTATAAATAGGATGGTTTGCCATTCGAGCAAACTACCTCCAAAAACACCTTGTAAAGACCTTGTACCATCCTTGTAATACTTTCCTTTGAGTAATATAAGCATCCTTGCATTTTTATTCAAGTCTTTCATTGCATAACCATCCGACTTATGACATAAGGCTTAATTTACAACGAATCTAAGTCGATGTATATACTGGAAAGTAAAAGATTATATCATAGGAAGGAAAAAACACCAACTAAAGGAGAAATAGAGTGAGTCCACTAACACCCACACCACAAGTGTATATGAAACACATTCATGATTTTTATAAAAATATATCAAATAATATAAATTATATTGTCCTATTAATACCCAATTATAATATATATATATATATATAAAATTATACAATTATTTTTAAAAATATATTAGCCATATTCTCGTTACTCATTGGTGGATTTGGTAAAGGTTCTGGATTAAACTGAGGAAAAAGCTTATAGGGATTGTTTTGGAGCTGTATTTCATTAGTCAACCATTCGTCTATTTGCGAGTGGATTGAAGGGTTTGGAATAGCTGGTTCTAAGTTTATTGGTAGTTGTGTTTCAAGAGAGTGAATAAAAACATTTCCATTAACAGGCTTAATAATAGTATAGCTTGTCATTATAAAATCTAGCTCTTCCTTAGATGGTAACCCCTCAATTTGCCTAGAGCTTTCCCCAATTTCCATTTTCTTAGGCTTGGGTTTCTCGATAGGTAAAACGTTGAATTCTATAGGTTCTTCTATGTCTGGTATATACCTATTGAAATCTCTGGAAACCTCTATTCTTACCGGATAGAGATTTAAATTCTGAAGGGCGTCAGACAAATTACTCATGCTGTTATGCAAAATACACACCATTACTAATTATAACAAAATTTTTTATAGAAAACCTTTAAATATTATTCCAGACTGTGTAACTACAAAACAACTGAAAATTAAAACAAACTAGGTTTTATTTATAAATTTATTTATTTACTGAATAAGGTTTCTAGACTGTAGATAATAAAGGTGCTAAAACTTTGAGTTAAATTATTTAAGGATTTTGCATTATTTGCTATATTGGCTAGCATATAAAGATCTGCCCATACTGTACACAATTAGTCAGATAATAAAACACATAATCACAAAATAACAATTAATAAAAATTAAGTATTTTCTAAATACTTAATTGGCTTAAATCAGTTGCTCGATCAGTGGCTCTGATACCACCTTTTTCTGTCACGGCCCCCGACCCGGTTTGACCCGTTTCAGGAGCCGCGGGACATAAATCCCGTGGTATTTAATTAACAGCAGAAGTTTTCATCAGGATCTTTTAAAACTGAAATATTTCCCGATTATTTTATTTCACAACTCGGGATAAAACCCCGGTAATTTACAATCATTTGATTTCACGAAGAAATCTTTTATTTTACAAAACATGTTTCTTTATTTTATCATGAGCCACTTCCTTAAGCTTGTAGTGCTTCATGGCACTTTTCCTGGATCATAACAGATCACCTGAAACATGTTTGAAAAAGGTTTTGTCAGCGGGAAATACTGAGTGAATCATTCTATTTACATAAAATGATGCATAGTTATTAATTACAGCATAAGAGCGATTACAATGGCTTTTATCGTATTTTTATATGGCGCCGTGTCACAATGGTGACGATGGTCATACCACTATTAGATCAATGAACCTAAATAGTGATGATTATCCCTAGTAGGTCAATGAATCTAACTGGGAGACAATTAGTAATGTGCACAATACCCCACTAGCCAATGATTCAAGATATCCATGACTTAGTCCCTGTAATTATAACCTTTGAAAATAATTTGAGGTATTGTAAAATAATTGATAAAAAGAGAATGACTCACATTGCAGATTTAATTTGAGCAGAGTCTAGCCTACTGATTAGCCCTTTTAACCTAAATTAATAATAGGCACACAATTCAGTCAGTAACTTAATACAGCATTTACGATAACTCACGAGATCAACCCTCACAACGAATGACAAAGTGCGATACTAAAACATCCATCGAATTAACGACGAATGACAAAGCATAAACCCTAATGTGGGCAGCACTTAAACATTCACTGGATAGTTTAATCGATCGGACATTGAATCGTAGCAGCGATCGAGTTATTACCCTGATTGCGGCAGCACTTCGTGATTCGTGTGTGTTTTGATAGTAATTCTACGATAACTCAGCGTATATTTTGAGTTTGAATGTCGTTTCAGTGCACAAAATCAAGTCCCAGACACCCCTATTTATACCTGAAAAACCGTCCCCCTCGCGTGGCGCGAGGGGGTACCCCCTACCATAGGGTAGCCCCGTGTAATAGTAGGCTTGCTGAGTTGGTCTCGCATGCAGATTCATTTTACACGATAAACTGTTTAGATTTTACCGACTAGGTTTTACCCCCCCCCCCCTGAGTTTTAGGGGCCCTGATCCTGATTCCGATTGTTCTGAAAATTTTAGGGTTTGTGCAGAATCACTTGGGTGTCTCAATTAGGGTTTTCCTATTGGACAATTAAAATAATAAATATGACTTTTGATGAGAGTTGTTACATTAAATCCTCCTCCAAAGCCCAACGACTATAACAACATAACTGGAGTGTTAGAGTTCGATCAGTAGATTGCCTATCTTTCCAAATCAAACCCTATTTACATTACAAAAACCATATGTCGGTGATTCTTACCAACAACATTCAACCACATTCATACCAAGGTAATCTCGATTTCTTTTTCTTCTTATGGGTTTTATGATTACTAAAACTGATATTTCTTCAATTTTTTATACGACTTTTTTTTTCAATTTCAACAACTGATTATTAGGTCAGTTGTGTTTTCAAATTTCTTCCCAAGTTGATGTTTAATACTAATCACTTGTTTCATGTGTTTAATTATATTTAGTACATGTTATTACGTTTAATTTGTTTTTAAAGAAACCAATAATTTTGGTTCATACAATGAAATTACATTTAGATTGGCAACATTTGGGTGTAAACTGGTGAAAAAGATGAATGTGAAGTTCATATATCATATAATTATAAGTTATAGTTTGACAGTTAGTTTTGTGTTAGATGAATGTATTTACTTATATTACTTGAGATTAAATTGAGTGAATATGTAGATTAAATTGAGTGAATATGTGACTGCAAGAATTATGTGTTGTTTGTTTCATCATATATTTGTTGACACTATAGCTTTAGGGATTTAATGTACTTGTAATCACAAGGCGTGTGACACTTCAATTAAAAGTTTTATATGAATATAGTGAGACTTTGATAAAAATATTTTTCATGTTTTACTAGTCAGACACATTGTGTAGTGAAAGACCTGAAGTTGCAAACTTGTGATCTTTTAATCCAGGTTAAATATTCCATGAACTATGTTACTTAAACCAATAAATTTATTTAATATCAAATGGATACTAATGGTTTTATGTTTAATCTAATAGGAATGGCAGAAGTGGCGAAGCTAGCCCAAATTTCAGGGGTATCTTAATTTTTTTTGGGGATTAGGGGTATCATTTGTATAAAAAGATAAAAAATGTACACTATGTACACGGATTTGAAGGGTATTTTTTACACTACAAAAACGGAGTTGAGGGGTAGCCCAGGCTTACCCTCCTTATAAAAAATTTGCCTCCGTCACTGAATGGCAGTCTCTAATCAACTTAGCAATTTACCTATGGAACTGTGGTCTAAGGTGATGTCCCTAATCCCTACACAGTACGCAGTGTGGGCATGTGTGATGAGAAAACAATTGGAGGTTACTTACCAGTCTTCATGAATGACAAACACCCTCTTCATGATATAGATCGTGTTGCATTCTTTCACAACAAAGTGATGGAAAATACCTCTTAAAGAGTTCCATCTTCATCTCAGCCGTACTTTGTTAACCTCAACAAGATTGTGGATCCATGACTCCATTTGTTACCACATCAGCGAGATGGATCTAGTGTTGCCTAATCTTGAGCTGTACCACCCAACTTCTTCACCTGCGAGACCCTCACTAAACTCAGACTAAGATTGGCAAGGTGGGTCTTGGAGTTTTGGGACCGGCCTGTATGGGACCCAGAGATGGTCACCAGTCTACCTGTGAATGCAGTATGTCTATTGCTTCCGTCTATCATGTTCATAATTGTCAATGTATAGAGTCGTATTTGACTGTATAGGTTTTGTGATAGACAAGACGAGATTGTAATGTTTGTACACATTCGTACGAATGTGCAGTTCATACGAATGGGTTTTCTGATCCGTCCCAGGCACTCTCGTACGAGAGTGTCACTTCATCAGTACCTGTTGGGACGAATGGGAATGCCTATAAATAGGGGATCAAGTCTTCTCATTTGTAAGAGTTGTGGACTTGAGAGAGGAAACTCTGTCCATTTGATTTCGCGGATCTGTAACTTCAAATCATCAATAGAAACCAGTTTAATTAGCTTGTTCTTGTGCATGTCAACTTCATACTCGGATTCCGCACGAGATATGAAGACTTTGTGACCGGTTGCAACTTTCGGAGACCCGAAACGGTCCTATCAAGTGGTATCAGAGCAGGAGACCGGTTTCAATGATAGGTTAGCACAATATTCCAGCAAAATCATGCAGATTTCAAGCCAATTTGGATCTGATTACATCATCTTTCTACTCACATTTCTTCTACTCATCTTCTTTCAATTTAAAACGCAAAATTGATGTCGAATTCATGGATAAATTTTTCTGATTTTTTGGATATAATGTGCGAAATCATGTTTTAATCAATCCTTGAAAGAATCAGATCAAAATTCAAACTAAATCATTGAAAATTGTTGAAGATATCATGAAAAACAAAACTTGAAGTTCGCAGGTCGTTTGAGTTTCACCAGTCACTTTTGTACGAAGTGACATACTCATTCGGATGAAAGTGATTAAAACTGTTTCTTGAATAACTCATCACATTCGCACGAAACGGCATACCCGATTCGTCCGAAAGTGCTCAGTCTTGTATAACCAGTCAAACTTGACCAGTTCGCACGAAACAGTATTTCCGATTCGTACGAAAGGTGCTTATATCATTGTTTCAAAGTTGTTTGATTGTTTGTTGATTTTTGCAGGTGTTGATCATGGATAAACACATACGCAATCAATCAATGATAAGCATTTCAAAATGCATATTAGTAAAACAAATTAAACATGAATTTAAAGCATAAACATTAAAACAATACCAAGAATTCCTTGATGACTGATGAAAAACACTTGTAGAACGATATTCTCCCTATTTTCCTTGAGAATCGGAAAAAAGAAGACATCCATAATGATACAAAGTTAAAATATTTAAAAGTTACAATGATGAATCTGGAAACAAATAAAATGAAAATAAAAAAACAAAAAACAATGACAACACAAAATCATTTAAAAAAAGTAAGAAATCAACATGGAAAGAAAAGATCATAAATTAAAAAAATAAATCTGTAAGAAACTAAACCGACAAAAAATAAAAAATTGCAAGTATTACTCAGTAAATCTTGAAAACAAAGAATATAAAATCAGGATTTTATATATCCCTGAAACAGAGAATGTCTGTTGAACCAAACAACTTCTGCTGATAAACACAAAGACTGTTGAACCAAATGTCTACCAAAGAGAACCTCTGCTGATGAATACAAAACTATGATGAAGCTAACGTCTGCTGTGGATGAACAGATGATGCAGTTCAACAAAGGATGTTTAACAGAAGAGCTTTAACAGATCATGATCAACAGATGATAACGTCTGTTGAAGCAAAGTCTGTTCAATAGATCCTAATGTATTAGTAAGATAAATTAAACATGAATTTAAAGCATAAACATTAAAACAGTACCAAGAATTCCTTATAAGTATTACTCAGTGAATCTTGAAAACAAAGAACATAAAATCAGGATTTTATATATCCATGAAACAGAGAATATCTACTGAAACAGAGTATATTACTTGCACAAAAAGAAAACTTCCGAAACTGCATTGAATAAACCCTAACGATACTATATAACTGAGAATCTGGATTTTTTGATAAACACTAACATAAGCTATTATCTATGCTTGAAAACAGAGATTATCTACTGAAATTTTTTTCCAAATAATGATCCTTTAACATGTTCTCCATAAATAATACAACTACTTAACTAAATCCTTTTTCAGTTTGTACTCGCAACTGTCTATAATGGTATATCTACAATGATTCGATTCATTTAAGACCGAAAAAAGACTACAAACTTCATCATAAGTTGAATGTACATACCTGTTCTTAGTAAATCAACAATGAAATCGGCCGATTGAAGTCTGTCATAGAAGAAGACGGGGATGAATGTTGAGCCCTTTTCAAACACGGTGATGAAGAAGTATTTTGGGTGAAGATTTGAAAGATAATAGTTGTTGATGTGTAATGATGGTCTGTATGCACAGAACTGTTCGTTCCCCCGAATTTCAACTGATTTAACATATAGTTACACAAACAGCCCTCATTGATTTATGATATTTACATAAGGGTAAAATAATGTGTAGTTAATTAATTTAAGTAAGGTATAAGTATTATTGTTATTACAAATTGTATATAAACAACACTTTTGTAACTAAGGGATAAAAAAAATTTAATTATAATATTTATACTATATATAAATATATTAAAATTAAATATGTTTTAAATAATTATATAATCAACACTTTTGTAACTAAGTGAATGCCGACGTGGCAGTAGTTACAAATATCTGATGGCTAACATCTGTCCACATCAAAACCTCTCTTGTGATAATGTAACACCCCCGAAAATGTAAATCTTTTATTTAAAATAAAAGGTTGGTAATTAAATAAGTGAACTAACTAGGATTTAAAATAACCTAGTTAGATAAAAATCTTGTAGTAACTTATGAGAGGGTTAAAAGCACTAAACATGAACTAAATGAAAGTTGGGGGACCAAAAGTAAATAAATTGAAAATAATTTTAATAATCTGGATCGATACAAGCACAGGGCGACCAGGAGAAAACCCCCGCAACCCTGGTTCACACTTAATCTCTCAAATTGAAGATCAAAATCCATTCTAAATCAAAATCCGAGCACGGAATAGTGATCCCCACTGAAAAAGGAGTCATAAGGTATGAGAATTTTATGAGAAATCTCTAGTTGAAATTCTGAGTAAATTTAGAGAATTCGAAATTAAGGATGCATGGTTGTTAGATGATATAGGAACAATATAGTGTCCAGGGATAAACCCTAGACAAGTATATAATGAAATTAGGCCTAATTCTTGTGAATTCATGATCACCTTTGAAGGTGATAAGTGGGTTTTTGTATGAACATGTTAAAGACTAGAAATTGATAGTTGTTCTAGTGTAATTTGAATTTTAGTAAGTAAATTCAGATGTTGTAAGTGCAAAAGTTGATATGAAAATGTTAATGGATGTTAAAATCGGCTAAATAACAAGCCATGAACATGATAATAAAGTGTATAAAATTCTGCCTTTAAAGTGTTTGTAAAAATGCCTCAAGGAAGGCTTAAAACTGGAAAAATTTGGTTAAAACGCGTATTTGTAAGTTTTGGAAAGTTATGCGTTATATGTTAAGAAAAGAGTTCTAAACGGGTTGTGATTGAACTCTATAGGAAAAGATACCAGAGCGTCAAGTGGACAAGCCGATGGCAATTTGCGTTTGAAGGGCGTGCTTTGAATGTATGTAACCTGATTCGTTACATTAAGTGATTTGATATTAGAACATGTATGGTTGTGTTGTAGAATAAAAGTTGTGTTGATTGAAGTGACAATGTTCGTTACTTGAATTAATAGGTTAAGAATCGACTAGAAATCGTTTGGTAGTCATTATAATGGAGGATTCCATAGATAAGCCAAACGGGTCGAATAATGGTGTAATTAGTAGTGTTAGTGTTGTAACAGTTAGCATTGGCGATAATAATCACAAGAGCATGAAGCCATGAGATTGGTAATGAAATGCCGATGATAATAAGCCCCGGATGTTGGGTATAAGGCGCCTTATGTTTACTATTGAAATGGTAGCAAAAATGGGTGTAAATAGAATGGGTCGAATAATTGTTTAGTGATTTTTTTAGTCGTTCGGTCTTTAAATCAAATTTTCGGTAAGATAATTGTAATAGGCATGTCAGTAATGAAATTACAGACGTATAAGAAAAAGAATCACCTAAAACGGACTTACTTATCAAAAGTTATGGACAATTGAAGTTGAAATTTGGAATTTCCGGAACTGGAAGGAAATGCAGGTCAAAAACCTGCACCTGCTGGAAAATGGTATCCCCCGCGCCACGCGACAGGATCACTTAGATCCGGCACGACACACGAGAGCCGTTGCAACACGCGACAAGTTGAGAAGGTTCTGGCGCGACACGCGACAGGGCAAAAACTGAAATTTTATTTTATTTTTGACGATTCTATTCTAGGACTCGTTTATATGCATTATATTAATGTCAAGACTAACTTTTTAAGTGGTTTGACTCTATGTAATGATGGGATCTTTCCGGATGGCGATCAAGCATGTTATCAAGAACCGAACACAAACTTTTGAAGCTTCCGCGTTAACTTAACTTTGTCTAGACAATGTTTTTGATGTAAAAAAATTTGCTAATCATGTTATGAATGTTTAAACTAGTCGGTAGTTGACTAGTATGTGATTAATTTAAAACTTTGATTTAGTCATTATGTTAAAGTGAAGTACTTTTATTATAAAATCCTGCATATTTTCATTTAAATCGGATAGTAATTAAACGGTTGTTACAAGTTGGTAATCAGAGCTTAAGGTTGTCAAGAAAGTGTTCGGTTCAAGCTTGATCGATCGTCCGGTAAGGATTAATTATTCATTTTAGTAGATCTTATCCTATATAAGTAAAAGAGATGGGAATTAAGGTGAACGGGAAGAGTGTGTTAACACACTCAAACCCGGAAAGTGCACTAAAAGAGAACGGTTAAAGCAATTTACGAACTTGGCTAAATCAAAGTAAATAAAGCTATGTTATAAAGGAAATGTTTAATAATTGATGTAAACATTTCAGTTTCAAGATGACGGAAAGGAATGACGATGATCCGGTGCCGACAAGCACCGAACAAATGAAAGAAATAATTGCTGAAGAAGTGGGAAAGGCAACTGAGGGAAGTCTATCCGGTTTCATAGACAAAATTTAAAACACGGTGTTATCATTGGTTGAAGAACGAGTTAAAAGGTTGGAAGACAACGTCAACCTTATGAAAGAAAAATCAGGAAAACGTAAAGGATGTTCATACAAGGAGTTTATGGCATGTGAACCGCCAATTTACAACAGGGAGGTCGATCCGATAATATGCCAAAGATGGCTAAGCAATGTCGAAGGGGTGTTTAAAAGGACCCACTATGACGTAAGCGATTTTGTGGCTTACGGAACGGGTCAGTTAAGGGGTCAAGCCAAGGATTGGTGGGACAACAAAAAGAAGGAGATAGGAGCCGAAGCGGCAAGGGCCATGACATGGGATGAGTTTAAGGTGCCATTTCTTAAACATCATAGTCCCAAGGCAGTCATCAACATGATCAAGGAGGAGTTCATCCAGTTAAGACAAAGGGGTGAAACGATTGATAAAATCATTGGTATATTCATGGACAAGTTGAGGTTCTGTGATGAGTTAGTGACTACGAAGGAGCAGAAAATATATTATTATTATAATATGTTAAGTGCTGAGTACCGAGAGTTCATGACCCCTTTCAAGTATGAGACGCTTACCGAGATCATAAATACGGCTCGAGAGAGAGAAATTGAACTTAAGAAGCAAATCGAGAGGGGTGAACGAAGGGTAGTAGATGTTAACTCGAGCCCTACAAAGAAAGCTCGAACGGCTGAATCGGGGAAGAAGGCGGATGTGAAAGGTGGGTCGCCGAGTTGCAAGGTGTGTGGAAAGGGGCACAAGGGTCAGTGCCGCTTCAATAACAAGCCGTGTCCCATATGTGGGAAGACGGGGCATACCGCATCGTTATGTCCGGGGAAGGTTTCTGTGTGCTATAAGTGTTACCAACCGGGCCATAAAAAGTCCGAAGGCCCGGACTTGGTTGGAAAGAAAGACACCAAGGAATCTCCGATAGAAACTTCAAAGGCGAAGGCGAGGTCCTTCCAACTGACAGCGGCTGAAGCAAAAACAGAACCTGATGTGGTCTCAGGTATATTTGCAATAAACTCGATTCCCGCATGTGTATTATTTGATACGGGTGCGAATAAATCCTTTATTTTACATGGATTTATTCGACATCCTTCATTTGTATTTACGAAATTATTTGTTCCCTTAGAAGTTGAAATAGGGGACAACAAAAGTTTCATAGTTTGTGATGTTTGTCAAGGCTGTAAATTAAGTATCGATGATGAGGAATACTTAATAGATCTAATCCCGATGTCGATGGGAGAGTTTCAAGTAGTTGTTGGGATGGATTGGCTATCTCGACACCACGCAAAGGTCGTGTGTTTCCGAAAGGAGATAAAGTTAACATCTCTGAGTGGAAAACACGTCACCATCTTTGGCGAGAAGGGAGGCAAGCCTATAATATGCTCGATCTTGAAAGCTCACAAGCTTATGAAGCATGGATGTAAGGCGTTTATGATATACGCGAATGAGCCCGAAAAAGAATCACTGAAGATTGGAGAAGTACCGGTGGTGCGTGACTTCGAAGATGTGTTTCCGGAAGATCTACCGGGATACCGCCCGAACGGGAGGTAGAGGTCGGAATCGAATTGGTTCCGGGCGCAAAACCCGTAGCTAAAGCGCCGTACCGACTCGCGCCGTCGGAGTTACAAGAATTAATGTCGCAAATTCAAGACTTGCTCTACAAAGGATTTATAAGGCCGAGCGTGTCTCCTTGGGGCACGCCGGTACTATTTGTGAAAAAGAAGGACGGAAGCATGCGAATGTGTATCGATTACCGGGAGTTAAACAAACTCACGGTAAAGAATCGATACCCGCTTCCGAGAATAGACGATCTATTTGACCAATTACAAGGCGCAAATTGGTTTTCGAAAATCGACCTTAGATCGGGATATCACCAATTAAAGGTCAAGGAAGAGGATGTACCGAAGACGGCTTTCTGCATGCGATACGGACATTACGAGTTCCTCATGATGTCATTCGGGCTGACAAATGCACCCGCGGCTTTCATGGACCTCATGAACCGGGTTTGCAACCGATGTTGGATAAGTCGGTAATCGTGTTTATCGACGACATTCTGGTGTAATCGAAAAGCAAAGCAGATAATGCGCATCATTTACAAGAGGTGTTAGAGACACTCAGACGAGAAAGATTGTATGCAAAATTTTCAAAATGCGCCTTTTGGTTACGAGAGGTGCAATTCCTCGGCCACATCATAAGTGTCAACGGAATATTGGTAGATCCATCAAAGATAGAGGCTGTATCGAAATGGAGCCCTCCGAAGAATCCTTCGGAAATTAGAAGCTTCTTAGGGCTCACGGGTTACTACAGGAGATTCATTCAAGATTTCTCCAAGATTGCGTCGCCGCTAACCAAGTTAACCCGGAAAGAGGAGAAGTTCATTTGGGGTGTCGAACAAGAAAGAGCGTTCCAAACGCTAAAAGAAAAGCTAACCCAAGCTCCGGTATTAACGTTGCCGGACGGAGTCGAAGACCTGGTAGTCTATTCGGATGCCTCACTTTCGGGGCTCGGATGTGTTTTAATGCAACAAGGCAAGGTAATAGCTTATGCCTCGAGGCAACTGAAGGTATATGAAAAGAAATATCCCACGCACGATCTCGAATTGGCGGGGGTGGTGTTTGCGTTAAAAATATGGAGGCACTATTTATATGGGGTAAAGTGAACCATATTCACCGACCACAAGAGTTTAAAATACTTCTTCTATCAGAAGGAGTTAAATATGCGACAAAGGCGATGGTTAGAAACGGTGAAAGATTACGACTGCGAAATACATTACCACCCCGGAAGGGAAAATGTTGTGGCCGATGCTTTGAGCAGAAAATCGGATTATGTCCCAATACGAGTAAGGTCGATGCAGCTTGTTGTAACCTCGTGTATACTTGAACGTATCCGAGAAGCACAAGTAGAGGCAGTGAAAGAGGAAAACTTGAAAAAGGAAAGAATAGTCGGTCAGTTGAAGGATTTGGCAGATGGTAACAACGGGTTGAAGACTCGATCCGGAAGAATATGGGTCCCAAATTCCTATGGAGTTAAGACACTTCTACTCAATGAAGCTCATAAATCCTGTTATTCTATTCATCCAGGTGCAACCAAGATGTGCAACGATCTGAAACAAAACTATTGGTGGCCCGAAATGAAGAGGGATGTAGTAAAGTATGTGGAGAAGTGCTTGACTTGTTTACAAGTCAAGGCTGAACACCAAAACCCATATGGTAAACTGCAACCATTGGAAATCCCGGTTTGGAAATGGGAACATATCACCATGGACCTGTTGACCAAACTACTTAGAACGAGCCGAGGATTCGATGCTATATGGGTGGTTGTGGATAGATTGATAAAGAGTGCTCATTTCATTCCTATACGCGAGACGTATACTTCGGAAAATATGTCTGAGGTATATACAAACGAAAAAGTGGCACGTCACGGAGTACCGGTATCCATTGTGTAGGACAGAGATACCCGGTTAACTTCAAACTTCTGGCGAGATTTCCAAGAACAGATGGGAACGAAACTTTTTATCAGCACCGCATACCATCCTCAGACGGATGGGAAGAGTGAAAGAACAATACAGACGTTGGAGGATATGTTGCGGGCATGTATCATCGACTTAGGGGAAGTTGGGACATTTATCAACCGTTGGCCGAATTTTCGTATAATAATAGTTACCATGAAAGCATCGGTATGGCTCCGTACGAGATGCTATATGGTAGGAAATGCAGAACCCCGGTGTGTTGGGGTGAAGTGGGTCCACGTGAACTGGCCCATAAAGATGTTGTTCAAGCCACTAACGAGAAAATCGATGTGGTTTGAGCTCACTTGAAAGTGGCCCAAGACAGGCAAAAGTCTTATGCCGATAAAAGATGAAAACCGATTGAATTTCAGATAGGAGACATAGTTATGTTAAAGGTTTCCCCCTGGAAGGGCGTCATCCGATTCCGAAAGAGAGGGAAATTAAGCCCAAGGTTTATCGGGCCATTTAAAATCATTGAACGGGTCGGCAAGGTAGCGTATCGCCTTGAATTACCAGAAGAATTGAGCGGAATTCATGGCACGTTTCATGTGTCACAACTCCGTAAATGTTTAGCTGAGAAAACGGCTTATATCCATTATGATGCCATTGAAGTGGATAACAGTCTCAACTACGCAGTGGAGCCGATTGAGATTCTAGACCGTAAAGTAAAAAGCTTGAGAAACAAAGTGATTAATCAAGTAAAGGTCAAATGGGAACACAGAAAGGGCTCGGATACCACATGGGAGTCTGAAGAGGAGATGCAACGGCTCTACCCTACACTATTTGGTACGTATTTCCCGGTTTCGAGGACGAAACCCTTTTAAGGGGGGTGGACTTGTAACACCCCAAAAATGTAAATCTTTTATTTAAAATAAAAGGTTGATAATTAAACAAGTGAACTAACTAGGATTTAAAATAACCTAGTTAGATAAAAATCATGTAGTAACTTATGAGAGGGTTAAAAGCACTAAACATGAACTAAATGAAAGTTGGGGGACCAAAAGTGATTAAATTGAAAATAATTTTAATAATCTGGATCGATACAAGCACAGGGCGACCAGCAGAAAACCCCCACAACCCTAGTTCACACTTAATCTCTCAAATTGAAGATCAAAATCCGTTCTAAATCAAAATCCGAGCACGGAATAGTGATCCCCACTTAAAAAGGAGTCATAAGGTATGAGAAATTTTATGAGAAATCTCTAGTTGAAATTCTGAGTAAATTTAGAGAATTAGAAATTAAGGATGCATGTTTGTTAGATGATATAGGAACAATATAGTGTCCAGGGATAAACCATAGACAAGTATATAATGAAATTATGCCTAATTCTTGTGAATTCATGATCACCATTGAAGGTGATAAGTGGGTTTTTGTATGAACATGTTAAAGACAAGAAATTGATAGTTGTTCTAGTGTAATTTGAATTTTAGTAAGTAAATTCAGATGTTGTAAGGGCGAAAGTTGATATGAACATGTTAATGGATGTTAAAATCGGCTAAATAACAAGCCATGACCATGATAATAAAGTGTATAAAATTTTGCCTTTAAAGTGTTTGTAAAAATGCCTCAAAGAAGGCTTAAAACTGGAAAAATTTGGTTAAAACGCGTATTTGTAAGTTTTGGAAAGTTGTGCGTTATATGTTAAGAAAAGAGTTCTAAACGAGTTGTGATTGAACTCTATAGGAAAAGATACCAGAGTGTCAAGTGGACAAGCTGGTGGCGATTTGCGTTTGAAGGGCGTGCTTTGAATGTATGTAACCTGATTCGTTACATTAAGTGATTTGATATTAGAACATGTATGGTTGTGTTGTAGAATAAAAGTTGTGTTGATTGAAGTGACAATGTTCGTTACTTGAATTAATAGGTTAAGAATCGACTAGAAATCGTTTGGTAGTCATTATAATGGAGGATTCCATAGATGAGCCAAACGGGTCGAATAATGGTGTAATTAGTAGTGTTAGTGTTGTAACAGTTAGCATTGGCGATAATAATCACAAGAGCATGAAGCCATGAGATTGGTAATGAAATGCCGGTGATAATAAGCCCCGGATGTTGTGTATAAGGCGCCTTATGTTTACTATTTAAATGGTAGCAAAAATGGGTGTAAATAGAATGGGTCGAATAATTGTTTAGTGATTTTTTTAGTTGTTCGGTCCGTAAATCAAATTTTCGGTATGATACTTGTAATAGGCACGTCGGTAATGAAATTACAGACGTATAGGAAAAAGAATCACCTAAAACGGACTTACGGATCAAAAGTTATGGACAATTGAAGTTGAAATTTGGAATTTCCGGAACTGGCAGGAAATGCAGGTCAAAAACCTGCACTTGCTGGAAAATGGTATCCCCCGCGCCATGCGACAGGATCACTTAGATCCGGCGCGACACGCGAGAGCCGTCGCGACACGCGACAAGTTGAGAAGATTCTGGCGTGACACGCGACAGGGCAAAAACTGAAATTTTAATTTATTTTTGACGATTCGATACTAGGACTCGTTTATATGCATTATATTAATGTTAAGACTAACTTTTTAAGTGGTTTTGACTCTAGGTAATGATGGGATCTTTTTGGATGGCGATCAAGCATGTTATCAAGAACCGAACACAAACTTTTGAAGCTTCCGCGTTAACTTAACTTTGTCTAGACAATGTTTTTAATGTAAACAAAATTTGCTAATCATGTTATGAATGTTTAAACTAGTCGGTAGTTGACTAGTATGTGATTACTTTAAAACTTTGATTTTGTACTTATGTTAAAGTGAAGTACTTTTATTATAAAATCCTGCATATTTTCATTTAAATCTGATAGTAATTAAACGGTTGTTACAGATAATGGATGACATTTGTTTGGAAACCTCCGTTGGCCAACAACAGAATTAGGAACAACGTAAGTCAACGGGTCGTTAGCATAAACAGAAGTTATGATTGTTGTGACAGTTAAGATGATCACAATGGAAGAAGATAAAATAGAAATGGAAATATATGCAGCAGAATAACAAACTTTTTTCTCATAAGAATGAGAAGAATGCTTTCATCATCATGCTTTTAACCTAAGCACTTCTGATAATGGATGACAAATTGTTTGGAAACCTCTGTTGGGTAACAACAGAGGTTGGAAACAATAGTAAATCAACAGTCATTAGGATAAACAGAAATTATGACAACAGACGATACCTTTCAGCAGTGGATGAATTTTTAGCCAAGCAGAGGTTTCAAAAACAGTTGTTTTCAGCAGTGGTAAATCAACAGTTGTTAGGATAAACAGTTGTTTCAGAAGAATGATGTCAGCAGCATGCTTATAGAAAGATTGTAATTATAAATGTTCACCTAGTGAGCAACATGTAATAGCCTAACAAACTCCCAACATCTGCTATTAGCCTAACCACTGTTACTATGAAAACCTCTGTTAAGTAGCATATTTTGAATATCATCTATTGTTCGTTAACATCTGTTGGCCCATAGCAGACCTTTGCGACTTCAGAAATTCTTCATCAGCAGATGCTCTCTTTTGCCAGACTTTAACTACAACAGACCTTTTACAACAGCAAGTATTGACTCTTTGTAATTTGGAGGATCAATTTCTTCAAAAAAAAAAAAAAAAACTCTTATTGATGATCAAATTTTATACATTATTTTGTGTTTACACTCATCTGTTCACATACAATTCAACGTCAACATAATCTAAATCAAACTCAGACACAATTACACATCTACATCAGTATCGGTCTGCAATCCTCAGATGATATTCAAAACTATATAATAATACTTATGCTTGCTAAAATAAGTAAAAGTAAAATGCGACAACAAAGATTAATAGGATTAAAATTTATTCATTTATTCTGCAATGGTAAATCAACAGTCATTAGGATAAATAGTTGTTTCATAAGAATGAGAATAATAATGTTAGCAGCATGCTTATACACAGATTACAATCACAATGTTCACCTAGTGAGCAACATCTAATAGCCTAACAAACTCCCAACATCTACTATTAGCCTAACCATTGTTACTATATAGACCTTTTTTGAGCAACATAATTTGAATATCATCTTTTGTTCTTTAACATCTGTTGGCCCATAGCAGAACTTTGCTTCTTCATACTTTCTTCATCAGCAGATGTTCTATTTTACCTTTTATAGCTACAACAGACCTTTTACAACAGCAAATACTGGTGTGTTTTTAACTTGGAGGAGCAAATTCTTCAAAAAACTCTTATTGATGATCAAATTGTATAAATTATTTTGTCTTTGCACTCATCTGTTCACCTTAAACCAACCTTTAATCCTATTAAACCTCTGTTGACTTACCAAACATTTGTTCACACACAATTCAACATCAACATAATCTAAATCAAACTCAGACACTAAATAAGTAGAAGTAAAAAGCGACAACAAAGATTAATAGGATTAAAAATTATTCATTTATTCGTGACATTAAATTATCAACAATTACGTAACATACTAAACAACGAAACTTTCAAATCTAACAATAACAGCAATAATTAAGAAATTTTAGCTTAAACTCCATCGATTGCTGAACCTCTCGATGTATATCCTTGAGCATCGCCATGAACTCCACGTCTCTATCACCGCACTCTGTATTACCGGCAACACAAAGGTCACGAACGAAAGTTGAAGGCATCCGCATCAAGTTTTTGGAAACCTGCACTCTCGTGAACAGACCAACATGTAGTCCATCAAAACATCTCTTCAGCTCTTGAAGAGTAGCCCTATCCTCATACACATGTTCCTCAATTTGCTGATAAAGCGCTGCTTTAAATCATCAGACTCTGCAGAAGTGTATGACGCCATTTTAACTTATATATTACTCAAGTGATGTGAAAGAATGATATCTTTGTAGCAAAACGTGATAAAAAAACAGGTAAAGTAGCAATGTGTTTATATAGTGAAATAGCTAACAACCCAAGAGATCAGATTTAAACTCATTGGACATTTAATAATCTAACCAAGCAAAACGTGTAGATTTAATATAAACATATAAATTTATGTTTCAAAACAACAACCCTTTAATGCAGAAACCTTTTCAAACCCCAGCTTTTATGGGAAAACTATAAAATTAAATATTAAGAAACCCAATGGACAAATTTTAAAGCTTCAAAGGAAAAAAAAAAAAGCTATCATAATTACAATTAATGTCACACCCCCAAGATACCACCCGTGGAAAACCCTGCTAGGCGTGTGACAAACCAATAATGAGCCACTAATCATGTTGAACTCATAACAAGTTTTAAAATGAAATTGCCAATTATAAATGAATTGTATCAACAATGAGTTTAATGAAATCCACCAAGTTCAGCGGAAGCAATAAGCAAATGATAGTTTAACTGTTTCAAAGCAAATGTGTATAATCAATAAACCCGCCATGTGTATCAAATCAGCACGACCCATGACCACTCCAGCTACTCCAGACAGCAAGTTCCAAATCCAAGCAATCTAACGACCTGCGAGCATGCAACAAGTGTATCAGACAACGCCGGTGAGTTCATAGTTTTACGAAAACGTTAGTTACCAAGTGTTTAATTTCGTTCATTGATTACAATGTTGATAATACCCCGAATACAAGACGGCTTCTGATTTACATTGCCCTTTCTCCAATGCTCCTATCAAAGCATTGGTCATGACTAGGTCATTAGTTCAACACCCGTCCTCCCAGGTACGGGGTGAGGTTGCCAAACCTAAGTAGCGCTACTAACTAATACCTTGTTACCTCTCAGGTAACCAAACAACACGGAGGGACTTTAAAGGTGATAGGATGAGTATATTATCCAACATTACCGATTTACATCAAGACGTGTCCCTCTCAGGAATACTCAAACAAGTTACCCAAAAACCTATCCCTCCCTGGGATACCCAAAAACTGTCCCAACCACCGGGACGCATGCTCAAGAGAGATGAACTCACCTTTGGTTTGCTCGGTAGAATTAATTACACGTATAACAACAATGGTCAACCAAGCCCAATGATATTACACATAACAATCAGTTCCACATTTACTTAAGTCACATGCTTCACGAATAGTGCACTAATATTAGACAAGTTGTACAAGTTGCATCAGTTAATCAATGTTGTCCATGTCTCATGAAAGCATTTGTCAACCCCGTTTATTTGATCTAGTGCATGTACTAGACTTTGAACATCACTCATCACATTGTAACTATTCACGTCATAACACATTCCTAACACAAGCCCCTAACTCGGGTAACAGTTTCACAGCCCAAACATCATACACACATTCAAGTATTTCTCACATACATTTACATGGCCCAAACATACTCTTTTATACCCGGCCCAATGTGTGACCAAGCCCAGCTGAAACACCCTACTTATGCGGCCCAAACTCACGCAACCCAGCCCAATCAGTTAATTATGGCCCAAGTGTTTATAAGCTATTTTGATGTTCGTGGGCCGGTATTTTATTAGCGATCCCTTACTCCCCTCCCGGCCCACTCTAGTAAACATGGAAGTTGATTTAATTCCTTTGGTCATGTGCTATCTCTACAAGTCCAACATGTGCCGCAATTTAATATATCAAAATCAGATTTCTTGAACACAAATTTCCTTTATACTCAAACCAAAGTTGAACCACCAATAAAAATAACGCATGTGCAGACTTGCCAAAAAAGCATCATGTGCAGACCATTAATATCACAACCAGTTTAACCACCCATTTAACCCTAGTTTGTCGATTATCATTCATTAATAGCATGTGCCTTTACAGTCCCAAACATTCAAGTGGTTATCATAACAGGTTTATTAACACTAACATGCAACCCTAACCGATTCCACCTAATCTAATTATATTTAACCAGTAATGCACATGTAATACATTAATACCTTGCCCATAATTAACCACAACTAATAGACTCAACATGAACAATAACGTCACTAACCGAAGGGTGAAGAGTGGTGTTCGAGTGCACGAGTTTCGAAGGGGGAGGGGTGCTTCCTGTCGCCGATCACCACGAATGAAAGGTGGTTGTCTGCGTCTACTGTCCGGTTACTAAAAGGTAGAAGAGAACTAGGGTTAATTTATGTGATAATTACGTGATATCAATAATGTCCATGCACTCCTTAAACGAATATAAGAGCCCCTAATACTACTGGGCCTGACTTCGGGCTAATTATAAGGAAGCTGGGCCAGTTCTCAAACTATTAAGAGGATGCATAAGTGATTTAGATGAGGGGGGGGGGGGGTTTCAAGTGGGGCGTATATGGTTTCCGGCCCAATTGTAGGTGTGAGTGTGTAAATACGGACTCACAATAGCCGGCCCAATCTCTAAACCTTGATTGGGCTTGTGTAGTTCGGCCTAGGATAACATGTGTGTGCATGGGCCGAAGGGATTTAGAAACAATGCTTTATAACACAATGTTTTATAACTAAGAAGAGTATGTTGCCCAACCGTAAGCGCGGCCCAACGCAACAGCCATACACTTAGAATCTATCTACACCCTCAATCATACGTGATTACGTTTACGCAACAAGTTTAACACTATCACGAATATAAACGAAAAATAATGAAGGTCAGAATTACGAGACTAACCTTGGAAGTTCGGGTTGTCACATCATCCCCAACTTGAAAGAAATTTCGTCCCGAAATTTGATAACTAAGCACGGAGGAGTGAAGTGATAAATCAAGATTGTTGTAGGTTTTCCTCAGGTACCAAATCATCCCCAACTTGAAATGGAATTTCGTCCCGAAATTCACCAGTACTACCAGAATTAGATTGATCATCAGGAAAAAGTTGAGGATACTTGAGTTTCGTCTGATCCTCGCACTCCCACGTGAACTCCGGTCCACGCCTTGAGTTCCGACGAACTCTTACAATCAGAATTCAACCACGCCAACGAATCTTGATATATTAGTCCATGATTTCAGTAGATTCATCAACAACTGAAACCTGTCATTAACCTCCGAGTCTAATAAGGGTATCACAAGTGTTTCATCGGACGAACATTGCCTTAGATTCGAGACATAAGTGATATCACACACATTACTCACTCGACTGGTAATTCAAGCTTGTACACCACTTGCCAACACGTTTCCAAAATTTTGAATGGCCCAACATAGCGTAAGTTAAGCTTGCCACGCTTCCCAAGGCGTACCGCACCCTCCCAGGGTGAGACTTCCAATATGACACGTTCGCTGCATCGAAATCCCAGTGTTTCCTAAGTTATCAGGTTTCCTGGCGATCACGCGTTGTCGCCACACGATTTCCAATCTAAATAATCTTCCCAAGAGTTTCAAGGGCAAGTCCTGGACCCGTGTTTAGGTTGTCATCCACCTCAATCCACGAAGAGATTGGCATTATCATCCATGCAATGCCCCAAACAGAGCTGTCTGAATACTAGAAGGGTAACAGCTATGGTAGAACTCAGCCAAAAGTATACGTCCTTCTAATTTACACTAAGTTAATCCCACACATGCTCGCAGGATGTCTTCGAGTGTCAGGGGGTTCGTTTACTCAAACAGTTCGTCCTATGATGATAAATAATGCTCATGTCTAGATGTGAGCCAAGGGTGTTGTATATCGCTTGTAATAAATCAGGTATAGCTCAAAATCGGAGGTAATAGGAGTTGGCACCTCGTGCCTAAAACCTGCCTCTCTCAGAGTAACATTCACAAGTTGTGAAGACTCGTCAGTTCCCTTTTTGCAAGCAAGTGTGTTGGTAACGTGAAACAGTCAACGATCACCCAGGTGATATTGTTTCCGTTTCGAGTTCTAGGTAGCCCAGTGACAAAATCCATGGCAGTCTGTTCTCGTTTCCATATACGTGTTTATAAATCCTAAAGTCTCTCATCAAACCCATACAACTAGAATATCGAGGCCAGTGTGCTTTACTCAACACAAATTTCCTACAGTTACTGTATAATGAGATCCACATTCATTCCATGAGGTAGCGAATATCGGCCGACCTACCAAGGTGGCTTCTCCATGCCCCGCATGGGTTCAACTTGAAAATTATCTTCCTTCAGTTCCCCAGTTTGAACAGAGCGAGTCGGATCAGGTAAGTTGGAGTCGGTAGTGAGCTGCAAAGCTCGTGCACGTTCAAGTTCCACAGTCGTAATCATCCAAAAGTTCCATCCAGCGATGCCATTAACCGATTTAGCTCTTTCGAAACCAGGGTACACGGGAGACCCTTGTGATCGGTCTAAGTAGTGCGTTCGGTACCGTCCAAGTAATGCCCCCACTTAAATCCAACGACCACGCTTTCCACCGCAGATTGTATGTCGTGCAGTTCCTCTTCATAACACCATTACGTAAGTCATCACTCTCTCGTGTTGCATCGGCGTGTAACTGGGACTCTGATTCGGAGCATCATGGTATACCGTTAAATCACCCATACCCTTAGGTAAAGACGATGCTCAGTGCATTGTAGAGTTGGGATTTGAAAGCTGCAATGACGTTCTCCCGCCTGTCTCCCACGAGTACACAGCACCCTCCTGTGCTAAAGAGGTTAAAGCTGCGAAATCCTCGAAAATCCTGTGATGAATCTACGTTAGTATCTAGCTAAACCAAGAAATTACTGTATCCCCGATAGACTATTTGGTGCCGATCATTATCTAATGAAATGGATCTCTTGTGAGATCTGCATGTATCCCCACTTTGTTGACTACGTGACCAAGAAGGTGTACCTCCCAAATCCTGAAGTCACACTTAGGTAGACTTCGCGTGAAGTTGCTCCTCCCCTAGGAGCTCTAGGACAAAATACAAGTGACGTTCATGGTGTTCCTTTCCCCTGGTAGTGTTTCAAAACGTCGTCAAATAACACGGTCGATTCACGTGATCCATAAAGCCGCTCGTGTGTTGATTAACTCAATGGTCATGGCGCACAAAGTCGTATGGCCATATTGCGTTTGATCTGCCGCTTTAGGAACATTCTCCCCTTGGACTTCCATCTGATAATAGTTCGTTCGTAAATCAATCCTCAAATTCGGGCTTATGTGTGTGTTTGGTAGTAATCAGACTATAACTCAGTGTACGAATTGAGTTTTATCGTCGTTCCAACGCCAAAATGCAAGTCCCACACCCCTCTATTTATACTGAAGATTTGACCCCCTCGCGTGACGCGACGGGTCACCTTTGGGTATCACGTGACGCGACGGGTCACATCTCATCATAGGGTTGCCACGTGTGTTTCTAGCCTAGCTGAGTCGACGAAAATTGAAAATTTGATTTTGACAACAAACTGTGATGATAATCGTCAACGGGGAATACCCCCCCCCCCCCCGAGTTTTAAGGGCCCTGATCCTGATTCTGATTGTTATGAAAATTTTAGGGTTTATACAGAATCACTTGGGGTTTTAATTAGGTTTCTTATTTGTAAAAAATATAATATATATAATAAGAAAATAATAGTTTTGATGAGAGTTGTTATGGTTTGGGACAAAAAGGGAATAAAATGATGAGAAAAGAAAATAGACCCACTTTATAACTTTAGGGTTCAACTAGAAAACCTCCTAGTAGAATTTTGGGTATAACTTCTGAGCTAAATATATATATGTATGTATATATAATGCACTTGTTTTAAGTATAGTACCCCTAATTCAACCTTGTCCCGATGTCCCGAGACCGAATCCCAACAACTTAGTCGGGCAGAGCCCTGACATATGTTATGAGGCTCAGATCAACCGGAAAGGGTAGTGGTGATCAGGAGTTAAAACACTTAAAACAGGGCAAGCCTTTAAAGTATTATTGGTATAATACTTAAAGAAAATAGAAGTTTATAGAACAGTGGAGAGGGGCTCTAGAAAATGAAATGAAATTGGCCAACGTTCTATCCATATTTATACTATCTCCAAGATTTTTGGAGACTTACACATAGCCTTCTGTTGAGACACGTATGTACAAGAGTCATTTCTTTGAATACCATTACTTTAATATTTTTATTATTATTTATTTATTATAAAAAGAAAATAGGACACGAAATTTGGAAATGAGACACGAAGCATGTTTCAAATTTCAAATATATATATTTTATTTTATTATTATATATATTATAATTAATTTAACTGTTTCACTTATTTGGCGTGTATAACTTTTAAAATATGACGTTTTATAAAATAATAAATATGTTATTAGAACGAGAATATTTTTGTCTACATTTTAAACCAAGTTTCATTAAAAATAGAGTAGGTTCAAATATAATGTTTTTTTTATAATTTAATTATTAAACGGTTCCTGGGCCTGTCCAGGTACTTTGTATTTCTTACAGTCAACTTACCCGTAAGCGACCTGTCTAATAATATAAGTTTTTATATACTTTTATTTTATTAGAAAGGTCACCCATATACAGGCCAATTATAATATTTCAACCAACTATATAAAATAATGTTTAAAACTATTTAGGTTGAATATTTATATTAAAAATAAACTAGTTACTAGTGGTTAATAAATTTAACCAAACCTATAATTCTTATATAAAAATAGGAATGTTACATCCTCCCCACCTTGTTTTAAATCTCGTCCTCGAGATTTGGGTTACGATATTTCTTTTAGACTTATGCCATATTTTAGTCAATAAAAACAATATTTAGGTAGATGACACAGAATTAAAATATCGAATTTTGTGAATATGAGTTGTACAATAAGTAGGATTCAATGGTTCAACTGATTTAGTTCAAGAAATCGATGACAAACGAATGAGATGAAATGATATAATTTCCAAGGTAACTAGGTTCAAGCCAAAAGATATATGATCAATAGATATTTAAAATGAATGTGAAGGACTTTTTAGAATCAATAAAATTATTTGTCAAAAGAAAGCTTACTTTGATTGGCAACTGAGGAAGACTTAGAATTGACAGGTTCTAAATGAAATAAAAGCATGAAAATGATTTGTCAAATATTAAATTATGATATGAGAAAATCAATGTGCTGAGATGAGTGAATTGCAAGGATACACGAAAAGACAATAGGGTTAGTGTATTATTGTCTTAATACATAATTGTATTAAGATTATTATTATTATTATTATTATTATTATTATTATTATTATTATTATTATTTTATGATGAGTTGACAGACAGATGTGGTTTTGAATGATTCGAATGATTGTGATTAGCCCAAGCTATAAGTTTCTACCGATATCGCAAGGTGTCGTAATGATTAAAATAGTTCAATAATTATGGTGATCGAACAAATTCACCGTGTAATCAACTGAAAGCTTTTAATGAAAACTCTAGGGGTTTACGTCTCTGATCTGCATAACTCTTTTTGTCGATCTTGATATATAATACTTCTATAAGTATTTAATAGTTGTGGAATATTAAACAAGATGAACAATTACTTATAAGTATAAAATGTCTTGTCCATGAATACTTAGACAGTTATTTAGATAATTTTATTCGTCCCTCTAATTCTTGTATTGTTTTATGAAAATATGTCTTCTCCTTACAGTACAAAATATATATATTTTTTATATATATATATAAAAATATTTTTACATATAATTAAAATTTACTAAATAAGTATGATGACTTAATTTATATACATTAACTGGTCATTATCATGGTTGGATATTGGTTAGTGCTGCCTTGTTTAAGCATGGGTGATCAGTCCATGCCTAACTAAGGCTAGGCTATTCAATACCTGCCCCTGACAATAACCATAGTACCTAAAAATAATTCTAACACTACTATTATTAATATATTATTACTAATAATAAAATTATTAATAATAAATAACTTAAACATAAACTTAAATGAGAGTATACCTCAACATAATTTATATATATATATATATATAAAAATATAAATTCTTCACCTCAATAGTTTAACAAAATTCATTGACTCGATATCAAAGAATCACCGTTTTGCAATAATGCGGTTCACAGTGCAAAAAGCGGAATGATATTTGAGTTTGGATAAAATAACAAATCGGAATGAAGCCCTCCAGTGGTCTTCATAAATCAAACGAACCACATGTGTAACAAATAGTGCATGTGTAACGTGTGGATTTACCAAAAAATGAAATAGATCAATATTCACTACTATGAAAGAAATCCTCATGGTATGATGACCATTAGAGGAAGTAGAACACGAAAGTCAACTCATTATATGCAGAAGTCAGAAAAAGAAATATAAGAACTTTATCTGGAATTTCGTGTGATAACCGTTGTTAAGTGACATTACCAGGGAATGTCGAATAAAATGAAATAGGGAATTTGCAAAGGTATGTGACTCCTTTTGCAGTGATAATAATTATGACTCTGATTAGACTGTGCACCGATGGTTATGAAATCTTGTTACAACGTACCTCAGCAAGATTCGTGTCGTTTGCATAGCAAAGTGCTTCTTTTTGATTAGTAGTTCTTCTACTGACGGAATTAGCATTGGTGTCATCGTGCCCAATTTATATTTTCCAAAGGTCTTGAATTGAAAGTCGTGTGTGATATACTTCGACATCTGTGGACGTATAATTTAAGTTTCATGTGTTTTCTTGTGCACTAGCACAACTTTTACATGTTTCTTACTTGCGTTAATAGTTTATGGTAACGCATTGGAAATTCTTATACTTTTGATGGTGTCCCAACTTAACGGGTTTCCATTATTATTGTCGCTCGAGTTACGAGGTAAATGATCAAACGAAATAATGTTTGATATCGATATATGTAAGAGATTCTTGATAAAGGAATCTAGATTTATTATTGACACATATACTTGTGCTTTATTCTTAATTGACTTTTGGAATTTCTTATAGATATACATATCTATATAATCATATATTTCACATGTTGTAATATGCATACCCTTAATAAGGTCCATGTATTTAACAGATTCTTATTTCCAAAAATAAGTCAGATATCATGTCATGATACTATTTAGGGAAATCTTGTCACTTGTTTGACATTTTATATACCCTGTTTTATCCGGTTCTTGCCGGAAAGGTAACCTTAGTATATCCGGACAAGCTGGAGAGTCTGCTACACCATACCCAGTCTTGCCGGAGAAAATTTTCTATTTCCCATAAATAGTATCTTTTCAAGATTTTAAAAGTGCCTCTTTTATTAGGGCTTTTATCCAGAATCAAAGAAATTTGTATTTCCATAACATATCTTTATTCTAGACCAAGTAATATCAATAAGCAAGAATTAATAGTAATTAAGTGTTATTGCTTATTTATCATATCTTGCAATATTCTAATTACCATTCTTATGGCATACCAAAACCCATCTACTTTATTTACATAAGTACTTAGCTTATCTTGAAGCTTATACTAAGGCATCTTTTCTTAAGTTCAAGTCTAAATACTATCATGTGTGCTACTAGTTAATAGCAATCTCCTAACTCTTTTATATAAGCTTAGGTATGATTATCACAACACCTATAGGCTTAAATCAGTGGCTCTGATACCACCTTCTGTCACGACCCCCGACCCACCCTGGACGGAATCGGGATCCGCGAACAGCCAAGTGGTACCGGTGATTATTTTGAAAAATATTGCAGCGGAAATTTCATCAGGACCGTGAGTTAGGAAAAATATCAGAGTTTAGAAAACACCGGATTTTATTTATTAAATAGATGGGATAAACCCATGTTTTACAAAGGTAGCTTTAATAAGGGATAAACCCAATTTCATAAAACAATATTTCTTAATTTGATTTAATTAATAAAATAAGCCACTTCTTGAAGCCTTTTAGTGCCGTATCCATCTCTTACTCCAATATACTGTAATTACCTGAAACGCGTTTTAAAAAGGTTTTGTCAGCAGGAAATACCGGTGAGTTCATTCATTTTGCTTAAAACATGCATTTGTTATAATCTACAGTATTAAGAGCGATTACAATGTTTTCATATATCAACCAACTACCCACAGTATTTGTCACTTGAACATCCATTGGTAACCTCTGAATCCAATGGTGTATGTGACTATGGTCATATCACCCCTTGGCTACCCCGTTGTCCAATGGTGACGGTTATCAAGTAATGTATACAAAACCCCACATACCGGCTGTAATTTGGTGACTACAAAGACTTAATCCCTGGAATTATAATTTTGAAAATAAACATGCTTTTGAAATCAAATTTGATAAAAAGAGAATGACTCACATTATAAGCATGCAGATTTATACGGGCAGAGTTTAGCCTACTGATTAGCCTTGATATTGTAGATTTATACAGGCAGAGCTTAGCCTATTGATTAGTCTTGTAACCTAGTGCACACGAACTAGGTAAGTAACTAATACAGCATTTACGATAACTCACAAGATTAAAACCCTCACAACGAATGACAAAGTGCAATACTTAAACATCCATCGAATTAACGACAAATGACAAAGTATAACCCAAGTTTGAGCAGCACTTAAACATCCATTGGATTGATTTCTATCGATCGGACATTAAATCGTAGCAGCGATCGAGTTATTACCCTGCTTTGTGGCATAATTCGGGCTTATGTGTGTGTTTGGTAGTAATCAGACTATAACTCAGTGTACGAATTGAGTTTTATCGTCGTTCCAACGCCAAAATGCAAGTCCCACACCCCTCTATTTATACTGAAGATTTGACCCCCTCGCGTGACGCGAGGGGTCACCTTTGGGCGTCGCGTGACGCGACGGGTCACATCTCATCATAGGGTTGCCACGTGTGTTTCTAGCCTAGCTGAGTCGACGGAAATTGAAAATTTGATTTTGACAACAAACTGTGATGATAATCGTCAATGGGGAATACCCCCCCTGAGTTTTAAGGGCTCTGATCCTGATTCTGATTGTTATGAAAATTTTAGGGTTTATACATAATCACTTGGGGTTTTAATTAGGGTTTCTTATTTGTACAAAATATAATATATATAATAAGAAAATAATAGTTTTGATGAGAGTTGTTATCATTTGGGACAAAAAGGGAATAAAATGATGAGAAAAGAAAATAGACCCACTTTGTAACTTTAGGGTTCAACTAGAAAACCTTCTGGTAGAATTTTGGGTATAACTTCTGAGCTAAATATATATATATATATATATATATATATATATATATATATATATATATATATATATATATATATATATAATGCACTTGTTTTAAGTATAGTACCCCTAATTCAACCTTGTCCCGATGTCCCGAGACCGAATCCCAACAACTTAGTCGGGCAGAGCCCTGACATATGTTATGAGGCTCAGATCAATCGGAAAGGGTAGCGGTGATCGGGAGTTAAAACACTTAAAACATGGCAAGCCTTTAAAGTATTATTGGTATAATACTTAAAGAAAATAGAAGTTTATAGAACAGTGGAGAGGGGCTTTAGAAAATGAAATGAAATTGGCCAACGTCTATCCATATTTATACTATCTCCAAGATTTTTGGAGACTTACACATAGCCTTCTGTTGAGACACGTATGTACAAGAGTCATTTCTTTGAATACCATTACTTTAATATTTTTATTATTATTTATTTATTATAAAAAGAAAATAGGACACGAAATTTGGAAATGAGACACGAAGCATGTTTCAAATTTCAAATATATATATTTTATTTTATTATTATATATATTATAATTGATTTAACTGTTTCACTTATTTGGCGTGTATAACTTTTAAAATATGACGTTTTATAAAATAATAAATATGTTATTAGAACGAGAATATTTTTGTCTACATTTTGAACCAAGTTTCATTAAAAATATAGTAGGTTCAAATATAATGTTATTTTTATAATTTAATTATTAAACGGTTCCTGGGCCTGTCCAGGTACTTTGTATTTCTTACAGTCAACTTACCCGTAAGCTACCTGTCTAATAATATAAGTTTTTATATACTTTTATTTTATTAGAAATGTCACCCATATATAGGCCAATTATAATATTTCAACCAACTATATAAAATAGTGTTTAAAACTATTTAGGTTGAATATTTATATTAAAAATAAACTAGTTACTAGTGGTTAATAAATTTAACCAAACCTATAATTCTTATATAAAAATTGGAATGTTACACTTCTAATGCCGATGAAACGGAGTTCTGCGGCCTTCCACCGACAGGGTCCACCTTTCCACATTCCGTGCCACGTCCTAAGGCGCTACTCATTGTGCTGGCAGTTACACATTCTACACCATGGCCGACCGTCATCGTTTATGTCCCGATTAATTTGTGAGAGTTGACTCTCATAAGTCGTTGTCTAGGGTTTAAGGATTAAGTTGAGGTAAATTTGCTGGCGTTCGCTGCCGGTAATTAGGGTCCTTCTATTACTGAGGTTGGTAAGGCACTACGCTCATCCTCTTGTCCATCGTTCTTGCATGTTGACTGAGTACTACACGATATGTTTCCAGAGTGTTACAGAAGTGATCGCACTTCAGGGTCTAAGACGTTAGTACAGTGAGTTCCAGCAAACAAGGAGGAGTGTGAGAGGTATATACCAATCATTGATGTTGCAACATCCAACTCAGAGGGGTTCGTACAAGCACCTAACATTCTACACAGTTCGCTAGGCGTTCAGATGAGTGTTCAGGTGATACTCGATAACATCGAGATTCGTAAGGATTCAGAGAGGAGTGAAAAGATCACGTTCGAGTAGGAGACAATCACTGCTATGACTCCTATAGATTGTTGTGTTTCACATTGATCAATTAACGGGATGAAACCCCTTTTTCACTTGTTAAGCCTCACTGGGACTCGCATGCACCTCTCATTATTATTATGTGTCCACCCACAATAATATTGTGATTTGCATGCTCATCTCAGCTCTTCCTAACTCATGTCAAATGGTTCCTCTAACTCAGATGTCAACAGAGGTTATCAAGACGATAAAATCACAAGAATGTAAGGACTATGACATGCTATCCATGCATCATATGTAAGCAAGCATTTCATGCAATCATGCTATAGTGACGAGTGTGAGTTTGTACGCTACGCCATACACAAATGTACACTACTCATGTAATGTATACTACAGATGAAAAGACGAACCTTGCAATCTGGAGCTGAGTGTCATGCTCGTATTCCTGTTTTCAGAACTGTTCGGTTATAGTCTGGTTTTATAAAAACGTTTTTAATACCAAGTTCACTATAACCAGTGGCTCTGATACCAAACTGTCACACCCCCAAGATACCACCCATGGAAAACCCTTCTAGGCGTGTGACCAACCAATAACGAGCCACTAATCATGTTGAACTCATAACAAGTTTTAAAATGAAATTGCCAATTATAAATGAATTGTATCAACAATGAGTTTAATGAAATCCAACAAGTTCAGCGGAAGCAATAAGTAAATAATAGTTTAACTGTTTCAAAGCAAATGTGTATGTTCAATAAACCCGCCATGTGTATCAAATCAGCATGACCCATGACCACTCCAGCTACTCCAGACAGCAAGTTCCAAATCCAAGTAATCTAACGACCTGCGAGCATGCAACAAGTGTATCAGACAACGCCGGTGAGTTCATAGTTTTACGAAAACGTTAGTTACCAAGTGTTTAATTTCGTTCATTGATTACAATGTTGATAATACCCCGAATACAAGACGGCTTCTGATTTACATTGCCCTTTCTCCAATGCTCCTATCAAAGCATTGGTCATGACTAGGTCATTAGTTCAACACCCGTCCTCCCAGGTACGGGGTGAGGTTGCCAAACCTAAGTAGCGCTACTAACTAATACCTTGTTACCTCTCAGGTAACCAAACAACACGGAGGGACTTTAAAGGTGATAGGATGAGTATATTATCCAACATTACCGATTTACAACAAGACGTATTCTTCTCAGGAATACTCAAACAAGTTACTCAAAAACCTATCCCTCCCTGGGATACCCAAAAACTGCCCCAACCACCGGGACGCATGCTCAAGAGATATGAATTCACCTTTGTTTTGCTCGGTAGAATTAATTACACGTATAACAACAGTGGTCAACCAAGCCCTATGATATTACACATAACAATCAGTTCCACATTAGTCAGATGCTTCACGAATAGTGCACTAATATTAGACAAGTTGTACAAGTTGCATCAGTTAATCAATGTTGTCCATGTCTCATGAAAGCATTTGTCAACCCCGTTTATTTGATCTAGTGCATGTACTAGACTTTGAACATCACTCATCACATTGTAACTATTCACGTCATAACACATTCCTAACACAAGCCCCTAACTCGGGTAACAGTTTCACAGCCCAAACATCATACACACATTCAAGTATTTCTCACATACATTTACATGGCCCAAACATACTCTTTTATACCCGGCCTAATGTGTGACCAAGTGTAACGCCCTGCGTTTTCATACTTTCCATATTAAGAAACCATTGCTTGAAATTCTATTTTTGGAAATCTCGTGTTCTTGCAATCGTTCTTTTTGTGTAACCGTTGTAAAATCCGAGACTCGAATCATGAATAAAACTCATATTTTGTTAATTACATGATATACATACTTTATATAGGCTCATATGTTCAAATTCGTGGAACAATTGATGCTTAATCGAAATTCTTGGAAACTATGTGCTAAACTTGTAAGTACATGAAACATATGCATAAAACGTGTTTGAACGTAAACGACACTTGATTTTTGATGCTTATACGCTTAATTATACTTGGGTTATACTCCTCATACTTAAGTGTACCTCAAACTATGCTTAAATGGCAAAACTAGTCCTTAAAACACCTTAAAAGCCCAAATTAACAAACTACAGGGACTAAAATGAAAATAAGTGAAAGATGTTAGCTTACGGACCGTAACACTCCCAGTGTTGAGGTCCGTAAGCATGTCTGGCGGGCAGAAAACACACCAGCCTCTTTTCTACGCGTTTTTGCACGAAATCCCAAGATTTAAACCTCCCCAATCAGCTTTAATCCACCTCTAAACACCCCCAATCACCCCTAACCTCTTCCACTATAAATACAACCCTTCTCCAAGCATTTTTACACTTTCACAACTCTCTTCAACTCTCAAATCACTTGCAAATTCAGAATTCGGGCAGATTCATACTCTTGCACTAAAGTGAGTATAACTTGCTCATTTCTCAACCAAATCACTTGATTCTTCTTCCTACTTGCTTGGATAATCATGGGGTTTGATTCTTTGATCTCTCCTTGGAGAAATCAGACCTGGAATTGCCCTGAAAATGTCCATAAACTTTCTGTTGTGTTTTGAAACTTCTTAAACTCTTGTATACTTCAAACAAACTTGTGTTCTTTTGCTTCTAATCGAGTGTATGATTAGTAAAGCCAAACCAAGGTTGTTTTATACTTAATATGAGTGTCTAAACACTCTAAAATTTCTGTTTTAATCGAGCTTTTAGCTTGCAAGTGGTGTCAAGTCTTGAACTTGAAGATAGTGTGACTACTTGGCTAGCCTAGGCTAACCTACATAACAAGTCCACACATCACTTGATGTTTTGCTTAGATTAGTTGTATTATTTCTTGTACATATCTATGGGGTTCCTAAATGGAAGGTTCGCCTCCCTACCCCCTACATGACCTATATGTTAACATATCATTCGAGGTACCAAAGTGGAGGGTTTCACCTCCCACCTCCTACCTGACTTATGACACCAAGAGGTACCAAAGTGGAAGGTTCAACCTCCCGCCTCCTACATGACTATATGTGACAACCGTCACTTTTCCGTACATTCCGTACACGAAATGAACAGTAATTTGTGCTTAAATGACTGTGCATGATCTGGTTTACCAGATAAATAAATTTCTGAATTCCATGCAAGTGAATTCATGCACATTTTGTGCTACAAAATATAGCTTTATGCATAAACGAGAGCGTTGCGTCAGAAATATTAGTAAACTCACCGGTAAGACACATCGTGTCAACAGAACTGCAGAAAGCAGTCAGACATTAGAATTGAGGCCTAGGTGTAGGTCCGACGACAAAAGTACATTAAAACCCAAGGGTACATATAAGGGTTTAATTTATAGACATTGCGAAAGCAAAAATAAGCACTAAAAAGCACCCGAAACGCACTTTAAGTGCAGAATTTATATAATTCAGCAATAATTCAGCATTTAAACATATGAATATTTTGCAGAAATGTCGTTTTATTATCCAGAATATTTCCCTAAGTGTTGGGAATTGAAAGAGTACAAGAAAGGTACTTAAAAGACACTAAAAAGTGCAATTAAGCACTTTAACGAATCAGTATCTAACCGAACAACCGGACTTTACCCGGAACACCAAAATATTGCTGGAAGCAATGTTTTTATTTTTCTAAGCTAGTTAGGGTCCCCGAACACCCTAACACACTATATATTATTTAACACACATATACCCCTAACTAATTACATAAAACTCTAACTAGATCACTAATTATCTAGTTGAAACATAACTAGCACACCCCCCCCCCCCAACCGGTCCTAGACAAGGGACCCACCAACTTGATTTTATTTTGATTGTTTATTGGATATGTTGTGCTTTTAGAAACATTTAAACCAAAGGGTTAAAACTTGTTGGAGGATTTTTTATAAATTAACCACAAGACCATGATCAAATAACACTTATCATCTTCAAGCTCCTAACACCCTCATCCTCCCTCTTGCTCACGGCTCCCATATCACCCACACAAACATCCATTTCAAGTCCCAAATCAAGCATTCTAAGGTGATACTAAGGTGTCTCGGGCCTAATTAGGAAGGTTGCAAGCAACGGATCTTCAAGGACCTCTCTCGTTTTCTTTTATCCACCACATTTACACCTTGTTTCTTCCCTAGCTTTGAGCTAGTAGTAAGTGTTCTAAAACACCATCTTGTCCTTGTTTAAAGTGGTTAATGAGTGATTTAACAGTTAAAACTCAAGAACACACAAGATCAAAACTAAAAGTCTTGAACATAAGAGATTAAGGGTGGATAAAGAGTAGATATGTGTGTAAATGTTTTGAATCTTGTATGGTTGTTATTATTTGATGTTGTTTGTTACTAGAAGTGGGATAGATCATCATCTAACCATACTAGGTTATGTTCAAGAACATGAACTAGTAATATGTTAGTGCTAAAGTTATGGAAGATGATGAAACTTTCCATCCATGAAACATGAACTTGTGTAAATATACATTTTCTTGTAAAATAAGACTCTAAACATGTAGATCTAAAGATCTACAAGTGGTTTTTCGGAAGAACCAAGCAAAAAAATATTAGTCTTGTTTAAAACCCGGATCTTACATGAACTAAATATATTTTTAGTAAATAAAGAAGTGTGTAAACACTTGTGTAACAAGGAAGTTCAACAAAGAAATATTTTTGTGAATCTTGACTAGAAGTTGTGAAACTTCATATTCTTTAAAAATAAAGTTTTTAAGAAATTAAACTTATTTTTAAAGATAACAAGACTTGCTAAATGTGCTAGTAAGTTACTACACATTTTTGTATATATTCAAGTTCATGAAATGGAGAAATTAGTGATTATTGTTGATGATTGTTATTGATAATTGTTGACGATTTAAAAGAAAATAAACACATGTTTTGAAAACATGGGAAACCTCCATTTTTAGGGGAAACTCTGTCAAAATTTTTATAAATTTTGACACTTAGAAAAATATAAGTTTTGAGAAACTTATTCCCTAAAAACGTATTTAAAAGTATTACCAAGGTTTTCCTAATTTTTGGTGATAAGAAATAAGGATTTCTTCAAAAATAAAAATGGATATTAAGTATATATATTTTTGAGAGAAAAATATATATTATTTGATCACCAACTTTTGTGCTAAGTGTATATAGTATGTGTTATACGTGCTAGTGTATTAAGACTTAAAAATACACTAAATACTCATGAGGAGTATAAACATAAAAAAAATACACATACCACATACAAGATACATAATTCGGGTGCAAAGTGCAAAACACAAAAGACTTATATTTATTTTAGAGAAAATAATATAAGTAAGATACGTAGTTAAAAATATAGAATATTTTTAACACAAGAATATATACAAAAGAGAGTGACTGTACTTGTGCGACGCAAGTCTAGTGACTAACGTTAAGAAAACGCGTATAGGTTACGACGTTAATTAAGCAAATCCGGTGAAGTTTACGACGCAAGGAACGCAAAGTTGTGAGTTCATGCTCCCCCTTTTCTCTTAACTGTTTTCAGTTTTATAACTCTCGGGGGTGAAATACATGTTACAAATATTACAATTTTTACAAAGGGTAAAAAAATACAAGAAGCACTCTTGGTGAGAACGAGAACCGAGTGCAATATGATTTGAGAATACGAGAAGCACTCTTGGTGAGTGCAATATGATGAGCATTAAGAAATGCCTAGAAAATACTAGATCATGTGAGCTTAAATTAGATATTGATATGCCATTAATACTTAATTAGGGACGAGGGTTAGATCTAACGGGTACGGCCGAGCCCCACTCAGGGTCCTTATGTGACCTCTTGAGTGCTTCGGTGTCCTAGTCGAGGTTAATCGACACAGTCGAGGGAAATCGACACAGTCAAGGGAAATTGACGAAGTCGAGGTTAATCGACACAGTCGAGGGTAATCGACACAGTTAAAGGAGAAAACACTAATGCTCCCTATGTCCTCACATGCCTTGAAGGAGAATATACTAAAGCTCCCTATGTCCTCACGTGCCTTAATGTCCTTGGATAAACAATCATTTAAAATGTGGGGTACACAAGAAAACTTGAATGATACTTGAGTACGTGGGGTACTCAAGAAAACGGGAATTATACTTGAGTACGTGGGGTACTCAAGAAAGACGTGAATTATACATGACACATACTATGTTTTCATACAAAGTATAAAAACGTGAAATACAAAAACGCATGAACTCGCTCAACTTTATGTTGATGTCTTCCAAAATTACATGTATTTCAGGTGACAGGATGGATCTTGGGCGCAAGTGTCGTAACTAGAAGTAGACTACAAGTTTAGATGTCATCCACTTTTGTTGAATTGTAACCTTGTCAAAGGTCGTGTTTTGAAAACTTAAATAACAAGTGTTTGTAATACTTAAATTTTCATAAATGGATGAACATCGTTTTGATCATGTAGTTGTTTATTACGATTGAATGCAATGATAACAATCTAGTCACACGTCATACGCTTCCGCAAAAGACAGGGTGTGATAGTTTGGTATCAGAGCTTCGATTGTAGTGAACTAGGATTCTTTCTCGAGTCTAGACTACAATCACTAGAGTTCTCTCACGAAAACATTTTACAAAAAGGTTTTCATTGCATCACGAAAGCGCCAAGATCCACAAGTCAGACACTTTTCAAAAAGTGACAAGGCAAGGACATTAGTGAGGAATACCTTTAAAATAAGGTGCCAACCAAAGCATAGTCTACACGAGTTAGACTTGCCAAAAACAAAATGACCCCCCAAAAACGAGAGTTATACGTGATATAATGCATTAAAATGCTTGGTTATGCTAAGTAGCATATATGTTATTGATTTACATACATACAAATAAGTGTACGGAATGATTATTGACGTGAATAAGATACTTTCAACTCCGACTCCTATTACTATACGTGACTCGCACGATCGTGATTACCAAACAAGATGCTGAGCTTGCTTCCGTAGGAGATGGCTGCTCTTCCCTCTCGATCGTGAAGGTGCCTAACTACGGTGATGATGACGAGGCAGAGGCGGCAACCTTGATCGAATTCTCAATCAACGGGACAAGATCCCTGCGGCTTATGTGAAGCAAGATTGACGACGCACTTAACCAGAAAAGGAAGATGAAGTATTCATCTTGAAGGTGCCCCTCCAACTACTAGGAATTCTCTCTATTCCTACTTCATCTAATCATCGTGCCTATTCGCGCGTAACAACAACGGGTGTTAGCGCGTGGACCACTGCAATGGTCCTTTCCATAACAGAGGTATAAGGACAGTAGTGTCCCCTCTTTGATTGATCACCTGCTTGGACGAGGGAAAGTTGGGGTGACCGTGCAAGACAATTTATTATTACGGGGGCCCACGTAATAACGACTTGTAGTGCATGGGAATCCTGATGGACTCGGCGGGTCAAGCTAATGATCACCACACAAAAATAATCAATAGGTGTTCACACCTTCATCTGGTAGAACAACACATAGATCAGTGCTTTAGCACGTTAGAAAGTAGGCAGCCTGTCTTAGCCTACTTCGTGACTGACACTTCTACCTGCATACGAGACGTTTGAGAAAACGATGTTTAAGCAAGAGCGGTGGAATGACATTCAGGAAGAATCAGTGACGATACACTCCCTATCACCTCTACACAAACAACCCCATCAAAGGGGAAATATACGCACCAGTAAAGCTAAAGACCTAAGAAAGCTAATATAGCAGGAAATAACTGAAACCTAAATGACCGAGGCGATGTAACCTCGAGTTCATTTTATTACAAACAATAAGCCAAGTTGGCAAGCCTATGTGAAGGTTCAGTAACTGTTTCCTCGCTTATACACTGATTATATATATGCGTGAAATTGGGTGATCACATATTGGCTTATGGTGCTATGTATCTCATTGACAATTGGAATGTTGTCTAACCTACTTCATACCATTTTGGCAGAAGAGAATGCCGCCCAGGCGAGACACAAACACCAATACGTTGCCAAGGACAGAAGCCGAGCTGCAAGAATGCATCTCACAGGCAATTGCGCGACATGAAGCCCTCCGCTCTAAGCACAGCGATGGCACTACTGAAAATAACCCTCCAACTAGCTGCACCTTTAAGCAGTTCCTGGACTGCAAACCATTAAACTTTGACGGAACAGGAGGCGCCATTGCATTTGTTCGTTGGACAGAAAAGACTGACTCAGTTCTAAGAATGAGTAACTGTTCACCCCAACAGAGTGTTACTTATATCTCAGGGTTATTCGTAGATGGCGCACTCTCCTGGTGGAACCTTCAGGTTCAAACCCTTGGTGCGGATGCTGCTTATGCACTAAGCTGGGACGAGCTCAAGGAAATGATGGAAAAGAAATACTGTTCTAAGGCCGAAATCCAGAAGCTTGAGGTGGAGTTCTGGAACTTAAAAATGGACGGACCGAAGATTCCTGAATACGTCCAACGATTTCACGACTTGTCTAGGGTCGTCCCCTACTTAGTCAAACCGGAATTCAAAAGGGTTGAACGATTCATTTGGGGACTTGCACCTCAGATCAGGAGCATGGTTACTACCTCAAAGCCCTCAACCATTGCAGAGGCTATCGATATGAGTGTCACTCTTACTGAAGAAGCTCTACGTGCGGGAAAATTTTCGAAATCTGAGGATAACAAGAAAGAGACTCATGTGGAGTCATCAGGCAATAAGAAAAGGAAGTCTTCGAACCTAAAGGTGGGCACACGAGTCAGCTACGGAAACTCTAAAGCAAACAAAAGAAAGAAGGTGAAACCGCCGCATGACAGGAGAATTGATGGAGCCACTAATAAGGCCGGTGGTAGAATATACTCGGGGACTAAACCGAAGTGCGGAGAATGCAATTTTCACCATGAAGGTCGATGTCTGAGGCCTAAGTGTGGAAAGTGTGGGAAAGAAGGGCACAGCAAGGACGCCTGTTGGGCGAAGGACCCAGATGGAAGAAATAAGAGAATACCATGCTGCTACAAATGTGGTGAAGCAGGGCACTTTAGGAAAGATTGCCCTAGGAAGAAACAAGCAAGGAAGGGTTTTCACGATTAAAACTTGTGAAGCACGCCAGGATCCAGATGCGGTTACGGGTACGTTCCCTATTAACCAACCTAATGCATCTACTTTTAATTAATACTGGCATCAACTTTAACCTTGCATGCTTAGAACTTAAGAAACCGCTTGGCCTAGTAAAATAGACGTCCCGTATTCCTTAGAAATAGGCATAAAGAAGGCTAGTTTAAACAGTCGAAGCAATTGAGGATTGCATTTAGGGACTCAGAATTCTGTTACCATTGACTTGCGATGTCATAATATGATAGTCAGCATGGATCAGAAATCCAAGTATACAGCTAAAGTTGTTCGATATGGGAAAATCAGACGCATCCCTCTTGCGGATGATGAAACCCAACTTTCCTGCAATAGGTGCAATAATGCTAGACCCCACAAGGCGGCAGATCTACGACATCCCTTATTGGTCATAGAAACGCCTCCGAGTAGACTGCAGAGCCTGAGAACATCCCCGTGACGGAATAAGTCCCAGTAGCCTTTTCGGAAGACTTGCCAGGAACGCCTCTCCGTAGCGACGAGAAGAGTTCAGGATAAATCGCGTGCCAGGAGCAGCACCAGTGACGAATGACGCCATACCGACTAGCTTCACCAGCGAAGCATGAACCTCTGTTATAACGGCAAGAGCTGCTAGACAGGGGAAATTAAGGACATAACATCCTTAGTTAAGGAGACAAGGAGAAAGTTGGTAGTCTCCACTTACATAAACTTCAGAAAATTGAGAATCAGAATCCTTTGCCAAGGATCAACTTGAGGACAAGAGGTCCTCCACTGTGAATACAAGAGGAAATATCCCTAAAACGACCTTTAGGACTTGCTTCGAGCATTACGAGATCCTTGTCGTATCATTTGGCTTGACACATGCATCGACAATATATTCATGGACCTCATGAATCAAACGTGTGAGCCATACCTGGATAAGTCATATACTTATTGACTACATTCTTATATGGCCAACGACCAAGGAAGGTCGTGAGCAACAGCTGCAGTTTACCTTGCAACTCTTAGAGAAAGCACAGTTATGTGCAATGATGACGAAAAGCGGATATCGAGTTCACGAAGGGAGAACTGAAGATACATGGTGGATAAGAACGAAATTCATGCCAACCCTGCAACCAAGAGCTAAGGAGCTAGAGTTGCAATTATGTGACGTCTCTCGACAAAGTCTCGATTGTACGTCGATGCAACGAGACCACAACATTGCGTACGCGACACATTGATTAAGGAATCATGAGAAAAGACCTTGAGATAGATACAGTAATTGCGCCCCGCAAACTGGACGTCATTACCTGAAAGAAAACGCTGCACGATCTTTACTGATCACAAGGGTTGCAGCACACCGATGATCGTAAGAACTCGAATATGAACTGAGCTGCTGAACGATGCGGACTGTATGAACACGATACGTGCTTGTGTGATAAACTTCGATGAAAAGTCGGAACACTCACTTGCCCTTAGTAGAGTTTTCCTACAACAATACCGCTTCATGCGAAGCTTCAGTCGGAGCATAGTAAATCGATCCCCGTCGTGTTGATCAGAGACCGGGAATAAACAATCAACTGGCCCGAGATGGCCCAGGAAAAACTAGAGGCAAGATCCTTCAGATATGTGATCATATCAGGACAACCCGCAGAATACAGAAAGATAGCGCCGATGAGCGGCATAAGTCGAAAGAATTTGAGATAAGAAGTATGGCTTTGATGAGAGCCTCGCCTAGAGAAGGCGTAGTGTGATTTGGAAATCGAAAAGGTAGAATCCCCGGTGTAGGGATCAGAACCATTGCTCACAAGATGAAGCTCCCAGAAAAAGATCAGTAGTGATCGTGACACATTCATGTGTCTAGTCTGTAGAGGAGTCTGACTTAAGGAACAGTCGTTGTTCCCACAAATAAAATTCACGTCAATGACAAATGACAAAAATTACTATAGAAACCTGTTGAGGTTTTGGACCAAGAGTCCGTGATACTATAGAAACCAGTTGAGGTTATGGACCAAGAGTCCACAAGATACAGAAAAGACATGATTGATCTACTTGAGTATGATAGAATTCATTACATGACCCAGAGATTTCATGGGAACATAAAGACAAATCATGAATCTAAGTGACCATATTGGTTTCACAACTCCCCTGCGACGATGGCATCGCTTGAATTTCGGGACGAAATTCTTTTAACGGGGGGAGACTGTGACAACCGTCACTTTTCCGTACATTCCGTACACGAAATGAACAGTAATTTGTGCTTAAATGACTGTGCATGATCTGGTTTACCAGACAAATAAATTTCTGAATTCCATGCAAGTGAATTCATGCACATTTTGTGCTACAAAATATAGCTTTATGCATAAACGAGAGCGTTGCGTCAGAAATATTAGTAAACTCACCGGTAAGACACATCGTGTCAACAGAACTGCAGAAAGCAGTCAGACATTAGAATTGAGGCCTAGGTGTAGGTCCGACGACAAAAGTACATTAAAACCCAAGGGTACATATAAGGGTTTAATTTATAGACATTGCGAAAGCAAAAATAAGCACTAAAAAGCACCCGAAACGCACTTTAAGTGCAGAATTTATATAATTCAGCAATAATTCAGCATTTAAACATATGAATATTTTGCAGAAATGTCGTTTTATTATCCAGAATATTTCCCTAAGTGTTGGGAATTGAAAGAGTACAAGAAAGGTACTTAAAAGACACTAAAAAGTGTAATTAAGCACTTTAACGAATCGGTATCTAACCGAACAACCGGACTTTACCCGGAACACTAAAATATTGCTGGAAGCAATGTTTTTATTTTTCTAAGCTAGTTAGGGTCCCCAAACACCCTAACACACTATATATTATTTAACACACATATACCCCTAACTAATTACATAAAACTCTAACTAGATCACTAATTATCTAGTTGAAACATAACTAGCACACCCCCCCCCCCCCAACCGGTCCTAGACAAGGGACCCACCAACTTGATTTTATTTTGATTGTTTATTGGATATGTTGTGCTTTTAGAAACATTTAAACCAAAGGGTTAAAACTTGTTGGAGGATTTTTTATGAATTAACCACAAGACCATGATCAAATAACACTTATCATCTTCAAGCTCCTAACACCCCTCATCCTCCCTCTTGCTCACGGCTCCCATATCACCCACACAAACATCCATTTCAAGTCCCAAATCAAGCATTCTAAGGTGATACTAAGGTGTCTCGGGCCTAATTAGGAAGGTTGTAAGCAACGGATCTTCAAGGACCTCTCTCGTTTTCTTTTATCCACCACATTTACACCTTGTTTCTTCCCTAGCTTTGAGCTAGTAGTAAGTGTTCTAAAACGCCATCTTGTCCTTGTTTAAAGTGGTTAATGAGTGATTTAACAGTTAAAACTCAAGAACACACAAGATCAAAACTAAAAGTCTTGAACATAAGAGATTAAGGGTGGATAAAGAGTAGATATGTGTGTAAATCTTGTGAATCTTGTATGGTTGTTATTATTTGATGTTGTTTGTTACTAGAAGTGGGATAGATCATCATCTAACCATACTAGGTTATGTTCAAGAACATGAACTAGTAATATGTTAGTGCTAAAGTTATGGAAGATGATGAAACTTTCCATCCATGAAACATGAACTTGTGTAAATATACATTTTCTTGTAAAATAAGACTCTAAACATGTAGATCTAAAGATCTACAAGTGGTTTTTCGGAAGAACCAAGCAAAAAAATATTAGTCTTGTTTAAAACCCGGATCTTACATGAACTAAATATATTTTTAGTAAATAAAGAAGTGTGTAAACACTTGTGTAACAAGGAAGTTCAACAAAGAAATATTTTTGTGAATCTTGACTAGAAGTTGTGAAACTTCATATTCTTTAAAAATAAAGTTTTTAAGAAATTAAACTTATTTTTAAAGATAACAAGACTTACTAAATGTGCTAGTAAGTTACTACACATTTTTGTAAATATTCAAGTTCATGAAATGGAGAAATTAGTGATTATTGTTGATGATTGTTATTGATAATTGTTGACGATTTAAAAGAAAATAAACACATGTTTTGAAAACATGGGAAACCTCCATTTTTAGGGGAAACTCTGTCAAAATTTTTATAAATTTTGACACTTAGAAAAATATAAGTTTTGAGAAACTTATTCCCTAAAAACGTATTTAAAAGTATTACCAAGGTTTTCCTAATTTTTGGTGATAAGAAATAAGGATTTCTTCAAAAATAAAAATGGATATTAAGTATATATATTTTTGAGAGAAAAATATATATTATTTGATCACCAACTTTTGTGCTAAGTGTATATAGTATGTGTTATACGTGCTAGTGTATTAAGACTTAAAAATACACTAAATACTCATGAGGAGTATAAACATAAAAAAAATACACATACCACATACAAGATACATAATTCGGGTGCAAAGTGCAAAACACAAAAGACTTATATTTATTTTAGAGAAAATAATATAAGTAAGATACGTAGTTAAAAATATAGAATATTTTTAACACAAGAATATATACAAAAGAGAGTGACTGTACTTGTGCGACGCAAGTCTAGTGACTAACGTTAAGAAAACGCGTATAGGTTACGACGTTAATTAAGCAAATCCGGTGAAGTTTACGACGCAAGGAACGCAAAGTTGTGAGTTCATGCTCCCCCTTTTCTCTTAACTGTTTTCAGTTTTATAACTCTCGGGGGTGAAATACATGTTACAAATATTACAATTTTTACAAAGGGTAAAAAAATACAAGAAGCACTCTTGGTGAGAACGAGAACCGAGTGCAATATGATTTGAGAATACGAGAAGCACTCTTGGTGAGTGCAATATGATGAGCATTAAGAAATGCCTAGAAAATACTAGATCATGTGAGCTTAAATTAGATATTGATATGCCATTAATACTTAATTAGGGACGAGGGTTAGATCTAACGGGTACGGTCGAGCCCCACTCAGGGTCCTTATGTGACCTCTTGAGTGCTTCGGTGTCCTAGTCGAGGTTAATCGACACAGTCGAGGGAAATCGACACAGTCAAGGGAAATTGACGAAGTCGAGGTTAATCGACACAGTCGAGGGTAATCGACACAGTTAAAGGAGAAAACACTAATGCTCCCTATGTCCTCACATGCCTTGAAGGAGAATATACTAAAGCTCCCTATGTCCTCACGTGCCTTAATGTCCTTGGATAAACAATCATTTAAAACGTGGGGTACACAAGAAAACTTGAATGATACTTGAGTACGTGGGGTACTCAAGAAAACGGGAATTATACTTGAGTACGTGGGGTACTCAAGAAAGACTTGAATTATACATGACACATACTATGTTTTCATACAAAGTATAAAAACGTGAAATACAAAAACGCATGAACTCGCTCAACTTTATGTTGATGTCTTCCAAAATTACATGTATTTCAGGTGACAGGATGGATCTTAGGCGCAAGTGTCGTAACTAGAAGTAGACTACAAGTTTAGATGTCATCCACTTTTGTTGAATTGTAACCTTGTCAAAGGTCGTGTTTTGAAAACTTAAATAACAAGTGTTTGTAATACTTAAATTTTCATAAATGGATGAACATCGTTTTGATCATGTAGTTGTTTATTACGATTGAATGCAATGATAACAAGCTAGTCACACGTCATACGCTTCCGCAAAAGACAGGGTGTGATACTATATATATATTATTATACACATAGTACGACTATCCTTAAAACCGAACCCTTGGTAGTGATTATATAATCTTCTACCAAGTTAATAAGTTTATCCCTATGTGTATAGTTCCTTGTCACGATTCTAATAGGTCTTGAACCTATAAAATCACATACAATCCATAAAGATTACCATAGTGTCAAAGACAAGTGCTAATACCATAGAGATTATTTTCATAATACTTACTTTGTTATTCTTTGAATCCTAATCCCGAACTTCGACTCTAAGCCTACTTGAACTTTAAACCCTTATGCATTCGGACTCTAAATCTCTACTCGTCAACAATTGGATAATCGGAAAGCATATGCAATATTGTGAGTATACTCGTATTCCCCGTTTTACTTTTACCACTTTTGGGGTGTAACATGTTTACTTATCAAAAACTTACACATGAACATTTTGCGTAAACACATGAATTATAAACTTATGGACTTTTTATAGCAATGAAATGATGACATGTGCTATGAAAAGGGCCGCTTGCGTAAACACATGAACATTCCTATAACATGCTTGTATACGTGATTGCTTGATACTTTAAACTTGGGTGAAACTTATGTGTTGAACTTATCATTAACTTCGTACGAGCCTAACCGTGACATATGTAGCGCTATAGGATTGACGACCCGCCCGTAGACTTGTGGTTATGTCATGAGCATCTTCCGTCTCATTATTGGTTTGATATGTTAGACACATGCCAAATTTATTGTTTATCTTAAATCACATGCTTGCTATGAGGAATTGTTTAAAACTTATCTTTTGTTATGTACGTACCAAACTTGTATACTCGCCATTGCTTTTGCATTGAACTTTATTTTTAACATGTTACAGGATGAAGATGATGATGATATGAAACAAAGTAGCGTTGATGCCTAGATACACATATAGACGTTTAGGTTTAATACGTTGTATAAATTCCATATTTGTTGTTGTATTGTTTTCTTGTATTTAGCATGTTGTATTTCAATTTCGTGTATTGTAACATTTGATTATGAAAGAAATCAATTTATCTTAAATTCTATTGTCACAATTAGCGTTATGTGTGATGAGCAATCTTTCTTCGTCTCACTCCGATGTTTCCGCCATCAGTTGGGGTGTGACACCAAGCCCAGCTGAAAAGCCCTACTTATGCGGCCCAAACTCACGCAACCCAACCCAATCAGTTAATTATGGCCCAAGTGTTTAAAAGCTATTTTGATGTTCGTGGGCCGGTATTTTATTAGCGATCCCTTACTCCCCTCCCGGCCCACTCTAGTAAACATGGAAGTTGATTTAAATCCTTTGGTCATGTGCTATCTCTACAAGTCCAACATGTGCCGCAATTTAATATATCAAAATCAGATTTCTTGAATACAAATTTCCTTTATACTCAAACCAAAGTTGAACCACCAATAAAAAGAACGCACGTGCAGACTTGCCTAAAAAGCATCATGTGCAGACCATTAATATCACAACCAGTTTAACCACCCATTTAACCCTAGTTTGTCGATTATCATTCATTAATAGCATGTGCCTTTACAGTCCCAATCATTCCAGTGGTTATCATAACAGGTTTATTAACACTAACATTCAACCCTAACCGATTCCACCTAATCTAATTATATTTAACCAGTGATGCACATGTAATACATTAATACCTTGCCCATAATTAACCACAACTAATAGACTCAACATGAACAATAACATCACTAACCGAAGGGTGAAGAGTGGTGTTCGAGTGCACAAATGAAAGGTGGTTGTCTGCGTCTACCGTCCGGTTACGAAAAGGTAGAAGAGAACTAGGGTTAATTTAAGTGATAATTACGTGATATCAATAATGGCCATGCACTCCTTAAACGAATATAAGAGCCCCTAATATTACTGGGCCTGACTTCGGGCTAATTATAAGGAAGCTGGGCCAGTTCTCAAACTATTAAGAGGATGCATAAGTGATTTAGATGAGGGTGGTTTTCAAGTGGGGCGTATATGGTTTCCGGCCCAATTGTAGGTGTGAGTGTTTAAATACGGACTCACAATAGCCGGCCCAATCTCTAAACCTTGATTGAGCTTGTGTAGTTCGGCCTAGGATAACATGTGTGTGCACGGGCAGAAGGGATTTAGAAACAATGCTTTATAACACAATGTTTTATAACTAAGAAGAGTATGTTGCCCAACCGTAAGCGCGGCCCAACGCAACAGCCATACACTTAGAATCTATCTACACCCTCAATCATACGTGATTACGTTTACGCAACAAGTTTAACACTATCACGAATATAAACGAAGAATAATGAAGGTCAGAATTACGAGACTAACCTTGGAAGTTCGGGTTGTCACAATTAACCTCTTCATTTACCACATAGACGTGTTTTAAACACTATAAAAGACATATGATTAGTTTGATTCAAATCATCAACAAATTGTCTTATAAATCACTGTCTGTCAAAAATAAATCAAAATCAGTAAATCCAACAAAAATATAGATGGCAAACAGATGCTTCTACCACTGGTCAGACACCAGGGATGTTAAAACACAATTCTCGATCTGGTCACTCAAAGAAAAAAGATCAGATGAAGAACTATACATAAAAGTCGGCATAATCAGTGAAAATAATTACAACAAAACCTGGAACAACATAGCATTACTTGATGAAATCCTCCACTCTCCTCCATCAGATTTCCAGAAGAATGCAGAAGAGTTTCTGTCACAACTACTAAAACTGGATCAGAAAATTTGCGACATGCTAACCGATCTGAAAAACAAAAGAGAGAATGAAATCACATGGAGAAAGGCGAGAGTCTACGAAATCCTTTCAAGTGTTAACTGTAGTGTGTAATAGTTTATGCATTTATATCTTTGTATGTATATGCATTTAATTTAATACTATTAATATGGATATTAACATACTATAAAATGTGATTGTTAATAAAAACTATCAACATTATCAACACTTGTTTCTTTACACATCAAATTAAATTAGTATAACTACAGTTAATAAAAATAAGCCACAAACCTAAAATGCAACTCTCCCATCAAAGAAGGTAACACATATAACGTTTCACGATGTTGCAACGATGATATTGCAACATCGATGTTAAACGTTGATGTGAGAAACAGAGCTTCATTGAAACGACGATGTTGGAACAATAATATTGTAACGATAATGTGTAAACAGAATCAACCGGCTGAATCATGAGAACTATGCATTTGAGAGAGAAAGAGAGATATGCTCGCAAATATGAGTGAGAGAGATGAATTGAAATTTGAATGTGGAACCAGATTCATATATGTTATTTATAGGGTTCGAATATATGGTTTGAATTTTGAATTTGGAGCCACAATTTTGAATCTGGTCAGAGGTCTGCTTTTCTTGTGAAGAGCAGAGGTTTGAAGAAAGTCAGAAGATCAGAGGTTTTAATTTTGAATGAAGTGTAGACTTTGACTTTTAAATGAAGGGCACCTCTATGGCTGCCAAATAAGCTTTTCTTATATCATTGAGATTTTTCATTTTACAGAAAGTATAGATAAATATATTATCATCCGGTTCGTAATACGGTCGAATCGGTCCGACCTTTGACCCGTAAGACGATCGGAAGACCTCCGGTCTCGTCTTGAAAACATTGCCCACACCCCACAGGACATCGCTTTTAGCAATTACGTGTTGTAAGATTTTATTCGAGTTGATAAAGCTTGACCACAAGAAGCCCCCTTTGGTGGCAAAGAAGAGTAGAAGAAGATGGGAGACGAAAAGGTGAAAAACGAGGCGATGGAGATCATGGGATTATTTCAAGTCTTACCTCGTTTAGTCGTCTTCGATCTCGATTACACTCTCTGGCCCTTCTACTGGTATATCCCTTTCTCACTACCACCATATTCATTCAATGATTTTTCTTCCCATAAAAATAACCTTTGATCTACGAATTCGGAGCTTTCTTTTTGTGATGTAAGAATCTCTCCTTAGTGCAATTAAATGTTTATTTTTCTTCATAAAGTTATCGATATTGGAACAGAGGTGGGTAAACCTGACTTTTAGTAGCACTAGAATTGACCTAATTCTAATGGTTTATAACCCAAGATTTGGTGTATGCTTCCTTAAATTTATGTTTTTATACTTTTTTGTTTCTTCAGATATATTGATAGACATAGGGATTTTGTATCTTCTTTAAATGGTGATCTTTTTTTTTTTAGAAAAGTAGGTTTTTAACTTCTGTGTTATTTTACAGTGAATGTCGATCCAAGCGTGAGACGCCATCGATGTATCCTCATGCTAAAGGGATTTTGTATGCACTCAAGGACAAGGGAGTTGACATGGCTATTGCCTCCAGATCACCAACCAGAGACATAGCCGAGGCTTTCATCGACAAGTTGGGCATAAAGCCCTTGTTTGTAGCCCAGGTATGTGAATCTTCATTACGATTGATGCGTTAATGATGGAATATGTGTGCAATTAGTCTCATTTATGTTATAATTCAGATATACCCTTACACCGACACAAGATTAAATCCAGATAAAAATTAAAATGTTGTTTGGATTTTATAGGTTCTTATTATTAATCATGTATGCGACCAACATTTTTCTCCCTTCATTGAGTTACATAAATAAGGAGTGTGTTAAATATGGTTTAAAAGCACTATAAAAGTTGAGGCTAATGTGACAAATACCACGAGTTTCTATGTTAGTGATGTAATCCACAATTACATTAACATGGAGATGTCAAGTGATATAGGACAATAAGCATTGAAAGCCTTTTCTTTGATCACGAGGAATAATCAATTAGGCGAGATGTTTTATGTCTTTCTGGCCAAAACGAGAGCGAGATAGTATACTCTGTAGGAATCTTAGAAGTCCTAGTTTTACTTTGTTGTTTTTTCTCAGTTCGATATCTCGTGCTGCATCCCCCCCCCCCCCCCCCCCCCCCCCCCTTAGCACCTCTATCCCTTGCTTGTTTTCGATGTTTTACTTGCACCCAAAAAAAATATGCCCTCATGATAGAAAACTGTTATCATTAACTTTATAATTACTCAGTGAAATGTTTGTTGATCTGGATCGATGGTTCTATTATTTGTGGCAAAATGGGTTGGGACAAAACAAGTAATAATTTTATGTGCGGGTCAATATGGGTTGCTCAACCAACCAACACTCTTTTGTCCATTTAGTAAGTATAATTACAAAATGAGTATACTTTGGTTAAATATATTTTCGGCTCTTGTCTGTGCGCTGGTTCTTTTGCTTTATGTTGACTTATTAGCTTCTTGCTAAAGGTCTTTTTTGGGTATGAATAAATTCTTGTTTGGCTGGCCAAAAAAAAGTTACAAAATGAGTAAACTGCAATTTTACCCCCTATGGTTAGGAGCGACTGACACCCTTACCCCCTATTTCCAAAAAAGTTGCTGTCTTACCCCCCGACTTTTTCTGATTGCATCAATGTACCCCTTTACCAAAAGGGCATTTTCGTAATCTTACCCATATTTATATAGTAAACTTCAATTTTACCCCCTGTGTTTTACCTACGCTGACAAGTTTACACCCTGCTTTATCAAAGTGTCTTCTCCGGCGATGTTCCGACCACTCCAGAAATATTCCGACTACCGGAGAAGCGTATTCCGACCACTAAACACATCCTTATCACTCTTTCCACCACCAGACGCTTTCGGGTCACCAAACGTTCAAGAACGTAACCCAAATTCCGTTCAAGAATGCTTTCGGGTCTGCCAAAGGCAAGTCGTTTCAGCGAACACCTTTTGTGCACAACACTTATTCAGCCATTGTCATCCCTTTTACTCGCTCATTATCCACTTTCTTTTAACTCCTCTGCTAAAAGTGATCTGGGTATTGAATTAACCGAGCTTCAAAAACGTAACCCAAATTCCAAGTGAGTTTGATGGTGTCAATACAAGTGCAAAGCCGGAAATCGCCAGAGTTAAGTGCTCCGGTGGTCGGAATATCGACGGAGTGGTCGGAACATCGCCGGAGAAGACACTTTAATAAAATAGGGTGTAAACGTGCACAGGGTGTAAATGTGTCATTTACTTCAAATTTTTATTTATTATCAAGGGCAAAAACGTCTATTCACGTTGAGGGGGGGTACATTGATGCAATCAGAAAACGCCGGGGGGAAAGACAGCAATTTTTTGGAAATAGGGGGTAAGAGTGTCATTCGCCCCTAACCACAGGGGGTAAAATTGCAGTTTACTCATTTTGTAATTATACTTAATAAATGGACAAAAGAGTTGCATAAATAAGGAGTGTGTTAAATATGGTTTAAAAGCACTATAAAAGTTGACGCTAATGTGACAAATACTACCAGTTCCTGTGTTAGTGATGTGATCCAGAATTACATTAACATGGTGATATCAAGTGATATAGGACAATAAGCATTGAAAGGTTTTTCTTTGATCACGGGGAATGATCATTTAGGCGAGATGTTTTATGTCTTCCTGGCCAAAAAGAGAGCAAGATAGATTCTAGGTATACTATGTAGGAATCTTAGAAGTCCTAGTTTTACTTTGTTGTTTTTCTCAGTTCGATGTTTTACTTGCACTGTGAATGTAACATGCCCTAATGTTAGAAAACTGTTATCAATAACTTTATAATTACTCAGTGAAATGTTTGTTGATCTGGATCGATGGTTCTATTATTTGTGGCAAAATGGGTTGGGACAAAACAAGTAATAATTTTATGTGCGGGTCAATATGGGTTGCTCAACCAACCAACACTCTTTTGTCCATTTATTAAGTATAATTACAAAATGAGTAAACTGCAATTTTACCCCTTGTGGTTAAGAGCGACTGACACCCTTACCCCCTATTTCCAAAAACTTGTTGTCTTACCCCCCGACTTTTTCTGATTGCATCAATGTACCCCCCTGAGAGGTAAAGCTGTAACCTTACCAAAAGGGCATTTTCGTAATCTTACCCATATTTATATGGTAAACTTCAATTTTACCCCCTGTGCATTACCTACGCTGACACGTTTACACCCTGTTTTATCAAAGTGTCTTCTCCGGCATGTTCCGACCACTCCAGAATTATTCCGACCACCGGAGAAGCGTATTCCGACCAGTAAACACATCCTTATCACTCTTTCCACCACCAGACGCTTTCGGGTCACCAAACGTTCAAGAACGTAACCCAAATTCTGTTCAAGAACGTAACCCAAATTCCGTTCAAGAATGCTTTCGGGTCAGCCAAAGGCAAGTCGTTTCAGCGAACACCTTGTGTGCACAACACTTGTTCAGCCATTGTCATCCCTTTTACTCGCTCATTATCCCCTTTCTTTTAACTCCTCTGCTAAAACTGATCTGGGTATTGAATTAACCGAGCTTCAAAAACGTAACCCAAATTCCGAGTGAGTTTGATGGTGTCAATACAAGTGCAAGGCCGGAAATCGCCAGAGTTAAGTGCTCCGGTGGTCGGAATATCGCCGGAGTGGTCGGAACATCGCCAGAGAAGACACTATAATAAAATAGGGTGTAAATGTGTCATTTACTTCAAATTTTTATTTATTATCAGGGGCAAAAACGTCTTTTCACGTTGAGGGGGGGGGGGGGGGTACATTGATGCAATCAGAAAACGTCAGGGGGGAAAGACAACAATTTTTTTGGAAATAGGGGGTAAGGGTGCCATTCGCCTCTAACCACAGGGGGTAAAATTGCAGTTTACTTTTACAAAATATATATTGTTTGAATAGTAAGATATACCTTTTTAATATAACACAATTTAGGACATTGTAAGCATTTGAATTACAGATTTGGTTTTCATTTTTGTACATTTGACCTGTTTAATACGTTATAAAGACTGACCCTCTTCTCATGGAGGAGTTAGATAGCTCAAATATCTCCTTTTGATGTTCAGGAGATCTTTTCCAGCTGGAGTCATAAAACAGAACATTTCAAGAAAATCCAACAAAAGACACGTGTGCCATATGAATCAATGCTCTTCTTCGATGATGAGGATCGTAATATAGAATCGGTATAAGTTTCCCCATACATGCATTATAATATGGCACAACTTTGCCTTTTAATTTCGTCTTGACAATTTTGCAGGTTTCTAAAATGGGGGTGACAAGCATTTTGGTGAACAATGGGGTTACTCTTGGCGCCTTCAGGCAAGGGCTTACACAGTTCTCTAAAGGGCCAAGTTCATCGAAGAAGGACAAGAAAAGGTGAAAAAACATTTGCATGTTGCATTGAAAGGTGAAAAGAACACTTGCATATTGCATCTACATTATTGCTGGTAATTTGAACCAAATCTGGTAATTGAAAGTTGTACGATATAAAACCATTTATGAAAATTGTTTAAAGAGATTTCAGATATTTTGCTGATTTTTTTTTTGGGTAACGATGAGAAACCGTTACTGGAAAACTCATGGGACCCCGCCAATACTTTGCTAACCAACCGATCAGGTCAATGGCATCTTGTCTTCAAGAAGTAATGGTAGAAAACCAGTGATAGCAAGATTTGAATATGCGACCTCTGTTATAGAGGAATTAAACAATCCACCACCCCTTGAAGGTTTATGGTAGGAAACTAGTGGAATCAGATATTTTTGCTTGTTGGTTATACTAATGTGCTTTCTACATGCACCATGTCCTCAACTCAAAAAAGAACAAAATCCTATCTAGAACAAATTGCAAAAAATAACAAAATCCTATCTAGAGTTAAAGAGGTGGTTTAGTTTCAGGGCTTATAATCACAACCCCTTTTCTGATCTAACAAAAAGGGAGAATGAATAGGTTATTTCTTGGATTTGATAACAATTTTGTTTATTTAATCCATATAATTTTCATATACAAATATTATATATTTAACACCACTAGAGGTCATACACTCATAAACTACATTTCAAACTAGATCAAAAGTTAAAAAGTTTATACATTACAAAACCATTTCATTACAAATATGTCACATACATGAAGTCCATATTGCAACTTTCATGTTCTTACATGTAATTGCAACATAAAAGAAACCTGTTCAAAGGGGTTAGAAACAGGGGTCTAACTCCAATGGTCAAGCAATATTGATATATGTATGAGTGTATAACCGTCTACCGGCTGGAGTGATGCATCATATCTGCCCCAATTCAATGCTTGTTAGTAAGTTGGAACTTGTAAAATGATCATTATAACAATTTTCAAGATAGCAACGTTGATGTGTGGACATGGGGAAGGGGGAACAATACCCCATGGCCTGACGACATTTGTGAAGCCTTCTATCGTATTGCTTGCGATTCCATCACCAACTTCACAGATTCTGCCACCATGTCTCTGGTAAAGGAGCCATCTTCATTTCTGCTCACTTCATAACCCACTTCCTTTTCAACCATCAGTTTCACGCAGAGGCCTTGATCAGCTACCATAGGCATCAGAATCAACGGGTGTCCCATCCCTAAAGAATCGATAACAGACCCCCAATCAGAATGAAAAAGACACCCTCCGATTGTAGGGTGCGCTAGTATCTTCATTTGGGGTGCCCACCCAAGGCGAATCACACCCTTGCCAAACGCAAAAACCTCAAAATTTGGAGGCAATAGGTCTGGACCATCTACCCCATTGGGCTTCCTCAAAACCCATATAAAATAGAGCCCAGAAAGCTCAAGCCGTAGGCCAACTCATGTACCTGTTCGATCGGCATCTAGTACTCGCTCCCGAATCCAATGAAAAGCACTGATTTTGGCGGTTTCATGTCCAACCACTTAAAAGTGTTTGACCAGTTTCAGTCAACAAGATTTTTTGTTTTCCTTTCAGGTGGAAGTAGGCCTATTGGTAGAACTGGCCTTTTATATAGCTTCTGGAGAAGATTTATATATTCCCCTTCAAACTCTTTACAGCTTCGAATCACTATAAACTCACATGCCTCGATAATTCTACTTAGTCGTTGACCACTTGACTTACCAGATTCATCAGGAACGTGCAGATTCCGAAGCATTGTTGGAGCACAATCAGGCCTGTGAGCCACAAGAGAATGGAAAGTGAACCAATCCGGTGCAACCGTAAAGGCCTCGGAGGTTTTGCGCCTACGTCCCCACCTCAACTCATCTGGCTGGCCCATGTACGCAAGAGTAGCAGCAGTATACACACCGAAAAAAGCAGTACACACCCCATACTTGACAGCAATTTCGGGAACCCAATATGGACAGAAGTCTATGAGAATCAAATCCGGTGAATCATCTTTCAGTAGACGCCGTGTTAACTCGTTTCAATATGTCACAATCTTTACACAAATGAGTCATACCAGGTTGCACAATCTTTATGTGCTTATGCATAAGGTTTTGTGTGAGTTGAGACTATTTTGCCATTGCTATTAGTGCTTTAGGACAACCGACAAAGAAACGAAAAAACCGACATAAATTAGCAACACGACGGATGATTACACAGTCTTACAAAGTTACAATCAATCATATAGCATAACAACAACAGCATATAGCACAATAACATGGACACAAATTAATTAAGGAGCAGGAGCAGGAGTGGCAGTAGGAGTAGGTGGTTTGAGCATGATTTCAACATTATCATGAACACCTTGAAGCAGCAGCTCACCATCATATGTGAGGAGTTTGCGCCTCTTGGCTGCCCTCAGTGTCCCAACCAATGCCTCAAATATGTTTGCACATCTATCGTCGTTGAAAAGCACACCGAATGTCACCTTCATCATTTGCAATCAAAAAGCATATTTAATTTCAGATCCAAGTAATTAAAGTGCACAGTTTTGCCCTAAGTTATCAGATCGATAATAATTGGCTACAGATCTGCGTTATTGTATCTATGAAAAACCAAATTTAGTAATTAGAGGGTAGTAAATAAATACACCTTGTAAGATCCATCTTCTTGCTTGGTACCGAGTCGCTGGATCTCTACCTTGAGTTTTTCAACCTCTTCTTCTACGTTCATCTTGCAGTTGCAGGTTTGCTCATGTCCTCTCCTACTCCTTCCATATCTATTTATTTATAGAGGCAGAGCTGTAAGTAAAAAGATATATATTTACCAAGAGGTATTGAGGAATGAGGACTCAATTTTACTAAAAAACGACTATAACTAGATATATTTATCCTGAGTATAACTAAATTAGGTATCGAGTAAATTACTTTTTTGAGTTTTTTTGACTTCGTGTGTTCTTTAATCACTTGAGTTTAAAATCAAAAAGTTTAGTTCTCTGACTCTCTAACCATTTATTTTATAACGTTTTGAGTCCAGTTTTGTATATTTTGTAACGGTTCGAGTCCAATTTTATTAAAAAAATTGGACTCAAAAGGTTAAAATTTGGACTCAAAATGACTCAAATAGTTATAAAAATGTGTATAGCGACTCAGGGTGTTAAACATTTTGATTTTGAACTCAAATGGTTAAAACCATTAAAACACAAAATCTCAAAAAGTAATTTACTCTTATGTATATTTATCCTGAATAGAACTAGATTACACATTCAGTAATTTAGGTATATTTATCCTGAATAATCCTTTAAAAAAAATACACTTTTAGAATAGCTGAGGTTTGATAAAAACCAAAGGGAAATAGAGATAAACTGAATTCTCCTTTTTCATTCTATTCAACATTACAATATATAGATAAACATAACAATAAACCCTAAAGCCCATAAGTAATGGGTTGGGCCTAAAATGTCTGGTTCATAACACTCCCCCTCAGACATTTAGAATTATACACAGTTTAACAACATACTTCAGGATGATGTTAAATAGGTACTTCAGGACCTGAATAAATAAACTGATACTACTGGATCAGCTATGCTGCCTCATTAAAAACCTTACTAAGAAAACCCAGTGGGACAAAACTTAGTTAAGGGAAAAAGAGTACAGCGTGTATAATTCTCCCCCTGAATTCAACAAACATCTTTCAATCTACGAAGACCGATCTTGTGTGATAACTGCTCGAAACTGCTTCTAGGTAAAGATTTTGTGAACAGGTCTCCTAGATTTTCACTTGACTTGATCTGACGAACATCGATTCCCCCTTCTTTCTACAAGTCATATATTTTGAGAAGAACTTTGGTGAGATGTGCTTTGTTCGATCACCCTTGATGTAACCTTCTCTGATCTGAGCTATGCAAGCAGCATTGTCTTCATAAATAATTGCCGGCTCCTTATTGATATGTTCTAATCCGCATGCTTCTTGTATGTGATTAATCATTGATCTCAACCACACACATTCTCGACCAGCATCATATAGTGCTATCAATTCAGCATGATTTGATGATGTTGCTGTAAATGTTTGGTTAGTTGACTTCCAAGAAATTGTTGTGCCACCGTATGTGAATACATAACCTGTCTGAGATTTTGCTTTATGTGGATCTGATAGATATCCGGTATCAGCATACCCAACAAGCTGGGACTTTTGATCTTTCTGATAAAAAAGACCTTAGTCTTGTGTTATTTGCGAGATACATAAGAGCACCGATCGAGCTTAAGTACGGTACTTCTGGACCAAGTACTTCTTCGCCTTTTTGAGGGTGATAAGGATCCTTGTGTGGATCTAGCGGTCAGACAACCATAGGTACGCTAAACGGATGTGCTTTATCCATATTGAAACGTATTAACATCTTCTGGATGTAGTTTGATTGATGGACAAATGTGCCTTTGCACAGATACTCAAATTGTAGTTCGATGCATAATTTCGTCATACCAAGATCTTTCATTTGAAATTCCTTCTTTAACAACTGAGCATCTTTCTCTATCTCTTCAGGAGATCCGTTGATGTTGATATCGTCAACATAGACTGCTATTATAGTGAAATTTGAGAGTGACCGTTTATAAAGACACATGGACTGATTACATCAGACTTGTATCCTTCCTTTTCGAGATATTCACTAAGTCGATTGTACCACATACGACCAGATTGTTTGAGACCATATAAAGATCTCTGGAGCTTTATAGAACACATATCTCGAAGTGTTGATTTTAATGCTTCAGGCAATTTTAATCCTTTAGGGAATTTTATGTAGATGTCATTTTCAAGTGTCCCGTATAAGTATGCGGTGACGACATCCATTAGTCTCATATGAAGTCCTTTAGAGATTGTGAGGCTGATTAGGAACCTAAGGGTTATCGCATCCACTACAGGGGAATACGTTTCCTCATAATCAATTCCTGGGATTTGGGAAACCCTTGTGCTACAAGTCTAGCCTTATATCGTACAATCTCATTCTTTTCATTTCTTTTTATTGCAAACACCCATTTATAACCTACTGGTTTGACATCTATGGGCGTTCGGACTACAGGTCCGAAAACATGTCGCTTTTCGAGTGAATTCAATTCGGCGTTTATGGCTTCTTTCCATCTTGGCCAATCATTTCTGTGCATGCACTCTTCTAAAGTTTTTGGTACGTAATCATTTTCATTGATTACATCCATTGCTATAGCATATGCGAATATATCATCAACACGTGTTTTATTCCGGGTCCACATTGTACTATCTTGTACATAATTAATAGAGATCTTATTTTCATTCGGTACCGGTGTTTCTTCTGAAACTTCATTTTCCTCTGGAATTATAATTGTCTCTTCTGGGACATTTACCTCTACTTGGGTTTCATTTATAATCTTTTGTGAGTTTTCACCAACTGCGTTACTTTGCTCTTTTCGTTTTCGTGGGTTTTTGTCTTTGGAACCGATTGGTCTCCCACGCTTTCGTTGTATAGTAATCGCTTATGGGATTACTTCAATTCGAGCAGGTGCATTTGATGCTGGTTCATGTGACTTTGTCACTCTATTCGTGTCTGTGAATGCATCTGGTAATTCATTTGCTATTCTTTGCAAATGTATGATCTTTTGGACTTCATATTCACATTGACCACTTCGGGGGTCGAGATTTGATAACGATGATGCATTCCACGTTATTTGTTGTGTTACCAGTCTTTCTTTGTCCTTATCTCCCCCTAAGACTGGGAACATTGTTTCATCAAAATGACAGTCAGCATACCGTGCTGTAAACATGTCTCCCGTCATTGGTTCTAAATAATTAATTATGGACGGGGAGTTAAAATCAATATAGATACCCAGTCTTCTTTGGGTGTCCCATTGTAGTACGTTGTGATGGCGGTATTGGTACGTATACCGCACAACCAAAAATTCTAAGGTGGGACAAACTTGGTTCTCGTCCGGATACCAGTTGCAATGGGGAGTATTCATGATCAACAGTTGGTCTCAATCTAATCAGTGCAACGACATGCAAAATAGCATGACCCCATGCAGAAGATGTTAATTTACATCTCATTAAGAGTGGTCTAGTGATTATTTGTAATCGTTTAATAAGAGATTTAGCTAAACCATTTTGTGTGTGAACATGAGGTACTGAATGTTCAACATTGATCCAAATTGACATACAAAGGTCATTAAAAGCTTGAGATGTGAAACTCTCCCGCATTATCCATCCGGATGTTTCTAATTTGATTGTCCAGGAAATTAGCTCACAGTTGTATGATTTGAGCTAGAAGTCGGGCAAATGCTACATTTCGAGTAGCTAAAAGACTCACCTGTGACCACCTTGAGGATAAGTCAATTAAGACCAAGAAATAGCGGAATGGTCCACAAGGAGGATGACTAGGCCCACAAATATCCCCTTGAATTCTTTCTAAAAATGATGGGATTTCATGTATCAATTTAGTTAGTGAGGGCCGAGTAATAAGTTTGCCCAGAGAGCATGCTGCATATGATAAGTCTTGTGGTAGCAAAACTTTTAAGTTTTTTAGAGGGTGCCCGGTTGCACTTTTGATTATTCGTCTCATCATTATGCTACCAGGGTGACCTAGACGGTCATGCCATATATTGAATGTGTCTTTATCTAATAGCTTTTGGTTACTCACCATGTATGATTCGATAGGATTGATATTAGTACAATATAATCCAGAGGATAAGGCTTCTAATTGTTCAACAATTGTTTCTTTGCCATTTTTGTTTGAAGTAATTTGAAGATATTCAATATTATTTTTAGGTGGTAACCGTTTTTTCGAATATCTTTAAAGCTAAGTAAATTTCTTCTGGATTTACTTGAATATAATGCATTATTAATAATTAGTTGGGTACCCGAAGATAATGTTATGTGTGCTCTGCCGGAGCCTTCGATAAAGTTACTGACACCAGATATAGTACTAATCGGTGTCTCTGCCGGAGACAACTCAGAGAAAAATTTCATATCTTTGAGAATATTATTAGTACTATCGCTATCTACCATACATTCATCACCAATAATAGCTCAACTGGAGCTAGTATACATATTTCTTCAGGAAATAAAAATAAATAAAAGTTAATTCAAAGAAGTAAAATGAAACATTGCAAGAGTTCATAACAAATGCGTTGATATGCCTCAATGAGGTGTTTAGGGGTGCGACATGTGCGGGACCAATGATTTGACATCCCACATTTATAACAAATGTTGCTTTGGTTCCCGTTACTTTCCTCTTTTGAAGGTCGCCCCGTATTATGTCGACTCGATTCACCACCACTATTTTTAGTGTTCTGAGACTCTCGATGCCATGTGTATCCCCGTCCTCGACCACGACCTCTGCTGGGGCCGCGGCCTCTACCTCTACCTCGTCCGCTTTGATAATTGGCCACATTCGCTTCAGGGAATGGGCTTGCACCGGCGGGTCGCAATTGATGGTTTTGTAGTAAGAGCTTGTTGTTTTGCTTCGCGACCAGAAGACATGATATCAGTTCGGAATATTTAGTAAATTGGCGTTCCCTATATTGCTGCGATAGGAGCATATTTGAGGCATGGAACGTTGAGAATTTTATTTTTCAAGTATGTCTTCATCGGTTATTTTTTTCACCATATAATTTTAACTCAGAGGTAATGTGGAATAAGGTAGAAGTGTACTCACTGACATTCTTAAAATCCTGTAGTTGTAAATGAAGCCATTCATAGCGGGCTTTGGGGAGTAAGACCAACTTCTGGTGGTCAATACGTTCTTTAATGTTTGTCCATAATTCAAGGGGGTCCTCAATAGTTAGATATTCCCACTTTAGATCTTCGTGAAGATGATGACGGAGGAATATCATAGCTTTCGCTTTATCTTGAGGTGAAGTTTGATTACCATCAATAATTGTCTCCCCCAAATTATTTGCCGACAAATGAATTTTAGCATCAAGAGTCCATGGGAGGTAGTTGTTACCCGAGATGTCAAGTGCGGTGAATTCAAGTTTTGATAAGTTCGACATTTTTATCTACAAAGGAAAGAATAAGGCATTTTAAAAACAAGCCTCCAAAATGAAATGTATATTGTATGAAAACTTCAGGTTCTCTTTTGCTAGAACTGTAGGTTCTCTTTTGCTAGAACTGCAGGTTCTAAACTCTAAGTATGTTTATAAAATAAAGAAGGAAAATAAACTCATTTATTAATTTTGTATCCTGTAAATGTGTTTGAAGAATTCAAATAAGCGGGTCCTTTTAAGCATATTGCTTGGTATCGGGCCCCACACGCATTAAGTCATCAAAGACATGACAATTTCAATCAGATATTTTTTCAAGTTTTATTTTATTTTTTTTTCTATTTTTTTTTCAAGTTACTTTTATCTTATTTGTAAAAAAAGTGTTTTCTTTTATTGCTATTTAAACGATACTCCTTTATTTATCTATTGGTTTCTAACCAATATTAAATGCTAATAATATAGTAAATAATCAATATATATTAAATATAGTGAGGTACATACAGCTGTATGCCACCATATGTATTAAATATGAACTAAATAATAAAATATATATGTGTCATTCTCCCCAAATCCCAAATACGAGTTAAACCACAAGCCAAAAATAATTTTTACTTTGTTAATCAAGAACACATCAATCGAAAGGAATCTTCATCGCCAAAGTCACATTCCGAGACGTTGCGTCGCACGGATTCTTCAATGATGGATACAAAGTGCCGGTTTGAAGATCTACCTTAGTATCAGATATAGAAGCGGCGCTGCGCCGGACGGCGCCGGAGAAAAATTTTACGGCAACGGACGATGATGTCGAGGGATCCAGTAACGGTTGAAGAACCACCACAGAAACCATTGGCGGTTGAGGACAATCGCCGGAGGAAAGTTTTCAAGGCCGAAAATTTATGTGTTTTATTCGGTTGATTGTGGCGGCAGTGACCGCCGCTGGTTGATTGGGGTTGACATGAGTCGACAAGTTTAGATCGGAAAACCCCGGATTGTGAGTTTTATAAAAATACATATTTTCGTTTCAGTTGTTCATGGCGGCAAAAGCCGATGTGATTATTGTCCCTGTTAGTGCATAAGGAAAAAAAACCCTATACTTTGGTTCTAAAGTGCAGAAAAAAAATTCTTCCTCTAAAACGCTCCAAAATTTAGATTTAAATCACATATGTGTTGTTCCAAAGAATAAAACCTACGATCCAGTTTGAAAAATATTTGTAAAAGGCTTGTATCCTTTCTGTGAAAAATTAATAACGTAGAAATCATATGAAAAAAGAACTTTTCTTTGGTACCATATTTAAATTCGCAATTGTGATTTATCTTTGGATACACATATGTATTCTGTAATAAAAATAAGAAGACATAGTACAGTGTGAGATATGATGGTGTGTACCAGGATGTGATGAACAATAAATTCCTGTTGAATCCGTGGTTGAAGATTGCCAGAAATCCCAGTGTAGAGTCAAAGTGCTGATAACGTGATAAAAACCAAAGGGAAATAGAGATAAACTGAATTCTCCTTCTTCATTCTATTCAACATCTATTATATATAATAAATGAAAGTTATTTGGGCCACGTGTCAACACCAGAGAGCCCCTAAATGCCCCTTTTCCCGCCCAACAGTGACTTCCCCTTCTTATTTCCCTTTATTTACAAACCACTGATTTCATAAACAAGATGGCCCACATTCACTTTTTGAAAGGTCTGCCCACATATATACAAAAGGGCAAACCACTGATGAACAACCACTGCCCATATTCAAAATCTTGGCTCCAGATTCAAAATTCAAAACTCAAACCGTATACATATATAACCTACATTATTCTGGCTCCACTTTCAAAATTCAATCCCTCTCTCAAATCCAGAGCAGCTCCACATCCAATCGCAAACCCTAGAACCTCCTCCATCGCCGATTCTCTCCGGTAAGAATACATTCATCTTATGTTAATCGTTGATATATGTATAGATCTGTATGTTTTTCATTTTGTTGTTCAACCCTAGGGTCCTCCACGTCTTCCTTTCTCTCTGTGATTGCAGATCTGGATCAAGATGTAGAAGGTGAGCTGTGGTTGTTTTTGATTTCACTGTAATCATCCATCTTTGTTTATATGTTTTTACTTCAAGTAACCCGTCTTAATCCAGAGCTCATGTAATGGATGATCTCTTTATCCGACGACTCCAATCGAGCAATGAAGATACCGGCGAACAGTTCCGGATCGAGTTTGACAACTGCGAATCCAGTTGAAGGTGAGTTTATCATCTTCTCCGATTGATTTTCCGTCGAATTTATTAAACTTTTGTAGCGATTATGATTACTTTCCTGTAGTCGATATTGATTCACTTCCAAGCTTCCATCCCCTTCACTAAACAGCCGGCTGAGGTTGTTTAACTACTTTATTTTCATCAATTTTACTATTTTTTCGTTGAGTTTAATCTATTTTTGATTAGTGGATCATCATGTTTATTTGATAGAAACAAATTCTTAATTACTGTACCACCCATCATGTATGCCCTCCACCTGTTTGTTAAAAAGCCCCACTCAATTGTTTTTTATTTTATTTTATTTTATAGAGTTTGGATAGTTTTGAGTTGAATAATGTTGCTGATATGTAGTTGTGGTCTAGGTAATTTTTAGTTGTGATTTATCAGAGCTTTAAGTTTTTTGATGTGTTTATATGTTTTGTTTTTCATTTTTGGTTATGAATTTCCAGGGAACAAGGGGTTAATCGGGCTTCGTTTATGGATAATACGAAGTCGTATCAACAGAGACGAGCGCCAAATTGCCTTACCTTTTGTGCAGTTTTTGTTAATTTATTTTTTGAATATTGATCTCTTTGTTGTTGATTTGAAGTTTCAAATCTTTTGTGCCTTTTAGTGGTTTTGGTGATGCCAAGGGTTGATTGGCTTCATTAAATATGTTAATTTAAAATAACAAGACCAGTCATGTGAAAGTTACAAATTCTATCTCTTATACTCATAACTGAAGCATTCAGGTTTCACCGAAAGGACGTATTGGACTTGGAGTGGTCTACAGATGGTGCATATCTCATTTCTGGATCTGTCGATAACTCATGCATCATATGGGATGTTAATAAAGGTCGGAAAAATGAGTGAAATTAAAGAAAAAACTGTCAATATGCAACTTTAGGTGATTATCTAAGTTTATCTTTGACTTTTTTAGGGTCTGTTCATCAGATTTTAGATGGCCATTTTCATTATGTTCAAGGTGTAGCATGGGATCCTTTAAATAAGTACACTGCTTCACTTAGTTCAGACAGAACTTGTTGCATATATGCTAAAAAACCTCAAAATAAAGCAAAAGGAAGTGAGAAGCTTAATTATGTTTGTCAGCCTATTCTTTCTAAAGTTGAACCACAAGTGGCTGAAGAATCCAAGGTTAGAAATATCTCTTACTATTTCTTTCATTAATTTCTAAAGAAAAATGCAAATGTAGTTAATGAGCTAGGTTGTAATTATCATGCAGTCTGCTAAACACCATATTTTTTATGACGAGACACTGCCATCTTTCTTTAGAAGATTATCTTGGTCACCTGATGGTTCATTTCTTCTTGTGCCTGCTGGTATTTTTCTTCAGAATTCATTATGTTAATTTGCAGGTTTTGTTCAAAGTCTATGCTAATGTGTTACAAACTAAAGAATATTTGAAATATAATGAGTTGCATTTTCTTTTTCTTTTATTTTGATTCTGGTACAGGTTCTTACAAAGTTTCGGTACCGGTTTTTGCATTCAAATACCAATCCGTATCGGTACCAAACCGTACCGTACCAAGTATTTTCGGTACCGGTATTTTTGGTACCGGTTGGTACCGAGCTCATCCATAGGTTTGTATATTCATAATGCTAAAGTATATATCTGTTGACATGGGTTTGTGTACTCATACATGCCAAAGTACATGCTAAAGTATATTTATATATGCAGGTGTGAGTGTGTGAGAAACCTGGTACCTGATCAACAATTGTTAAAAAGGATCCGTTCAGGTCAGTTTTCTCTTCTTTAACTTTTATTTGCATCAATTGGTTCGCAATAGTTGTTTAGCAATAGTTTTTTTATGAAAAGTTGAAATAAGGTAAAAAACTTGTAGGTTGTTCTTCAGTGCCTCTAATTACCTGAAGATTGCTTATGATATGCCTTAATTTTTAATTGCCCGTCAAGTTTTTTTGGTAAGTTTCTTTGTTCTTTGGTTTAATGTTGTAAGGAATGAGATTGGACCTAGGTGTCACCATTGTTAGTGAAACATGTGAGCTTTGTATTTATGTACAGTTTTTCTAATCCCTTCCAAATCATTCTTGACGCTGTCATTAACAGGTACAGTTTCTCGGATGCCATGAGGCTCTTCGTAATTAGCTTCATTTCTACCCAGGTTAGTTCACTTTTCTATTTAGATACTTATCAAGTTGGATTCCGATTATGTTTTATCTTGAGTTAAATTGACTGATAGTCAACCGTGTATAATGTATTATTATTGAATAATACAACTTTTGTAAAAGAATGGGTAAAATGGAAACAACTTTAAAGGGCAAATGGGTTAAAGTCGCTAATTAGGTGATAAACTTTGCTGAGTGTATTAAAAATATGCATAAGATCTTTTAGAGCATTTTGTTATTAAAAAGGGTTTTTTTTTTTTTTTTTTTTTTTTTTTTTTTTTTTTTTTTTTTGGCCTGACCAGTTTCTTTCAGCTCTAATTTAGATGTGCTTCTGGGATTTTCCATTAAACCTGCTACCCCGTGTAAATAATTTGGATCAGATGATTATTTGCAAGACGAATGGTGTAGGAGATAGTATTCGGATTTGCAAGATGAACGGTGTAGGAGGTAGTGCCTCAATCCAACCACGAAACTTGGTTATATGTTGTGGCTTTTTATTATTTTTTAATTCCTTATCAAAATTAAACTTATAAAACAACATAGTTAAGATTGAGAAAAATTAAAAAGGGTATAATCTGATGAAAATGAAGGATTATAAAAGAAGAAATATCGCATCTTTATTACATGATGTCATACAAATTTTGTTTTTCTTTTTGAAAGGAATTAAATTGTTGATATGCTAAGGGTCAACTGTGTTGCTGTTAGTACCTTTAAACTCCGAATAGCTGTTGGTTTCATTTGGGTTGGGCTGTTTTGTGGTCACTGTTTTGGCTTTGAATTCGGAGTCAGCTGGTGTTGGGTTCAACTGTATGGCCATATGTTTGCTGCGGTTATTTCAAATCATAGCAATGGGTATAAGTACGTGTAAGGTATGAACACATTTAGTTGAGATTTCCCTTATTTCAAATCATAGACTTTGTTGTGGGCATTGGCCATTGGTCTTCTAGGTATGTTTCAACCTTCTTATTCCATTCCATGAGTAATATGGACTTTATTTTAAAAGTAACAGATAATGGTGGTTACTAATTTTTATCGGTTCTTAGCTACTATCATGCATGCAAGCTTTCGGACGCCTAACCTGAAAGGTCGGCTGAATACGTTCCGTGAGGAATTTCGTGCAGTTTGGCGGAATTACAGTGATATATAGTCACTCTTCCTGTGGGTACTCATTTTTTTGAGCTTTGACTTTACTGGAATAGAATATAATATGTTTCGTTATGATGCATGTTGCTTTCTTGGTCTGTAAACCTTTCTGAATTCAATTTGTACAAACTGTTTTTGTTTTTGGGGATGAAACCCAAATCAGATTTGCTACTGCAACAAATCTTCACATCAAAAGTTGGTTTGAAACCACTTTTCTGTTAAAATTTCTGTTAAAACAGTGTTTGAAACCACTTTTCGGTTAAAACTGTGTTTGAAACCACTTTTCGGTTAAAAAGTGTTTTGAAACCACTTTTGGGTTAACAATGTTTGAAACCACCGTTGGTATAAAACAGTGTTTGAAACTACTGTTGGTTTAAAACAGTGTTCGAAACCACTGTTTTAACCCAAAAGTGGTTTCAAAACACTGTTTTAACCCAACAGTGGTTTCAAACACTGTTAACCCAAAAGTGCTTTCAAAACACTGTTTTAACAACACTGTTTTAGCCTAACAGTGGTTTCAAACACTGTTTTAACCCAAAAGTGTTTTAACAACAGTGGTTTGGCTTTGGTCAAACAGTGGTTTGACTTTGGTCAAACAGTGGGTTGACTTTGGTCAAACAGACTTTTGAACCACTAAGAATCATATTTTTGCAGTCAAACAGTGGTTTGACTTTGGTCAAACAGTGGTCAACAGAGTTGCAAAATTAAGTTTTCAGAAGATCATTAAACCTAACAGTTGGTTTTTGCCATGGTTCGGTTATGTTATGTTAGTTAATTCAGTTACGGTTTAGTTAATTCGGCATGTATATAAGTTGATTGGAAATAAAAATCTGATCTTTGCTTTTCAATACCACTTTTTTCTTCATATACAGTAAGGCCCTCTTTTTATTGGTTCTTGTGCTTAACTGGGTGCCCTTGGAATCTGTATAATAGTTTACATGTGTTGGTTCAAGTTTACATGTGTTGGTTCAATGCGTTGTCATTCGAGCTGGGCCGACCCATGGCGTGTGTGGGAAGTGCCAACGCACAAGGCCAAAAAAAGAAAAATATATGTTTTTTAACAATGGTTCAGCGCGTCTTTTTTACATATCACATTTGAGATCCAAGTTCGAAATTTACCAACCAAAATTGTTTTTGTTATTAAAATTGTGAATCGTGAAGCTTTCTTAAAGGTGAAATAGAAAATGAAGGCATCAGGCCTAGATGCAACAGTGTGAAGTTGTGAAGTGCAAGGTAGCCTATATATTATTTCTCTTACGTTTTAACTATTTTTAGTTATTTTACTATACAATCTCTTAAATGTTAAGTTTAATTAAGTAAAATGTTAAATATAGAAATATAGTTAGATAATAAAAGAAATAAAAAAATTAACTTAAGACGTAATTAAGTTTTAGATTTGACCCATTAATCGTCATATTACTGTTTTTTGTAAGAGTTCATTTTTTCTACTCGCACATGGCCTCTGCTTGCTCCTGAATTTTCAGGTCGTCCCTGCATTGAAGCAACCAACAAGTGTGCCAAGTCATATTCAGGCAAAAGCAGCAAAACCACTGATGTCTAACCACTATTAACTCCAGTCGCTTGTCACCTAAATGGTATAATCAAGTTAGAAGATGTTGGATTTAACTTGAATATCCTTGGCATCATCCACCGGGAAAGAAAGATTTCAAATTTTGTTGAGGTAACCAATTTGCATACCCAAGTTTATATATTTATCATACAATACTCCAGTCATCACTTTAGCCATTGGTTCCTTTATTGTTGTTGCAGGTGGAATATCAAATATATTTCTTCATAGGCTTGCTAAGTATAATAGAAAATGCATATGCTGAAGCAGCGGCTGTTGCAGAATAGTTTACTTCATTCTTTTTTTTTTACTTTTTTTGGTCCTTTGGTCAACTGAAAACTTAATTGGTGATATACTATAATAGAAGCTCAAATGTATCTCTGGTTTTTGTTCTAGAAAGTATGTTAAGATTTTCAACATGTAGCATGCTAACTACACGACTACAATAATTTACAAGTTACAATCAAATGATTCATATTAATACATTAATGTTTATAGTTTAGAAAATTGTGTTGTTACTTACTTTTTACATTTGTCGCAGGAAAACATTCTTCAATATGTCAAAAGTCAAACTTCTTTCACAACCGCTAACAATGATGATGTGAATACCAGTTGTGATAATAATAAAACAAAATTTATTGTTTGTTGAACGTTTTTTTTCCAGTATGGTACTGATCGTTCATTTATTTAAAAGTATATTAATAACTTTCTGCATCCCGGGAAGCAATCCTGGTGATGTGAAAACATTGTTGTTGAATCCAATGAAATGCTTGATGTAATGAGGTCGTATTAATAACAAATAATAATTGATATAACTAAGTTTCCCGAGTCCAGGAAGCAATCCCGGGTAAAAACCTAGTTACAATATATAGATAAACATAACAATAAACCCTAAAGCCCATAAGTAATGGGTTGAGCCTGAAATGTCTGGTTTATAACAAGGTTAACATTTTGATATTATAAATTTGTAACATTTTTATACATAAAGGGATTGCACCTAATACTTAAGGAAGTTATGAAATCTTTTTTTTTTAATTTTATACTTTTAACCAAAAACTCTTTGACTTTTTTACTTTTAACTAAAAGTTTTCTTCTTTTACAAATTTAGTCTCACAACTTTTTTACTTTCAACGTTGTTCTCATACCTTTCATATTTTGCAAATTTTTCGTTTTATGTTTTGCTCAAAATTTGCGAGATAACACAACGCAATGTGCGTAGATGGTTCAACGTTTTTACGTTATATTTTATGTTTTGTAAGATGAAAACTTTTAAGTTGAAAGTAAAAAAAATCAAATAGTTTTGCGTTAAAAGTGTAATATTTTTTTTTGAAAACTCCCCTAATTCTTAGGTACCAATCCTTTAAAAATGATGCAAATTTATAGTGTGAAAATTTTGCGAGTTAACACGACGTAACGTGCGTGTGTGGTTCAATGTTTTTACGTCGTCTATTTTTTTACTGTTTGACAGATTCGTCACAACGCGCGAGTTCTAAATTGATTTAGTTATTATTTTCTATACTTTACATTTCGGTCTAATTTCTTCACATTAACACGCCATAACTTTAGTGTTGGTGGTCCTTATCGGTGGTGTGGTATTGGTGCTATTTCTCACGCCTAGTTTTTATTAAAATCCATCTTGAGTTTATCCTTTTATTTAAAAAAATAATTACAAACTATATAAAAAAAATCCAAGTTCGAATTTGGTTTTGAAGATTTGAACTTCGAATTTGTGATTTTCCATTTGATTTGTGATACGTGGTAATCGAAGAAGATGAGAGAAAGAGAGAAACACAGAATTCAGTCAACACACACATCCCCATTCATTCCTTCTCAACTGTATTTAACAACCTCTAACTACCATTCTAACTACCAACTAACTAACACATTCACACTAGTCCTTACACAATCTCATTATTACAGTTAGAGACCCTCACTCACACTTATTGAATTATTTACAACATCAGTCCCTGAACTATTCAGCATGTATTTACTTCCCCCCTTTAAGAATTTTGCCTCAAAATTCCGAAATCAAAATCAGGGAACCTTAATTCCATCTCTTCCAAATCCTCCCAAGAAGCTTCCGTGAGCGGCAAATTCTTCCATCGGATTAAGACTTGCATAGCCATCCGATTTCTTTTCTTCACTATCCTTCTCTCCACTACAACTTCTGTATAAAACATAAACCTGGGTTGAGAGGGAAGAGGAATCACTGTACTGTGAGAGCCTTTAGCTAATTTCAGCAACGAGACATGGAAGGTAGGATGAACTGCACAATCATCCGGTAAATTAAGCCGGTAAGCGACCTTCCCTATACGCTCCACAATCATAAAAGGGTCAAAATATTTAGGGCTCAGCTTATTTTGTTTAGAAGATCTCAAAGAATCTTGCCCAAAAGGATGCAACTTCAGGTACACATACTCCCCTATCTTGAATTACCTCTCTGTACAATTTGCATCTGCTAATTGCTTCATTCTATTTTGAGCCCGTTGTAATAATTTCTTTAATTCCTGTAACACCAACTCCCTGTCACAATACATTTGATCCACATTCTCCAAAGAACAGTCTTTTGGTATATAAGGCACAAATAGGGGTGGATGATACCCATACAAAGCCTGGAAAGGAGTCATTTTCAAATATGAGTGGAAATTGGTATTGTACCACCACTCAGTTAAAGACGACCATTTTAACCAGTTTTTGCTTGAACCCATAGTCATACACCTTAGATAGGACTCAATACATCAATTCACCACCTCAGTTTGTCCATCAGATTGTGGGTGGTAGGCAGTAGACATTGCCAAGTTGATACCTTGTTGTTTGGTGAACTCCTTCCAGAAGTTGCTCAAAAACACTAGATCCCTATCAGACACAATGGTCTGTGGCCACCCATGAAGCTTGAAAACATTGTCTAAGAAGAGCAGGAGTGGATGTAGCATATAGTAAGGGGTGGCGTTCGCTACGGCTTGGCGTTCCAGCGGTAGTGTAAATTTTGGAAAAATTTGACGTTTTTTCGATTTCGTTACCGCTTATTTATAAAACGTTACGGCTTGGCGCGAATCCTAGATCCGCCACTGAAGAAGAGCTGGGCCACAGTTTCAGCTGAATAAGGATGCCCTAAGGGAATAAAATGCCCATATTTAGTGAGTCTATCAACCACCACTAAAATGGTATCTTTTCCTTGAACTCTTGGAAATCCCCCAACAAAGTCCATTGACACATCAGAAAATACATATTTAGGAATAGGAAGTGGCTGTAATAACCCTGGGTAGGCCACATTTTCAGGCTTAACTCTTTGACAAATGTCACACCTTCTAATAGTCTGTCTCACCTGTTTATGCATACCCTTCCACTTAAACATACTTTGAATCCTTTGAATTGTGGCATGAACCCCTGAATGACCCCCCCCCCCCATTGCTGATCTATGACACAGATCAATGATCTTTTATTGTAAAGGTTCAGACTTCCCCACAACAATTTTATCATTCTTGGTAAGAATACTCCTATTCCATTTATACTTAGGAACCACTGCTCCCTTCATCAACTGTTGAAGCTTCTATTGAACCACAGGATCTTGTTGCCATGATATTTTGATTTTATCCATAAGTGAAGGGTTTAGGTGAGAAACTAAAATGGCACTTAAGGCTGGACCTTGCACCCTAGATAATGCATCAGCAACTTTATTCTCCACTCCCTTTTGTATACTATTTCATAATCAATGCCCATACGTTTGGATAACCAAACATGTTGCAATGGAGTGGTGAGTTTTTATTCCATCAAATATTTCAAACTCTTTTGATCTGTTTTGATGATAAAATGACTGGTTATGAGATAATGATGCCAATACTTAATTGCAAACAGTATAGCTAGTAACTCCTTTTCATAAACAAAATATACTTGCTGTCAAGGAGAAAGAGCCTTACTTATAAAAGTCAATGGATGCCCTTCTTGCATCAATAATGCCCCAATACCCAACCCAGAAGCATCAGTTTCTAAAATAAAAGTTTTAGAAAAATCAGGTAAGGCCAGCACAGGGGGTGTGCATAAGGCTTTTTTCAGCCTTTCAAAGGCTGCAGTAGTTTCCTCATTCCATTTAAAACTGTCTTTCCTTTGGAGATTAGTAAGGGGTTTTGCTAGAATACCATAAGACCTGATGAATCTCATGTAATAGCCAGATAACCCAAGAATTCCCCTTAACTGTTTGATTGTAGAAGGAACATGCCACTGTTTAATAGCCTCAATTTTCTTTGGATCAGTGGCCACCCCCTCCTTGGTGATGATATGCCCCAAATATTCCACTGAGTTTCCTCTAAAAGAACACTTTGACAATTTTGCAAACAATTGATTGGCCTTTAACACCTCCAAAACCTCTTTCAAATGAATCAAATGTTGTTCCATGGTCTTGCTATACACTAAGATATCATCAAAGAAAATAAGAACTGATTTTCTAAGGAAAGGCCTAAAGGTATGATTCATGAGGGATTGAAAAATGGCAGGGGCATTAGTCAACCCAAAGGGCATGACCATAAATTCAAAATGACCCTCATGTGTTCTAAAAGCTGTCTTATAGATATCATCAGGAAACATCCTGATCTGGTGATAACCTGATCTAAGATCCAGCTTTGAAAAAATTACAGCCCCTCCTAATTCATTTAACAAATCTTCAATTAAAGGAATAGGGTAGCTATTTCTGACTGTAGCATCATTTAACCTCCTATAGTCAATACACATTCTCCAAGTATTGTCTTTCTTTTTCACTAAAACAACAGGAGCAGCAAAAGGGCTTAAACTACCTCTGATCACTCCAGTATCCAACAGTTCTTTAGTCATTTTCTCAATGACATCTTTCTAAGCTAATTGATATCTATAGGGTTTCTGATTGATTGTAACAGATTCATCCTTAAGGATAATCTTATGATCAAAAGCCCTTTGAGGAGGTAAAGTGGTGGGAGTCTTAAAGACCTCTTCAAAATCTTGTAATAAAGAATTTAACTACTCATTACTTACAGTATTAGAAACCACTGTCTTATGCTGAAACTGATCAGCATCATCAACCTTTAAACTGCACAAATGGCCCTGTACTAACTGCCCTTTATTTGATAACAAATGTTGCATAACTTCCATTGAACAAAGAGACAATTTATTGCTGTGGCTGCCCTTCAATTGATAGGATTTATTCCCCACCCTGAATTGCATAGTGAGATCTTTGCAGTTCCACACAATGTCTCCAAGTAGCAGGAGCCATTGTACACCCAAAACCATGTCATAGGTTGCCAATGATATGACTAACACATCAGCTTTAAACCATAGTCCCTGCATCTGCCATTCAAAGTTCCTGCATATCTTTTTACACATTAATGGTATTCCATTGGCAACCCCAACCTTCATAGGACTGATATCTTCTAGTTGACAGTTAAGCTTGATAGCCAACTTTTCATCTAAGAAATTGTGTGTAGATCCAGAATCAGTGAGGATTCTCAAAGTTTTTGTTCCAATATTGCCAACAACTTGCATGGTAGAAAAAGAGGGTACACCAGTGAGTGCATGGATAGAAATAAGAGGATCATTAGTTGTAGTATCAATCACAGTTTCTTCATTTGGCAAGGTTTCATCAGTTTCCCCATCATCACTGATTTCAAGGATGTATAGTTTCTTGTTTGGACACTTGTGGGCAGAGGAAAATTCTTCTAGACACCAAAAACATTCTCCCCTCAATCTTTTGGCCCCCATCTCTTTAGTGGCAGGTTAAGTTTGTTCTTGTTGGTATTCAATCTCTGATTAAGTGGTGGTGATGGTAGCAAGGGTAGGTGGTTAGTATTAACTGGTGGTTTAAAAGGTGTATTTGCAGAATTTGGTTTATAGGTAGAAACAGGGGTAGGATTGGGATAAAACTTGCCAGACTTACTTGAATATGGTTTAGGTTTAATCAGCAGGGTTTTGTTGACCGTATCTTGTTTTTTGGAAAACTTATAGGCCTCCTTCATATTCTTAGGTTCAAACATCCTAACTGGCCCTGCCAATTCCAGTTTCAATCCATTCAAAAATATGCTAACAACATATTCCTCACAAAGACTAACCCTCAACAGATTTGCATCAAATCTCTCATAATATTCTTCTAATTCTCCTGTTTGAATAGTAGATGTGAGAACACCCATTGCATCACTATACTGATGTGTAGAAAATCTTTCTAACACATTTCCTGAGTATTCAGCCCAAGTAACTTCTGCTATAGGCTTGGTTAATTGCTTAACAAATGAAGAATGCCATTTCATTGCTTTACCATCAAGAATAATTGCAGCATACCTCACTTTGAAAGCTTCTGGAGTCTCATCCACATCAAAGAAGTGTTCACATTTGCAAATCCAGTCTTCCACTTCATTTCCATCAAATTTAGGGAATTCAATCTTCCCCAATCGATACAACCTGTCTGTTCTAGTGATGATAGTGTTATCTGGACCATTGTTTGGATTTGCATTTAGATTGTACACATTGGTTTGGTTCAGAGAAAGTTTTTCAAGTACTTGCCTCAATTCATGGAAAGATTTATCTGTTTTTTTTTCCATGAATGCATCGAATTTTAACAGTGAAGTGGTATGATTTTGAATTGTTCTTTCAATTTCGGACTGGCTTCTTGTATTCGCCATGAATTGAATGGAGTAGATTGATCACAATTGATCAATCCGGGCACAGAAATGAATTGAATGGAATAGATTGATCACGATTGATCAATCCGGACACAGAAATGAAACATAATGGAAACAGAGAAATTGGATCGGAGAAGATAATCGGAATGGTGGTGGTTACCGGAGCTCCGACGAGGGTTGAACAGCTCTGATACCAATTTGATACGTGGTAATCGAAGAAGATGAGAGAAAGAGAGAAACACATAATTCAGTCAACACACACATGCCCATTCATTCCTTCTCAACTGTATTTAACAACCTCTAACTACCATTCTAACTACCAACTAACTAACACATTCATACTAGTCCTTACACAATCTCATTATTACAGTTATAGACCCTCACTCACACTTATTGAATTATTTACAACATTAGTCCCTGAACTATTCAGCATGTATCAATTTGAAATTCGAATTTAAATTATGCATTTTATTTTTATCATACGCACAAATAAAAAAACAAAAGGACTTTTAAAACTAAGTTCCAACATTTGAGTCTCCTAACATTTAATATCCAATTCATGATAAACACAATAAAAAATTACCTTAAAACCACTAAATCCCTTAACATTTGGATTGCTTTACACCCATCATTGAAGAAAATAAGAGGGTGTTTGGGATTACGTTTTGAAGTGATTATTTGATTATTGCGTTTGCAAAACATAAATAATCTAAAAAAGTGTTTGGATGAAAAAGTGATTATCTGCCTCCAAAACGCAGTTTTGGAGAAGCATGTACCTACATGCTTTTTCAAAACATAGTTTTGAAAACGCAAAATCTATTTTGAAAACGCATAATCTATTTTGAAAATGCAACACTAAACACCCCCTAAGTAAACTTAAAGTTATGTATTTGATTTTGAGTTAATTTTGTTTGTAGCTAGATTTGAATTTGAATCCAAATTCATAATTATAAAAATCGGATAATTCGAGTATTCAAATTTTGATTTGATGAACAACCCTATCCGAACCATGTACCAGAAAAAAATATTATTATTTTCTCTTAACCCTTGATTTTGTAATTACTCATTACATGGAAAGTAAAACTTTTTTTTAGATACATATATATAGTTTGATGATATTATTTTAAGGGGAAATGGATTTTATCACCTCAAACTAATCAAAATTAGTCGTTGCCACTCCCAACTTTCACTTTGGCTCCCACCACCCCCAACTTAACACTTTGGTGTACCTATCACCCCGACGTTAACCAAACACTAACCATGTTTGTTTATTTTGCTGATGTGGCTTTTTATCTAATGTGACAACGTGACGTGGCTTTTTTTAATTATAATTAATATAAATATATATAATATAATATGTGTGTATATATTTTTATATATAAAGAAAAAAAACCTAGTCTCTCTAACTCTCCATCTCTCTCTACCTCTACAGCCACCCCTATAACCACCTCCGGCCACCACCCTTAACCACAATCAATCTCTACCACTAAATCTCTTATTATCAAGATAACCAAATACACCCCTGTTTCATTATTCCATTATTACCTCAAATCTCTGAGAGTGTTTTTGTGTGTGGAGGATAAAAAATACGCCGGTGAGTTTGTGCTTCGATCTTAGCTAGTGACGGGGACGACGGAGGCTTCGTTGCTCAGATCTGAAACGCGAATAGACCATGGCTTCTCGAGTCCAAATCTCCGGTTTCAAGCATGATTTTGGGTTATGTTTGTTGTTAATTTTGGGTATTGGTTGTTGTTTTTATCATTTCCAGTGAGATTTGTGCTTCGATCCATGTTGGCAGAGGTGATGGTGATTGGTGGAGGTGATTATGGTAGTGGTTGGTGGTGGTGACGGAGGTGGTTGTGGTGGTAGGAGGCAGGAGGTTGTGATGGTGGTCGTGGTAGGAGGTTGCGGAGGTGGCGACGACGGCAGAAGGTTGTGGTGGTAGAAGGCAGGAGTGGTGGTGGTGGTTTTTCAGAGGGAGGAGAGAGGACGAAGATTGCTTAACGTGCGAGAGGAAAAACAGAAACGTGAATACGATTGGCTTCAAAATATCCTTCTTGAGCGAAGTAATATGTTGTTAGATAAACTTATTAGTTTCTGATTACTGATTATGTTTGTGTGATTTTAATGTTTTTTTAAATAAATATACAGTGTTGGAAGATGCAGCAAAATAAGAGTCAACCTTCATGGTTATAGGGTTGATATCCACGTCAGCAAGCCACGTCACGTTACAATGACACATAGGGCGTGAAAACAAACAGAGTTAGTGTTTAGTTAACGCCGGGGTGATAGGAACACCAAAGTGTTGAGTTGAGGGTGGTAGTAGCCAAAGTGAAAGTTGGGAGTGGCAGCGACCAATTTTGATTAGTTTAGGGTGATAAGATCTAATTCCCCTTATTTTAATAAGTTCTATGAAATACAAAATTATCTTTTAAATTTTATATAATGATGGAAAACTAAGTAAGCAGAGCAGCTTAATCTCTATCTTTAAGAGTTGTGTCTTGATTGTGTATCCCGTAGAAGATGTATGTGGAAGCTTGTTTAAGTGCAACCCATAACTCTTGAGCGGTTATACCTTGAACATATTGAAATGAAGCTTCTGAGATGGTGAAGATGACCAACATGCGAACATGGTCATTGTTGGAGATCAAAGTAAGGTAGTTGGGATTGTCTTTTGGTGAAGAGTCCTTCTTTGAATGATGGTAAATGTGTTAGATGGAAATGATACTGTTCCTGTCACACCCCCAAAATCCACAAACGGAGTATCACCGCATGGAGGCGTGACTGACCAGGATCAAGCCACCAATCATATTGAACAAGTAATTAAATAAATAAAACCAACCACAATATAATTGGTGTCCAAAAGAAAGTAACCAACTTTAAGTTAACAGTGGAAGCATAAAATGTAAAACCCAAACATAAGTAATAAGTTTATGAAGTGTAAATGTTTAACATGGGACTCAACAGTCCATGTCCCCAGAACGACCACTCCTCCCTGTGTAAGCTCCATAAGCACCTAACGACCTGCAAGGCTTGTAACAACGAGTCAACAACAAAGTTGAGCGAGTTCACAGTTGGTTGTTTAGTTTTACCAATTTGTTTTGAAAACCATAAGTTGTTTCGTAAACCACGAGTTAACCAGTGTCTTTGTTTCCCCAAACCATATCCATAATTAGTGGGGGCTTCCCCATGTGAACCACTAGACCGTTACCATATCGACAACTGACGAACATAAGTTATGCCCTACGTCAATGTCTATCATCATTGACTAAGTGCCCAGATCCATTAGTACACGCCCGTCCGACCGGCACGGTGTGAGGCTTGTCAACCCTAATAGCGCTGTTAACTAATGACCCGCTCGCCATTGGCCTGGCGATTAAGTCGATATAAAAATGAGGGACTTCATGATAGAGTTTTGTCTAGTAAGTTTTAAGGTTGTTGACTTACCCAAGGAGGACGAACGTACGTATTCTACCCAAGGAGAATACGCAGGATTAATATTGGCATCCTACCCATGGAGGATGGCGGTACATATCCTACCCAAGGAGGATATGTAGATTCCATTTTAATTCTTTAACCCATTCCCAACCACCGGGAATCCCATGCCTTAGAAAGTGTGTGAACTCACCTCGGTTTGCTCGGTATGCTTATCTACTTGCACAAACAATTCAGTCAAAGCCAATAGTATGCACGTATACACAATCAGTTTATGTTCGTAATGACTCACATGCAAATCTATATCACAAAGTGTGCTTGGCAGTTTACATCATGCATCACGTAAACAGTTAATCAAATTCATACAATTCATGCTTCACATAATTGATTTCTCCGTCTATTCTAACATGATTATCCATTAACAGACTTAACTGAGTTACTGTGATAATTTCCCAACTTCACAGAACATTTGGCGAAATCCCTTTCGGCGAAAACCCCTTTCGGCAAAATCCCTTTTGGCGAAATCCCCTTTCGGCGAAATCCATTTTGGCGAAATCCCCCAGGAGAAATCCCTTTGGCGACGAAATCCCAAAGGGTTTTCGTCGTGACAGTAATTTCGTCTGGGTAGTGATTTCATCGGGGTAGGGTTTTCATCATAAACAGTTACACAATCACATACTGAAAACCCTAATCGCGGTTCCTGCAGTCAATCATCAAACAGAATATATGTAATGGTCATAAACGAATTAATTTACAACAATCCGATCTAATCTAACAGGTTAACAACTGGAAAGAAACTCTAACCTTTAACCAATTCATCACCATCCCATAATAGATTATCAGATCATCACTATCATGCTAACATGCATTGGTAACACATTGAAAACGACCACCCATCCAAATCAGTTTACGAGGCCATTCATATAGTCTAATCAACATTACTAGATCCCCTTCCCTATCCATGAACATATATTCTCAATTCACAGAACTTTATCATTCTCAATTCACAGAACTTTATCAATCAGATTTAAACATATATGCAACATGTAATGATCTACCAAAAGTCATGCACAAATAAACAACAGTGTGAACTAACCGAGATAGAAAGAATGATGGATTGATCGCTAGATGTAGCTTGGAGAACTCAATAATGCCGTCGCACAGAAGGAAGGGAAGAATCTTGGGTTTCGCTAATAACAGTTTTATGAAATCTATGCGTGCACAGGGTTTTTAGCTTAAACACTTTTGGGCTCCACATGGGCCAAAAGCCCATTACAGTGAAAACGCCTGGTTTTCGTTGAGTGGGTGTGACGAACACCCTAAGTTCGTCGGGTGGGGGTGTTTTCGTCGGGTGGGTGTTTAGCAAGGGTTCCAGTTTTCGTTACAAGGGAGTGTAAGTGATAAGTCTCTAAAATAAATGATTCACAACTTTTATTAATTAACACAAAACATAAGTCAACATAAACATCTTATAAACTCATCATAGTGCACAGTTTCAATGCAACGAACCACAAAACATAGTATGAAACAAGTAACGTATAGAGGAGAAACCTTGGAAACTCGAGTTGTCACATTATCCCCAACTTGAAAGAAATTTCGTCCCGAAATTTAGCACGTGGTTACCGAGGAAGCTAGTTGTGTTGCGTTGTTTCCTGGTTTTCCTGGGGTGTCACATCATCCCCCAGTTGGTTTGGAATTTCGTCCCGAAATTGCGCAATAGCTTCAGCCTCAGTAGTGGTTGCACTTTCCTCGAACAACTGGGGATACTTGAGTTCATTTGGTCTTCTCGTTCCCAGGTAAACTCTGGCTCACGACGGGAGTTCCAACGAACTCGAACAAGAGGTATTCTGGTGCGCTTGAGAACCTTAACGTATCGGTCTGTGATTTCAACTGGTTCCTCGACGAATCGCAACTAATCGTCGATTGTGAGCTCCTTCAAAAGAACTATGAGGGTCTCGTCTGACAGACATTTCTTCAGATTTGACACGTGGAATACGTTGTGAACTCCCCTGAGTTCTTCAGGTAGATTCAACTTGTAAGCGACTTTGCCAATTTTCTCAATGATTTTGAACGGTCCGACATAACGCGGACTGAGTTTTCCTCGTTTGCCAAAACAAACTACACCTTTCCAAGGTGAGACTTTGAGTAGCACTCGATCCCTAACTTGAAACTCAAGTGGTTTCCCGCGCTTATCAGCGTAGCTTTTCTGACGGTCACGAGCTGCCGCCATTCGTTGTCGTATCTGAGCAATCTTCTCAGTTGTGTCTACCATAAGTTCTGGGCCTGTGATTTGGCTGTCACCAACTTCTGCCCAACAAAGAGGTGATCGGCATTTACGTCCGTACAATGTCTCAAACGGAGCGGCCTGGATACTGGTGTGGTAGCTGTTATTATACGAAAATTCCACTAAAGGTAGATGCCGTTCCCAGCCGTTACCAAAATCAATCACATATGCCCTAAGCATGTCTTCAAGGGTTTGGATGGTGCGCTCAAACTGCCCATCCGTCTGTGGATGATAAGTGGTGCTCATGTCTAAACGTGAGCCAAAGGACTTGTGCATAGCTTGCCACAGTTCAGAAGTAAAACGCGCATCACGATCGGAAATAATGGAGGTTGGCACCCCGTGCCTCGAAACCACTTCCTTTAAGTAAACGTCTGCTAAAGTAGAAAACTTATCCGTTTCTTTGATAGCCAAGAAGTGTGCAGACTTAGTCAATCGATCCACTATCACCCAAATAGTGTCATTTCCGCGTTGAGATCTAGGCAGGCCAGTAACAAAATCCATGGAAATTTGCTCCCATTTCCATGTCGGGATCTCTGGTTTTTGGAGTAGGCCTGATGGTTTCAGGTATTCGATCTTGACTCTTGCACAAGTCAAACATTTGCTGACGTAAGTTGCTATGTTGGCTTTCATATTCGGCCACCAGTACGTGGTCTTGAGATCGTGGTACATCTTATCTGAACCAGGATGTACTGAGTAACGAGACTTATGTGCTTCATCCATCACAAGCTCGCGTAAATTTCCATAAAGTGGGACCCAAATGCGCCCTGTTACGTAGTAAGCGCCGTCTTCTTTTTGTTATAATCGTTTCCTTGATCCACGTAAGGACTCAGCCCTGATATTCTCTGCTTTCAATGCTTCAACATGAGCATTTCGTATCTGAGTAGGAAGACTAGATTGGATGGTAAGTTGTAACGCTCGCACGCGCTTAGGTGTAGTATCCTTTCGACTGAGGGCGTCGGCCACAACATTGGCTTTGCCCAGATGGTACTTGATCGCGCATTCATAATCATTCAAGAGTTCAACCCATCGACGTTGTCGCATGTTTAACTCCTTTTGCTTGAAGATATGCTCGAGACTCCTGTGATCGGTGTAAATGGTGCACTTGGTACCGTACAGGTAATGTCTCCATATCTTAAGAGCAAAAACCACTGCTCCCAACTCCAAGTCGTGCGTAGTGTAGTTCCTTTCGTGAACTTTAAGTTTGCGCGATGCGTAGGCAATGACCTTGTCACGTTGCATCAACACGCAACCAAGTCCTTGGATGGAAGCGTCGCAATAAACCACAAAATCATATGTGCCTTCAGGCAATGAGAGGATATGCGCGCTACAAAGTCTATCTTTTAAGTGCTGAAATGCCGATTCCTGTGCATCACCCCAATGATAGGTGACACCCTTCTGAGTTAGTGAGGTGAGAGGTTGCGCAATCTTTGAGAAATCCTTGATGAATCGTCTGTAGTAGCCCGCCAAACCCAAGAATTGGCCGATTTCTGTTGGTGTACAAGGTGCATGCCAGTTCTTGATCGAGTCGACCTTGGATGGATCAACATGAATCCCATCCTTGTTTACAATGTGGCCTAGGAAATGGACTTCCCGAAGCCATAAGTCACATTTCGAGAATTTGGCATACAACTGCTCTGTTCGAAGAAGTTCCAAAATAAGCCTCAGGTGCTGCTCGTGTTCCTCCTGACTCTTCGAATAGATCAGGACGTCGTCTATAAAAACAATGACAAACTTATCCAGGTAAGGTTTGCACACTCGGTTCATGAGATCCATGAAGACCGCAGGTGCATTCGTCTGGGTAGTGATTTCGTCGGAGTAGGGTTTTCATCATCAACAGTTACACAATCATATACTGAAAACCCTAATCGCGGTTCCAGCAGTCAATCATCAAACAGAATATGAGTAATGGCCATAAACGAATTAATTCACAACAATCCGATCTAATCTAACAGGTTAACAACTGGAAAGCAACTCTAACCTTTAACCAATTCATCACCATCCCATAATAGATTATCAGATCATCAATATCATGCTAACATGCATTGGTAACACATTGAAAACGACCACCCATCCAAATCAGTTTACGAGGCAATTCATACAGTCTAATCAACATTACCAGATCCCCTTCCCTACCCATGAACATATATTCTCAATTCACAGAACTTTATCATTCTCAATTCACAGAAATTTATCAATCAGATTTAAACATATATGCAACATGTAATGATCTACCAAAAGTCATGCACAAATAAACAACAGTGTGAACTAACCGAGATTGAAAGAATGATGGATTGATCGCTAGAGGGAGCTTGGAGAACTCAAAAAATGCAAAAATAATGTTATTAAGGTTACTAGAAGTTCAAGAACCCTAACCAATGTTGTTCGATCTTTTCAACTTCATATTTCCAAGCTCTCACAAGTTTCCTCTAAATAAATTTCGGGACGAAATTTCCTAAAGTAGGGGAGACTGTAACACCTGTGCCTCCACGGCCATCAAACAAATACCAAACCAATGAAATATTATATTTCATACTTGGGATTTGTAAAAATATGTGTATCATTTGCACATATCAATTCTTGTTCAATTTCAAACTCTAAATCGCTTTCTGGAAGGTTATACGCGCACCGATGCGTAAATATAACCAGTTTAATGCAACAAACACTCCGGAATAGTGACATAGGCTTAACATACCTTAAATAACCTTTACATAACTTAGATATAAGTTTTGGAAGGTTTGGTGTAGTGAAATCAAAGTTTATTCGCTTACAGGGACTAAATTTGACAAACTACGAAAGTATGCCAATTTGAACTGTAACAGACATTCCGGAACATGACCATAAGTTAAACATACCATAAATATCCTTTACATAGCTTAGAAACAGGCTTTGAGGGGTTCGGTATGCTAAAATAAACTTTTGGGTCATTCAGGGACTAAAAGCGTCAAAAGTGCACAAGTTTGCATTTTCGCGCATAATTCACGTTCTGAATACATCCGGACATCCAAAAATTTATGTAAGCACTATAATATTTTATTTTAGTCTTTGGCATAAGAAAAATCCATTCGTCATGCCATTTGGATCGTTTTTCGCGCTTATGCGCATTCCGTCGTAATTAAGCGAACATCGCGTTCGTACGACCAAACGAACTGACATCCGACATATTTTTGAGCATTTTTCATGTCCACAATGTTTAGACATCATTTTAGGGCCTTAAAGTTGGCTTTACGGGCCTTAGAAGTGTCGGAAATGGCATAAACACATAACAGGGACCAAAACTGTCATTTCTGAAAGATGTTTGCTTATACATCGAATCTAGTCCTTCCCACTTGTTGCACATGGTTTTGGGAATCTATGGGCTGGTATTTTGGGCACATGGTATTACAATACCATGGGTGCTAGTGTATGGCCAAGATTGAAGCACTTTTTCCAAGAAACGATCCTAACGGTTCGGGAAATCCTATAAATACCCCATGCCTTCATTTGCAAAACTCACAAGAATTTTGGTTTGAGAAGCTCTAAGTTGGAACCTTTGTTTCATACCTGAGCTACTCGAATCGAAATTAGCATTCGGGGACCCTTCATAAGTATTCTTTCGTTCTTTTCCTTATTTTATTGCTTTTCGAGTCAGAAAGTCAAACTTTGTTTGACTTTCAGCGTTGACCAGTAATGGTCAATGCGAAGTTCGTTTGAACTTCGCAACGTGAGTGTAATCACGTTGGTCATAGTCCCTTGGGACTATGCCCACTGATTACCACGTTGTCTAGGGTCGTAGGGTAGGCGATCTAATAAATCGCCTATACCCTCGAACCCGACCCAGTTTGGTCGATCATTAGGATCTGACCAAATACACTAGGTGACCATAGTTGGTAGGGAATAACCTTCCGAGGTTATACCCTATGGTCACATCGTTTAAGTAGTTGTATGATAGGTAGTTTATATGCCTTAGGTAAATTACCAGAATACCCTTTTCATGTATAATTGGTAATTAAGCATATGTAACCTAAACTTTTGTCAGATAACTGATTATGTAACATGTTTAGGCATATAACACTTGTCATAGGACTAGTTAGACGGTCCGAACGCGTTTCACGCGCACGACGCGTTAAAGTAGCATAAGTTACCTTAATGGGTCGCAATGGGTCGAAAGCACTTAGGTTAGTCTCAATGTAGTATGTAGGCCTTGTTAAACCATATCATATGAGTTCCAATACTCATTTGGTTTACCAAGCCTCATCCTATCCGATCTCCCGATTTAAGTCCGGTTTATTTATATAGTTTTAGATTGCCGACTGATTCCGTGCTCTCTCTAGCTTTGTTTGGTTGTTGTTCAAGACCTCCAAGCATTCTCAGGCGAGTACATTATTCCCCTATTTTACTGCTTTCAATTGTTTTGGGGTGACTCATATGTGCTAAATGTTTTCAAGGCTTTAACGATGATAACAAAACGATTTTCGATGTTATAACGATGGTTTCAAAAACGATTAAGATGATTTATACAAAACTAATAACGATTTCAAAAAGTGAACAAACTTGTTGGTTGTATTTACATAACAAATGACATTAATTGGCAATGATCAAGCCGACCAGTATTAGGTTATGGTACCATAGGATCTGACAAGTCCCGTTATTTACTACACCCGTAGTTATGTGTGGGTGTTGTGGGTAGCGACTGAATCTATAATTATTAATTTACTCTTTGGTAAGGGTTTATTAATGCGAGATGTTAATCTATCCTTTGGTAAGGGTTTATTAATGCGAATTATTAATCTATCCTTTGGTAAGGGTTTATTAATGCGAGTCAAGAAGGTTTGAATGTTATTAGCGAGACGACCATTTAAGTAGTTTCACGACCTAAAACGAATTAAACGATTGGGTAAACGATAGGTTTTCACACGATGATTTAACGATTGGGTAAACGATTGGCTTCAAAGCGATATACGATATTATTTTGGTTGCATATTACATGGTTTACATTTGACACAAAAACACTTTTGACATTGGTTATACATATTACATGATTTACATTTGGGCATGAACATTACTTTGGTGGTTTGGTTTGATTAAGTGATTAAGTAACAATGCGTGTGGAATATGATACAAGCATGGTGGATACGCCGCTGGTACTTCCTATATATAAGTGTTTGTATGGTATTACATATTGTAGCGTTATTTGAATCATTTCAGTTTGAGACATAGAACATTTTATACAAGTAACATACTTTTCACAAGACATTTATTTACAAACAACTTATCTTATACAAACTCATTTTACATGGTTATTCATTTAATCTTGCATTATTCTCTTATTATACATATCACCTGAACTTATTATTTTTCAAATGATTTACAAAGGCAAAGCAAATTACAAGGTTCATGACTAAACATTTTCTTAAACAGAAGTCATGAATCTTATTTTCACAAAACCTATGTACTCGCCAGCATTTCTTTGCTGACCTCGTTTTCACATATGTTTCAGGTATTGTTGAATGATATCGATTGATAAGATGCATGCTCACATAGGACTAGACAAGGCCTTAGTGACTCAATAACAATGATAGACTATGTTTAATTTGTGTATTTAGATTTCCAGACGATGTAATTATTCATTGTTTAATAAAACGAAACACTTTTTGGTATCCATGGTTATGAAACATTAATTCTGTTGCAACACGCCCCGATGTTTCCGCCGCGATTTGTTGTTTTACGCGGTCGGGGTGTGACAGAAAGATGGTATCAGAGCTTAGGTTATTAGTAATGCTTTGACCTAGTCTATAACCTTCTTAGGACCCTAACGCGAGTTTACTTGCGTTTAGTCATAAAACAATACCGTCACCTATCCTTAGGCGACAACCACAACAAGAACATAAATTTCAAAACCGCTTTGAAAACTAATCATCTGTTCTAGGATGATTGATTACTAGGTTTTGAACCCTCTATTGTAAGGTTTTGAACTCTCTATTATATGGTTTTGAACCCCTTTGAGTTTTCAAAATTTCGTCAAGGTTTTGGGTTTTAAATAATGTGAACACGTGCAAACTGGAAGGGTGAATGCCTGTATTCTGGGTTTTCTGTCTAGGCAAGCACTTCGTATACATCTCATCAGACGCGAGACCAGTTGTGCTTACCTGGGAATTCTTGGGATGAGTGTTCACTTATAGGCGAGCATGTCTTCGCGATACATTATTTTTGACCCATTTACTTTGATTTGTCACCATCTCATTTGTTTGCCTTAGGTAACAAACAAATGATCGCAATTATTATGCGTTATCATTCTGTTTTGATTGTCCAATAACCTTTCACCTGTTTCTCCCTATGCCTTTCTTTTCTTCAAGAATGTCTCTTCATCACGATGACGCCCAGATATCTGAGCAAGCAGCCAAATTCGCTCAGCGAATAGGCGAAGTAGTCCTGAAGGCTGTTGAATTAGCTACTGCCATGTATCATCTCCAGGATGAAGCCACTCAAGAGTCACCAAGACAGGCAGGACCTAGTCAGGCGACAACACCATCAGCCAAGAAACCAATCGAGGAATCAAAGACCATGGATGAATGATCCCCTAAGAAGTCAAAGAAGCGAAAGGCTTCTCAGAACTTCGCCATGGTCGCTCACAATGGTAAAGCAGTCCCCAACCAACCAGCTCAACCCCCTGCTAGGTGTGTATGGCTTTTCCTATGATACCTACATCAAGGAACTATGTACCTTACAAACTACTCTTGTGATTTCTCTCTTTCAAATGATTGCTCATGATTCCCTCGAAAATTTTAAGTACTCGTTTCACTCTAAGAAACAAAGTACAGAAAATTAAGTGACATTATGAGTAATCGTGCTTTTCGCACATCTGTGCCTTTAAATCCTTGGTTAGATAACTAAGGGTATTTTCAAATCTCATACCCATTACGTTTTGATTTTTCAACATACACAGTACCAGTATTTCAAAACAATCTTCATGATCTCAAAACATTTCATATAGTTTGAAAACAATTTTTCTAGATGCATTGTCTATGTTATTTCAAAAACATTGGCCATGTTATCAAAACCAACCTTCCTAATTTCAAAATATTTCATATAGTCTGAAGACAATATTAACACAATACATTTTCTTATCAAGTGCATGATTTCGAAAAGCATCCTTCATGTCTTTCAAAAACCTTATACATAATTTCAAAATTCATCTCGCATGATTTTAAAACATTTTTGTAAATATATCTACCTAATACACCTACTTTATGATTTCAAAAAGTATTATATATAAGGTTTCAAAAACGTTAAACACATTTTTATTAAAAGAACCCCATGCATAGTTTTCAAAAATATTTTCCTTATACATTGACTTAACCTTCAAAATTCTGCTTCATATGTCGCCTTGACATATCAAGCATCTCAACTTCATAAGCATTTTACAACATGTTTTGACCTAAGCACATCCAGTGCAAGGTTTCAAAACATCTTCAACTTCTAAAATTCATATGGGATCTTTTTATCTTTACAATTAGATCCTTGTGGATGATTATCGCTCAAATCAGAGTCCTTAATTGGATTCCTTATGTACCTTAATTCGAACACTTCGGTTCCTAATAATCGAAATCGAATTTTCTTTTTGAATCTTTCTATCTTTATAGTTGGATTCTTGATAACGTTTAAAGTACCAAATGAAATCCACGGAATGGATTCCTAGTGTGCTTTAAATGCATGTACGCAATTTACAAGACAAATTAACGAACAATTTTGTGGTTATATGATATGTGTTTATGTGTTCTCCTCTATGTTTTTGTGTGTTACGATTTTTCAAATCATCATAGAATCTTTCATATCTTCATATGAGGGATTCATAGTAGGATATTCAAAAAGTACTACCTTAAATCCTTATGGGCTTCTACGTAGTAGTTAAGACCCTTGGGTTATATAGTACCATTCCATGATTCGATGAGAGACCCTTGAGTGGTCTAGTCTAAAAGATTGATTCACAATTTGGTTAAAGAACGACATCTAGTGATGTAGCTGAACAGACTCCTTGATAGTCTATTTAGATCATTTATTGATTTAATTAAAAGGACTCTATGGCGGTCTAGTTACACTCATCACAGGTTTGTTCATTTGGTTTTACCCTACACATTATAAAATAGACTGTGTGAACTGTGCAAGGAATTGTCTAATTATGGACGCGTACATAATTATGAAATTTAGTGCATAGGAACCCAGTAAGATTTATTATGTGTAAGAACCGATAGTGACCAAAATAACGAAATGAGAACGATGTAATGGAGGTACGGTGGACGCACCAATGACGCTTCATATACTTGTATATAAGTGTCCCTCTTACATTGCAAACATAATGTTATTAAGGTTACTAGAAGTTCAAGAACCCTAACCAATGTTGTTCGATCTTTTCAACTTCATATTTCCAAGCTCTCACAAGTTTCCTCTAAATAAATTTCGGGACGAAATTTCCTAAAGTAGGGGAGACTGTAACACCTGTGCCTCCACGGCCATCAAACAAATACCAAACCAATGAAATATTATATTTCATACTTGGGATTTGTAAAAATATGTGTATCATTTGCACATATCAATTCTTGTTCAATTTCAAACTCTAAATCGCTTTCTGGAAGGTTATACGCGCACCGATGCGTAAATATAACCAGTTTAATGCAACAAACACTCCGGAATAGTGAAATAGGCTTAACATACCTTAAATAACCTTTACATAACTTAGATATAAGTTTTGGAAGGTTTGGTGTAGTGAAATCAAAGTTTATTCGCTTACAGGGACTAAATTTGACAAACTGCGAAAGTATGCCAATTTGAACTGTAACAGACATTCCGGAACATGACCATAAGTTAAACATACCATAAATATCCTTTACATAGCTTAGAAACAGGCTTTGAGGGGTTCGGTATGCTAAAATAAACTTTTGGGTCATTCAGGGACTAAAAGCGTCAAAAGTGCACAAGTTTGCATTTTCGCGCATAATTCACGTTCTGAATACATCCGGACATCCAAAAATTTATGTAAGCACTATAATATTTTATTTTAGTGTTTGGCATAAGAAAAGTCCATTCGTCATGCCATTTGGATCGTTTTTCGCGCTTATGCGCATTCCGTCGTAATTAAGCGAACATCGCGTTCGTACGACCAAACGAACTGACATCCGACATATTTTTGAGCATGTTTCATGTCCACAATGTTTAGACATCATTTTAGGGCCTTAAAGTTGGCTTTACGGGCCTTAGAAGTGTCGGAAATGGCATAAACACATAACAGGGACCAAAACTGTCATTTCTGAAAGATGTTTGCTTATACATCGAATCTAGTCCTTCCCACTTGTTGCACATGGTTTTGGGAATCTATGGGCTGGTATTTTGGGCACATGGTATTACAATACCATGGGTGCTAGTGTATGGCCAAGATTGAAGCACTTTTTCCAAGAAACGATCCTAACGGTTCGGGAAATCCTATAAATACCCCATGCCTTCATTTGCAAAACTCACAAGAATTTTGGTTTGAGAAGCTCTAAGTTGGAACCTTTGTTTCATACCTGAGCTACTCGAATCGAAATTAGCATTCGGGGACCCTTCGTAAGTATTCTTTCGTTCTTTTCCTTATTTTATTGCTTTTCGAGTCAGAAAGTCAAACTTTGTTAATGGTCAATGCGAAGTTCGTTTGAACTTCGCAACGTGAGTGTAATCACGTTGGTCATAGTCCCTTGGGACTATGCCCACTGATTACCACGTTGTCTAGGGTCGTAGGGTAGGCGATCTAATAAATCGCCTATACCCTCGAACCCGACCCAGTTTGGTCGATCATTAGGATCCGACCAAATACATTAGGTGACCATAGTAGGTAGGGAATAACCTTCCGAGGTTATACCCTATGGTCACATCGTTTAAGTAGTTGTATGATAGGTAGTTTATATGCCTTAGGTAAATTACCAGAATACCCTTTTCATGTATAATTGGTAATTAAGCATATGTAACCTAAACTTTTGTCAGATAACTGATTATGTAACATGTTTAGGCATATAACACTTGTCATAGGACTAGTTAGACGGTCCGAACGCGTTTCACGCGCACGACGCGTTAAAGTAGCATAAGTTACCTTAATGGGTCGCAATGGGTCGAAAGCACTTAGGTTAGTCTCAATGTAGTATGTAGGCCTTGTTAAACCATATCATATGAGTTCCAATACTCATTTGGTTTACCAAGCCTCATCCTATCCGATCTCCCGATTTAAGTCCGGTTTATTTATATAGTTTTAGATTGCCGACTGATTCCGTGCTCTCTCTAGCTTTGTTTGGTTGTTGTTCAAGACCTCCAAGCATTCTCAGGCGAGTACATTATTCCCCTATTTTACTGCTTTCAATTGTTTTGGGGTGACTCATATGTGCTAAATGTTTTCAAGGCTTTAACGATGATAACAAAACGATTTTCGATGTTATAACGATGGTTCCAAAAACGATTAAGATGATTTATACAAAACTAATAACGATTTCAAAAAGTGAACAAATTTGTTGGTTGTATTTACATAACAAATGACATTCATTAGCAATGATCAAGCCGACCAGTATTAGGTTATGGTACCATATGATCTGACAAGTCCCGTTATTTACTACACCCGTAGTTATGTGTGGGTGTTGTGGGTAGCGACTGAATCTATAATTATTAATTTACTCTTTGGTAAGGGTTTATTAATGCGAGATGTTAATCTATCCTTTGGTAAGGGTTTATTAATGCGAATTATTAATCTATCCTTTGGTAAGGGTTTATTAATGCGAGTCAAGAAGGTTTGAATGTTATTAGCGAGACGACCATTTAAGTAGTTTCACGACCTAAAACGAATTAAACGATTGGGTAAACGATAGGTTTTCACACGATGATTTAACGATTGGGTAAACGATTGGCTTCAAAGCGATATACGATATTATTTTGGTTACATATTACATGGTTTACATTTGACACAAAAACACTTTTGACATTGGTTATACATATTACATGATTTACATTTGGGCATGAACATTACTTTGGTGGTTTGGTTTGATTAAGTGATTAAGTAACAATGCGTGTGGAATATGATACAAGCATGGTGGATACGCCGCTGGTACTTCCTATATATAAGTGTTTGTATGGTATTACATATTGTAGCGTTATTTGAATCATTTCAGTTTGAGACATAGAACATTTTATACAAGTAACATACTTTTCACAAGACATTTATTTACAAACAACTTATCTTATACAAACTCATTTTACATGGTTATTCATTTAATCATGCATTATTCTCTTATTATACATATCACCTGAACTTATTATTTTTCAAATGATTTACAAAGGAAAAGCAAATTACAAGGTTCATGACTAAACATTTTCTTAAACAGAAGTCATGAATCTTATTTTCACAAAACCTATGTACTCGCCAGCATTTCTTTGCTGACCTCGTTTTCACATATGTTTCAGGTATTGTTGAATGATATCGATTGATAAGATGCATGCTCACATAGGACTGGACAAGGCCTTAGTGACTCAATAACAATGATAGACTATGTTTAATTTGTGTATTTAGATTTCCAGACGATGTAATTATTCAATGTTTAATAAAACGAAATACTTTTTGGTATCCATGGTTATGAAACATTAATTCTGTTGCAACACGCCCCGATGTTTCCGCCGCGATTTGTTGTTTTACGCGGTCGGGGTGTGACACATCCGCATAGCCGAAAAGGTTGTTGGTGATAAGGAAGATTTGAATCATCACATTCCGGTACCTATAATTGGTCAACAACAAGCTTGTGGGAGTTGCAGGAAGTTTTATTAGTTGAAGTGAATCGACGATTAAAGCTATAGTTCGATTGTTCATGTTGTTTTAATCAGCGACAACAGTCAACTATCAACAGAGAGGTGTGATTGTGAGTCGTCGACTGTTGTTGAGCGTCAACAGAAGGGAGAGGTTAACCGTGGTCTGAGGCTTCTAGTATTATTATGGTTGTAAGCGACTAGGTTAACTTGGTTTTAATACCAAGATAAATCGTGCAAAGAATATTGTGTAAATTTTTGTATTGATTGTCTGAATGATACAAGGGGTCTCCATATATATATATAGAGTCCTTTTCCGCCTCATTTTTGTCGCAAAACGGTAGCAATTTCCCTTTTGCAACGAAAAATATTGTGGCAAAACACCTGTGTCAATTACCCTAATGCCACTGACCACTTTCATATTTTGCTACCAGATTTTTGCCACCACAAAAAGGTCAAAGCTATTTGTTACAGGGTTGCGACTGAGCCTTGTTTACTACCGAGTTGTGATGGTTTTTTTGCCACCGTTTAGGTACCATTTAGCCACCAATGTTGCCATAATTTAGCCACGATTTTCATCATTTTTGCTACTATTTTGATTCCATTTAGCCACCGATATTGTCACCATCTAGCCATCTCTTTCATTGAAATTTTGCTACCATTTAGCTTCATTTGCTACCATTATAACACAACTAGAATTGAGTACTTGCTACCATTTAGTGACCGCATTGAATTTTCATTAAATTTGCCTCCATAGCGGTTACCCTTTTTTTATATTCCTCGCTTTTTTTCCATCAAAATTACATTTCAATAAAATAAAAAAATTATATAGTATATCCAATAGAGTTAACTTCTATTTTGCTCCATGTGGTTTCGTCATTTTAACGGTTTTGCCCAAATAGTTTAAAAAGTGTCATTTTCCTCCTTGATCTTTTCAACATATGACCTTTTCACTCCCCGCCTCAAACGTCATCCATCTCCACTGTTAAATCCTGATAAAGTGCCTAACAGATGAGGGGCATTTCAGTCTTTTTCCATCCTCCTTTATTATTTGGTATTTATATATAAAAAAGAAAAAAACAACTCTCATTCACATGCTTATCTCCCTGTCTACCTTCTTGACTACTACCAACCACCACCTCTGCCCCATCACCACCACCACCCACTCCACCTGCTCTCCCACTCTCTCTAAGTCAACCACCATTTCATTAAAAGATTTCACCTTTGAAAACAAACCCTAAAATCAAACCCCAACTTATATCATCAAAATTCCCAAATTTCAAAACAAAAAAATCAAGAATTACATGTGAGGATTTATTTATGTGTATAAATTAAACCACACTAACAGAATGTTTATATAGAAATAGCAAGGGATCCGAAAGAAAGAAATAAGAGAGAGAGAGAGAGAGTGAGAGGAACACGAAGAGAGAAAGAGTAGAAGAGAGAAGTATAGGGAGATAGAGGGGTGATCAGCGATGAGAATGATGAGAGCCGCCCATGGTGTCACACCTGCTCATAGGCAGAAGCGCAAGGTGTGAACATGATTAGTTTTCATTGCATACGATGTAAGTAAACAAACTATATGAATAAAATACATATGATGCTCATCCATTCATTAACAAAGAAATAGTTTACAAGTCATAAGTTGTACACAAAAGACATTACAAAGTTATATTGTTTCCCAAAAGACTTGTTACAAAATATAGTTTTAAATCAATAAGGCTTTGCATTCTATGTCTCACTTGAAGGCGAGATATATGAATAAAACCCTTCAAAATAGGATGACAACGCATTCTTGACCGTCTAAACATCTTGAAATCGTGCCATGCAAGGATCCACTCAATTTCCTGAAATACATGTAAGTTTGAAAAGTTAACAAATTGGTGAATTCATGTGTTTGCTTTTGTATCAAATAAATCTTAAAAACATTTGAAAGTTCTTGTATAGAAAACCGGCATGTAAAGCGTCTATGAAATTGTTGATCATTAATGTTTTGCAAGGACATTAATATGTGTACCAAAATAGGAAGCAATCCAACCCTTGACGATTTAGTGCCGATTAACCTCGACTGGGACACAAAAGCACTCGTGCGGCCTCACGGACCCACGAGTGGGGCTCGCCAAAACCCAGTAGATCTACCCCTTTCGGTCCTCAGTCTGTATATGATTAATGGTGCTTAAGTACCACCCTATTCGCACACGATCTAGTTGTTTCATTTCTTAGCTTAATCATATAATCGTAACATGTATCTCCCCCGATAGTTGTAAAACCAAAAAGCGTTTAAAAGAAAAGGGGGACATGAACTCACTGTTTGCGTCCAACAAAGGCGTGCTAGCAAATCTGGTGCCCGTGTACGTAGTGCAACCTACAAGTGCTCTAATCTCATTAGACACTTAGGTTCTTACTAGATCGTGTACAAGTTGTTCATCTTGAATGTCGTTAAGACTTGTATTTGTTGTTGGCCCATGTGATCAAACCTTGAAGAACAGATGATACTCAAAGCTAAAACTGGTTCTCAAACAGTTGATCCACAATAAGCAGTGCATGTTCTAAGTTCCCTCCAATGGCAGTTTTTCTATCAGTTGATCATCCTAAAGACTGATCCTCTCAACAACTGTTCCTTTAAAGACTGCTGGTTACAAAGACTGAGAAGACCTAACAATTGCTGATTGTCAAGCCCTGATGAAGACTAAAGCATTGCTGATTCAAAGGCCTGACCAACCACTACAAAAAAGTCCATTTAGTGGCACACACTTCTAGTGACATTTAGCTTTTGTGCCACTTATTTAGGTTTTAGTGGCACTTTACGTGTGCCACATTTGCTTAGCACACATTTTTAGTGACATTTAGTCCTTATGCCATTAATTTAGATTTTTAATGATACTTTTCATATGCCACTAAAATATTTGATTACTTTTAATGGTACTTTACATGTGCCACTATTTTCTAAGTGCTTCTAAATTCTAAAATATAAACAGAAAGCCATTTAGTGGCACACACTTTTAATGACATTTAGCTTTTGTGCCACTAATTTAGGTTCGGTTCGTAGCTCTCTTGAAAGTTGGCTTGTTTAAATTTTAGATCATATATATATATATACATACATATATAAGCTATGGTTTTTTATTACTTATATATGGTTACTTTTTATTAAAAGAAATAGATTGTAAAGTCATAATTTTTGGTTTTTTTTGTTTTTAGTATATAATTTGTCAAAATTACAAAAAGTTAAAACGATATCTATTAAAAAAAATAAATGGGATAACTCGATGAGCCACGAGCTAGCTCGATCTTTTGATGTGCCAAGACTAACTCTAACTTTTGACGAGCCGAGCCTAGCCTGAGCCTAACATTTTAGCTCATTAAGATAAACAGGGCGGCTCAGCTAGACTCGGTTTTTAAACGAGCCAAACCTGAGCCCACCTTGGCTCTGCTCGTTTACAACCCTACTTGTTATATTAAATTGTTTATTTTTTCTTTTAAATTTAATGGTAAATTAGAAACATCTAAATGTATATTTTTTTAATTTGTTAAAAGTTATTGTTTTTTATCTACAATGAAATCAAATTCACCCAAAAGTTTCAATTACTCGTTCCCCAAATTGACACATCCAAAATTTTCAGTTCCACGCTTCACCAAAGTGACCCGCCATAAAAGAACTTTATTCTCGTGCTTCCCAACCCTAGCTTTTCGATTCAAATTCATCCCAGTCGATCTTGTTCTTCTTTCGGTTATGGTTTTTGATACAACGATGATGAACAATCGTAGCAGTAGCAACAAAAATGTGGCCGTTGTTCCACCCCCTATTGCATCAAAATAAACTGTTCTAATTCCTAAGACCGTCGATACTCCGAAGGTCGATAAAAGGTTTATTGTCTTTCTAGTTTATGTGTTGACTCGTCATTTTCTTTAAGGTTGCTTTTATTTGCTATTTACTCTCATTGACGTTAATTACATTCTATGAATCAATTATTTATGATTGATTTTGGGGTTCTGAATTGGGTGTCGGTTTAGAGTTTTTCTTACTTAAAGCGATTTCAATTAATTGGGCAAAATGTTTAGATTTTTCTGTTCAATTGATCTTGTGTCTTTTTAATCTGGTTAATGGTGTTGGAAGGTAATTTCTGACTTCAAAAAAGAGGGATAAATGATAAACATTGCTTCAAATATCGTTTCTTAGGGCTTTCTCATCTGTTGGTACTTTAATTGAAATAACCTTTAATACAAATGGTCATCTATATCTAAAGTCTTCTCGGAGGTATGATTAACAAACTGAATTGAAAGTTGAAGCTGTTTTTAATTTCTTAGTTATCTGTTTATTTTCGTATTTATTTTTTTAAATACAGAACCAAACACAAGTTCACACTAACGGCAAGTTGTTTCAATGAATATTGTTTTTAAAATGATTGTTCACAAGTTATGACTATTTAAGATATACGGTGACATGATGGCTAAAGAAAGTTTTAATGCCCATAGATAAAAAAATCAATGTTTCACAGGGTAGATTCTTGGAACCCTTTTTTAGTTTTTTTTTAATCATTACTGCTCTTGAAAGGTCAGTATGTTAATGGAGAAATAATATATGTAAATGTGTCTTCTTGGTTGATGAGTTATATGCTGTCAAAGTTATAAGTTATATTTTCTTTACATGTAACACAAATGTGACAAAAGTTGGTTACTGATTTAACTAGTACCCTTTGTTTTTATTCCTTTAAGTAACCTGCTTCAATGATCCCAGTAAGCCCCATTTTTTTGTATTTATGAAGATTTGGATGTTGGATTTAGTTTGCAGTTCGTGTGCACCTGGATTTACACTGATTTGTGCACCATTTTCTGATTGTTAAGGGTAAAATGATTAACTTTAATCACTCATGTATCTGATTCGGGTTGTTCACGCTGCTATAGTGAGGTTTATCTATTAATGTTTTATTTTAAGCTGTCTACGAACGAATGGTGCGATCAACATCTTGCAGAACTTTGTTGTAACCACAGCAGGAGGTTACTAAAAAGATTCGTATTTTGTGATAACCACAGCAGGAGGTTAGGTTAGTATACTGGTGTTGTTACTCGGTTCGATTATTTTTCATTCAATTTGCCACCTGAATTTAAGTTAAACATATTGGTGGGTCTTAGGGTGTTTGGGGTGAAGATGGTTTGCCCCAACTTTCTATCTAACGTTTGCCCTCCGCCTTCTACTTTACTTGGACCAAAATGTGTTCTATGGGGCTGCTCCGTACCGGCTCAGTGGCTGGTGGTTCGAGAGGCCCGTTCTATTTTGGCGCACCAGCTACTGCAGGCAGTGGTGGCATAAAACGAAGGTCAACCCAGGATGACCCTAATACGGCCTAAAGGCATTGGTTTGAAAGATACCTTAGCTAAAAATTTGAAGGTGTGTTGTATTAACTTTAATGCACTTATGCATTTTCTCTAGGTGGCTTTTTTACCGAACAAGATATTAAGAGCCTACCATGTTTACAGGTAACAGTGTGTTCTATCACTCCATCTAGAGGTGTAACTTCTAGTTAGCGGGTTTTAATTGATTAAAAAACTACATCAGTACAAAAAATAAAGATTGCATGCTTAAAGAATATACTTTGGGCATCTTTTGACCCCATTGACCCATTCACCATATTTTTAGCAATGTTTCAGTTCATCAATTGACATGTCTAAGATAGAAGATAACTCAATTCGACTCATTATAAACTAAAGGGTGAATTTATCTGATCATGAACTCTCTTGTTGTTAGGTGATCGTAATTCCGACAACCAGGGGTATTGAAAAAACCACCCAATCTTTTGGCTGAAGAGCTTAAAGTGATGTCAAAAGAAGTAAGTTTGCCTTTTATTAAATACTCTTACATATTTGATAGCTATGGTTATCAGATCTAATCAATTTAACATGAATTGTGAAATTCCAGGTTGAGTATAGTTAGTTGGCTGATGTAGCGACAATAAGTAGTAAGTGTTGGGAACTATGAAGTGGAAGTATGACTACTAAGAAAACGTTAACACAATGATTATTTAACTCGCATGAAGATTGTGAAAGAGATTCATGAACACAATGAAGTTTTGAGTTTTTATTCATACACTTGTTAGTTTATTTGGGTTATATGTTTGATCACTAGACTTAGATCGACACTTATTAGACATTTGGAATCTTTGGAAGATTGATTGAACTTTTAATTGAAGTGATTATTTTATGATTTCTACATTTTACAAATTTTTTTATTTTTTAATGTAAATAAATGATAATTGTAATTAATTAAAATTAATATTTTAAACGTCAATGACATTTAATTTGATGTGATTTTTGTGGCAAAAAATATGTGCCACTAAAAGCTCAAAAGTTTGTACTGACAGATAAAAAAGTGCCACTAAAAAGCTAAAAACTTTGTGCGACACATTGAAAAAGTGCCACTAAAAGGCTTTAGCGTCAGCGCTTCTTGTGGCACTTTTTTTGTGTGCCGCCCATTCTTACAAGGTTCTTTAGTGGAACTTTTTTTGTTTTTTCTGTGGCACTTTTTGCATGCCACTAGATGGCATTTTTTTGTAGTGAACCTATGAAGAAAGCACTGATCTGCAACATCAGTGCTTGGGCATCAACAGCTGATAGGAGTATCAGTGTTTACCTATCAGTGTATTCAATGTAATAGCACTTGTTAAGCATCAGTGTTTAGAGGTTGTTAGTCTGTTAGATGTCACTGTCTAGGTGACGTTAGCATTAGATGCTCAGTGGTTAGAGTTGTACTATAAATAGAACAGTATTAGTTCTTTTGCACCTATCATCTTGTACGAACAAACTAGTGAGCTCAGGCTGAGGGAGAGTTTAGTGTACATGCATGCATAGTTGAATCTTTGTAATTCATACAATCTTTTGACTAATGAAATCGTGCATGATGAAAACTATCTCTCTTTATTGTGTTATAAAGTTTACTTCATTTTCGTTGCAATTCATCTCTGTTTTATCTTCTATCATTATTCAATTGTTAAACAAACACAATTAGGACAAACTTAGATCCTAACATTTGTTATTTGTTTGGAGACCCTTGTTTGTTTTGATACGTTGGTATTTGGTTTGTATGTTCGTTGTTAATATATATATATATAGGGAGGGGCTCATGCGAGAACTCCATTTATTGTGAGAACCATGAGAACCAATGTGAACACAACCTAAAATAGCTAAAAAAACCTAAAAAAAGCCTAAAAAAAAACCTAAAAAAACCTAAAAAAACCTAACCCCCACCCCCCCCCCCCCCCAAAAAAAAAAAAAACCTAACCCCCCCAAGCTAAATGCTAAAAACTAAAACCCCCAAAAAACCTAAAAAAAAAACCCAACCCCCCCCCCCCCAAAAAAAAAAAACGTAAACCCCCCTCCCCCACCCCCCAAAAACCTAAACCCCCCCCCCCCCCAAGCTAAAATGCTAAAAACTAAACCCCCAAAAAACCTAAAAAATCTAAATTTTTTTTTTGATTTTTTTAATATTTTTTAGGTTAAAATCGTTACTTTTCGAAGCAAAAAAAAAAAAATTAAAAACAAAAAAAAAAATTTTCGCTTCGAAAAGTAGCGATTTTAACCTAAAAAATATTAAAAAAAATCAAAAAAAAATTTTTTGTGTGATTTTTAGGCATTTTTGGTGTGTTCACATTGTTTCTCGCGGTTCTCGCAATAAGAGGTGGTTCTCGCATGATCTTCTCCCTATATATATATATATAGGGCCATGATCATTTCAAAACCATAAATATTTACAGAACTCCTAATAAACAATCTTTTTATTTATGTATTTTTTTTGTTTAGGATAATTTTATCATTTATTATGTGTATTTTTACGATTACATACATGTTAAGAGTAATTTTATCATTTTTATATGTAATTTTATAATTACACATATGTAAACTAGTTTTTTTACATATATGTAATTAGTTATGACACATATATATAATTTTGGCAATTAAACATATGTAAACTACTTTTAACATGTATGTAATAAAAGAAATACATATAATAGATGATAAAAAGATCCTAAATACAAAAACTTATATATAAAATGATTGTTTATTAGGAGTTCTGAAAGTTTTGCAGTTATTTAGAGTTCTGAAATGAACTCAACCCTATATATATATATCAAATATATATATATATATATATATATGTATACATTTACATCCTTGTCGTGTATAACGGGTCTCACCCTTCATGTGTCTTCGTATAAATTAAATTTAACTCTTATAGGAGGTGTTTAATATTCAAAATTCATATAAAAAGATGGTAGAGATATTATCTGAGCATAAAGAAAGGGGTCAACAACAAAATTACTGGAGAACCCATAGCCAGTAACTGATGCACAAGACAAAATTGGGTTTGCTACAGGCCATGCTGCACTTTTATTGTCCTATATATTCAACTGCAACAAAGCCAATAATTTAAAAATTAATTATAGGATTCAAGTATAAAAAACCAAGAACAGTATCAACCACTTCATGCAACAAAACCCCACAGAAAAATCTAAACTTTTCAAAATTAATGACAAAATCCAGAAAAGTTAACCCAATTTCTTTGACTAATGTGCTTATGAACTCAGAAAAATCATGTTATGCCTTTTCGAACAACAAAACCCCACAAAAAAAATTCAATCTTTTTTTTAAATTAATTGAAGGATTCAAATCTAAAAATCCACGAAAAGAGACACCCACTTTATATATTACAAAACATTGAAAATCCTGCAAAAAGAACCCAATTTCTATGATTGATTTAATTCCTAACTAACAAAAATCATGTTACACCATCTTACCCCATCATCGTCTAATTCATTACATTATACCACCAGACCACCAATTAGTTTCTAAAACCCACCATAGAAATCCCTAATACACCCATCTTTATTATATGTTACTGAATATAAAAAAAACCCATACCTGATATTTACTGTCACAACAACTATGTTTAGTCCTAAGGTTTCTGTAGTCGGAGTGGTTGGTAACAATTGCCGGTCTCCCTATTGAAGCCCCAATCCGCCGTTGCTTGTTCACTGTCGCGGAAACCTGGACCTGAAGGGGGATTTGAGAGGACGATTTAACGGGGGTTATGCAGTGTGACAACCTGAGATTTCAAGGTCTTTCCCATACACGTCACTGTTGTAACAATGCTGTTTTGCAATTTGATTTACGTGGTGTCATACAGTTTTATCTGAATAATGAATGTTTTGTGTGTATTGTTTATTGTTATTTGATGTTTGTATAATGAATGTTCTGTGTGTATTGGTTACTGTATTTGATGATTGCTATCGTGGGGTGTTAAATATAAGTAAGTACAGTTTAATCAAGATTTGATAATGACTTTCGTCACCCACTAATCTCGACGAAAGTTAAGACTTTCGCCAACCCTATCACGACGAAACTCAGGTGTTTCGCCACCTGGGACTTTCGTCAAAGAGAGGCCTTCGGCCCAGTTGTGTGAGGCCTAGTACGAGGTGAAGTAGGTTATAAACTCTCATAGCACAATTACCCTAGAACTCTTTCCTCATTCTTGGTGTGACAGTAGAAGGAAACTCCAAGGCATTCATTCCATCTCGATTGATCCAAACCCTTTCGCATTACGGTTAGTGCCTAAACGTCGTATTTGATGAGATGATGATATTGTGATGTTTGCTATGATCTTGTGTGAAATCTGTGATTCAGTGATAGCATTATAGCTAGGGTTTTGTGCGAACAGGGTTACATGACTAGCATGGAATCTAGGGTTCGATCATAGGATGGTGTGCTTAGAATATGTGATTGATCACAACATGAAATTATGATCAAATGACTGATATTGTTGATGATTTAGGGTTAACAAGGAAACCTGCGATCATGAATTGATAATGAATCTTGATCAATTTCTGTTCTTATGTGTAATCCGTGCTAAGGTTAACACTGAGAATTGTTATTGTAGATAAGCTTGATATGAACAGTATGATGTAACCTTGTTTGATCCATTGTTTATGCTATTGAAAGTCTAACTGATGATTATGAAAGCATGGCACTGTAACTGTTCCATCGCCTGATGAGGGGCGACGAAACATATGAAGTTTCATCACAACATATCTTGACGAAACATATGAAGTTTCGCCACCCCTTAGCTCGACGAAACATATGAAGTATCGTCAGGATTTTCGCCGCCCAGAATGTGGTTCACAACAGATTGTAGTTTAGAACAAATGTGATAATAAACAAGTATATGTTGATTGTTATTATGACCAGGGAAAACATGATTTGTAATAACTCACTTAACTGTTGATTACCATTGTGAAACGTACATGTGAAACTGTGGATTTGAATGAGTTATGTAACTGCTATGCGTTATTCGGGAATCACTGCTTTAAAATGTACACTATGACTGTTATTTATACGTGAACTTTGAGAATGTGAAACTGATTACGCATACATGAATACCGTAGGCTTTGACTGATTTGTGTGTGTGCGAGTAACTAATCATACCGAGCAAATCAAGGTGAGTTCACTACTCTTGAGCATGCGTCCCGGTGGTTGGGACAGTCAGTGGGTATCCCGGTGAGGGATAAGTCTTTTGGGTAAAACTAGGATGTTGGATAATATTCTCACTCTATCACTCTTAAGTCCCATCTTTTTGTTACCGGAGAGGTAGCGGGGTATTAGTTGGTAGCGCTACTTAGGTTTGGCACCTTCACCCTGTGCCGGAGAGGACGGGTGTGAACTAATGACCCAGTCATTCCCAGTGCTTTGATAGGAGCACTTGGGAACGGGCAAAACTTACATCAGGAGCCGTCTTGTTCAGTATCGAGATATTATCAACATTACTTTCGGATTTGATTAACAAACTGGATTAAACACTTGGTAACTAACGTTTTCAAAAAACTGTGAACTCACCAGCGTTGTCTGACACACTTGTTACATGCTCGCAAGTCGTTAGGTACATTGGATGGGAACTTGTTGTCTGGATGGCTGGAGTGGTCATGGTCATGTCGCTAAGGATTACTTGAATGTTATTTAAACATTATTACATTTTGGTTTTGGAAATACATTAAACAATGGTTGCCTTTTGCTTCCGCTGAATATGATAACTCTTGTTTGACAATTATGATTACTTAATTTAATAAACATAAACATGGCAATGTTTTGTTATTGGTTCAATATGATTGGTGGCTTGGATCCTGGTGCGTCACACGTCCCACGGTGTTTCCGCATGTGGTATTTTGGAGGTGTGACAGTTTGGTATCAGAGCCACTGGTTATAGTGAACTAGGTTTTAAAACGTTTTTATAAAACCAGACTCTAACCGAACAACTTCGAAAATCGACCATGACACTCAGCTCCAGATTGCAAGGTTCGTCTTCTGTTTACTTTATGCATTACCTGTTTAGTAGTCACACACTCACAGCTTGCATGAAACGACATACTAGATACTATGGTGATTTGATAGGGTGACACTACTCATCGACTTTTGTGATTCATAATCCGGTGATACCTTTCGTTGTGCTATTTGAATATGGGGGAAACTTCTAGCGCAAGTTAAGAGGCACTGAGATAAGCATGCAAAATTGCAAATTGCCTTATTATTATGGGTGCACACATAATAATAACAATGTGAGGTGCATGTAAGTCCCAGTGAGGCTTAACGAGTGTGGGAAGGGTTCTGCCCTATTGTGTGTAAACTTGGTAGTTTGTAGATTTCAACGTGAGACTTGACTCTTACCTCATCTAGACTCTTAAGTTTGTTCTCTCTCCCTATATAGAATCATGAGCGGACGAGGTCATGGACGTGGTAACATTGCGATGACTCAGGCTGAGCTGACAAATCTGATTAATACACGTGTGGTTGAGGCTTTGGCAGCCTACCAAGCTGGTACGATATGTGCCAATTACCTTTTGTTCTTGTGTCGCGTATACAACTCTTACCCATGTAATGTATTTTCTTTCGTCCATTAGGTCAGCAAGCGCAACAAAACCAAAACAATCCACCTGCCTGGACGTTCAAGACGTTCATGGATTGTAAGCCACAGACCTTCAGTGGGACTGAAAGGGCTGTAGGACTCCTGCGTTGGTTTGAGAAGGTAGAATCGCTGTTTACGATGTGTAACTGTCCTGCTGGGGACAGGATGAAGTATGCTACGGGAACACTCGAGGATGGTGCCCTGACATGGTGGAATGCCCAGGTTCAGATGTTGGGCATCGAGGTGGCAAATGCCACTACTTGGGACGATTTCAAGGAATTGATAAGGGAGGAGTATTGTCCTCGCGATGAGATTCAGAAATTGGAGAATGAGTATTATGATCTGAAGATGGTGGGATTCGAGATTGAGGCATACGTGAAACGGTCTCATGAGTTGGCTATCATGTGCCCGAATTTGTCCCGACCTCCGCACCGGAGAATAGAATTGTTCATCAAGGGATTACCTCCACGAGTGAAGGGTTTGGTTACTGCAGCGAACCTCAACAACTTACCTCAGATTTTCCGTTTGGCTCACAAGATCACCGATCAGGAGGTGGAGTGTGGTTCGCTACCACCGCGCGTTTCTGCCACTACTGCTGCTGCAAACACAACTACTACGCCCGCTACTGATAGCAAGAGGAAATGGAATGATGTAGATAAGGTGACGAACTCGAATCAGTCAAAGAAGTGGCCAGACAATAACAGCAATCGCAGCTTCAGTTAGCCCTCTGTTAATCAAAGCCAGGACAACAGTTCGGGTCAGGGTTCTTACGCGGGAAAACTACCAAAGTGCAATAAGTGAAACTATCACCATCGGGGGCAGTGTACTCGAGTATGTCACAGGTGCAACAAAGTGGGGCATATGGCCAGGGATTGTAGGGTTTCACTTCCGAATCAGCAGCAGCAACACACCCCGCAACAGCAACAGTCACAGCAGCAGGAAAGGCAACAACCCCAGCAAAACCGTGGAAATCGTAAGGGATGTTTTAAATGTGGAGCCGGGGGTCACATCAGGCGAGATTGCCCTCAGCTAAATCAGAATGCTGGTGGTAACAACAATGGGAATAACAACAACGGAAACAACAACAATGGGGGCAATGGTGGAAATGGCGCGCATGGGAGAGTGTTCACTATTGGAGCTGGGGAAGCTCGCAACGATGGCAATGTTGTGACTGGTACGTTTTCTATGAATAATTTGATTGCTTTTGTTTTATTAGACTCTGGTGCTGATTGGAGTTATGTGTCTTTGGGGTTCAGTCGTCAGTTAGGGTTAACTCCCACACCTCTTGTAAATAAGCATGTAGTAGAACTAGCTGATGGTAAATCAATAGAAGCTTCTCATGTTCTGTTTGGTTGTAAACTTGATCTCATGGGTCAAGTGTTTGACATTTACCTACTCCCTGTTACTCTTGGAAGTTTTGATGTGGTCGTTGGCATGGATTGGTTGTCCAAGCATCAAGCGGAAATTCTCTGTAAGGAGAAAATCTTGCGTATCCCTCTCCCCAGTGGAGAATCCTTGTCAGTACATGGGCATCGCAGTGGTTCCATGGTTGGCATCATCTCAGTCATGAAACCCAGAAGTGTCTTCGAAAGGGCTACTATGCTATTCTAGCTCTTGTCACCGATTCACAACCTGAAGAAAGGAAGATCGAGGACCTTCCAGTTATTCGTGAGTTTCCTGACGTGTTTCCTGAAGAGTTACCTGGTTTACCTCCACATCGTCAGGTGGAATTTCAGATTGACCTTATGCCAGGAGCAGCTCCGATTGCCCGTGCTCCTTATCGTCTTGCACCAGGAGAGTTGAAAGAGCTATCGAACCAACTTCAAGAACTGTTGGATAGAGGTTTTATCCGACCCAGTTCTTCGCCTTGGGGAGCCCTATTTTTGTTTGTAAAGAAGAAGGACGGATCTTTTCATATGTGTATTGATTATAGAGAACTCAACAAGGTGACAGTCAAGAACCGCTACCCTTTACCGCGTATTGACGACTTATTTGACCAGTTGCAAGGGTCAAGTTTTTTACTCGAAGATCGATTTAAGGTCGGGTTATCATCAGGTGAGAGTCTGAGAGTAGGATGTTCCTAAAACGGCTTTTAGAACGCGATATTGACATTATGAGTTCTTGGTTATGCCGTTCGGTTTGACAAAAGCACCAGCAGTCTTCATGGATCTTATGAACCGTGTGTGCAAGCCGTATCTCGACAACTTCATTATCGTGTTTATCGATGATATTCTGATTTTCTCAAAGAGGAAGGAAGATCACTGTCACGGCCCCCGACCCGGTTTGACCCGTTTCAGGAGCCGTGAGACAGAAATCCCGTGGTATTTATTTAATTGAGTTTAACAACGGAAGTTTATCATCAGTATCTTTTTAAATCTAAAATTTTCCCGATTATTGTATTTCACAATTCGGGATGAATCCCCGGTAATTTACAATCCTTTGATTTCACGAATAAATCTTTTATTTTACAAAACATGTTTCTTTATTTTATCCTGAGCCACTTTCTCAAGCTTGTAGTGCTTCACGGCACTTTTCCTGGATCATAACAGATCACCTGAAACATGTTTGAAAAAGGTTTTGTCAGTGGGAAATACTGAGTGAATCATTCTATTTACTAAAATGACACATTTGTTATAATTTACAGTATTAAGGAAAATTACAATGTTTCTGATATCAACCAACTACCCACAGTACTTTATCACTCGACCCATTGGCCCATTCGTCCAATGGTGTCTGTGATTATGGTCATATCACCCCTTGGCTGCCCCAATGGAGAAGATTATCAAGTAATGTATACAAAACCCCACATACCGGCTGTAACTTGGTGATTACATAAACTTAATCACTGTAATTATAACCTTTGAAAATAAACATGATTTTGTAAATAAATTTGATAAAAAGAGAATGACTCACATTGCAGATTTAATTTGAGCTGAGTCTAGTCTATGGATTAGCCTTGTTAACCTAATTTAAATAACAATGCACACAAAACGGGGTTAGTAACCAATACAGCATTTACGATAACTCACGAGATCAACCATCACAACGAATGACAAAGTGCTATGCTTAAACATCCATCGAATTAATGACTAATGACAAAGCATCACCCTAATGTGGGCAGCACTTAAACATCTATTGAGTACATTGATCGATCGGAAAATGAATCGTAATAGCGATCGAGTTATTACCCTGTTTTGCGGCAGCAATTCGGGATTCGTGTGTGTTAATAGTGGTAAACAGTATGTATCTCAGTGCATGTATCGAAGTTTTACGTCGTTTTAACTCCCAATTTCGATTGCCAATGTCTGCTATTTATAGTCGAAATTTCACTTTGCTTACGGACCGTAAGCTACACAATGTTACGGTCCATAAAGGTGCTTACGGACCGTAAGACTCACAATGTTACGGTCCGTAAGGGTTGAAACTAGGTTATAGGGTAGCCACGGTTGGGACTAGCTTTGCTGACTTGACAGATTCTAAATTTCGAATTTTGACAGCGAGTAATTTAGATAATTGTTAACTTAGGGTTTACCCCCCTTGAGTTTTAGGGGCCCTGATCCTGATTCTGAAATTTCTGAAAATTTTAGGGTTTGCGTAGAATCACTTGGGTGTCTCAATTAGGGTTTCCTACTGGACAAATTAATTTAATAAATAGGACTTTTAATGCGGGTTGTTACATTCTCCCCACCTTAATAAAAATCTCATCCTCGAGATTTACTGGAATAAGTATGGATACTTTCGCTTTATTTCTGATTCCAGCTCCCAAGTGTATTCAGCTCCTCTTTTTGAATCCCACTTTACTTTAACTAGCACTAGTCGTTTGTGCTTGAGAAACTTCACTTTTCTATCTTCTATCTGAAGAGGTTTCTCAACAAATTTTAACTTTTTGTTTACCTCTATGTCTTGAAGAGGTACTACCAGAGATTCATCTGCTAGACATTTCTTGAGATTGGATACATGAAATACATCATGTACTCCAGCTAACTCTTCTTGTAGTTGTAACCGATAAGCAACTGGTCCTATACGTTGGATCACTGGAAATGGTCCTACGTATCTTGGACTTAGCTTTCCTTTCTTACCGAATCTAACAACTCCTTTCCAAGGAGAAACTTTTAACAGTACTCTGTCTCCAACTTGGAATTCTAACGGCTTGCTTCTATTGTCTGCATAACTCTTCTGGCGATCTCTAGCCATCTTCAGTCTTTCCTTGATTTGGGTGATCTTATCAGTCGTTTCTTGCACAATCTCCGGACCTGACAATTGACTATCTCCTATTTCTGCCCAACAAACTGGAGTTCTGCACTTTCTTCCATATAGTGCTTCAAACGGGGCAATTTCAATGCTTGAATGATAACTATTGTTATAGGAGAATTCGATCAATGGTAAGTGATCGTCCCAATTTCCACCAAAATCTATTACACATGCTCGGAGCATGTCTTCTAGAGTTTGGATCGTCCTTTCACTTTGCCCGTCTGTTTGTGGATGATATGCAGTACTTAAGTTTAGTCGAGTTCCCATTGCTTTCTGGAAACTTGTCCAAAAATGAGAAGTGAATCGACTATCTCTGTCTGATACAATGGAGAGTGGAACTCCATGTAAGGATACGACTTCATCTACATACAACTTTGCCAATCTTTCCATGCTAAAGGTTTCTTTCATAGGTAGAAAGTGAGCAGATTTGGTTAATCGATCCACAATTACCCAAATCGCATCATTACCTTTTCTGGTTTTGGGTAACTTAGTAACAAAATCCATTGTTATAAGTTCCCATTTCCATACTGGCATCTCTAATTGTTGTAGTAGACCTGAAGGTTTCTGGTGTTCTGCCTTAACTTGTGAACAAGTAAGACATTTAGAAACATATCCAGCTATATCCTTCTTCATGCCTATCCACCAAATTTTTTTTCTTAAATCTTGGTACATTTTATTGTTTTCTGGATGCATAGTATATCTAGATTTATGGGCTTCATCTAGAATTTTATTTCTTAATTCTCCTTGCTTAGGTACCCAAATTCTGCTTTTGTGGAATCTCCAAATTCCATCAACTCCTTGCTCCAATTCTTTTATTCGTCCTTTCATTCCTTCAGCAACATCCTCTATTGCTGTTTCTTGAACATTCTTCAATTGTTCCATTAAATCTAATTGTAGATTTAACCTAAGAGCACGAACTCGTCGTTGTTTTTCATGATACTTACGACTTAAGGCATCTACAACTACATTTGCCTTTCCTTCATGATACTGAATATCACGGTCGTAATCACTTAAGATTTCCATCCATCTCCTTTGCCTCATGTTTAACTCTTTTTGCCCGAATATATATCTTAGACTTTTATGATCTGTATAGATAGTAAACTTACTTCCGTACAGATAATGTCTCCAAATTTTAAGGGCAAAAATTACGGATCCTAACTCTAAGTCTTGAGTCGTATAGTTCTCTTCGTGCTTTTTCAACTGTCTTGAAGCATACACAATTACCTTCTTGCGTTGCATAAGCACACATCCAAATCCTAGTTTTGAAGCATCACAATATACTTCAAAATATTCAGTTCCTTCTGGTTAGGCTAAGATTGGAGCATTGGTTAATTTCTGCTTTAATATTCTAAAGGCTTCTTCTTGTTTAGGTCCCCATTCGAACTTAACTGCTTTACAGGTTAGCTTAGTTAATGGTACAGCTATCTTGGAAGAATCCTTAATAAACCGTCTATAATATCCAGCTAAACCTATAAAACTTCTAATTTCCATTGCTGACTGTGGAACCTTCCATTTGGTAATCGCCTCTATCTTAGCAGGATCTACATGAATACCTTCATGATTCACCAAGTGTCCTAAAAATTGCACTTCTTGCAACCAAAATTCACATTTTGAGAATTTGGCGTACAATTTTTCTTTTCTTAACAAAGTTAAGAGTGCATGCAAATGCTGACAATGTTCTGTTTGACTTTTGGAATAAATAAGTATATCGTCTATGAAGACAATTACAAATTTATCCAAGTACGGTTTACAAATCCTATTCATCATGTCCATGAATGCGGCAGGAGCATTCGTTAACCCAAAGGGCATGACTGTAAACTCGTAATGACCATACCTCGTTCTGAAAGCAGTCTTAGGTATGTCTTCTTCTTGTACCTTCAATTGATGATATCCAGAGCGTAAATCGATCTTAGAAAAATATCTAGCTCCTTGAAGTTGATTGAATAGATCATCAATTCTAGGTAATGGGTATCGATTCTTAATTGTAACCTTATTCAATTCTCTATAATCGATACACATTCTCATTGAACCATCCTTTTTCTTAACAAACAACACAGGTGCTCCCCACGGGGATGAACTAGGTTGTATGAAACCTTTGCTTAGTAATTCATCTAGTTGCTTTTTCAGTTCTAACATTTCTGTGGGTGCTAACCGATAAGGTGCCTTAGCTATCGGTATAGTTCCTGGAATTAGATGAATCCTAAATTCTACTTCCCTATCTGGTGGTAATCCTGGTAACTCTTCTGGGAATACATCTGGGTATTCTGAGACTACAGGAATTTCCTTAAGTTCTTTACCCTTAGTACTAATGATTACCGAAATCATATATACTATTCCTTGTTTTCGTTCATAACTAGCAACTTTCATTACTGATATGAACTTCATGGGTTTACGTGGTTTATCTCCTGTAATCATGATTATTTCACCAGTAGGTGTCTGAATTTCTATAGAGTTTTTATCACACATGATTTGAGCATGGTTGGCTATTAACCAATCCATTCCTAACACAACATCAAATTCAGCTAATTTCATAGGTAACATATTTGCTGCAAATTTATGACCTGAAAGTTCTATTTCTACTTTTTGCAAAACCTGATCTATTTTAACTGAATTCCCATCTGCGGTTTCAACTGTAAAAATCTGTCTAATGTTGGTTAAAGGTAACTTAAGAGCTTGACAGAATAAAGTATTTATAAAACTTTGGTTTGCACCAGAGTCAAATAATACTTTTGCGTATACATTGTGAACTAAGAACATACCAGCTATTACATCTGGGATGAGTTCTGCTTCTTGAGTGGTTAGCTGGAATGCTCTGACATTCTTTTTAATAGCTCATTCGGTTGCCTTGGGTTTGTTGTCTACTGGTTTAACCAATTTAGGACATTCTGTTTTATAATGCCCCGCTTCTCCACAGTTAAAACAGATTATGGTTTTCTTTCTACAGTTTTCTTCACGATGTCCTACACCTTTGCAAAGGTTGCAGGTTACATTACATTTTCCATAATGCTTCCTTTTGCAATTTCTACAGAAAGGTGGATTTGAAGATTGCCCTGCTCCTCTTCTCTTGAAATTATTACTATTACCCACCCGAAATCCTTGGGTAATTTTCTAAGCCAGTTCCTTTTTCCTGTTCTCGTCTTGCGTACGTACCAATTCATCAGTTAGGGTGTTGGCTAGTTCCACGGCATCATCAATAGTGCGAGGTCTCGCAGCTTTAACGATATTGCGGATTTCGCTAATTAATCCCCAAATATAGCGAGAAATGAGTACCGGTTCTGGCGAAGCCAGCGTTGGTACCACTCTAGCATATTCAAAGAATGTCGAAGTATAACTGCGACAATCCACATTCACCATCCGATGGTTTAGGAAATTATTTGCCATTTGATCTTTTTCATATTCAGGACATAATTTTCTTTCTACAATAATCTTAAATTCTTCCCAGTTCATGGCGTAAGCCCTATTTCTTCCTTTAGCTTGTAACACCGTGTTCCACCATTCGAGCGCCCCTTCTTTAAAAAGATTTGATGCATACATGACCTGATCATCCTTGTCACATTTACTTATGGCAATTACTGCTTCGGTTTTTTCTAACCAACGCAGTGATGCAGTTGCTCCTTCATTGCCTGCAAATTCAGTGGGTTTACAAGCAAGAAATTCTTTGAAAGTGCAACCAGGTGTTGCGGCTTTCATTTTCTTAGGGAGCGGAGCTTGTCGTGGTTCATTATCGTGATTAATATGATTATTGCCTCCATTTACGCTATTACTGAAGTTATCTTCAGAAATACGTTTACTAGGAATAATTTGTTGAGGTTCAGCAGGTTTTTTAACAGCAGCAACAATTGCTGGAATAGCATTGGCTATTCCTTGTGCAATGATATCCTCGATATCTTGCCTAGTTAATAATTGCTCTTCATGGATTTGCTCGGATTCATTTACTTCATTTACAGGCTCATTACCAATGTTTGCCATCTGATAATTAATATATCTAATTAGTATAAAAGAAATAATCCAATGTCACAATTAATTGCACATAATCACGTAAACGAATATACCACCAAACTGCAAATTTTCTAAAATTCCATTTTTATAGATTATATCGTGCTTCTATATACAACCGTTTTATTATTTATTTACACATACTGATTTTTATTAATATTACTATTACACAATAACAGTTTCATCAACCCCCTGTCTCTCATCATTTGTCTTCTAAAAACGAAGCTCCCTTTCATCATATTTCCAAGCAATTTGTCCCCTATCTCCCGGATTCTACTTCCTGCATCCATCAGCTCTTCACCAAAATGGCGGAGTTCTGCTAAATTTTCGTTACTCATGGGTGGATTTGGTAATGGTTCGGGATCAAACTGGGGAAGAAAGGAATAAGGATCGTTGACAATGTTTTCAAATTGCCAATCATTCGTCCACCATTCATCCATTCCTACTGGTTGGTTATGGACTATTGGTTCTGGGATTGCGGGTTCAAAATTCATAGGGAGTGAATTTTCAATAGGACGGGTAAAAATATTTGTATTGACAGGCTGAATAGTTTCACAGCTTGCTAATAGAAAATCTATTTCTTCCTGAAAAGTCCTTCCCTGGTTTTGTTTGGAGCTTTCTCCAATTTCCATCTGAGTTGGTCTAGAACCTTGTCCAACTTCCATTTCTATTTCCTTAGAGTATTCCTCAAACTGCCTTTCCATTTGCCTAGAATCTTCTTTGACTTCAGTCTCCATCTCTTGGAGTCTAGAACTTTTTCTGGTTACAATTTCTTTTCCTTTTTCTAAAGGATTGTTTATTTTAGGAAGTTTCATAGCTGGCTTTTTCCTACGTATACGACTCCCCCATACGTATTTCCTTCTTTTCTTTGGTTTTGGCTTTTTCAAAGGTGGTGCATTGAATTCTATTGGTTGTTCCACATCAGGAAAATACCCAGTAAATTCTTTAGAAACTTCTAAATTTACAGGGTATAGGTTGAGATTCTCTAGAGCTTTCGATAACTCATTCATGCTGTTTAACATACAAGTAAAATGCTAAGTTAAAATTTATAATAAATTTTTAGAACTAACCTTTAAATTTTATTACACATCCTGTGATTAATTTATACAAAGGAAAAATAAATAAAACATACTAAATTTTATTTATTTACTAGATGATGTTTGTAATTGATACGATTGCTAGTCTAGAATCATGGTATTTTAGAGATTAGCATTTATTGCTACAGTGGCTAGCATATAAAGGTCTGCCCATTTTTCATCTAATTTGTCTTCCCAAGGTGTTTTACTGGTTAATTCCTGGGTTTCCTGTTTAACTTTCTTCTCTCGGGCTTTCTTTATTTTCTCCTGACTTTTCTTAAGAATCAAACTTCTTTTATCCGGAGAAAGTGGTTTCTCGTATTGGGCTTTTCGAACAAATATTCCTTCTTCAGGAATTGCAGGAAGTTTTGAGGATTTGGTTTGGGATGAACTTCCCTTTTCGTTGACTGACCTATCTAATTTAAGATAGATGCTTGAAAGCTTTTTCTTACCCATACTGTAACTAACAAATAATCAGTTAATAAACACATAATCACATAATAGTAATCAGGAAAAATTAAGTATTTCTAAATACTTAATTTAGCTTAACTCAGTGGCTCTGATACCACCTTTTTCTGTCACGGCCCCCGACCCGATTTGACCCATTTCAGGAGCCGTGAGACAGAAATCCCGTGGTATTTATTTAATTGAGTTTAACATCGGAAGTTTATCATCAGGATCTTTTTAAAGCTAAAATTTTCCCGATTATTTTATTTCACAATTCGGGATGAATCCCCGGTAATTTACAATCGTTTGATTTCACGAAGAAATCTTTTATTTTACAAAACATGTTTCTTTATTTTATCCTGAGCCACTTTCTCAAGCTTGTAGTGCTTCACGGCACTTTTCCTGGATCATAACAGATCACCTGAAACATGTTTGAAAAAGGTTTTGTCAGCGGGAAATACTGAGTGAATCATTCTATTTACTAAAATGACACATTTGTTATAATTTACAGTATTAAAGAAAATTACAATGTTTCTGATATCAACCAACTACCCACAGTACTTTATCACTCGACCCATTGGCCCATTCGTCCAATGGTGTCTGTGATTATGGTCATATCACCCCTTGGCTGCCCCAATGGTGAAGATTATCAAGTAATGTATACAAAACCCCACATACCGGCTGTAACTTGGTGATTACATAAACTTAATCACTGTAATTATAACCTTTGAAAATAAACATGATTTTGTAAATAAATTTGATAAAAAGAGAATGACTCACATTGCAGATTTAATTTGAGCAGAGTCTAGTCTATGGATTAGCCTTGTTAACCTAATTTAAATAACAATGCACACAAAACGGGGTTAGTAACCAATACAGCATTTACGATAACTCACGAGATCAACCATCACAACGAATGACAAAGTGCTATGCTTAAACATCCATCGAATTAACGACTAATGACAAAGCATCACCCTAATGTGGGCAGCACTTAAACATCCATTGAGTACATTGATCGATCGGAAAATGAATCGTAATAGCGATCGAGTTATTACCCTGTTTTGCGGCAGCAATTCGGGATTCGTGTGTGTTAATAGTGGTAAACAGTATGTATCTCAGTGCATGTATCGAAGTTTTACGTCGTTTTAACTCCCAATTTCGATTGCCAATGTCTGCTATTTATAGTTGAAATTTCACTTTGCTTACGGACCGTAAGCTTCACAATGTTACGGTCCGTAAAGGTGCTTACGGACCGTAAGACTCACAATGTTACGGTCCGTAAGGGTTGAAACTAGGTTATAGGGTAGCCACGGTTGGGACTAGCTTTGCTGACTTGACAGATTCTAAATTTCGAATTTTGACAGCGAGTAATTTAGATAATCGTTAACTTAGGGTTTACCCCCCTTGAGTTTTAGGGGCCCTGATCCTGATTCTGAAATTTCTGAAAATTTTAGGGTTTGCGTAGAATCACTTGGGTGTCTCAATTAGGGTTTCCTACTGGACAAATTAATTTAATAAATAGGACTTTTAATGAGGGTTGTTACAATCACGAGCGGCACTTGCGTCTTATTTTGGAACTCCTGAGGAAGGAGCAACTCTACGCGAAACTTTCTAAGTGTGACTTCTGGATTAGAGAGGTACACTTCCTTGGCCATATTGTGAATGAATCGGGGATACACGTAGATCCTGCTAAGGTTGATCCTATCAAGAATTGGGTGGCACCAAAGAATCCTTCGGAGGTGTGACAATTTCTTGGTCTCGCTGGGTATTATCGAAGATTTATCAAGGATTTCTCGAAGATCGCTCAACCTCTCACCTCGTTGACACATAAAGGTGTTGTGTATTCTTGGGGAAGCAAGCAGGAGGATGCGTTCCAACTATTGAAACAGAAACTCTGCAATGCACCGATTTTGTCTCTACCTGAAGGTACCGAGGATTTTGTGGTTTACTGTGATGCTTCTATTCAGGGACTTTGTTGCGTGCTGATGCAATTCAACAATGTGATCGCTTATGCTTCTCGACAACTAAAGGTTCATGAGAAGAATTACACGACTCACGACTTGGAGTTGGGGGCTGTGGTTTTCGCGTTGAAGATCTGGAGGCATTACCTTTACGGTACTAAATGCGCTATTTATACCGACCACAGGAGTCTTCAGCATATTTTTAACCAGAAGGATTTGAATATGCGGCAGCGTCGCTGGGTAGAACTCTTGAATGACTACGATTGTGCCATCAAGTATTACCCCGGTAAAGCTAACGTTGTAGCTGATGCCCTTAGCCGAAAGTAATCGAAACCGAAACGTGTGCGAGCCTTACAACTTACCATTCATTCAAACCTTCCTGATCAGATTCGTTCGGCTCAGACTGAAGCATTGAAGGAAGAAAACATTGAAGCTGAGTATTTACGAGGCATGGAGAAACGACTTGAGAAGAGATCAGATGGCATTTACTACTTTATGGAGCGGATATGGATTCCGTTGTTTGGCAACCTTAGAGATCTTGTGATGGATGAAGCGCACAAGTCCCGATACTCAGTTCACCCAGGATCTGATAAGATGTATCAAGATCTTAAAGTCTTATATTGGTGGCCGAAGATGAAAGCTCACATCGCGATGTACGTTAGTAAGTGTTTGACTTGTGCAAAAGTCAAGGTGGAGTATCAGAAACCCTCAGGCTTGCTGCAATAACCAGAAATACCCATATGGAAATGGGAGCAGATCGCTATGGATTTCGTCACTGGTTTACCAAGAACTCAAAGCGGGAACGATACCATCTGGGTGATCGTTGATCGTCTCACGAAGTCTGCGCACTTCCTCGCGATCAAGGAAATGGATAAGTTCTCTCAACTCGCTGCTGTGTATCTGAAAGAAGTGGTTTCTAGGCACGGGGCGCCAACCTCTATTATCTCAGACCGCGATCCGCGCTTCATATCTGATTTATGGCAGTCAATGCACAAATCGTTTGGCTCACGTCTTGACATGAGCACTGCGTATCACCCACAGACAGATGGTCAAAGTGAGTGAACCATCCAAACAGTTGAAGATATGTTGCGTGCATGCGTGATTGATTTTGGTAAAGGCTGGGAGAAACATTTTCCGTTGATCGAGTTCTCCTACAACAACAGTTACCACACTAGCATTCAGGCAGCTCCATTCGAAGCGTTGTACGGTCGGAAGTGTCGTTCTCCTCTTTGTTGGGCTAAGGTAGGTGACAGCCAGATCACAGGACCAGAACTTGTCCTTGAAACTTCAGAAAAGATTGTTCAGATCAGGAATCGTATGGCGGTGGCGTGCGACCGCCAAAAAAGTTACACTGACAAGGGTAGGAAACCCTTGGAATTCGCTGTAGGCGATCATGTCATGTTGAAAGTCTCACCCTGGAAGGATGTAGTGCACTTTGGGAAGCGCCGCAAGCTTAACCCACGCTATGTTGGGCCATTCAAAGTCTTGGAATGAGTTGTTAAAGTGGCGTACAAGCTAGAGTTACCTGCTGAGTTGGGTAATGTTCATGATGTATTCTATGTTTCGCAGTTGAAGAAGTGTTTGTCCGATGAAACACTTGTAGTACCGTTTCAGGAGCTGAGAATTGACGACAAGTTGCAGTTTGTCGAAGAACCAATTAAGATTATGGATCGGGAAGTTAAGGTTCGTAAGCATAGTCGGATTCCTATTGTGAGAGTTCGTTGGAACTCAAGACGTGGACCGGAGTTCACGTGGGAGCACGAAGACCAGATGAAGCTCAAGTACCCACATTTATTTCCAGACGACAAGTCCAAGTCAGGAAAATATAAGTTTGGCACAACCAGAGAATTTCAGGATGAAATTCCCATTCAAGTCGGGGATGATGTGGTACCCTTGGAAAATCCAAAGTCATCCTGAGTTACCATCTTGCTGTTTTGGATTACTTGACAAATTTCGGGACGAAATTTCTTTCAAGTTGGGGATGATGTGACAACCCGAGATTTCAAGGTCTTTCCCATACACGTCACTATTGTCACAATCCTGTTTTGCAATTCGATTTACGTGGTGTCGTACAGTTTTATCTGAATAATGAATGTTTTGTGTGTATTGTTTATTGTTATTTGATGTTTGTATACTGAATGTTCTGTGTGTATTGTTTACTGTATTTGATGATTGCTATTCGTGGGGTGTTAAATATAAGTAAGTACAGTTTAATCAAGATTTGATAATGACTTTCGTCACCCACTAATCTCGACGAAAGTCAAGACTTTCGCCAACCCTATCACGACGAAACTCAGGTGTTTCGCCACCTGGGACTTTCGTCAAAGAGAGGCCTTCGTGTAACAACCCTCGGTAAAACCAACGTCCTTATAATATTTCCGACACCCTATTATATCTTAAAATATCCCTATATGTCTTGAAATACACCCCGTATGTGAAAACCGAGCCCGAATTATGTTATAGTTATAAAATAATTGAAAAACAATAAATAATAAGTTAAGGCGGGCCGCGTAGACCCACCTTAACTAGTTACGCGGGCGGTATCAGGGTTTAAACCTGATATCGATGTTTCCTTTAGTTCAAACGGCCCGCGTAAGAGTCTTGTTTAGTTAACGCGGGCCGCGAGAGATCAATGATGCGGAGACACCCTGAGCTGACACGTGTCGACATCGTGGCGAGTCTAGTAGCTGACCCAGCCAAGCTACAGCGTTGATTAAGGTTGACGTGGGCCGCGTAAGGCTTAGCCTTACCATACGCGGGCCGTCTGGAAGTCAGATATCAGCACTATATATAGAACTCATCAGTTTTCGTTTTCCGTCGCTCACAATTTCATTCCCAATCTCAAATTCTGAATTAGAGGCATTATAGTCGGGTATTATACCCCTAATTAGCGAGGTTCTGCTCCGTTGTAAGTATTATAACCCTAGTTTCGTAATAGTTACGTTGCCCGATTGTTTTAGGGTTCCGTAACAACTGTCGTGGTTCTGCTCGACGTAGTTGTTGGAATGCCGTCTCGGGGAGGGTATCATTAATATTTTCAAAGGGTTATGATACTAACCAATGTACATTTGTATAAATTATAGATTATATCCAGGAAATCCTTAAGCGAAGTCTAACATAGCAATGTGAGTTTATCCTCTTTTTGTTAACCTTTTTGGTAATGTTTTACCAAACCTTAAATGTTTTACCATGAAATTTAGCAGTGATTGAGTCTTTGTAGTTCTTCAATTACTGCTGGTATGTTGGGGCTTTGTATACAAAATTTGTACTACACTGTGAGTAGTAAGTCGGGATGACAATACGTTACCATTGGACAATGAGTTAGCCAATGGGTAATATGACCCACAAGTCAGGGTTGCAGTACTAATGGAGTAATTATGTAGACATAAACAATGTGATCGCTCTCAATACTGTTCACTGTGACTTTTTATTTAAACTTGATTAAACTTGGATTCACTCACCAGTATTTCCGACTGACAAATGTTTTTAAAACACGTTTCAGGTAACCCAATGTGACAACCAATTAATAAAAAGCCAGCTGGAGAGCACTGAAGGCTTGAGAAAATGTGGCTATAAAAGTTACCAAATAAACGGTGTTTTAAATTTAAATAAAATATGGTTTATCCCTATAAATGTATTGTAATAAGAAACTTGGGTTTTACGCATGTGATTATTAATATTAAATTAGGTGGTTTTACTCTGATAAACATTTCCTAACTACGGTCCTGATGTAAATTCCGCTGCAAGATTAAATAACCCTGATACCACCGAAACTCTGTGATCGCGTCCGCCCGTTCCCGAGGATAAGGGATCGGGGGTTGCGACCAATTAATGAAAATCCTAGCATCAATAACAATGGAAACTAGATGGATAATAGTGCTATCCAACACATAGTGGCACAAGGAATTATAGATGCAATGTCATTTATTCTTCAAACTGTCAAGGATGCTGATAATAAAAGTAAACATAGCAGTAAGCGACCAATTGAACCAGGAAACAACGTGAACAATGGACCAATACTTCAATTGCCTATTCCAAAAAGAAGAAGAACCATGCCTTATGGTTGTTCTTATAAGGAATTCTGGTCTTGTAAACCAATGGAATTCTCGGGCAACGAAGGGGCCATTGCAACCTTACGCTGGATAGAAAAGACTGAGGCAGTCTTAAGGATAAGCAAGTGTGCTGAAGAAGATAAACTATTGTTTGCTTCTAATCTGTTTAAGAATTCAGCGCTAGAATGGTGGAACACTATCCTCCAATCAAGAGGAAGTGATAGAACCTACAATATGGAATGGGAAGAATTTAAGAACAAAGTAGAAAGGAAATTCTGCCCACCCAATGAAAAAGAACAGATAGCAAACAAATTCCTAAACCTTAGGATGACTGGTGTGGATAGTAAGGGATACACTAAAATATTCTTTGAATATGCTAGAATAGTGCCAACCCTTGCTTCACCAGAACCAGTGTTAATCTCCCGTTACATCTGGGGATTAATTGGAGAGATTAGACAAGTAGTCAAGGCAGCTAGACCTCAAACTTTAGAAGAAGCTGTAGAACTAGCAAATACCTTGACGGATGAGTTAATCTGTACCGGAGAAGAAGACCAGAGGAAAAACCTAACCCAAAGGCTTACTCAAGAATTTCGTTTTGGAAATTTTAATCGTAGGAATATGGGTTCTACCTCTGCACCATACTGCAAGGTCTGCAAGAAAAAGCATTCAGGAAAATGCTCCACTCTCTGTAATTATTGCAAGATGCCAGGACACAAGGAAGAAAATTGCAGGAAGAAATCCAGCAATGGATTGTGCTACAACTGTGGAGAAAAAGGTCATATCAGACCAAACTGTCCAAAATTGGCCCCAGCTGCAAACAACAAGAATACTAAAAATGCTAGAGCATTTGTTTTGACTGCAGATGAAGCCAAGATGATCCCAGACGTTATAGCTGGTACGTTTTTAGTTAATGATATATTTGCTAAAGTATTATTTGACTCAGGTGCGAACCAAAGTTTTATCAATACTTCGTTTTGAAAAATTCTAAATCAATCATTAACTAAACTACCACAAGAATGTTTGGTAGAAACAGCTAACGGAGAAACTATTAGGATTTCTGAAATCTTGCAGGGAGCAAGAATAGAAATTTTTAACCAAATGTTTATAGCAAACCTATATCCCATGAATCTGGCAGGATTCGATATTGTTTTAGGAATGGATTGGTTAATAGCCAATAAAGCCAATATTTTATGTGATCAAAAGTCAATTCAAGTAAATTCACCAAAAGGTAAAACGATCACAATTAAAGGAGATAAGCCCTCTAGATCCACAAAATTCATCTCTGTGATGAAAACTACAAGCTATATAAGAAAAGGTTCTATAGTGTATTCGATTTCTATAATCACTAACACTAAAGGAAAAGAACTCAAGGATATTCCAGTAGTTTCTCAGTTTTCAGATATATTTCCAGAAGAATTGTGATGTGTGTAAAATGCAACATATAAATTACATCAAATGAGGCATAAAACTAACCCCTTTTTAGTACTAATATTGGAAAAAGAGTGTTTTTGTCTTCCTTTTGTATTTTCAGGATAAATGAGCTCAAAAACGCAAAAGAAGCAAAAAGACAGCTAAATCCAACATAAATACAAGAAAAGGAACATTAGTGGATTGCCCGAACCCTCAACGGCACCTTCCAAAGCAAAATAGAGAAAACAGAAGGCTGAACACGCCCCGTGCTCAGCTAGCACGGGGCCGTGCCCAAGAAGCAGCAGAAAAGACAAACCTATAGAAGCTTCTATTGCCCACCACGGGCCGTGCTCAGCGGACACGGGGGCGTGTCGAAAGTACAGCAGACGCATTTATTGTAATTGCGAATTACAATTAATGAGGAGAGAGAGTGTCAGACGGGCACGGGGCCGTGTCCAGCGGACACGGGGCCGTGTCCAGCTCTCTGTTCAGCCTATAAATAGGAGTGCTTGGATTCATTTCATCTCATCCCTTGGCACACCACCTCTCTCACACTTCATCCACCACCCACCACCATCACAACACCATCATCCACCACCATCATCCATTGTCCATCATAGAGTGTGTGAGTCGTCTCGGGATCCAAGATTGATCGTAAGAGTTCTTGACAATCAAGGCCATGTTTGCCTAAGTCTCTTACATCACTTGGTGAAGACAAAGTGTCTAGTATAATACTTTTTATTTCTAATCTTTTGCACTTTTTATTTGGTTTTGTATTAATGACTTTAATAACTAGTTACTTATGTTGAAGGTGATCTTTCCTTATCGTTTGTCCGTGGTGTCTTGGCATTATTTTACTGTCTATATAAAATAAAGGATTTTCACCATTCATATCTCCACGGTCTATATGGAGGTATGTTGGCTACCTGGTAGGGGGTTAAGGGAACGGTTTGGTAAAGGTCTTGCCATTGTTCAGCGTTTAGAGGTCCTGCAATGGACCTGGGTCAAATTTAGTAGGACCTCCTTCAATACTTCACGGTATTGGATGGCGGGGGTCCAAACTCTTTGATCCCCTCATAAGTTAACTACTATTAATACTATAACCCGGCTATTTAGGACTGTATCCCTGCTGACTCAGACTACTTAGTCGAGGGTAACGTCACCGCCAAAAGCGGGGCCTACCACAATACTGCATTAATAACTTAATTCATTATCTTCCAATAATCCACCCCTTTAGGATTGTATCCCTGCTGACTCAAACTACTGGGGTGAGGGTAACGTCACCTTCAAAAGAGGGGCCTACTACAATAACTAAGATAATCTCTTAATTATGTGCAAAAGTGCGGAAATAATCAAAGGTTATACTAGATACGAGTCGGAACCAAGTGATTCATCTTGTCTATCTGTTTTTATTTTATTTTTATTTTCAGCATTTTAGTTAGTTTTTATTTTTCTTAGTTTAAAACATTTTTCTAAACTTTTATTTTGGTTAGACGTTGAGGATAAACCGGTACTAAAAGCTCTTGTGTCCTTGGACGACCTCGGTATCTTACCAACGCTATACTACACTCAACGATGGGTGCACTTGCCCATATGTGTGTTTAGTGTTAGTGAAATATCGTGTTTTATAAATTTAAAACTTGGCTGAAATAAGTGTTAAAAAGGGCTTAAAATATACACCTAAAATATACGACACTTCACGCACATCAAGTTTTTGGCGCCGTTGCCGGGGACACAAGGATTTTAAGAAAGTTAGGAATCAACGGCCTAATCATCTTTTATTTTTATTTTTTTTATTTTTTAGGATTTTCTTAGTTTTTCAGCTTCTGCAGAGCTCAGCACGGGCCGTGCCCGCTGAACACGCCCACGTGCTCAATCATTGGAACTGGCAATCCTGTTTTACATCAGACAGTAAGCTGAACACGGGGCCGTGCTCAGTCGACACGCCCCCGTGCCCAAGTTTCAGTTACTGAAAACAGAACCGTTAGATCCCGACGGTTGGTAATTTCTGACATAAACATGAGTGATAGTAATTATTTTTACTTTCGGCACTCTTATGGTACGTGGTGTCAATTATGTGGTGGCGAACATGAAGAAGTAAAATGCTACTTCCTAAATTATAGGCCCCACTACATGGACCCACGATCTTCTCACAACCTTAAGAGGGGCGAAAGTAAAAATAAGCACTATTTCTCCCTCGAATGCGCCCAGCCAGATATTCTAGGGGAAATGTTCCTTAGCGAATTATTTCAACTAGAAGAGCTAATTCTGAAATGGATAGAAGAGCTTAGGAAGGATTTTATTAATCCGCCCCAAGACGATACCCATGAAGGAATGTTGGAACCGCATTCCGACAACCTCGTTGCTCCCGAAAATACCTTCGTACCTAGCAAAGACTTGGACGATAGTCGTCCCTGTGTCGATTGTGCCGTGAAGGACTCTCCATCGACTTCGTTCGGTGCATACATAGACCTGAGCGATTCGGCATATACCTTCTTTAACAAGAGCCCGGAAAAGGGTTGGACTTGTCCACCTAGAATGAAAATAGGAATTACCCTCACCGACAACCTCTTGCGTTCTCGCCTTAGTCTAGGACAATTAAGGTATCTTAGGCACTTTGGGGTTGTTCCAACCAGTCAGGAACCACCCGATACAAACAAGTTCCTTAAAAACTAGACAAACTTCATAAAACAGTCCGTAGACACGGGGCCGTGCCCAGCCAACACGCCCCCGTGTCCATCGAAAGATTCCTTTCTGATCAGTACGTCAGAATACGGACAAACTGTGTCAGAACTCCACCTACACACGGGGCCGTGTCCACTGAACACGGGGCCGTGTCCAGGTTGCTGTCATTTTCTATAAATGCAGCCAAGAATTCTGCACATTTGGACCAACTTGGGGCAGAGATTTGCAGGAATCTTCTCTCAAACTATCCTAGGTAAGTCTAAAAGAAGGTTCCAACAACCCATCTTGTCCCTTCCTCTTTTAGTAATTTCCTTCTTCTTCATCTTTCTCCAAGAACTACCATTGAAGGTTTGGAATTCCTCCAACTCTATGGTAGGGATAAATGAGTTTTGTTCAAAGAATCTTGGTAAAAACATGTTATGAAACATGGTTTTAAGTTATTAGTAGCCAAAAAGGGCCTACAACATTCAGAAAATAACTTAAAAATACAAGTTTCCTTGTTCCAAAACTCTGCAGAAAGATGGACACGGGGCCGTGCTCAGTGAGCACGGGGCCGTGTCCGGTTACTGTTTCATTAAATAAGCTATTTTTAGTTTATTTTTCGTAGGATGTCGAGTGAAAACAGCGATACATCTTCTGTGCATTCGTCAAACAACCGAAGAGGAAGAAGACCCTCCATTGAAGCTACACTTGTTCACTATGTGATAGCATTAAGGGAGGCTCTCGACGAAATGACTTCAGTAGAGGAGGTCCTTATCGACCGTATTAACGATCTTACGATGGGACTTGAAAGCAGTTTCCAAGAAATTAACCTCTTGCACCAGAGGTTAAATATTCTTGTAGCACCTCCAATGGAACCAGTCCTTCCTCAGCAGGATTGGAACCTGGCTCTCGGAATCAACAACCCTACCGGGTGGGAAGACTTTCCGGCGGAACCTCCCATGGAACACCAACAAGAGATCCCGGTGGAAGTTGAAACTCCTCAAACTAATGCCAACGAGCCTTCTTTTCTCCTTCCAAGGGAGATAGAAGAATGGCTCGCCGACATTTGAGGAGAATCGCCCTCGGAAGAAGGAGTTCACTAAGGCCTTGTTTAACCAAGATTGTGTATTTCTTGGAAATTTTGCTAAATTAAAATAAAGTAAAGGCTAGGACTCCATGGTTTGTTATTTCTTTTATCTAGTTTAATTTAGGATTATGTAAGTTCTCTCTATGATGAAATGAAATGATGGTTTTAATGTTTGGATGGTTTGTAATGAATAAAACACGCTCATGGTGGTAAAGGATGAAAAGGGGAACGAGAAAAATGATCCCATGCACAAAGAACGAGGCAACACGACAATTTTCTCCCTTTCAGAAGGTTCAACACGGGCCGTGCCCAACCAACACGGCCCCGTGTCGAACCACCTGCAGAAAACGCCCAGTACAGGTAACTGGACACGGGCCGTGTTCACCCAACACGCCCCCGTGTCCAGACTTCTGTTTCTCTTATTTCAATTTTGTTACTGGCACTTGAACACGGGGCCGTGCCCGGATAACACGGGGCCGTGTTCAGTGCCCAGTAACACAAATTTTTGCTTTTAAACACTATTTTACACATCTAATCAACCTAAAAATTTATTTTTGGGACACATTGAGGACAATGTGTAATTTAAGTGTGGGGGGGATGCTAAAACCTTGAATTTTGCAAGTCCTAAATACAAGCCTTACACAAAACTCTATTGGAACCGCTAATCACCCCAAATTTTTTCAAAAATTTCATTTTTTTCACTTGTCTAGGTTTAACTCGGGAAATTCAAGCTCTCAAAAAGGTTATATTTTTACAAATTTACAACCGATAGCGTAGTGATAAAAAGAACCAACATAAGAAAATTATGAAAAGGCATGACAAACTTATTTAAAATTTGATTATATATACTTGATCACATAAAAACCCATTCCCACAAAAGTGAGTTTTGAGCCTTTATTGAGCACACAATTTCATATCATTTGACTAAATGCTCATTTTTCGTTTCTTGTGTGAATAGCCGCTTGGTTCTTACGACTCTAGAACTTGCCATGACAATACATTCCCGGTCCTTATCAACTTAAACCCGAGTAAGTAAATGATAGAGGCATTAGGACTAACCTTTTTCATTTCTACACCATTATTTTTTTTTTTTACCACCTACCCAAAAATCCCCCTAGTTAACCCCTTTGAGCCTAAACCTTTTCGTTTCATCACCCAAAACAAAAACCCTTTCACCCACCAAAACCTTTTTCATTTTTAACCCTTTATTTTAGTAACAAGTTCGGTTCTTCGAAAAAAAAAAAAAAAAATGAAGCAAAAAAAAAATAAACAAACAAAGTAATCAAAAATAACTTTGTTTGAATAAAAGCTTCATCAAAAAAATAAAAAGTTGCAAAAATACGAAAACCGACACTTGTTACGCTTTTTAGCCCTTTTTCTACTAACCACTAACCCAACCACCTACCTTTAACCCTAGCCAACCCTTAACCCACAAAGTCCTCTTGATATCTACAAAGGTATAAAAGTTAAAAAGGAGGAGGATTGATTTCTTGGCAAGCCTATGGTAGGAATAAGTTCCGTGCCGCTCTCGAGTGATTCACTAAAAATACACCTTCGGCCGAGTGTGAGTGATTTCCCCGCGAGGTATGTGAACTTGTATATAAATAGAATTTTAAAAAATTATGTTATGCCCAAATAAGTAATTTCTTTTATGAACAGTTCTAAATAAATCATTACGAATAGGAGTGTAAATAAATAAAAAAATAAAACCCCAAAAAGATCTTGGAAATCCCGACACTCTATGACAAGCCCAAAACCTTCTCTTCTACCTATTCCATTTGGGAGTGTAAGCCAAATATTAAAGAGTTTTGCTTGAGGACAAGCAAAAGTTCAAGTGTGGGGGTATTTGATGTGTGTAAAATGCAACATATAAATTACATCAAATGAGGCATAAAACTAACCCTTTTTTAGTACTAATATTGGAAAAAGAGTGTTTTTGTCTTCCTTTTGTATTTTCAGGATTAAATGAGCTCAAAAACGCAAAAGAAGCAAAAAGACAGCTAAATCCAACATAAATACAAGAAAAGGAACATTAGTGGATTGCCCGAACCCTCAACGGCACCTTCCAAAGCAAAATAGAGAAAACAGAAGGCTGAACACGCCCCGTGCTCAGCCAGCATGGGGCCGTGCCCAAGAAGCAGCAGAAAAGACAAACCTATAGAAGCTTCTATTGCCCACCACGGGCCGTGCTCAGCGGACACGGGGGCGTGTCGAAAGTACAGCAGACGCATTTATTGTAATTGCGAATTACAATTAATGAGGAGAGAGAGTGTCAGACGGGCACGGGGCCGTGTCCAGCGGACACGGGGCCGTGTCCAGCTCTCTGTTCAGCCTATAAATAGGAGTGCTTGGATTCATTTCATCTCATCCCTTGGCACACCACCTCTCTCACACTTCATCCACCACCCACCACCATCACAACACCATCATCCACCACCATCATCCATTGTCCATCATAGAGTGTGTGAGTCGTCTCGGGATCCAAGATTGATCGTAAGAGTTCTTGACAATCAAGGCCATGTTTGCCTAAGTCTCTTACATCACTTGGTGAAGACAAAGTGTCTAGTATAATACTTTTTATTTCTAATCTTTTGCACTTTTTATTTGGTTTTGTATTAATGACTTTAATAACTAGTTACTTATGTTGAAGGTGATCTTTCCTTATCGTTTGTCCGTGGTGTCTTGGCATTATTTTACTGTCTATATAAAATAAAGGATTTTCACCATTCATATCTCCACGGTCTATATGGAGGTATGTTGGCTACCTGGTAGGGGGTTAAGGGAACGGTTTGGTAAAGGTCTTGCCATTGTTCAGCGTTTAGAGGTCCTGCAATGGACCTGGGTCAAATTTAGTAGGACCTCCTTCAATACTTCACGGTATTGGATGGCGGGGGTCCAAACTCTTTGATCCCCTCATAAGTTAACTACTATTAATACTATAACCCGGCTATTTAGGACTGTATCCCTGCTGACTCAGACTACTTAGTCGAGGGTAACGTCACCGCCAAAAGCGGGGCCTACCACAATACTGCATTAATAACTTAATTCATTATCTTCCAATAATCCACCCCTTTAGGATTGTATCCCTGCTGACTCAAACTACTGGGGTGAGGGTAACGTCACCTTCAAAAGAGGGGCCTACTACAATAACTAAGATAATCTCTTAATTATGTGCAAAAGTGCGGAAATAATCAAAGGTTATACTAGATACGAGTCGGAACCAAGTGATTCATCTTGTCTATCTGTTTTTATTTTATTTTTATTTTCAGCATTTTAGTTAGTTTTTATTTTTCTTAGTTTAAAACATTTTTCTAAACTTTTATTTTGGTTAGACGTTGAGGATAAACCGGTACTAAAAGCTCTTGTGTCCTTGGACGACCTCGGTATCTTACCAACGCTATACTACACTCAACGATGGGTGCACTTGCCCATATGTGTGTTTAGTGTTAGTGAAATATCGTGTTTTATAAATTTAAAACTTGGCTGAAATAAGTGTTAAAAAGGGCTTAAAATATACACCTAAAATATACGACACTTCACGCACATCAAGTTTTTGGCGCCGTTGCCGGGGACACAAGGATTTTAAGAAAGTTAGGAATCAACGGCCTAATCATCTTTTATTTTTATTTTTTTTATTTTTTAGGATTTTCTTAGTTTTTCAGCTTCTGCAGAGCTCAGCACGAGCCGTGCCCGCTGAACACGCCCACGTGCTCAATCATTGGAACTGGCAATCCTGTTTTACATCAGACAGTAAGCTGAACACGGGGCCGTGCTCAGTCGACACGCCCCCGTGCCCAAGTTTCAGTTACTGAAAACAGAACCGTTAGATCCCGACGGTTGGTAATTTCTGACATAAACATGAGTGATAGTAATTATTTTTACTTTCGGCACTCTTATGGTACGTGGTGTCAATTATGTGGTGGCGAACATGAAGAAGTAAAATGCTACTTCCTAAATTATAGGCCCCACTACATGGACCCACGATCTTCTCACAACCTTAAGAGGGGCGAAAGTAAAAATAAGCACTATTTCTCCCTCGAATGCGCCCAGCCAGATATTCTAGGGGAAATGTTCCTTAGCGAATTATTTCAACTAGAAGAGCTAATTCTGAAATGGATAGAAGAGCTTAGGAAGGATTTTATTAATCCGCCCCAAGACGATACCCATGAAGGAATGTTGGAACCGCATTCCGACAACCTCGTTGCTCCCGAAAATACCTTCGTACCTAGCAAAGACTTGGACGATAGTCGTCCCTGTGTCGATTGTGCCGTGAAGGACTCTCCATCGACTTCGTTCGGTGCATACATAGACCTGAGCGATTCGGCATATACCTTCTTTAACAAGAGCCCGGAAAAGGGTTGGACTTGTCCACCTAGAATGAAAATAGGAATTACCCTCACCGACAACCTCTTGCGTTCTCGCCTTAGTCTAGGACAATTAAGGTATCTTAGGCACTTTGGGGTTGTTCCAACCAGTCAGGAACCACCCGATACAAACAAGTTCCTTAAAAACTAGACAAACTTCATAAAACAGTCCGTAGACACGGGGCCGTGCCCAGCCAACACGCCCCCGTGTCCATCGAAAGATTCCTTTCTGATCAGTACGTCAGAATACGGACAAACTGTGTCAGAACTCCACCTACACACGGGGCCGTGTCCACTGAACACGGGGCCGTGTCCAGGTTGCTGTCATTTTCTATAAATGCAGCCAAGAATTCTGCACATTTGGACCAACTTGGGGCAGAGATTTGCAGGAATCTTCTCTCAAACTATCCTAGGTAAGTCTAAAAGAAGGTTCCAACAACCCATCTTGTCCCTTCCTCTTTTAGTAATTTCCTTCTTCTTCATCTTTCTCCAAGAACTACCATTGAAGGTTTGGAATTCCTCCAACTCTATGGTAGGGATAAATGAGTTTTGTTCAAAGAATCTTGGTAAAAACATGTTATGAAACATGGTTTTAAGTTATTAGTAGCCAAAAAGGGCCTACAACATTCAGAAAATAACTTAAAAATACAAGTTTCCTTGTTCCAAAACTCTGCAGAAAGATGGACACGGGGCCGTGCTCAGTGAGCACGGGGCCGTGTCCGGTTACTGTTTCATTAAATAAGCTATTTTTAGTTTATTTTTCGTAGGATGTCGAGTGAAAACAGCGATACATCTTCTGTGCATTCGTCAAACAACCGAAGAGGAAGAAGACCCTCCATTGAAGCTACACTTGTTCACTATGTGATAGCATTAAGGGAGGCTCTCGACGAAATGACTTCAGTAGAGGAGGTCCTTATCGACCGTATTAACGATCTTACGATGGGACTTGAAAGCAGTTTCCAAGAAATTAACCTCTTGCACCAGAGGTTAAATATTCTTGTAGCACCTCCAATGGAACCAGTCCTTCCTCAGCAGGATTGGAACCTGGCTCTCGGAATCAACAACCCTACCGGGTGGGAAGACTTTCCGGCGGAACCTCCCATGGAACACCAACAAGAGATCCCGGTGGAAGTTGAAACTCCTCAAACTAATGCCAACGAGCCTTCTTTTCTCCTTCCAAGGGAGATAGAAGAATGGCTCGCCGACATTTGAGGAGAATCGCCCTCGGAAGAAGGAGTTCACTAAGGCCTTGTTTAACCAAGATTGTGTATTTCTTGGAAATTTTGCTAAATTAAAATAAAGTAAAGGCTAGGACTCCATGGTTTGTTATTTCTTTTATCTAGTTTAATTTAGGATTATGTAAGTTCTCTCTATGATGAAATGAAATGATGGTTTTAATGTTTGGATGGTTTGTAATGAATAAAACACGCTCATGGTGGTAAAGGATGAAAAGGGGAACGAGAAAAATGATCCCATGCACAAAGAACGAGGCAACACGACAATTTTCTCCCTTTCAGAAGGTTCAACACGGGCCGTGCCCAACCAACACGGCCCCGTGTCGAACCACCTGCAGAAAACGCCCAGTACAGGTAACTGGACACGGGCCGTGTTCACCCAACACGCCCCCGTGTCCAGACTTCTGTTTCTCTTATTTCAATTTTGTTACTGGCACTTGAACACGGGGCCGTGCCCGGATAACACGGGGCCGTGTTCAGTGCCCAGTAACACAAATTTTTGCTTTTAAACACTATTTTACACATCTAATCAACCTAAAAATTTATTTTTGGGACACATTGAGGACAATGTGTAATTTAAGTGTGGGGGGGATGCTAAAACCTTGAATTTTGCAAGTCCTAAATACAAGCCTTACACAAAACTCTATTGGAACCGCTAATCACCCCAAATTTTTTCAAAAATTTCATTTTTTTCACTTGTCTAGGTTTAACTCGGGAAATTCAAGCTCTCAAAAAGGTTATATTTTTACAAATTTATAACCGATAGCGTAGTGATAAAAAGAACCAACATAAGAAAATTATGAAAAGGCATGACAAACTTATTTAAAATTTGATTATATATACTTGATCACATAAAAACCCATTCCCACAAAAGTGAGTTTTGAGCCTTTATTGAGCACACAATTTCATATCATTTGACTAAATGCTCATTTTTCGTTTCTTGTGTGAATAGCCGCTTGGTTCTTACGACTCTAGAACTTGCCATGACAATACATTCCCGGTCCTTATCAACTTAAACCCGAGTAAGTAAATGATAGAGGCATTAGGACTAACCTTTTTCATTTCTACACCATTATTTTTTTTTTTTACCACCTACCCAAAAATCCCCCTAGTTAACCCCTTTGAGCCTAAACCTTTTCGTTTCATCACCCAAAACAAAAACCCTTTCACCCACCAAAACCTTTTTCATTTTTAACCCTTTATTTTAGTAACAAGTTCGGTTCTTCGAAAAAAAAAAAAAAAAATGAAGCAAAAAAAAAATAAACAAACAAAGTAATCAAAAATAACTTTGTTTGAATAAAAGCTTCATCAAAAAAATAAAAAGTTGCAAAAATACGAAAACCGACACTTGTTACGCTTTTTAGCCCTTTTTCTACTAACCACTAACCCAACCACCTACCTTTAACCCTAGCCAACCCTTAACCCACAAAGTCCTCTTGATATCTACAAAGGTATAAAAGTTAAAAAGGAGGAGGATTGATTTCTTGGCAAGCCTATGGTAGGAATAAGTTCCGTGCCGCTCTCGAGTGATTCACTAAAAATACACCTTCGGCCGAGTGTGAGTGATTTCCCCGCGAGGTATGTGAACTTGTATATAAATAGAATTTTAAAAAATTATGTTATGCCCAAATAAGTAATTTCTTTTATGAACAGTTCTAAATAAATCATTACGAATAGGAGTGTAAATAAATAAAAAAATAAAACCCCAAAAAGATCTTGGAAATCCCGACACTCTATGACAAGCCCAAAACCTTCTCTTCTACCTATTCCATTTGGGAGTGTAAGCCAAATATTAAAGAGTTTTGCTTGAGGACAAGCAAAAGTTCAAGTGTGGGGGTATTTGATGTGTGTAAAATGCAACATATAAATTACATCAAATGAGGCATAAAACTAACCCTTTTTTAGTACTAATATTGGAAAAAGAGTGTTTTTGTCTTCCTTTTGTATTTTCAGGATTAAATGAGCTCAAAAACGCAAAAGAAGCAAAAAGACAGCTAAATCCAACATAAATACAAGAAAAGGAACATTAGTGGATTGCCCGAACCCTCAACGGCACCTTCCAAAGCAAAATAGAGAAAACAGAAGGCTGAACACGCCCCGTGCTCAGCCAGCACGGGGCCGTGCCCAAGAAGCAGCAGAAAAGACAAACCTATAGAAGCTTCTATTGCCCACCACGGGCCGTGCTCAGCGGACACGGGGGCGTGTCGAAAGTACAGCAGACGCATTTATTGTAATTGCGAATTACAATTAATGAGGAGAGAGAGTGTCAGACGGGCACGGGGCCGTGTCCAGCGGACACGGGGCCGTGTCCAGCTCTCTGTTCAGCCTATAAATAGGAGTGCTTGGATTCATTTCATCTCATCCCTTGGCACACCACCTCTCTCACACTTCATCCACCACCCACCACCATCACAACACCATCATCCACCACCATCATCCATTGTCCATCATAGAGTGTGTGAGTCGTCTCGGGATCCAAGATTGATCGTAAGAGTTCTTGACAATCAAGGCCATATTTGCCTAAGTCTCTTACATCACTTGGTGAAGACAAAGTGTCTAGTATAATACTTTTTATTTCTAATCTTTTGCACTTTTTATTTGGTTTTGTATTAATGACTTTAATAACTAGTTACTTATGTTGAAGGTGATCTTTCCTTATCGTTTGTCCGTGGTGTCTTGGCATTATTTTACTGTCTATATAAAATAAAGGATTTTCACCATTCATATCTCCACGGTCTATATGGAGGTATGTTGGCTACCTGGTAGGGGGTTAAGGGAACGGTTTGGTAAAGGTCTTGCCATTGTTCAGCGTTTAGAGGTCCTGCAATGGACCTGGGTCAAATTTAGTAGGACCTCCTTCAATACTTCACGGTATTGGATGGCGGGGGTCCAAACTCTTTGATCCCCTCATAAGTTAACTACTATTAATACTATAACCCGGCTATTTAGGACTGTATCCCTGCTGACTCAGACTACTTAGTCGAGGGTAACGTCACCGCCAAAAGCGGGGCCTACCACAATACTGCATTAATAACTTAATTCATTATCTTCCAATAATCCACCCCTTTAGGATTGTATCCCTGCTGACTCAAACTACTGGGGTGAGGGTAACGTCACCTTCAAAAGAGGGGCCTACTACAATAACTAAGATAATCTTTTAATTATGTGCAAAAGTGCGGAAATAATCAAAGGTTATACTAGATACGAGTCGGAACCAAGTGATTCATCTTGTCTATCTGTTTTTATTTTATTTTTATTTTCATCATTTTAGTTAGTTTTTATTTTTCTTAGTTTAAAACATTTTTCTAAACTTTTATTTTGGTTAGACGTTGAGGATAAACCGGTACTAAAAGCTCTTGTGTCCTTGGACGACCTCGGTATCTTACCAACGCTATACTACACTCAACGATGGGTGCACTTGCCCATATGTGTGTTTAGTGTTAGTGAAATATCGTGTTTTATAAATTTAAAACTTGGCTGAAATAAGTGTTAAAAAGGGCTTAAAATATACACCTAAAATATACGACACTTCACGCACATCAAATTGCCAGGTCAACCTCCAGACAGAGAAGTTGAATTCAGAATTCACCTGCTACCAGGAACATCACCAATTGCCAAAGCACCTTACTGTTTGGCACCTGCAGAAATGCAAGAATTGAAGAAACAATTAGATGAATTGTTAGAGAAATGATTTATACAGCCAAGTTCGTCGCCATGGGGAGCGCCGATATTGTTTATTAAAAAGAAGGACGGATCAATGCGTATGTGCATCGACTACCGTGAATTGAACAAGGTCACGATTAAGAATCGGTACCCATTACCAAGAATCAATGATCTGTTTGATCAACTACAAGGAGCTCGGTTTTTCTCTAAAATCGATTTAAGGTCAGGATATCATCAATTAAAGGTACAGGAAGAGGACATTCCTAAAACTGCATTTAGAACAAGGTATGCACATTATGAATTTACTGTCATGCCATTTGGTTTAACCAATGCCCCAGCTGCATTTATGGACATGACGAACCGAATATGTAAGCCATATTTGGATAAATTCATAATTGTTTTTATAGATGATATTCTAATTTACTCTAAGAGTAAAGAAGATCATGCAAGACATTTGCATGCACTTCTAAGTTTATTAAGAAAGGAAAAGCTTTATGCTAAATTCTCTAAGTGCGAATTTTGGTTAGAACAGGTACAATTCCTTGGACATTTTGTTAATCATGAAGGAATTCATGTAGATCCAACAAAGATGGAGGTAATTACTAAATGGAAAACCCCTGAGTCACCAACCGAGGTTAGAAGTTTCTTAGGATTGGCCGGTTATTATAGAAGATTTATTCAAGATTTTTCTAGAATAGCCATTCCTTTAACTAAGCTAACCTGTAAATCTGTTAAGTTTGAATGGGGAGTAAAACAAGAAGAAGCCTTTAGAATTCTTAAGCAAAGATTAACCCATACACCCATACTAGCGTTACCAGAAGGAACTAAAGATTTTGTAGTCTATTGTGACCATTCTAAATTAGGTTATGGATGTGTATTGATGCAACGTCAGAAGGTTATAGCTTATGCATCTAGACAACTTAAGAATCATGAAGAGAATTATTCAACCCATGATCTAGAACTAGGAGCTATAATTTTCGCTCTTAAGATTTGGAGACATTATTTGTATGGTAGTAAGTTTACCATATTCACTGATCATAAGAGTTTAAGGTATATCTTCAAGCAAAAGGAGTTGAATATGAGATAAAGACGCTGGATGGAGATGCTTAATGACTATGATTGTGATATCTAGTATCATGAAGGAAAAGCAAATGTAGTGGCAGATGCTTTAAGCCGAAAGTATCATGAAAAGCCAAGAAGGGTACGTTCTCTTAAATTAAATCTACAAGTAGATTTAAATGAGAAAATAAGAGAAGCACAAGAATCAGTAATCAAGGATGATTCTGAAAAATTAAAAGGTATGCTAAAGGAATTAAAACAAAGAACAGATAGAATTTGGAGATTTCATGAAAAGAGAATGTGGATACCTAAATTTGGAAACCTGCGTAATCGTATATTAGAAGAAGCCCATAAGTCTAAATATACGATGCATCCAGGAAGTGATAAAATGTACCAGGATTTAAGGAAAAATTTCTGGTGGATAGGAATGAAAAAGGATATAGCAGCCTATGTTTCTAAATGTTTAACTTGTTCACAAGTCAAAGCTGAACACCAGAAACCCTCAGGTTTGTTACAACAATTAGAAATGCCAGTTTGGAAATGGGAATTAATAACAATGGATTTTTTTACTAAATTACCCAAAACAAAGAAAGGAAATGATACAATTTGGGTGATTGTATATAGGCTAACCAAGTCAGCTCATTTCCTACCAATGAAAGAAACTTTCAGTATGGAACAGTTAGCTAAGTTATATGTAAATGAAATTGTTTCTTTACATGGTATTCCTTTATCAATTGTTTCTGATAGGGATAGTCGATTTACCTCTCATTTTTGGTCAAGTTTCCAAAAGGCAATGGGAACCAAGATAAAACTAAGCACAGCTTATCATCCTCAAACGGACAGACAAAGTGAAAGGACAATTCAGACAATGGAGGACATGCTTAGAATTTGTGTAATTGACTTTGGAGGTAATTGGGACAATCACTTACCTTTAATAGAATTTTCTTATAATAATAGTTATCACACAAGTATCAATGCTACACCATTCGAAGCACTTTATGGAAGAAAGTGTCGAACCCTAGTCCGTTGGGCAGAAATTGGGGAAAAGCAACTATCTGGACCTGAGATAGTGCAAGAAACAACTTACAAAATCATTCAAGTCAAGGAACGACTAAAAGCAGCACGTGATCAACAAAAGAGCTATCAGCTATGCCAATAACCGACGCAAACCGTTGGAATTTCAAGTAGGAGATAAAGTATTATTGAAAGTCTCTCCTTGGAAAGGAGTAGTAAGATTCATCAAACGGGGAAAACTAAGTCCCAGGTATGTTGGACCTTTTAAGATTATTAGAAGAATAGGAACTGTAGCCTATCAGCTACAACTGCCAGAGGAAATGGCAGGAATACATGATGTGTTTCATGTATCGAATCTCAAAAAGTGTTTAGCTGATGAATCATTGATAGTTCCTCTTAAGGATATAGAGGTAAATGAACAGCTCAAGTTTGTAGAAAGACCTCTACAGATTGAAGACAGGAAAGTCAAGAACCTCAAGCATAAAAGACTAGTTCTAGTCAAAGTAAAGTGGGACTCCAAAAGAGGACCAGAGTACACATGGGAGCTGGAATCAGAAATGCAAAAGAAATATCCGCATTTATTTCAATAGATCTCGAGGACGAGCTCTAAAATAAGGTGGGGAGAATGTAACAATCCTCGGTAAAACCAACGTCCTTATAATATTTCCGACACCCTATTATATCTTAAAATATCCCTATATGTCTTGAAATACATCCCGTATGTGAAAACCGGGCCCGAATTATGTTATAGTTATAAAATAATTGAAAAACAATAAATAATAAGTTAAGGCAGGCCGCGTAGACCCACCTTAACCAGTTACGTGTGCGGTATCAGGGTTTAAACCTGATATCGTTGTTTCCTTTAGTTCAAACGGGCCGCGTAAGGGTCTTGTTTAGTTAACGCGGGCCGCGAGAGATCAATGATGCGGAGACACCCTGAGCTGACACGTGTCGACATCGTGGCGAGTCTAGTAGCTGACCCAGCCAAGCTAAGGTTGACGCGGGCCGCGTAAGGCTTAGCCTTACCTTACCCGGGCCGTCTGGAAGTCAGATATCAGCACTATATATAGAACTCATCAGTTTTCGTTTTCCGTCGCTCACAATTTCTTCTCAATCTCAAATTCTAAATTAGAGGCATTATAGTCGGGTATTTTACCACTAATTAGCGAGGTTCTGCTCCGTTGTAAGTATTGTAACCCTGGTTTCGTAATAGTTACGTTGCAAGATTGATTTAGGGTTCCGTAACAACTGTCGTGGTTCTTCCCGACGTAGTTGTTGGAATGCCGTCTCGGGGAGGGTATCATTAATATTTTCAAAGGGTTATGATACTAACCAATGTACATTTGTATAAATTATAGATTATATCCAGGAAATCCTTAAGCGAAGTCTAACATAGCAATGTGAGTTTATCCTCTTTTTGTTAACCTTTTTGGTAATGTTTTACCAAACCTTAAATGTTTTACCATAAATTTTGCAGTGATTGAGTCTTTGTAGTTCTTCAATTACTGCCGGTATGTTGGGGTTTTGTATACAAAATTTGTACTACACTGTGAGTAGTAAGTCGGGATGACAATACGTTACCATTGGACAATGAGTTAGCCAATGGGTAATATGACCCACAAGTCAGGGTTGACAGTATTAATGGAGTAATTGTGTAGACATAAACAATGTGATCGCTCTCAATACTGTTCACTGTGACTTTTTATTTAAACTTGATTAAACTGGGATTCACTCACCAGTATTTCCGACTGACAAATGTTTTAAACCACGTTTCAGGTAACCCAATGTGACAGCCAATTAATAAAAAGCCAGCTGGAGAGCATTGAAGGCTTGGGAAAATGTGGCTATAAAAGTTACCAAATAAACGGTGTTTTAAATTTAAATAAAATAGGGTTTATCCCTATAAATGTATTGTAATAAGAAACTTGGGTTTTACCCGTGTGATTATTAATATTAAATGAGGTGGTTTTACTCTGATAAACATTTCCTAACTACGGTCCTGATGTAAATTCCGCTGCAAGATTAAATAACCCTGATACCACCGAAACTCTGTGATCACGTCCGCCCGTTCCCGGGGATAAGGGATCGGGGGTTGCGACACTTCGGCCCAGTTGTACGAGGTGAAGTAGGTTATAAACTCTCATAGCACAATTACCCTAGAACTCTTTCCTCATTCTTGGTGTGATGGTAGAAGGAAACTCCAAGGCATTCATTCCATCTCGATTGATCCAAACCCCTTCGCATTACAGTTAGTGCCTAAACGTCGTATTTGATGAGATGATGATACTGTGATGTTTGCTATGATTCAGTGATAGCATTATAGCTAGGCTTTTGTGCGAACAGGGTTACATGACTAGCATGGAATCTAGGGTTCGATCATAGGATGGTGTGCTTAGAATATGTGATTGATCACAACATAAAATTATGATCAAATGACTGATGTTGTTGATGATTTAGGGTTAACAAGGAAACCTGCGATCATGAATTGATAATGAATCTTGATCAATGTCTAGTCTTATGTGTAATCCATGCTAAGGTTAATACTGAGAATTGTTATTGTAGATAAGCTTGATATGAACAGTATGATGTAACCTTGTTTGATCCATTGTTTATGCTATTGAAAGTCTAACTGATGATTATGAAACCATGGCACTGTAACTGTGTGGATCTGTAACTGTTCCACCGCCTGATGAGGGGCGACGAAACATATGAAGTTTCGTCACAACATATCTCGACGAAACATATGAAGTTTCGCTACCCCTTAGCTCGACGAAACTTATGAAGTTTCGTCAGGAGTTTCGCCGCCCAGAATGTGGTTGACAACAGATTGTAGTTTAGAACAAGTGTGATAATAAACAAGTATATGTTGATTGTTATTATGACTGACGAAAACATGATTTGCAGTAGCTCACTTAACTGTTGATTACCATTGTGAAACGTACATGTGAAATAGTGGATTTGAATGAGTTATGTAACTGCTATGCGTTATTCGAGAATCACTGCTTGAAAATTGTAACAACTCTCATCAAAAGTCATATTTATTAAATTAATTTGACCAATAGGAAACCCTAAATTGAGACACCCAAATGATTTTGCACAAACCCTAAAATTTTCAGAACAATCGGAATCAGGATCAGGGCCCCTAAAACTCAAGGGGGGGGGGTAAACCCTAGTTAACGATTATCTAAATTACTCGTTGTCAAATTTAAAATTTACAAAACTACTGACTCAGCTAGGCTAGTCCCAGACGTGGCTACTCTATAAAAATTAGGTGTCCCTTACGGACCGTAAGGGTTAATTGTTACGGTCCGTAAGAAATGCAAAATTTTGACTATAAATAACAGACATTGGCACTTGAAATTCTGCGTATGTTCGACGAAGAAATTCGTTCTAGGCAACGAGTTACGTTCTGTTTACCACAATTAACACACACAATTCACTAATCGACGCCGCAATCAGGGTAATAACTCGATCGCTATTACGATTCATTTTCCGAGCGATTAATGTACTCAATGGATGTTTAAGTGCTGCCCACATTAGGGTGATGCTTTGTCATTAGTCGTTAATTCGATGGATGTTTAAGCATAGCACTTTGTCATTCGTTGTGAGGGTTGATCTCGTGAGTTATCGTAAATGCTGTATTAAGTTACTAACCAAATTGTGTGCCTGTTATTAAATTTAGGTTAAAAAGGCTAATCAGTAGGCTAGACTCTGCTCAAATTAAATCTGCAATGTGAGTCATTCTCTTTTTATCAACTATTTTACAATACCTTAAATTATTTTCAAAGGTTATAATTACAGTGATTAAGTTTATGTAATCACCAAGTTACAGCCGGTATGTGGGGTTTTGTATACATTACTTGATAACCGTCACTATTGGACAACGAGTTAGCCAATGAGTGATATGACCATAGTCACAGACACCATCGGGCAAAGAGGCTACCGATGGATGTTCGAGTGACAAGTACTGTGGGTAGTTGGTTTGATATCTGGAAACATTGTAATCTCCCTTAATACTGTAAATTATAACAAATGTGTCGTTTTAGTAAATAGAATGATTCACTCAGTATTTCCCGCTGACAAAACCTTTTTCAAACATGTTTCAGGTGATCTGTTGTGATCCAGGAAAAGTGCCGCGAAGCACTACAAGCTTAAGGAAGTGGCTCAGTATAAAATAAAGAAACATGTTTTGTGAAATAAAAGATTTCTTCGTGAAATCTCAAGATTGTAAATTACCGGATTTTATCCAGAGTTGTGAAATAAAATAATCGGGAAATATTTCAGTTTTAAAAGATCCTGAAGAAAACTTCCGCTGTTAATTAAATACCACGGGATTTCTGTCCCACGGCTCCTGAAACGGGTCAAACCGGGTCGGGGGCCGTGACAGAAAAAGGTGTTATCAGAGCCACTGATTTAAGCCAATTAAGTATTTAGAAAATACTTAATTTTATATTAATTACTATTTTATAATTATGTGTTTTGTTATCTGATTAATTGTGTACAGTATGGGCAGATCTTTATATGTTAGCCACTGTAGCAATAATCTTTAAAATAATTTGACTCAAAGTTTTAGTACCCGGATTACCTACAGTCTAGAAGCCTTACCCAGTATGAAATAATATTTAAAAGTTTTCTATAAAATTTTGTTATGATTTTTAACTTAGTAATTTTGTGAATTCTGCTAAACAGCATGAGTGACTTGTCTGACGCCCTTCAGAATTTAAATCTTTATCCGGTAAGAATAGAAGTTTCCAGAGATTTCAATAGGTACATACTAGAAATAGAAGAACCTAGAGAATTCAACGCTTTATCTCTCGAGAAATCCAAACCTAAGAAAATGGAAATTGGGGAAAGCTCTAGGCAAATTGAGAGGTTACCATCTCAGGAAGAGCTAGATCTGATATTGACAAGTTATGATACTATTAAGCCGAGTAATGAAAATGATTTTATTCATTCTCTTGAAACACAACTACCAATGAACTTAGAACCAGCTATTCCAAACCCTTCAATCCACTCACAAATAGACGAATGGTTGACTAATGAAATACAGTTACAAAACAATCCCTATAAGCTTTTTCCTCAATTCAATCCAGAACCTTTACCAAATTCACCAATGAGTAACGAGAAAATGGCTGAACTCCGCCATTTTGACAAAGAACTAGTAGATGCTGGGAATAGGATCCAAGAGATTTTGGGACAGATCTCCTGGACTTACGATAAGAGGGAACGTCGTTACTAGAATACCAACTAACAAAAGATAGGGGGTTTATGGAACGGTAGTGGTGTAATAGTAATAAGTAAAATTAGTCTATAAAATAACTACAAATAAAACTTTGTAAGATGATAGTGCGTATTGATGCATACTATTAAATATAAATGGAAATCGAGAATCGATAGTTTTGGCTATATTGGTATTATGAATTCTGTATAATTGTTTTGTGTAATTGTTATTTATTTGATACTAATAAATTATATATATTAATTATCAGATGGAAAACGCTAATAATGAACCAGTTAATGAGGTTAATCAATCTGAACAACAACCGGGGGATCAATATATGACTAGGCAGGATATAGAAACTATAGTTGCTCAAGGGATAGCCAATGCTATTCCAGCATTCGTTGCTGCTGTTAAAAATCCAATAGAACCTCAACAAATCATTCCTACCAAACGTATTTCTGAAGATAACTTTAGTAATAGTGTAAACGGAGGCAATGATCATGTTAATCATGATAATGAACCACGACAAGCTCCGCTCCCTAAGAAAATGAAAGCAGCAACACCTGGTTGCACTTATAAAGAATTTCTTGCTTGTAAACCCACTGAGTTTGCAGGCAATGAAGGAGCGATTGCGGCACTGCGTTGGTTAGAGAAAACCGAGGCAGTAATTGCCATAAGTAAATGTGTTCAGGATGATCAGGTCATGTATGCGTCAAATCTTTTTAAAGAAGGGGCGCTAGAATGTTGGAACACGGTGTTACAAGCAAAAGGAAGAAATAGGGCTTATGCCATGAATTGGGAAGAATTTAAGAGTCTTGTAGAAAGAAAATTCTGTCCCGAATATGAAAAAGATCAAATGGCAAATAAGTTTCTAAACCATAAAATGATGGGTGTAGATTGTCGCGGTTATACTTCGACATTCTTTGAATATGCTAGAGTGGTACCAACACTGGCTTCGCCAGAACCGGTACTCATTTCTCGCTATATTTGGGGATTGATTAGTGAAATCCGTAACATCGTTAAAGCTGCGAGACCTCGTACGATTGACGATGCTGTGGAATTAGCTAATACCTTAACCGACGAACTGGTACGCACGCAAGATGAAAACAGGAAGAAGGAGCTGGCTCAGAAAATTACCCAAGGATTTCGTATGGGTAACAATAACAGCTTCAAGAAAAGAGGAACAAGACAATCTTCAAATCCGCCGTTTTGCAGGAATTGCAGAAAGAAACATTTTGGAAGATGTAATGTAACCTGCAATTTTTGTAAAATGGTAGGACATCGTGAAGAGGAATGTAGAAAGAAAACAAGAGTCTGCTATAACTGTGGAGAAAAGGGACATTTTAGACCAGACTGTCCTAAATTGGTCAAACCAGCAGACAACAAAGCCAAGATAACCGATGGAGCTACTAAGAAGAATGTCCGAGCCTTTCAGTTAACCACTCAGGAATCCGAGATGATTCCAGATGTGATAGCTGGTACGTTTCTAGTTCACAACATTTACGCCAAAGTATTATTTGAATCTGGTGCGAACCAAAGTTTTATCAATACTTCATTCTGCCAAGCTCTTAATATACCCTTAACCAACATTAGGCAGATTTTTACAGTCGAAACGGCTGATGGAAATTCAGTTAAAATAGATAAGGTTTTGCAAAATATAGAAATAGGACTTTCAGGTCATAAATTTGCTGCAAATTTGTTACCTGTGAAATTAGCTGAATTCGATGTTGTGTTAGGAATGGATTGGTTAATAGCCAACCATGCTCGAATTCTTTGTGATAAAAACTCTATAGAAATTCAAGCACCTACTGGAAAAGTAATCGTGATTACAGGAGATAAACCACGTAAACCCATGAAGTTCATATTAGTGATGAAAGTTGCTAGTTATGAACGAAAGCAAGGAATAGTATATATGATTTCAGTAATCATTAGTACTAAGGGAAACAAGCTTAAGGAAATTCCTGTAGTCTCAGAATACCCAGAGGTATTCCCAGAAGAATTACCTGGATTACCACCAGATAGGAAGGTAGAATTTAGGATTCATCTAATTCCAGGAACTATACCGATAGCCAAGGCACCTTATCGGTTAGCTCTAGAACTGAAAAAGCAATTAGATGAATTACTAAGTAAAGGATTCATACAACCTAGTTCATCCCCGTGGGGAGCGCCAGTGTTGTTTGTTAAGAAAAAGGATGGTTCGATGAGAATGTGTATTGATTATAGAGAATTGAATAAGGTTACAATTAAGAATCGATACCCATTACCTAGGATTGATGATCTATTCGATCAACTTCAAGGAGCTAGATATTTTTCTAAGATAGATTTACGCTCCGGATATCATCAATTGAAGGTACAAGAAGAGGACATACCCAAGACTGCTTTTAGAACTAGGTATGGTCATTACGAGTTTACAGTCATGCCTTTCGGGTTAACGAATGCACCTGCCGCATTCATGGATATGATGAATAGGATCTGTAAACCGTATTTGGATAAATTTGTAATTGTCTTTATAGACGATATACTTATTTATTCAAAAAGTCAGGACGAACATTGTCAGCACTTGCATACACTCTTAACTTTGTTAAGAAAAGAAAAGCTTTACGCCAAATTCTCAAAGTGTGAATTTTGGTTGCAAGAAGTGCAATTCTTAGGACACATGGTGAATCACGAAGGTATTCATGTAGATCCTGCTAAGATAGAGGCAATTTCCAATTGGAAGGTTCCACAAACTGCAATGGAAATTAGAAGTTTTATAGGTTTAGCTGGCTATTATAGACGGTTTATTAAGGATTTTTTCCAAGATAGCTGTACCATTAACTAAGCTAACTTGTAAAGCAGTTAAGTTTGATTGGGGACCTAAACAAGAAGAAGCCTTTAGAATTTTTAAACAGAAATTAACCAATGCTCCAATCTTAGCCTTACCAGAAGGAACTGAAGATTTTGAAGTATACTGTGATGCTTCAAAACTAGGATTTGGATGTGTACTTATGCAACGCAAGAAGGTAATTGCGTATGCTTCAAGACAGTTGAAAAAGCACGAAGAGATATACCACTCATGATTTAGAATTAGGAGCTGTAATTTTTGCCCTTAAGATTTGGAGACATTATCTGTATGGAAGTAAATTTACTATCTATACAGATCATAAGAGTTTAAGATATATATTCGGGCAAAAAGAATTAAACATGAGGCAAAGGATATGGATGGAAATCTTAAGTGATTACGACTGTGATATTCAGTATCACGAAGGAAAGGCAAATGTAGTTGCAGATGCTTTAAGTTGTAAGTATCATGAGAAGTAACGACGAGTTCGTGCTTTCAGATTAAATCTACAATTAGATTTAATGGAACAAATAAAGAATGTTCAGGAAACAACAATCCAAGATGATGCTGAAGGAATGAAAGGACGAATAAAAGAATTATAGCAAGGAGCTGATGGAATTTGGAGATTCCACAAAAGCAGAATTTGGGTACCTAAGCAAGGAGAATTAAGAAATAAGATTTTAGAAGAAGCCCATAAGTCAAGGTATACAATTCATCCAGGAAACAATAAGATGTACCAAGATTTAAGGAAGATTTTTGGTGGATAGGAATGAAAAAGGATATAGCTAGATATGTTTCTAAGTGTCTTACTTGTTCACAAGTTAAGGCAAAACATCAGAAACCTTTAGGTCTACTACAACAATTAGAGATGCCTGTATGGAAATGGGAACTCATAATAATGGATTTTGTTACTAAGTTACCCAAAACCAGAAAAGGTAATGACGCGATTTGGGTAATTGTGGATCGATTAACCAAATCTGCTCACTTTCTACCTATGAAAGAAACCTTTAGCATGGAAAGATTGGCAAAGTTGTATGTAGATGAAATCGTATCTCTACATGGAGTTCCACTCTCCATTGTTTCAGACAGGGATAGTCGTTTCACTTCTCATTTCTGGAAAAGTTTCCAGCAAGCAATGGGAACTCGACTAAATCTAAGCACGGCATATCATCCACAAACAGATGGGCAAAGTGAAAGGACAATCCAAACTCTAGAAGACATGCTCCGAGCATGTGTGATAGATTTTGGTGGGAAATGGGACGATCACTTACCATTAATTGAATTCTCCTATAACAATAGTTATCATTCAAGTATTGAAACTGCCCCATTCGAGGCACTGTATGGAAGAAAGTGCAGAACTCCAGTTTGTTGGGCAGAAAAAGGAGAAAATCAATTGTCAGGTCCTGAAATAGTGCAAGAGACGACTGACAAGATTACTCAAATCAAGGAAAGGCTAAAGACTGCTCGAGATCGCCAGAAGAGTTATGCAGACAATAGATGCAAGCCGTTAGAATTCCAAGTTGGAGACATAGTATTGTTGAAAGTTTCCCCTTGGAAAGGAGTTGTTAGATTCGGTAAGAAAGGAAAGCTAAGTCCAAGGTACGTAGGACCATTTCCAGTGATCCAACGTATAGGACCAGTTGCTTATCGTTTACAACTACCAGAAGAGTTAGCTGGAGTACATGATGTATTTCATGTATCCAATCTCAAGAAATGTCTAGCAGACGAATCTCTGGTAGTACCTCTCCAAGATATAGAGGTAAACGAAAAATTAAAATTTGTAGAGAAACCTCTTCAGATAGAATACAGGAAAGTGAAGTTTCTCAAACACAAACGACTAGTGCTAGTTAAAGTTAAATGGGATTCAAAGAGAGGAGCTGAATACACTTGGGAACTGGAATCGGAAATGAAGAGAAAGTATCCTCAATTATTCCAGTATATCTCGAGGACGAGATTTTTATTAAGGTGGGGAGAATGTAACAACTCTCATCAAAAGTCATATTTATTAAATTAATTTGACCAATAGGAAACCCTAAATTGAGACACCCAAGTGATTCTGCACAAACCCTAAAATGTTCAGAACAATCGGAATCAGGATCAGGGCCCCTAAAACTCAAGGGGGGGTAAACCCTAGTTAACGATTATCTAAATTACTCGTTGTCAAATTTAAAATTTACGAAACTACTGACTCAGCTAGGCTAGTCCCAGACGTGGCTACTCTATAAAAATTAGGTGCCCCTTACGGACCGTAAGGGTTAATTGTTACGGTCCGTAAGAAATGCAAAATTTTGACTATAAATAGCAGACATTGGCACTTGAAATTCTGCGTATGTTCGACGAAGAAATTTGTTCTAGGCAACGAGTTACGTTCTGTTTACCACAATTAACACACACAATTCAATCGCTATTACGATTCATTTTCCGATCGATCAATGTACTCAATGGATGTTTAAGTGCTGCCCACATTAGGGTGATGCTTTGTCATTAGTCGTTAATTCGATGGATGTTTAAGCATAGCACTTTGTCATTCGTTGTGAGGGTTGATCTCGTGAGTTATCGTAAATGCTGTATTAAGTTACTAACCGAATTATGTGCCTGTTATTAAATTTAGGTTAAAAAGGCTAATCAGTAGGCTAGACTCTGCTCAAATTAAATCTGCAATGTGAGTCATTCTCTTTTTATCAACTATTTTACAATACCTCAAATTATTTTCAAAGGTTATAATTACAGTGATTAAGTTTATGTAATCACCAAGTTACAGCCGGTATGTGGGGTTTTGTATACATTACTTGATAACCGTCACTATTGGACACCGAGTTAGCTAATGAGTGATATGACCATAGTCACAGACACCATTGGGCAAAGAGGCTACCGATGGATGTTCGAGTGACAAGTACTGTGGGTAGTTGGTTTGATATCTGGAAACATTGTAATCTCCCTTAATACTGTAAATTATAACAAATGTGTCGTTTTAGTAAATAGAATGATTCACTCAGTATTTCCCGCTGACAAAACCTTTTTCAAACATGTTTCAGGTGATCTGTTGTGATCCAGGAAAAGTGCCGCGAAGCACTACAAGCTTAAGGAAGTGGCTCAGTATAAAATAAAGAAACATGTTTTGTAAAATAAAAGATTTCTTCATGAAATCTCAAGATTGTAAATTACCGGGTTTTATCCCGAGTTGTGAAATAAAATTATCGGGAAATATTTCAGTTTTAAAAGATCCTGAAGAAAACTTCCGCTGTTAATTAAATACCACGGGATTTCTGTCCCGCGGCTCCTGAAACGGGTCAAACCGGGTCGGGGGCCGTGACAAAAATATACACTATGACTGTTATTTATACATGAACTTTGAGAATGTGAAACTGATTACGCATACATGAATACCGTAGGATTTGACTGATTTGTGTGTGTGCGAGTAACTAATCATACCGAGCAAATCAAGGTGAGTTCACTACCCTTGAGCATGTGTCCCGGTGGTTGGTACAGTCAGTGGGTATCCCGGGGAGGGATAAGTCTTTTGGGTAAAACTGGGATATTGGATAATATTCTCACTCTATCACTCTTAAGTCCCATCTTTTTGTTACCAGAGAGGTAGCGGGGTATTAGTTGGTAGCGCTACTTAGGTTTGGCACCCTCACCCCGTACGGGAGAGGACGGGTGTGAACTAATGACCCAGTCATGCCCAGTGCTTTGATAGGAGCACTGGGGAACTGGCAAAACTTACATCAGGAGCCGTCTTGTTCAGTATCCAGATATTATCAACATTACTTTCGGATTTGATTAATAAACTGGATTAAACACTTGGTAACTAACATTTTCAAAAAACTATGAACTCACCAGCATTGTCTGACACACTTGTTACATGCTCGCAGGTCGTTAGGTTCTTTGGATGGGAACTTGCTATCTGGATGGCTGGAGTGGTCATGGTCATGTCGCTGAGGATTACTTGAATGTTATTTAAACATTATTACATTTGGTTTTTGGAAATACATTAAACAATGGTTGTCTTTTGCTTCCGCTGAATATGATAACTCTTGTTTGACAATTATGATTACTTAATTTAATAAACATAAACTTGGCAATGTTTTGTTATTGGTTCAATGTGATTGGTGGCTTGGATCCTGGTGCATCACACGTCCCGCGGTGTTTCCGCATGTGGTATTTTGGGGGTGTGACATGCAGGCTCTTCCGTCGGTGATGAAGGTGAAGGGCAAGCATCTTCACTTTCCTGGTCACAAATCGCAGCTTTCACTTTCCTCTTCATTTACATGCTATTTGTGACAACTCGATTTTTTTTTTCCGACTTTCACTTTCGCATTGAATGCACGTTGACTTTGATTGTTTTGTTGTTTGACTTGTAGCTATACACGTTATGTTATAATGAAAGGCACTATGATTGTTACATGTTTATGTGATTTAGATTATAACATGAAATGCATGGTATTGTGAATTTTTGCATGTATGTGATTAAAAATTAAAACATGAGACTTGGCATTTTAGGAAAAACACTTGAACTGTTAACACATGAAAAGCATCTCGACGAAACAGACTAGACCCGACGAAACAGACTGTTTCGCCAAAAGCATCTCGACGAAACAGAAGTCTGTTTCGCCGAGCCCAGTTTCACCAAAGCCCAGTTCGGGCCCAACACGTTATTTTGAGTTTTAAAACGTGAAACAACATCAGTTTTACATCTGCTACAAAACAACCGAAACCCTAGAGCCCCTTTCTCTCCTGTGTGACGGCAGTTGGAGGTTCCCGAAGATATCTTAGCGATCGACTCGTATTTCTCATATCTCGGTGAGTTGTGTGTTCGTTAATCGGTTTCTTGATTCTGTACCATCTCGATTCATGTTTGTGTAAATGATTGATGCGTGTTGTTGCTGCGATTCTAGTATGACGGTGATATAGATTTCGATTATGTATGATGTAGTAGGATATTCAATGCTATGCGAAACTTAATACAATCGAGTGCTCGGTTCTGGATAGTGTTTATATGGCCTGATTCTGAATATACATTAGTATCTTGATAGGAATCGATGATATGATGTTGTATGTTAATCTATATGTTGTACACATAAACTAGGGTTCATACTAGACAAGGATTCTTGGATGATTGAGTTATGATGATTCTGGGTGCACATCGATCTTCATATGATTTCTGATTATTGATGGCGGCTGTTAGAATGACTAGGGTTTATGTATATTTCAGAACTGCTGTTACTGATGTCTGCGAATCTGATATCCGACGAAACAGAACTCTCGGCGAAACAGAAAGTGTTTCGCCAAGAGTAATCGACGAAATTGAATTCTGTTTCGCCAAATAAGACCCCGACGAAACAGAACGTGTTTCGTCAAATGTGTGTTTCGCCAACTTATGTGTTTCGCCAATATCTGTGTTTCGCCAATATGTGTGTTTCGCCGAACAGTTAATCTGCGCACTAACTTGAGTTAATTCTGTTTAGAAGTTAACCGGGTTAGTTAACTGCTGTTAAGCATAATCATCCTGTGTATGATCTTAAATACGTGCCATGTGCTACTTGCTTATCGACTTTGTACTTATACGTGAACACAAACTGATTATTGTATACGTGCGTACCTTAGGACGTGATTGATTTACTTTGAGCACATACCTAGCATACCGAGCAAAACAAGGTGAGTTCACACTTCTACCAAGGCATGGGATTCCCGGGGATGGGAATGGGTTGATTGATTATTTACGCTTAAGAGTTATCGGAATTACATACCATTGACCTCGGGAGAGGAAGGTCAATGGTAGATACTACTAGACTTGTGATACATATACTAGAACAATCTTCGCAAACATGCCTGGAATGGCCGCGAACTATACTAGAACAATCTTCGCAAACATGCCTGGAATGGCCGCGAACTATACTAGAACAATCTTCGCAAACATGCCTGGAATGGCCGCGAACTATACTAGAACAATCTTCGCAAACATGCCTGGAATGGCCGCGAACTATACTTTAATCTTCGCAAACATGCCTGGAGGGCCGCGATACAAATATAACTAGTCTATAAAACATGGGAAACCCCCACTAAACTTCGCAAACATGCCTAGAGGGCCGCGATGCTATTACATACGATTTACGATACGAACATTATAACTAAATAACCAACTGTGAACTCGCTCAACTAGTTGTTGATTCTCTGTTACATGCCTTGCAGGACCATAGGTACTTACGGAGCTTGCACGGGAGGTACGGTCGTTGTGGACATGGATCGTGAATGTGTTGTTAAACATTATAACATTTTGTACTTAAACTTATGTTGGGTTTTACATTAATGCTTCCGCTACACACTTGTTTATATTTGGTTTTGTAAACACCTATCGTATTGATGAATGACTTTTGATATATATATACTTATGTTCAATATGATTGGTGGCTTGATCCTGGTCATGTCACGCCTCCAAGCGATGGTACTCCGCGTGTGGATTTTGGGGGTGTGACAGATTGGTATCAGAGCCATTGGTTATAGAGAACTCGGTTTTTATAAGGGGAAAACGTTTTTATTAAAACCAGACTATAACCAGAACAGTGCTCAACGATCCACAACGACGCCTCGCTCCACGTGCAAGACTCGACATCCTAGGTAATATGGTATATGTTTTATTGCCTACTTGCTAGAATTTGCATAGAACTTTGCTCAGAGTATGCTTAGATTAACGTAACACTATTGCATGAGAACATTTGTGTGCTTACTCTCTTCTGTCATCGCACTACTCGCGAACCTCTCTCACTTATGTCATATTTGTTATGAAGATCATGTCTGGACGCATTAACATGACGCAAGCCCAATTGACGGCTCTCATTAACGAGCGAGTTGCTGCGGCACTTGCAGCCGCACAAGCAGGAGGTCAGCACGCTCAGCCACCTGTTTGCACCTTCAAGACTTTCATGGACTGTCGTCCTACTACTTTCCGTCCTACTACTTTTAGTGGCACGGAAGGAGCGGTTGGACTCCTCCATTGGTTTGAAAAGCTCGAGTCCGTATTTGAAATGTGCGAATGCCCTGAGGCTCGCAGGGTGAAGTACGCCACTGGTACTCTAGAAGGCATTGCATTGACTTGGTGGAATGTGCAAATTCAGATGTTAGGGTTGGCTGTTGCTAACGCCACACCCTGGAATGATTTCAAGGAATTGATCAAAGAGGAATACTGTAGCCGTGATGACATTCATAAGCTGGAGGTAGAGTTTTACCACTTGAAAATGACGGGGTCAGAAATTGAAGCGTACACCAGAAGATCGAATGAGTTGGCTATTATGTGTCCTACTATGGTGGACCCTCCCATTAAGCGTATCGAACTGTATCTCAATGGTCTGGTGCCGGAAATTCAAAGTCACGTAACCTCAGCGAATCTTGGCACTATTCAACAGATCGTCAAGTTGGCTCATCGCCTCACCGATCAGGCAGTGGAACAGAACAGGCTGCCTAAACGTATCAGCGCTACTACTATCTCTACCACTCCAGCTACTCCTGCTAATCCCAGTGACAACAAACGGAAATGGGAAGGGGATTCCAGCAAGGGTTCAACTATTGTACAATCTCAAGCACAGCAACAGCGCAAGACTAGTGATTACCAGAGTTCGAGTCAGCAATCGTCTGGTGGTCAGGGGCAGAGTGGATATCGGGGAATTCATCCACTGTGTAACAGGTGCAACAAACACCACAGTGGTCAGTGTCGTAAAGTCCGCTGTCAGAGATGTCTAAGGGTAGGTCATGAGGCTAAAGATTGCAGGAGCTCAAGGCCTGCGAATCAGAACCAGCAACAACAGCCACCAGTTCCACGAAACCAGTCACAGCAACAACAACAAGGAAATAAGGCATGCTTTCAGTGTGGGGCTGAAGGTCACTTCAAGCGGAACTGTCCCCAATTAAACCAGAATCAGAATAACAACAACAATAATCAGGGCAGTGGGAACAACAATGGGGGAAACAACAACAACGGTGGGAACAATAACAACAATGGTGCTAGAGGCCGTATGTTTGTGATTGGTCAGAGTGACGCAAGGAACGATCCTAACGTGGTTATGGGTAAGTTTCTTCTTGACGACTTTTATGTTACTGTATTATTTGATTCGGGTGCGGATACCAGTTATATGTCTCTGAAAGTTAGTCAAATGCTTAAACGCGCCCCAACACTTTTGAACACCAAACATGTCGTAGAGTTAGCTAACGGTAAAAGTCTAGAGGCCACACACATAGTTCTGGGTTGTAATCTTATCCTCGCTGGTCAGACTTTCTCTATCGATCTCATTCCTATAACTCTGAGTAGTTTTGATATTGTCATTGGTATGGATTGGTTATCCCAACAACAAGCAGAGATCCTATGCAAGGAGAAGATCATTCGTATTCCCCGTGCTGGAAAAGAACCTCTCGAAGTTCAAGGCGACAAGAGTGGTGTCGTGAGTGGCATCATCTCCTTCTTGAAGGCTCAGAAGTGTCTGCGAAAGGGCCACATAGCTATTTTAGCACTCGTTACTGATACATCGACGAAAGAGAAGAAGTTAGAGGATATTCCTGTAGTACGCAATTTTCCTCAAGTGTTTCCTGAAGAGTTACCTGGGTTACCGCCCCATCGCCAGGTCGAATTTCAGATCGAGCTAGCTCCAGGAGCAGCACCTATAGCTCGAGCGCCTTATCGCTTAGCTCCAAATGAACTGGAAGAACTGTCTAAGCAATTGCAAGAACTCTTGGAAAAGGGTTTCATACGTCCTAGCTCTTCGCCCTGGGGAGCTCCAGTATTATTTGTGAAGAAGAAAGACGGTACCTTTCGTATGTGCATAGATTACCGCGAACTAAACAAGGTGACCGTGAAGAATCGTTATCCACTTCCACGCATCGACGACTTATTCGACCAGTTGCAAGGGTCGAGCTATTACTCGAAGATTGACCTGAGGTCAGGTTACCATCAACTGAGAGTCCGGGATGAGGACGTCTCTAAAACAGCATTTAGAACTCGCTACGGCCACTACGAGTTTATGGTCATGCCATTCGGGCTAACGAACGCGCCTGCGGTTTTCATGGATCTTATGAACAGGGTGTGCAAACCTTACCTTGACAAGTTTGTTATTGTTTTTATTGATGACATCCTGATCTACTCGAAGAATCGGGAGGAACATGAGCAGCATTTACGACTTATTCTGGAACTCCTTCGAACGGAACAGCTGTACGCTAAGTTTTCAAAATGCGACTTCTGGCTTCGTGAAGTCCACTTTTTAGGCCACGTGGTAAACAAGGATGGGATTCATGTCGATCCATCCAAGGTAGATTCGATCAAGAACTGGCCTGCACCTCGCACACCAACCGAAATACGCCAATTCTTGGGTTTGGCGGGTTATTACAGACGGTTTATCAAAGACTTCTCAAAAATTGCACAGCCGCTTACATTACTGACACAGAAAAGTGTTGCTTACCGTTGGAGTGATACACAGGATACAGCGTTTCAGCACTTAAAGGATAGACTTTGTAGCGCACCTATCCTCTCATTGCCTGAAGGCACGGACGATTTTGTAGTTTACTGCGACGCATCCATCCAAGGTCTTGGATGTGTGCTGATGCAACGGAATAAAGTTATTGCTTATGCTTCACGCCAACTTAAGATTCACGAACGGAATTACACTACGCACGATTTAGAGCTTGGAGCTGTTGTTTTTGCGCTCAAGATATGGCGACATTATCTGTATGGCACCAAGTGCACCATCTACACCGATCACAGGAGTCTTGAGCATATCTTCAAGCAGAAAGAGTTGAACATGCGACAACGTCGATGGGTCGAGTTACTGAACGATTACGAATGTGCTATAAAATACCATCCGGGCAAAGCCAATGTGGTGGCCGACGCCCTCAGTCGAAAGGATACTACACCTAGGCGTGTACGAGCGTTGCAACTCACTATTCAGTCTAGTCTTCCTTCACAGATACGAGATGCTCAGGTAGAAGCATTGAAACCAGAAAACGTCAGGGCTGAAGCCCTACGCGGCTCAAGGCAACGGTTAGAACAAAGGGCAGACGGAGCCTACTATGTAACAGGACGCATCTGGGTCCCACTCTATGGCAATTTACGCGAGCTTGTAATGGATGAAGCTCATAAGTCTCGCTACTCAGTACATCCTGGTTCGGATAAGATGTACCACGACCTCAGAACTACATATTGGTGGCCTAGCATGAAAGCTCACATAGCAACTTACGTTAGCAAGTGTTTGACTTGTGCGCGAGTCAAAGCGGAATATCAGAAACCATCAGGCCCACTCCAGCAACCTGAGATACCACAATGGAAATGGGAACAAATTTCCATGGATTTTGTTACTGGCCTACCGAGGTCTCAGCGTGGGAATGATACTATTTGGGTGATCGTGGATCGACTCACAAAGTCTGCTCACTTCTTGGCTATCAAGGAAACGGATAAGTTCTCCACTCTAGCAGACGTATACCTTAAGGAAGTTGTCTCGAGGCACGGGGTGCCCACATCTATTATCTCTGATCGTGACGCACGTTTTACTTCAGAATTGTGGCAAGCAATGCACAAATCTTTTGGCTCTCGTTTAGATATGAGCACAGCTTATCATCCTCAGACCGATGGGCAGTCTGAGTGTACTATACAAACTCTAGAAGACATGCTTCGGGCGTGCGTAATTGACTTTGGCAAAGGCTGGGAAAAACATCTGCCACTTGTGGAATTTTCATACAACAACAGTTACCACACCAGCATTAAAGCTGCTCCATTTGAGGCATTGTACGGGCGTAAATGCCGATCACCTCTTTGTTGGGCAGAGGTGGGTGACAGTCAGATCACAGGTCCAGAAATGGTAGTTGATACTACTGAAAAGATTGCTCAAATACGACAATGCATGGCGGCAGCTCGTGACCGTCAGAAAGTATACGCCGATAAAGACAGGAAAATACTCGAATTCCAGGTTGGGGATCGAGCACTACTCAAAGTTTCACCTTGGAAGGGTGTTGTTCGTTTTGGCAAACGAGGCAAGCTCAATCCATGATACGTTGGACCATTTGAAGTCACAGAAAAGATAGGCAAAGTGGCCTACAGACTGAACTTACCAGCTGAACTTAGTGCAGTTCACAACGTTTTTCATGTGTCGAATCTGAAGAAGTGGCAGTCAGATGAGACCTTCATAGTTCCTTTGAAGGAGCTCACTATCGACGAACGGTTGCATTTCGTCGAAGAACCAGTTGAAATCACGGACCGGGATGTTAAGGTCCTCAAGAACACCAGAATACCTCTTGTTCGAGTTCGTTGGAACTCCCGTCGTGGCCCAGAGTTTACCTGGGAACGCGAAGACCAAATGGAACTCAAATATCCCCAGTTGTTCGAAAACAATGCAACTACTACTGAGGCTGAAGCTACTACGGAATTTCGGGAAGAAATTCCAAATCAACGGGGGGATGATGTGACACCCCAGGAGAACCAGTAAACGATAACTTACCTAGCTTCCTCAGTAACCGCATGCTAAATTTCGGGACGGAATTTCTTTCAAGTTGGGGATAATGTGACAACTCGATTTTTTTTTTCCGACTTTCACTTTCGCATTGAATGCACGTTGACTTTGATTGTTTTGTTGTTTGACTTGTAGCTATACACGTTATGTTATAATGAAAGGCACTATGATTGTTACATGTTTATGTGATTTAGATTATAACATGAAATGCATGGTATTGTGAATTTTTGCATGTATGTGATTAAAAATTAAAACATGAGACTTGGCATTTTAGGAAAAACACTTGAACTGTTAACACATGAAAAGCATCTCGACGAAACAGACTAGACCCGACGAAACAGACTGTTTCGCCAAAAGCATCTCGACGAAACAGAAGTCTGTTTCGCCGAGCCCAGTTTCACCAAAGCCCAGTTCGGGCCCAACACGTTATTTTGAGTTTTAAAACGTGAAACAACATCAGTTTTACATCTGCTACAAAACAACCGAAACCCTAGAGCCCCTTTCTCTCCTGTGTGACGGCAGTTGGAGGTTCCCGAAGATATCTTAGCGATCGACTCGTATTTCTCATATCTCGGTGAGTTGTGTGTTCGTTAATCGGTTTCTTGATTCTGTACCATCTCGATTCATGTTTGTGTAAATGATTGATGCGTGTTGTTGCTGCGATTCTAGTATGACGGTGATATAGATTTCGATTATGTATGATGTAGTAGGATATTCAATGCTATGCGAAACTTAATACAATCGAGTGCTCGGTTCTGGATAGTGTTTATATGGCCTGATTCTGAATATACATTAGTATCTTGATAGGAATCGATGATATGATGTTGTATGTTAATCTATATGTTGTACACATAAACTAGGGTTCATACTAGACAAGGATTCTTGGATGATTGAGTTATGATGATTCTGGGTGCACATCGATCTTCATATGATTTCTGATTATTGATGGCGGCTGTTAGAATGACTAGGGTTTATGTATATTTCAGAACTGCTGTTACTGATGTCTGCGAATCTGATATCCGACGAAACAGAACTCTCGGCGAAACAGAAAGTGTTTCGCCAAGAGTAATCGACGAAATTGAATTCTGTTTCGCCAAATAAGACCCCGACGAAACAGAACGTGTTTCGTCAAATGTGTGTTTCGCCAACTTATGTGTTTCGCCAATATCTGTGTTTCGCCAATATGTGTGTTTCGCCGAACAGTTAATCTGCTCACTAACTTGAGTTAATTCTGTTTAGAAGTTAACCGGGTTAGTTAACTGCTGTTAAGCATAATCATCCTGTGTATGATCTTAAATACGTGCCATGTGCTACTTGCTTATCGACTTTGTACTTATACGTGAACACAAACTGATTATTGTATACGTGCGTACCTTAGGACGTGATTGATTTACTTTGAGCACATACCTAGCATACCGAGCAAAACAAGGTGAGTTCACACTTCTACCAAGGCATGGGATTCCCGGGGATGGGAATGGGTTGATTGATTATTTACGCTTAAGAGTTATCGGAATTACATACCATTGACCTCGGGAGAGGAAGGTCAATGGTAGATACTACTAGACTTGTGATACATATACTAGAACAATCTTCGCAAACATGCCTGGAATGGCCGCGAACTATACTAGAACAATCTTCGCAAACATGCCTGGAATGGCCGCGAACTATACTAGAACAATCTTCGCAAACATGCCTGGAATGGCCGCGAACTATACTAGAACAATCTTCGCAAACATGCCTGGAATGGCCGCGAACTATACTTTAATCTTCGCAAACATGCCTGGAGGGCCGCGATACAAATATAACTAGTCTATAAAACATGGGAAACCCCCACTAAACTTCGCAAACATGCCTAGAGGGCCGCGATGCTATTACATACGATTTACGATACGAACATTATAACTAAATAACCAACTGTGAACTCGCTCAACTAGTTGTTGACTCTCTGTTACATGCCTTGCAGGACCATAGGTACTTACGGAGCTTGCACGGGAGGTACGGTCGTTGTGGACATGGATCGTGAATGTGTTGTTAAACATTATAACATTTTGTACTTAAACTTATGTTGGGTTTTACATTAATGCTTCCGCTACACACTTGTTTATATTTGGTTTTGTAAACACCTATCGTATTGATGAATGACTTTTGATATATATATACTTATGTTCAATATGATTGGTGGCTTGATCCTGGTCATGTCACGCCTCCAAGCGATGGTACTCCGCGTGTGGATTTTGGGGGTGTGACACTATTATATTAGGGTTCTTTTATAATTCCATGTGAAATCCCAAGCTTAACCCTGTAGTGTCTTAAAGTTTGAAGAACTTGCAAAATTACCCCCTCTCAAATGGCTTTAAGCACCTTGTACATGCTGCTTTAGAATTGATACGCGTTGGAAAATTACCATGTTGTACATTAGATTTTCTTTATATAGTATTATATATAATTTATGTTGGTGCATGCGTCTATCGACATCGTCTTGTATCGAGTCTTGTATCGAGTCTTGTATTGTAATAGATAGATCAGGGCACGCAAATCGAGTAATGTGATGTATAGGTAATTTCGCACGGAACACCTAATACCGCATGAAACTTAATATCGTATGAACTAATTCCACTCGGAATTAAGTTCTGTTTGTTCATTTCATGCGGAATTAAGAGCCTATATATACCTGTGTTGCCTGATTCATTTGGTACGGAATTACATAGGTGTTTACCGACGGCGAAGCGCTGTCGAAGTGTCTTCAGACTTGTAATAGTTACCAGATCAATACAAAAGACAGTATTAAATGATATCTTGCTGAATCTACCTCATTATGTCTGTTTTCGCCTTTCATACTGAGTAGAACGCCTCTGAACGACTCATCTCGGGTATGAAAACGCTCCTACAATTGGTATCAGAGCTCAGGAGGAGGAGTTCTGCAGATTTCAGCCTGATTTCATCTCGTTTTCTTACTTCTACACCTTCCTTTCTCAATTGAACAATTTTTCACGGTCAAAATGGTCTAAATTTCACATATAACATGCAAAACAGTGTTTTATCATAACCTTGAGAAATTTGGACATTAATTGGATCTAAATCTGATAAAATCTTTACTTCCGCATGAGATGAAGTTCGAACAAAATGACATCAGCATGATCTCGTTTGAAATTGTTCTTTAATTCCGCACGAAATTACAGTGTTTAGGCTAATTTCATTTGATCTCACAGTTAATTCCGCACGGAATACTAATTTCGTTTGGATAATCTCGTTCCAAACTTAATTCCGTTTGAGACTGAGTAATTCCGCAGGAAATTTCTTAATTTCGTTTGAAAATTTTAATTCCGTTTGAAGTTCTGTTGTGCAGGTAATTTCGTTTGAAGAACTTGATTCCGTTTGAAAATGTCTGACGAAGAATTCTACAACGCATTTGCCACATCCTCGACTACTCCGGTTGCCATAACTCAAAGCATGAACATGGAAAATGAAACTGGAACTCTGCAAAAACCCCCGAAGCTAATGAGCATTGAAGAGTATGATGGTTGGAAAGACCGGTTTGAAAATTGGGTCCAAGCAAATCATTTAAGATCTTGGGAGTGCATTGAGAAAAAGTATGTTAAACCACGCACAAAATTGGAAACAGAAAAAACTATCTTTCAATTCACAGATCAAGAACGAGAAGTGTACAAAGCTGAGAAAATGATGATTAGCATACTCCAACAAGCCGTGAAAGAAGACATCTTTATATTGCTTCAACATGAAAATACTTCAAAATCAATTTGGGAAGCACTTAAAACTAAATATAAAGGAAGTGAAAAAATTATTAGGAGTAAGAAATTATTGTTAAAGAAAGAATTTGATTTGTTTAAAAGTTTGCCAGGTGAAGGTACTAAGAAACTGATTGAAAGATATTGTCACTTAGTTCGCTCTATGAATCTGTTAGGTATATGTAAAGACCGAGAAGAATGGGTCGACAAATTAGCTGATGCATTACCTCAGAAAGAATGGGGTACATTTTTGATGATATTGAAGAATACTGGAAGTTATGATGAACTGACAATTTCTGAGTTCATTGAGAAGATTGAGGGACAGGATTTGGAACAACAAAAGATTGAAAGAATGACAAATCCTAGTAGTCAACAGGATGTAAAGATGTACTACAAAGGAAGTGTTCCAGAGTTTGAAGCAAGTCCAAAAATTCAAACTGCTTTTAGTACTAGAGACATATCTGGAACTGTTGAACAAAGTCCAAACAGTAGCAGTGGTTTTTCTTCATATCCAAGTGTTAATCCGAAGAGTTCAACATCAAGTTTTCATTCTCAAAGTTCAAAAAGTGGAAATGGTTGTATGATACAGTGCAACATTGCATTGAATCTTCGAGATGGTCAAAGTTTTTCTGAAGAAATTGCAAAAGATCACATGACGTTACTTGCAACTGTGCTACAATCTTAAGAAGGTTTGGTTGCAGGAAGGATTGGAAATCCTATGCTGACGAAAGAGGATTACGATCACATAGACGCTGAAGAGATGGAGCTCATGGACATCAAATGGTGTCTAGCTAGTGTCTTGAGGAGAGCAGAAAAGTTTAAAATGATCACAGGGAGAAATGATTTTCTGGATGCACATGTGTCTACTTTGGGTTTTGATAAATCTAAAGTTACTTGTTTTCGATGCAGGGAGAAAGGTCACTTCAAAAGAGAGTGCAAAAATCAAGAGGCTAGTGGAGCAAAGAATCCATTTGGAAAAGATGACTACTATCGGAAAGCCATATATCAACAAGTTGCTCATCAACCATATCAACAAAAAGAAACACAAACTGCTCATGGGAAGATGATTGAAGATGCAAATAGGAAGGCTTATTCTGGCATTATTAATCAAGATGATGAGAAAATGGCTCCAGGTTTCAATTGGAACAAATACATATCAGCTGATAGTACAGCATGTTTAATAAATCAAGATGATGAAAAGTTACCTGAAGGGTTCAGCTGGGATCAGTTTGCAGATGAAAATGGAAATTTTAAAGCTTTCATTGTGAAGATAGTTCAAGAACCGGATTTGTTCACAGAATGGATGAAAGCAATTGGTGTTCATGAGAAGAAACAAGAAGAAGAATATGTTTCATCCGATGATAGTTCAGAAGAAGCAACTTTTGTTGATCAAACATCAACTGATTCTAGTTCTTCAGATGATAGTTCTGAAAAACGATAGATTTTGATCAATCACCAACTGATGATAGTGGTGATGATGAGGAAGAAAGACATATTAATATTGATAAAACCCATCTATCTCCTAAAAGCTTTCAATTTTATTTTGCAGATCGCTTGGAGAAACTTAAGGAGAGATGTGCAGCAAAAGAACAAAAGAAAATAAAGAATGAATTTGTTGCTAAAAAAGAAGAGACTGTTCAAAATGAAGAAGTTAAAACTGAGGAGATGGTTGAAACAGAAAAGGTGATGGAGAATGAGAAAGCTGTTGAAGTGGAGAAAATTATCGAAGTTGAAAAGATTGTAGAAGTCATCAAACCTTGCTCAAAGTGTTTAGAACCTTGCAAGCAATGTGCAGAAAAAGATGAGAAACTGAGCGAGCAAGAAAAGATGAAAGAACAATTATTGTTCAATCTCAACTACGTGAAAGAATCTTACGATGTGCTAAACCGAACAGTTACTGGTCTTCAAAAGACAAATTCTGAGAGAGAGGATGTCTTGACTATGATGAATGCTACAATGATGGAAAAGAAAAAAAGCTATAAATCATTACATCGAAGAGTGTGCCAAGTTAAAGCAGGAGTTGGAAAATGAAAAGATTGAAAATGAGAGAATCAGACGTTTATTACAGAGTTATTCTAGTTCTGATTATCTCATTGATCGAATTTATCCAACTGTTGCAGGTTTTGAAGCATTTAAGAATGATGAGAAGCCAAAGAAGAAGGATACTGGTAAGAAACAGAGTATTAGTTATAACAAGTGTCCGCCTCCGATTTGGTAAGGGTATTCGCCTAGAAAATCGAATGAGGATCAAGTTGAAAAAGCGGTCAATATAAAGTTAAAGTCCGACATAACCGATGAATTACCAGAAAACATTGACGTCGTTTTTACATCGTCTGACACTGATCATGAGTCCGAGTTAATAAAAAAGGTGGTCGATCAGGTGTTGGATACAGATGAGGAGTCGGAGTTAAAATCTGAGTCAAAGTCCGAGTCTGGGTGTTCATGTTCGTCCGTCAAAAGTTCGAGTTCGTCGATCAACAGTTCAAAGACGCCGGTTAAACGGGTTTACAATAAAGAATTCCTATTATCAAAATCTAATTTGAATGATGAAACAATCAAAGTGGCATATACATTGATTGATTCAGAAAAAAATTATTCTGATGAGGAATTTCCAATAAGAAGTGTTAATCTTGAAAATATCAAAAAGGTTTTCAAACTTACAGAAATCAATATTTCTGAAATAAAAGATGTAAATCTTATTGGGAAACCTAAAAAATACACTTCAAGAGTTCAAAAACGGTTAAACAAGAAAAAAGGTTACGGTTCTGGTTCTGGTTTTCAAAAGAAACCAAACCATAACGGTAATTTCAAAAAGAAAGGTTTAGGTTTTATTCCACCAGAAAATTATAAAAATGAAAAATATGTCCGAGACTTTAAATCGAAAATGACATTTGTTTCAGGAGGAAGTGCGGAAGAAGAACAGAAGAAACCTTTCTGGAGACAATCAAACCAGGAGTTCCTTGCTGAAAAGAAGAGAATAGGAACTGGAGTTTTTCATAGAAAGGAGACAAGAATCTATTATAAATGCAATGAAGCTGGTCACATTGCATGGAATTGCTCTCAAGCATCAAAGCCAAAACAGGAAGTCTCTCAAAAACATAAACAAAAGATTGTTGAGAAAAATGAGCCACCAACTGAAAAATTCAAAATTTTTGAAAATTCAACATATGAAGTTGGTGAATGTTCAAAGACTCATTTTTATCAAAAGAGAGCTAAACATGATAACCAAGTGTGGGTTGTTAAGAAGTTTTATGAGAAACTTGGCGATGAATCTGATTCCACAAAGTCAGACGAGCCACAAGTTGACTTAAATGTTGAAAACTCAGTACCTCAAATGGATGATGTTCATTTTCCACCATTGAGGGCTGAAAATTTTAAAACAAAAGTTGGGAAGGTTGAGATCTCAGATCAATTCTATTATGAGAAGAAAGAATTTGATATTGAGAAAGCATTTAATGGTAATGTGAAAAAGATTTTGGGAAAAATGGTTGAGGGTAAGGTCAAAGGGGTAAAGGACTTCTATGAAACAAAGAAAGCAACATTTTACCCAAGTGAAGTTGAGGTGGAAACATCCAAGTTTGGTGAAGCTTGGATGTCTGTTTTTTACAAGTAAACATCCGGACTTGCCAGAGCTCCCAGGTTTATAAGCGTGGAGCAGGAATCGGCATCTTTCTTGGTTGGTTTACAAGTGGTATAGTTGGTAAAGATACATGTGGTATTTTCTTAAACTGTTTTATCTGCAAGTGGTTGAAGAAGTGGTAAATCAGGGACATTAAGTTGTACTTGATTTTCTACACATGATTGAGAATCAATATGATGAAACCCGAACCTACAAGTGGTTAAAACAAAACTTATTTTCCGGAAAAATCATTTTGGTTAAAACAAACTTAAGTGTTTTGAAATCTTAATGAGAAAATAGTTTTGTGTAAGGGGGAGTTCTGATTGTTTTTGCCAAAGTGGATGGCGATTTGAAGCGATTTGATATCGGTTGTCACATTTCATGTATAGTTTGTTTTCAAATTTCCTGAAATGTGTTTGCATTTTAGGGGGAGTAGAATTTCAGAAAATCCAAAAACATTTGAAAAAGACAAAAACATGATAAAATTCAAAAAATGAGTTTTGGTGTCAGAAAAGAGGAAATGATAGTACATCAGTAGACAGTCACAGTATGCTAAAGAAATGTAATGATTAAATAGCGTTAAACAGTCTCACTGATGATATGCCGATGGGTTTTTACACATTTAGTAAACTTTTTCGGGATATAAACTTAAATTTAAACTTGCTTATTTTGTGGGGAACACTACTTGGATATATAGGTAACCCCTGAAATCTCGTTTGAAAGGTCCCTCTTTCTGAGATACTAGGTCTTTATACTCAGTGATATCTGGGGTATTATCCCGGGACTTCTGATTTTGCGGAAGCAATGGCCTAGTCCCCGGAGAATACTTCCTGCTTGCTTGAAATATAGCGCCGCCCTCAGCAAAATGATGAAACAATAAAATTGATAGTCATTGTTGTTGTAACAAAAGATCCTCTAAAGGGGACACCCCAAGTCGAACCGTCATCTCTCTGTTGAACGGAAGTTCTGACCTGAGCTCTCACGGTTTCGTACTATAATTTATTCCCTTACAGATATCATCTGTGGTATACTCACCTGTAAGACTGAATATTGGGATCTGGACACGGGAGTATATTCAAGAGGTGGGACACATGAATGAGTTTAAGTTCTTAAAACACCTAACTCATATCCTGAATCAGTTGAAATTTGTGTGAAAATTTAAGTGGATTAGTATATCGGCAATCTAAGTGAATTGTTTAATTCTTAATGTGTAACTAAGCTCAACGGTACTCGTGACTTGTCAAAAACTGATATGATCTTCTTACACAAACTCACAAAAATATTGTATGTAAATATTTCTTTACTGCATTTCATTTCTTTAAAAATCCAAAAAGATTTTCAGTGTGTTTTAGCATAAATTTTTGAAAAATCCAAAAAGATTTTCGACAACTGATGTTGGAGAGCTGATTTTCAAAATTCCAGGTGCTAAACATGATGAGCATGTGGTAAGGGGGAGCTTGTGTTTAAATAAAGGCAAGTTTTTAAATATTTTTCGGTACAAGTGGTCATCTGAGGTTTCTATCATTGATAAATCATTCTGGTTTAATTTGAGAGGGAGTCTGTGCATATAAATTTGTCAAAATGTTAAATTTGTGAAATTTATTTCTGGGTTAAGAGTGTGCATGTGTAACCAGGTTTCGATTCTGAACCTGAAGATAGAGTGCCAGGTTCCGATACCTGAAGACTATGTGGTTGCAACAAGTCAGACTGAGATCCCAGCATATCGAAAGGGGGAGTCTGAAGACACTTGTGGAAAGAGCTAAGAGCTAGGTTGCGATTCTGGAAGAAAGAGAAGAAAGAGATAAAGTTTGAGGATGCTTACATGTTCAGACTGATAAAGACTGAAGACGTTGAAGACTCGACACTTTAAGACTCGACACTTTAAGACTCGTCAACATTCGAGGGGGAGTCTGTTGGTGCATGCGTCTGTCGACTTCGTCTTGTATCGAGTCTTGTATTGTTATAGATAGATCAGGGCACGCAAATCGAGTAATGTGATGTATAGGTAATTTCGCACGGAACACCTAATACCGCATGAAACTTAATATTGTATGAACTAATTCCACACAAAATTAAGTTTTGTTGGTTCATTTCGTGCGGAATTAAGAGCCTATATATACCTGTGTTGCCTGATTCATTTGGTACGGAATTACATAGGTGTTTACCGACGGCGGAGCGCTGTCGAAGTGTCTTCAGACTTGTAATAGTTACCAGATCAATACAAAAGACAGTATTAAATGATATCTTGCTGAATCTACCTCATTATGTCTATTTCCGCCTTTCATACTGAGTAGATCGCCTCTGAACGACTCATCTCGGGTCTGAAAACGATCCTACAATTTAAAACATTTGAGGTTTTCACAAAAAGGTGACCAAAAATAAGATGTACTCACATTGTTGAATGAGGTGATACTACTATAGCTTCCTGGTGATTCTCCTGGTTGTTATCTATTTAAAATTAAAAATGCACACGTGTTAGTAAGATAACCCAAATCACATTAACCGTACAACATGAGACAGAACTCCAACGACTGAGTCAGGCAGACCCTTGACATACGTTACGGAGCCCAAGATCAATCGGGTAGGGTAAGAAATACGTGATCGCGGGTTATAATACTTACAATGAGGCAGAGCTTCGATTTTTAGGGGTATAGTACCCGATTATAATTGCCCACTATATAACAGAGATTTGAGAGAGAAAAAGAAAATGAACGATTTGCAGAATGAGGCCGAAGCCTCCTTATATAGCCTGATCGAGAGGCGGCTCGCGCCCCGCGATGCCCACTCCTCTCACCTTCACGGCCCGCGAGCTAGGCTGGCTAGGGCATATCCTTGGTGAGTCAACTCACTAGGCTCAACACGCAGGTGGACACGTGGCGCAAGGCGGTGTCGCCTGGTGTTACTCCGTCGCAGCCCGCGACCCGCAAGCTCAAGGGGGGTCGTGCCCCGCGAGAAGGTATATTATTTGGTTTTATTTGATGTTTATAAATATTAAGGTTATTTAGGGTCGTTTCTCATATAAGGGGTATAATTTAAGGCGTCTAGGGTGTCGAATGAGGGTTGTTATAACATTGGCTGTGTCTGAACCAATTCAATTGGCTAACCCACAAACAACTGAGGAGGCTACACCACTAAAATTCTCTGAAATTTTAGTTGGTAGTTCAAGTGGAGCAGCTACTACAGATGTTAGATCCACTGATCTACATCTGGACAGTAGTTTCATAAGTAAGACTCCCTTGAAGGCAACCACTGCTGAGGCTACCAAGGTAACCACTGGTGTGTTCAAGTTAACCCCTGGTGAGATTTCTAAGGTATCCACTGCAGAGGGAATTCCTCAGTACCAAGAAAAAGGGGCATCTGTTGATTAAAACTTGGAGACTCCTCCTGTTTCAAAAGCGGATACAACCACCTATAGTGGGAAATCAGATTGTGACAACTCGTATTTCCGAACCTATTTTTGTACTTTGATGTAACATAGGTGAACGTGATTCGATTATATATGAACTTGATTGAATTATTGAATGTTACGATTATGTGTCTATGTGTATAAATGTATGTTGAAGTCGCACAACACAACCCAACCGCACAAGCCTTTGGGCTTTACAAATCTCGGCCCACTTCTCTTGAACCCGAATCAAAGGGGAGCCCATGTGAAGGGTTCGGCCCACTCCCACCATGCGCATACATGGATCCTTTGAGTGTTGTTTCTCATTACTTGCAATCACATAACACACCCAAAAACCCTAGCTCTTCTCTCTCTCTCCCTCTCACGAACCCGAAGGCAGCCACAACACTTCCTCTCAATCGAGGATCTTAGCATTCGGATCATCCTTGTTCCTTCTCTAACCGGTTAGTGTTTTATGATGTTACTGTTAAATGATATAGTGTGTATGAATGATGATGTTCATGTGAATCGAATATGTATGTCTTGTTTTCGGATTGATTGTATGATAAGTGTTGTATGACTTGAATAGACTATGATTGTTAATCATGTAAAAATTGATAACTAAGTGTTATTGATCTAGAACCGATCGAATGATGTTAGTCGTGATATATTCACATTCGAATGATTTGTTGATGGATTGATTATGTTAGTATGTATGCTAGAGATAGGAATCTTCGACTGATGATATGATTGATGGTTTTGACTAAGTGGTTGTTCATAATCATGATTAGGGTTCATAGAGATTTAATGTTAAATCCCTTGTTTAATCGATATATGTGCATGATTGAAACTGTTGATGTTGTTAATTGTAAATCTTATACATGGAAATCACATAATTGGTTAGTTATTGATTTAATTGGATATGGAAACAAGGTAACTGATATGCATAAAAATAGGGATTTAAAACAAATCGCACAAGACACCCACTCGGTCGCACAAGATCGGATCGTACAAGATCCGGTCTGATCACACAATAAATCCAGTCGCACAAGCTGATACAGTCGCACAAAGATGTATTAGGTCGCACAAGAATGATTGAACTGTACAAGTTGCTAAGTTTGTAACTGTTGGGCCGGGTGTACATATTGGGCTGGGCTGGATTGGATCGCACAAAGTTGCCCGGATCGCACAAGATGATCCGGACCGCACAAGATTGTTTGTCTGTTTGTTTGGGCCGTGACCATATTTGTAGTTTTGTTGGGTTCTTGATATTGGGCCGGGTATTAGTGGGATTCAAAGCATGACTCGCACAAGGCCATTAGACTTGTGCGAGCTCAACCTCTTAATCGCACAAGTTAAATGTGTTTTAACTGTTGAACGTGATGTTGTATGTTACCATGATCTGTATGTGTTTCTCCTATGCTATCTATGTGATACTTATGTGTTTAACTCGAACATGATCTTGACTTGTATAATAACCATGTTAGGACGTGGTTGACCACTAGCATTTAGACGTGACCTTTCTGTGTAATCTGCCAAGCAAACCAAAGGGAGTTCACACTAGCCAAGGCATGGGATTCCCAGGGGTTGGGAATGGGATTGAATAACTACTCGTACAACTATTACTATTAAACAAATTATTACTGTCCTCGGTTGAAGGGCACGTACGTAAAACCTACGTACAGTTATACTTACTACTGTCCTCGGACTGAAGGGCACGTACGTAAAGCCTACGTACACGATCTTAAGACCATCACCTCTATCAAAGGAAGTCCCTCAATTATCGACTTAATCGCCGAGGCCTAGGGCGAGCGGGTCATTAGTTAATAGCGTTATTAGGTTTAACAAACCTCACACCGTGCCAGTCGGACGGGCGTGTACTAATGGACTATGGGCAAAGGGTCAATGATGATAGACATTGACTTAGGGCACTTATTATATTTTCGTAGCAGTCGATACGCGTGGTCTTGTAACACATGGGAAGCCCCCACTAATCATCGCACGCATGCCTGGACTGGCAGCATGGATTAACGCGATACATGGTTTACAAAACGAATCTATATACGATCTATGAAACGAATACTTAAACCAAACAACTATCTGTGAACTCGCTCAACTTTGTTGTTGATTCGTTGCTACATGCCTTGCAGGTCATTAGGTACCCATGGAGCTTGCACAGGGAGGAACGGTCGTTGTGGGACATGGCGATGTGTGCCATGCTTTAGACTTTACCTTATTTCATATTTAATACTTGTTATGGGTTTTTACAAATTATGCTTCCGCTAAACATTTAACTATGCTTTGGTTTTGAACACCTATCATATTGGTTTGTTGAATTGTGTTTACTTATTTACTTGTTCAATATGATTGGTGGCTTGATCCTGGTCAGTCACGCCTCCAAGCGGTGATACTCCGCGTGTGGATTTTGGGGGTGTGACACAGATGATCCCATTAATTTGGGTGATGGTTTAAGATATCAAGATTTGACGGAGAGGTTATCTACAATTGAAACAACTGTTACTAATATGCATGATATGATCAAGCAGTTGGTGGATGCTTCCAAAAGTCAACCAACTCATCATCAGTTATCCCAAGACCTTTGGAACTCAGTTCAACCTATTCTTGCTACAAAGAGGGAACTAGCTGAAATTTAACATAACTCCCACATGAATCTTCTTAGAGTTATGGTTAATGCAAGGTACAAAGATACATAGGCTGACATCAGGGGTATCAAAGAAGCCCTTACAACGATGACTGGTACTACCCCTGCACCTATCTCCGAAAAAGATTATGCGAAAAAAGGGGAGAAAGATGATTCAATGAAACATTTTGGCAAGCCTACACCACGAAACATGCCAAAACAAAAGCCAAAGCCTGCAAAGGAGTCTTCAGTAACATCTGCTGAAACATCTGCCATTGAAAGGAAAAAGGGAGTTGATGAAACCCTAAACATTCAGGCAGATGATGAAGTTACAAGAAAGAAGACTATACAAAATGCAAAAGAAACAAAAGAAAAGGTTTGGAAAAGGGAGCAAAAGGAGAGAAGAGAATGGGAAATAAAAACAAAGAACCTTGGCACCTCAACCAGAAGGAAATCACACAAACACAACAAACCTCCCCTTGCTATATTCCGTAAACCACCTTCACCACCACAAAAACAAACCACTGTTAAACCTAAAAAGCCAACCATTGCTGGTCTCAAAACCACTGATGGTACCAAAAAGCCACCTACTATTGCACCTAAACAAAAACCCTCACCACAAAAACCACATCTCAAAAAGCATAAACCAAGTCCCTCATCACCACCACCAATTTTCATTGCAACAGATGTTGATGCAACAAAAGCTTCAACAGATGTTAAGACAACAACGATTGAGACACTAGTTATTTCAACAGTTGTTAGTCAGTCCACTGATTCCACAACATTCCAATTTCCATCACAATTAATCCTTACACCTATAGCCCATTCTTCTTCTAAAACTCATCCTCCTTCAAAATCTGTTTTCACAAGAAAAGAAAATTCATGGTGCATGAAGAAGAAAAGAATGAAGAAGATATACCTGCACCTACTCCCTTATCATCTACTCCATTCATTCAAACTTCACCCAAACCATTCATTCCCACTTCATCACCAACATCCAACCCACTTGATCATCCACACTCTGGTTACCTACCAAGAGACATTCCATTGGCAGTACAATACCCTCTGGAACTGCTTGCAGTTCAAAAAGAAATGATACAATTTAATACAGGGGATGATCCATCCAAAAGAACCTTCCCATCTCTTCATGGCTTCAGAACACCCAGAAACATTAATGAATGTCTGAAGTTAAAGGCCAAGCAAGCAGAATACATGGCAAAAGAAAAGAGTAAAGGGGTAGGTGACAGCAACTTACAAGGTCGAATGCAACATGGACTAAGTAAAGTAATGAAACTGGAAGACTTTGCTAGAGACCTTAGTAAGAAAATGTCAAATCTGCCACCAAACACTGAGCTTCCAAAGACACTTAGGGATGATTTCTTGAACATCATCATGGAAACAAAGCCCTATAAAGCCTACAAGACTGATTTCAAAGACTGGCCTCTTGTAGCTCTGAAAGAAGAAGTTGCCAGAATTGAAAAGATGAATAATGATCCTAAAATGTGAAAATCTGCTCCCAACTGGAAACAATACAAGAAAGTTGATGTATATGAAGCATTAAGGTATGAGAAAAAGAGAACAGAACTTGTAGTAGCTAACTATGGGACTGCTAGGGCCATTGCAAGATGGTCTAAGCAGGATGTTGATCAAACTTACAAAAAGTTAGAAGAACTAAGAAAGAGAGATCCCAAAAGTGCCTCAGAATCCAGTGTACAATGATGAAACCACTGTTAGACCTCAGCAGACCCTTTCCTCTAAAAAGTTGTTCTCATCAGCAGTTGTATCCATCAGTGCCTTGAATCAAAGAAAAATGCAACAACTGATTGATGAGGAAGATGAAAAGAGAGAAGAAGAAATTAGAAAAGAGGATAACAGAAATCAAATAGACTTTGGCATGGATGAGGCTTCCTTGCAACTTCAAGCTCAAGTTGCTGCAACAATTCAACAGTTGGGAAGCAGACCTCAATCCCCTAACTCATCAAAAATAAAACTTCTCCCAAGAAACCCATTGGACCTAAAAATACTAAAGTGGAAGTCTGACAAAAAGACCCACGTATTGACTTTGCTCAAGTCTAATGGTAGAGTTGAATACATATCAAGGGAGGATGCACTAGGTCTGAGTGCAACTGACCTCCAAGATCTTTTGAACCTTCAACTTCAAAGGGATGAAGATGATATTGACTCCTTGAACTTTGAGCTCCAGTTTAAAGGGCAAGTCAGGGAAAGATTGATGAGAGAATAAAGATTACAATAAGAAGTGTTTTGGCATCATCTGTTCTAGGGGGAGATTGTTGGCCCATGTGATCATTCCTTGAAGAACAGATGATACAGAAAGCCAAAACTGGTTTTCAACAGTTAATCCACAATAAGCAGTGCCTGAACTTAATCCCCTCCAATGGCAGTGTCTTCTAACAACTGATGATCCTAAAGACTGTTATGAACAAAGACTGTTATACCAAACCCCTGATGATGAAAAGACTGATGAAGACCTATCAACTGCTAATATCAAAGTATTGTTGTTTGTCAAAGGATTGCTGAATCAAAGGCCTGATCAACCTTAGAGGAAAGCACTGCTCAGCATCATCAGTGTTTAAGCATCAACATCAGATAGAAGCATCAGTGTTTAGCTTATCAGTATTTCAATGTAACGGTGTTTGTATAGATCAGTGTTTAGAGGTTGTTATGATAGTTAGATGTCACTGTCTGGGTGACGTCAGCCAAGATGCTCAGTGGTTAGGATTTTTACTATAAATAGATAGTGCCTGTACTATTCTATTAACCTCTTTTACACACACTCATCTTATACGAACAACTAGTGAGCTCAGGCTGAGGGGGAGTTTAGTGTTCATGCATGCATAAATTGATCTTTTGAAATTTGTTCATTCTTTCGACTAATGAAAGTATGTATGATGAAAACTATCTTTCCTTCATTGTGTTATAAAGTTTTACTTTCATTCCCGCTGCAATTGTTCTATGATTTATCTTCTTCCATTTACCAAATTAATTAAAACAACACAATCAAGTCAAACTCAGATCCTAACAGTAATAGTAATAGTAATAGTAATAGTAATATTAATAGTAATAATAGTAATAGTAATAACAGTACTAATAATAATAACAGTACTAATAATAATAACTAGGTTTTATTGATGTCGTGCGTTGCGGCGAAACAAAGCAAATGATAATGTTAAACAAATGTTATTTGAAAATATAACATGTTGTTTCAAAAGCCAAACCAGCAGAATCGGTTTAGTTTATCATCGTATAGTAAAAAACGATACAAAATATATACTCTATTCTGAATACAACTTCATTTTTAACAATACTTATATCGGATGTCCAGGGGAAAAATAAGCATACTTAAGTTTTTTTTTTAATTTAGCGTACAAAAGTTATTAAAGAAAAATTAAATTTATTGATTAAGGCAATATTTTTTGAAAAATAAAAAAAGAATTATGAAAAATAAAAAGTAAATGATAAAATAAAATATCGTTAGAAAAAAAAGGAAAATATGTTAAAAGTAATATAATAAAGTAGTATAATATTAAAATAATAAAATATTAAAAAAACTAGTTGTTATTATAAACTAGTTGTTTACCATGCGCGCGCGTTGCGGCGCGCTAAACCAAATCGTTCTATAAGAATGAGAAAACATGTCAAATAACAAAAAGTAGCTCGAACTAAAACGTCACGTATTTTCGGTACCGGTTCGGCACCGGTATTCACCGATTTTTACCCTCAAATACCGGTGATGTACCAGAACCAACCGGTACCGAACCGTACCGTATCAGGTATATTCGGTACCGGTACATACTTTTGGGGATTTCGGTAACGGTATTTTCGGTACTGGTTGGTACCAAGCTCATCAAATCCTGTAGCAACGTAGCAATGCAAGTAATTGCACAGTTTAGATTACCTTTTACACACACAGTAAGTAAACTGACCGACATCATTCTTCAAACGATTCGGTACAACACTGCTTTTTAGTATGTGTCTCGAAGTCAAAACAAACCGAGATAGGGTGTCAAAAAGGGTTGAGTTGAACTTGCTAACACCTTTTGGCACAATTGAAGGATAATATTTTATTATGAAACAATTGTTCAAATTCACTTGAGAAATTATTGATGAAGCAATTTAGTATATTTTAATAACCCCTAAATCATGACTCTTGGTCAATAGCCACGTCGGACAATTTCTGATCTTGATCCATCCAAGTGAGTGTTTTTCATATACTGTTGCATCCCCTTAAGTTAGTTAACCAATACCTCAAGTGAAATGATCTTAGAACAGATGGCAGTTTCGCAACATTTACCATATCCACTGTAATACAGGCAGCCTGCACATAACTTTAAAAAATCATCCAAGGCTAAGACTCATAAAAAGCGTCCATACGTCATGTTACATGTGCACCAACTTGAAATAAGGAACTTATTTCATTTCTAACGTCCATGTTTTTAGCAAATTAGCATCATCGTTTATGTTGTCAAAAGCGCAAAAAGCGCGCGCCTAGGCGCCTGGGCGCAGCGAAGCGCACCTACAGCGGCTGGTGGTAGCCTAGGCGCAAAAACGGGCTTTTTTTTGAAAAAAAACGGGCTTTTTTTTTGAAAAAACGGTTCTGAGGCGCAAAAAGGGCGCGCCTAGGCGCAAAAAACGTGGTTGAAACGCAGGGAAAAAGGTAAAACAGCAAATGACCATATTAAAAACGAATGCGTGCAAAAACTGGCTCACGCGGGCCCGGGTTTTCCTGAGCTGCATTCATGCCCGCAGGTCGCGCGGACACGCACGAGTTCAACCAAATTCAAGCTCAGAAACTCATTTTTGCATTCGTGTCCGCATGTATAATAGTTTTTTTTTTATTTTATATGTGGAATCTTATTTATTTTCAAAGCATAACATATTTTTTATATTTTTTTCTCTATGTGCGCTTTTCTTAAAAAAGCCCACGTTTTTTTTGCGCCTTGCGCCTAGGCTCCGGGCGAGGCCGATGCGCCTCGCCTGCGCCTTGCGTCTTTGACAACATAGATCATCGTCTTCTTAAAAAATCACAAATGCATCAACCTTTGATACCAGTTTATGTTCATGTAATTATTTTATTTACAATTCCCAATTACTACAAAAAATAAATTCTAAAACAAAAGTGACTAAGTAAAACTTGAACATTTTTCCTTTTTCTTACAGAAATCAACACCCAAGTTAAACAAATTGCATATTAAATTAGCATAATATAACTCAAGTAACTAACTAATACCTTCAACTCAAATGATTTTAGATTTGGTGCCAGCTGCTCAGCATTTATCCCCTCATGTGCAAGTAGCCTCCATATAAGTAAACAAATTACACATCATGTTAAGTTCACTATTACACAAAGTCAATTTTTCCTCAGTTTTTAAAAGCAAACACCTAATGGCCATGATCTTTTGTTCCTATCTAAAGATAGGACCAAATTGACGTTGAATTAGAAATTTTACATGTGTTCACATGTTGTCCCTTTCTTGTTCTATGACAATGACGATGTGGACTAAATAAAGACAATGGCCGCAAATGTCGTCGTGAAACCCACTAAAATCCAATGGGGGTAAGATTGAATTTAACAATCAAGTAACCATTGTACACTTCCGGCAACTTATGATCCTTATCAGCTAGTTTGTCCAAACAACCCAAAGAAAACACCCTTGAATCAGACCTGAAAAACGACCACAACCAGTAATTAATAACCTAATAATCAGCCTCATTTTGGGGATAGTCTTCCACGTTTAATCCTAAAAACCAATAATAATAATAATAATAATAATAATATCAGTTGTTTGCTAAAAACCCTAGTTGTTTACAATCTACAACCTTTAGGAACTGATCAACAGAAGAACCTGATTGACTGCAAAGACAATCGATACGACATGCCATTCTAAGTAAACATTCACATCAGTTTAGGCTTAGATGGATGGGTGGTTGTATGTCTTAAAGCATCTCAATTGCGAAGAAAAATAGGACTTTGTAAGATTTCATTTTTTTTGTCAAAAACAATAGCATCACTTTAGGCTCAGATTGAACTAATTGCTTGTCTTAAAGCATCTCAGTTGCGACACCAAAAGTTTCGCATCTGGCCAAAGAACATTAAAATGAAGGTTGCGGCAAAGGACATTCAGCAACAATTTAGGCTCAGATACATAGGTGGTTGGTTGTTGTAAAGCATCTCAGTTGCGATGCCAAGAGTATGGCATCATCATCGACACTCGGCTTTACACACACAGACCAACTAACCAAGAACATTCTTTGTCACGGATGCAATTCTAGAGATTGCCTTACCAAGCGACATATAAGCTCTTAGAGTTGTCCAACTCCGAGATTATATCATCACAGCCTCAAACACTTCATCAAACATCTCATGTGCACAGTTTCTTAACCAACAGGTATTGACAACAGAAGTCTAGGCAATCAGAATAGCCTTTGAAACTGACGCACACACGAAAAGCATTTTGTCAAACAACTTACATACACAGTTCGTAAGTCTAAAGATATTCACAACAGAGGGCTCAAGAAACCATCATAGCCCTTCGAAATCAGCCATGCATCATCACTTTGTTCCCAATCATCACAGCCTCAGACATTTCATCAAACACCGCGTGTGCAAGGTTTCTTAGCCAACATGTTAACAGTATATGTCAAAATAATGACAACATCTACACACTAAAAGCATTTCATCGAGCAACTTACATGCACGGTTGTTAAGCTAACACATACTCACAATAGAGGGCTCAAGAAATAATGATAGCCCTTGAAGCTCAGCCAGGCATCATCGCTTCGTTCCCAAAGTAAATCTGAGGTTCACCTCGCTCTCCACCCTTATGCACCTTAACAATCAACAAATCTCACTCACCATATATCATCTCTCTCAAAAAAAGTTCAAACAACAAAACATAACACCTCATAAATCAGTCACTCATCTCCCTGACCTCATTGTTCAAAACCCTTGCTATATTGAACTTTAACCTAAAAAATGACTTCGTTTCACTGTTGATGTAGATCTGGCTATGGCCGCGTTTGGGAGGATTGGGGATTCACTGCTCGTGATTCCGGTGTAAACACCATCACTATTGTCCCCCTCCCCACGGCGACCAGAATCGTTTTGACGGCCGGAAAATCATCGGTAACAGCAGGTGAACAGCCGTTTTGGTACACAGATCCGCCGCCGTCATGGACGACCGGAAAATCACCGGTAACAACAAGTGAAGAGCATTTTCTCTCTCTACAAAAGCCCCTCATCTGGATTCTAAAAAGTGAGAGTGTGTCAAAGTTGGGCGGTGTTTTACAGGTATTACCGCCTCTCCAAATGAAGCCACGGGTGTCTCATAGGTGATGAGGCAGCCACCGCCCAAAAGGGCCAATCATATATTAATAAATTAATAAATGGCAATATCGTAAATATCAACCACTGTTCATTCAGTTCTATTTTTATCAGTATGTAATATAATATAATTTAAAGTTACTATTTATAGTTACTTATTATTAATAATAATAATAATAATAATAATAATAATAATAATAATAATAATAATAATAATAATAATAATAATAATAATAATAATAATAATAATAATAATAATTTGAAATGTATTTACGCAAAGGAAATTCTTTTCTTGTCGTTTCTTCATCAATGTCAAACCTTCGTCACCAACTTCCATGAACTTAAAGCCATTGAGGAACCAATGTTTGGCTTAATGGGTTTTTTTTTAACGGCAAGTAAGACGTGTCAACTCAGGCGCTAAGGTCGACTACTCAACAGCCGCTAGTCCCTTGGCTCTCGTATGACACTAGGCGTTGTGGCCAAAGTCGACTACTTGACCGCCGCCAGCCCCTTGGCTATCCTAGATGCGCGGAAACCCGACCTCCACCTCTCCGAAGGCACGATAGTGGAATAAGCGGTAAAACCTCGCCTCCCATTCAAGACGAACCGACGCCACCCGTATTCGCCCTTCACCTGGATGCCGCAGAAAATAATGTGAAGAGTTGGAGTCGAACCTGGGTCACAAGAAACAATAAATCTTTCCCCAACCACTCCACCATTACCTCGCTCGCCTGGTTCTGATTTTTAGAAATTTAAGTTTAAGTTTGTAATAAATTATTTGAATTACATATTTTTCAAGATATTGTAAATAATCATCAATAATAGAAACTTAAAATATGAACTTTTATAACGTAAACAACAATAAACTTTCTCTATAAATAACTAAAAAATTTACTCGTGAAACTTTCACTTTTATCAAATTCAACAAGATTGAATGTTCAGTTTATATATTCAAATATCGGTAGGCTGTAAGCGAACTGGAAGTTCCGTTACGGTCCTGAATAAAAAAAATGTTTATATGTTACTGTATCAAATAAAATAGTGTAGTAACACCTCAGCATTGTTGCTTGTTAAGTTAGATAGATAGCGAAACAATAAAGCAGGAATATATAAAACATTAAAACTTATTCAACATACCATGGAAATTAATGATACATATTACCATAAATCAAACTTTTACATAGCCCAGAAAAAGAGTTACAAAGGTCTGTTTCCTCAAAAAACCCACAATGGAATACTGATAAAAAAATGCCATACTAATTTAAAACCATCAAAGGTGTCTACTTTACAACAGGAGGGTTGTTAACATGGTGAACCATGAAAAAAAGAATGGAAAAAACCCTCCTGTAAAATGAACCTCATGGCAAACAAGATTTTTAGGCATGCATGTAGATGGTGAAAAGTGTGAAGAACATCAGACCCTTGTACCAGGATACATCAATTTGGATTGAAAAAACGAACAGTAGTCAAATGAATCGTTGGAGTCCGGTACGTAGATTGTTAACAAGATCCTTCATTGTGATGGTGAATTCTTGATCCATCTGAAAGAAATATGGTATTCATAAAATGGAATAATTTGTAGAAAATTAAGTATGATCTTGGGTTAATTTATGTGTGAAGGTATGTATACCTGGGCAACAACAGTTATGTCCAGTGCAGAAGCAGCAAAGGCCATGGCAGTGGTATTTATGACTGAGAGATGATGCTTTTGAATCAGAGCTAGGGTTTCTTCTACAATACCTGTTTTTTTCTCACAGTGAACCCTAATTAAGACATCCTTGCCGGAACATCTTGCCTCAACTTCAGGTAGTGGGTTACCATCAGCTAACACCCCATGTCTTTTCACAGAAAACACTGACTCCACATTTGGTTTCTTCTTGGTCTCTTCCTCAAGTGTCTTAACTTTTTCTTGGAGGGTTTTCAAGTACTTGATTGCATCTCCAAGAACAGAAGCTTTATCCATCTGTATATAGGGGAGGGATAGAAAGAAAACCCATATTAGTTAAGAAAACTAAGAAATACAAATGAATTGACCTTCTTTTGCCACGTGTTACCTTTTTGCAGACTGTGCTGTCACGTATTACATGTAACACCTTTTGCGGACTTTCAACTTTTTTCTAAAGAAATAAAAGTTGTTACGTAACACGTGACAGCATCTGCTTATTACACATAACACGTCTGCAAAAATGTGTAACACGTGCAAAAGGAGGTTCATTGATTCATTTGGTTTTCTTTGTTTTCTTACCTAATATGAGATTACTTCCTATAATTGTCCTAGAATAAGAATATCTATATATGTATATGTTGTTATTTGGAATTGGGTATGTTAATTACCTTTTTAAGGCCAGGGACTAAAGCAGAGAGCGCTATGAACCTTTGGCTGAGTTTCTCCCTTCGCTTTCTCTCTGCCAGGATATGGTCTTGAGGTGTACTGTTTTTGGCAGCACCGCGATTGCCAAACTGGACACCGTAAGTGAAGCCCTTGGAAGAAACAGTGCCTTCCTCCATGGGAGCAGCTAGATTCTGATTCATGATGGGCTGATCAGAGCTTATGCACGAATTCCAGCTGCTGGTTTTGAGTTGCTTAGATGGCCTTGGGGATGGTTCCATAAACACAGGTGCATGATCTAGAAATGCCATGTTCATTGAATCATCATATGGCCACTGGTTGTTGTTGTTGAAAAAAAGGTCATCCAATCCTGACAATTCGGAAAAGCCTCTGAATTGCGAAATCTCCATAAAGGTTTCAGGAGATGAAAAACAGGATCTTAATTAGTATGCAAACAACACCCTGCAACCACAAAAATCATATACTATCAACTTTCAAAAATGCAGATCAACAAATCATAAGACAAGTAAACAAGTTTCTACCTTTTGGGTAGGAGGAAGAGAGCTGTATTAATGTCCTAAATCATATGAGAAGTAATTAAAGAGGTGGTTTTATAAGAGCAGATTGATGGGTCGGTCGGTGATGTGAACTAGCCTTGCCGTCTGAATAAAATAACCATTAAACAATAATGGATGACAATTTGAACTAAGAAAAAGACGGTAATCGTTGGCTGGCTACATAAAACCTTTTTGACGACATTTCCATGGACTTTTTATATGCAATGATTAAGGTGAAATTTGGACTTTTTATCAACCACACCTTGACTTTGATATAATACACATTAAATACACACACCGTTTTAGTTTTGTTTCTTTTCTATGTACCCACTTGAACAAAACAACAAAAAATTGCAATTTTGACTCTTTTTTCAATTAATAATTAGTTTTGACTAAATTGCTATTTTCGTCCATCTGTTTTGATTCTTATCAATTTTGTCTAAAAAGGGTTTTTTCGCATTTTGGTCCTTGTGCTTTCAAAATCTTGTCCCTTTCGTCCAACTTACTAACCACGTCCATATTTTACCGTTAAGACAAGAGCAATTTCTTCAAATTCAATATTTTTTTTTAATTTATTCAATTTTAAACCTCTTTTTACTTTCCCCTTTTATACCCCCTATATTATAGCCCTAATTTCACCATCGTAGCTATAACTCCGATCGTTTTACTAGAATTAAGTAGTCATTCTAGCTTCGATCGATTAAAATTCCAACAATGGATGAAATATGGTGTGTACGAAAGCACGATAAAGCCTTCAATCCAGACGTCGGATATGGTTCCTTAATCTTCTTCTTTCACATTTCACTATTCAATGATTTGTATTAATGTTCGTTTAATTTTTTATTTTAGCTAACTACCGTGTTAATTCTACACAAGAATTCCATCATGGGCATTGGCGGATCTTAGAAGGGTTGTGCCAGGGCCACGGCCCTGGCATGTTTTTGGACCAGAAGTGCTAATTTTTGCGGTTCGATCGAAATTTTTTATACCTACTATGTTCGGCACGGGCATGTTTTTAGTGCCCGTGGCTTTCGGCCCTGGGACATTTAACGGGCAAGATCCGCCGCTGGTCATGGGGAAGACTTTACCAACTTTCTAGAGAAAAGATATGAGAGAGCTAATGTTAATTTCCAACAAGGTTAAGTCTGACCTTTTAAACTTGGTTATTTAAAAGAAAGAAGATGTAGTTAAATGCCATTATAGGATGCTAGGAGAGGACTTGGATTTTGGTTTAAGACCATTGGGTGACGATAGTGATGTTAAAGTGATCAAAATGGTTGAGTCTGTTAAAGTAATTGAGGTGTATGTAAAACATATTACACTAGATTATAAGGCTCTACATAAAAGATTCAATAATGAAGTGCAGAGAATGAAGGTCAGAGATCTAAGGCGACTATAAAAGAAGTAGATGAAGGTCATGCATAAAAAGGGAGTGATTGTGAAGGTAGATTTTCTCCTCTTGAGGAAAGATACCAGATCCTGCTCAATACTGTCAAGGATCCCGGATCCTATAAAAATTTTGGATTTAGGATCCTCAGGGTCCAGTGTTATATCCTTGATGTCCTGCTCTCTTGCCTCCATGACATCTCGTGGAGGATACTTTAATTGCTATGCTGCCCTTGGTTTTAAAGTTGGCTTCATTGAGGAAGTGTAACGGTTCTTGGCTTCCTATTGATCACTCTCAATCTTCACTACTCCTCACGGAGTTGGTAGCTTCACACATTGTTGGTATGTAGAAGGAACAGCTTTCATATCATGTATCCATGGCCTGCCAAGGATCACATTGCAACAAGACAAACAGTCAATAACACAAAAATTTTTAACAGAGTTTACCCCCTCAATATATATTGGGAGTTTGATGTCCTCCAACGTATTCTTTGTCTCTTCGTTGAATCCTACAAGGACAGATGATCTCGGAAATATCTCTGACTCCAGGATATTCATCCTTTTGAGGACATCCAATTGAATTATGCTCACTGAACTCCCACCATCAATTAGGATCTTGCGAACAAAATGGTTAGATATAAACAAAGTAATGACTAATCTATCGTGATGAGGGTCCTGGATGTCAACACGGTCATCCTCATCAAAGGATATGATTTTATGCTAAGTTAGATTTGAAGTTCGAATGGGCCTTTCACCTTTTTCCAGCTTAGTCTTCTTAGCATGTGTAGGTTCGGGATTTCGAACCGAAACCGTGATTAGTGTGAGATTAGTTCAAGACGGAGAGATTAGAGATGGATAAACAAAACTTCTTTGTATTAATCGGTAGTATAACATTACAAATCGGCCCGATTACAAGATAACCGAACAATACCAAAGGAGTATACATCCGGGGAGAGACCAAGTGGTGATCTCTCCCCCAAACACTAAAACTCTCTGTGAACTTTCTCAATGAGCTCACCCTCTCTCTCATTTTGCAAATGACCAAGGGGTTGCTATTTATAGCCACACCCCTTGTCTTGCAAACATACACGGTCAAACACATAACCTTCTCGTTTGACCACTTCAAACGAGCGGGTCAATACACATTCGTTTGACCGTTTTCACTAACTATTACATAATCCGCATAAAATAAATCTAATCTATTCAAACAGCATCGGACACAAAAACTGCACCAACAAATTCCCCCTTGTCCGTTGCTGTCGAATGCTGAAAATGCAACTGCAATCGATCTTCAGTCAAGTATTTGTAGATGTTATCTTCTTTGTGTTAACAAATTCCCATTTGACCGATGATCTAGGTAAGTAGCATCTTCACTTGAATCTTCATATCAAACCCTTGAAGCTTTTCATATATTATTTCCCCATCAAAGTACGCGTATCCGGTTGGGTGTTGTAAAATTTCCTCGCAAGGCTAAATTGACTGATCTTCCGCTAATCTTCCAATACTCCAACCGACAATTGATAAGGGTTCCATTCTTTAAAACCTGCATCAAGTCTTTATCTTGTCATAAGAACTCTAATTCATTCAAGCATACTACATTGGTAGAGTTTTCTGGTGAATTGTCTTCTGTAAACCATCTTTGTGGAATCGACCGAGTAATGCATTTTGATCTTCAGCATCAACACTCAGTAAGTCAGCTAGACCGAGTATATCACTTGCAAGCTCAACCAGCATGCTTAGTTGAACTACATCCAGATCTCATTGTCTCGCCTTTGTGAAGTTGACCACGTAATGCACTACGGATCTTCAGCATCAGTACTCAGGATGTCAGCTAGACCAAGTACATCATTTGCGAACTCAACGAATTGAATTACACCTAGATCCATGTAAATTCTCATAAAGATTCCCCAGGTCTTCAGTGAACAGCGCTTTGAAACTACTGTAGACTTTAGATACCTGTATGTTTCCGTGCAAAACCCTTCACGCTGGCTGGAGAATTAATTAAAATCCTCAGATATGTGTCAGTGCAAAACATTCCACGCAGAACCTTTGGTATCACCAGAAAAACACAAACTCCACCACCTGTGATTGTGTTTAGAAATTTACCGAAGAAATTCGAAAACATATGAAAATTTTTATCCCCCCATTTCTTTGGTAAAATGTCTAAACCTTGACAAATTCCCTCCACTGAACAGAACTGTCGTCAACTACACTGAACAGATTCTCTCCACTGAGCAGAATCTTTCAAACATTCTCGGTTTTTCTAAAAATCATGAAAGAAATTTTCTTCTTTGCATATTCTAGTTGATAATGAAAGTCCCTAGCCCCGTAGGATCCGACTTGTATCCCCCCATAGTTCTGCTAACACCTAATCCAAAAGCTTCCATCATAGGCATAACTCTTTGACTTTGTGAACTCGTTAGGACCGGTCTTGGCTCTTTAGGTTCCTCCAATCGTTACCAAATGCGAGAATGTGACAATAAACAAAATTCTTTCGAGCATGTACGAACACCGATAACAAAACAAATTTTCACGTGCGGAAAAAAAATATACCGTTTTTGGCCCATAATAGTCACGTCACCAATTTTGACATTTGCACCGGTAACCGTGACTACCCCACGTTTAACAAAAATCAAGTTTTCATCATCTCAATTGATCCCGCGCGCTCCCGAACCCGTATGAATTTGACGTTGAAGCTCGACTCAAATATCTTTCGCGAACACCCGACCATCTTCAAGTGAATTAAATGAGCAACTCCAAATGTTGTAACAATCTGACTTACTCAATTAAACCATCGATGTGGGCCAAAGAAAAAAAATCAATTAATTGTAGCCCAGCAAAGAAATTGGCCCAATCCTATGAACAAGTAAATAATGTGGGTCCAACATCTCCTACTACTTTCTGTCGACATCTTCAGACATCCTCCTTCTAAAATATAAGTGGGCCCAAAGGAATAATTTATGGAAATTAAAGTGACAAAGATTTGGGCCCAAAATACCACTGTACCGTCCAAACAAGTCCAACATAACAACCCTACCGCCACTTTATCTTTTCAGCCGACAGTTACCTTGTACAAGCCGCCAACAAACATCAGAAATTCACATTCTGATAATCTCCAACCAGCAAACTTTAACGCCACCATCATTCATCAATCACACCATCAACTGAACGACTTTCATGCACCACTAGAACCATACATCACCCACCACCAAGAATACTCGTCAACAACAAGAAACGATGGTGATGAATTGCCGATGAACCATCACCTGTTCCGACGAACCATCACCTATTCCAACGAAGACTCAAAATATCCGACGAACACTTAAATTGTTTGACGAAGAATCAACTTTGCCGACGAAGACTGAACTTGACCGACGAACAGTGAAGAAAAGTGAATCTTCGTTGGATTGGGATTCTTCGTCGGCATTAATCATTTGAGTCTTCATCCACTTTAGTCTTCAGTCTTCGTTGCTATTGACTGTTCATGGGTGTGATAATCTTTGTCACAAGGAGATCCCACGAAGAGTGTTTGAAGCCCACTGTGAACATTCAAGGAGTCTTCATCCAAATGCGTATTGTTCGTCGCACATGTGGAGTCTTCGTCCAGGAGTCTTTGTCGACTATGAAGAGTCTTCGTCAAAGCAAGGAGTCTTCTTCACATGAGACTTCGTACCAAGCATTGAGTGTTCGTCAGAGATCATTCTTCGTTCAAATTAACATGGAGTCTTCGTCGAGGAGGGGTCTTCGCTGGTCACTTTTGGGTCCAGAACTGAAAAACCCTATCTTCTCTAACAGCTGCCACACTCACCTCAAGAAAACAGCAACTGTTCATTCACATATCTTAACGAAAAACCTTCAAAACATGATATTTGATGTTGAAAACTTGAAATACTTGATGTAAAACATAAAACCCAACTCTTGTGTATGGTCTGTTTCACCTAGACCCACATATTACGGTCCAGATCTGGGTTTTTCTTATTTTCACCATTTTTACATCTTGAACAAAAATCACAAGAATCACAGATCTAGAGCACATGTGATTTAGCAAACGGTTAGATTTACGAAATTGGGTACCATGCCTCTGTTACCAATTGTAGGTTCGGGATTTCGGACTGAAACCGTGATTAGTGTGAGATTAGTTCAAGACGAGAGAGATTAGAGATGGATAAACAAAACTTCTTTGTATTAATCGGTAGTATAACATTACAAATCGGCCCGATTACAAGATAACCGAACAATACCAAAGGTGTATACATTCGGGGAGAGACCAAGTGGTGATCTCTCCACCAAACACTAAAACTCTCTGTGAACTCTCTCAATGAGCTCACCCCTCTCTCTCACTTTGCAAATGACCAAGGGGTTGCTATTTATAGCCACACCCCCTTATCTTGCAAACACACACGGTCAAACACATAACCCTCTCGTTTGACCACTTCAAACGAGCGGGTCAATACACATTCATTTGACCGTTTTCACTAACTATTACATAATCAGCATAAAATAAATCTAATCTATTCGAACAGCATCGGACACAAAAACTGCACCAACAACATGTCTTTTAGTTGCAGAGAATGATTTTCCATATATATCAGAACCTCTGGAAATGAAGTTGATGATTTGAGCATCTGTAGGTGGAGCAGTGGCTCTTTCTTGCAATTTATCAGGATCCCGGATCCTTGACTTTTTCCTTCCCATCAACTCTTTTAAGTGACCCTTGTTTAGGAGATAGCCAATTTCCTTTCTAAGTGCAATGCACTCATCAGTGAGATGGCCAATGTCTTCATGGAATCCACAACACTTTGACTTATCCTTGTGAGATGTAGGCTTTTCATTCTTCTTAGTCTATCTAGCTTTCTCACCTAAATTATGTAAAGCAAGGAGCAATTCATTATTATCAACAGAAAAACAATATTCAGATATGTGAGGATATTCTTCCTCATCTTCTTCTTGTTCAACCGAGTGAACATTCTGGTTATCATGTTTAGAGTATTGCTTGGATCAGTTATTCTTAAAGTAGGATCTTGGCTTCTCCTGTTTTGATGATACAGATATTCCATCCTGGATCCTTCTGTCATCCTAAAGACGGATGAACCTTAGAGCCCTGTGTTGGTACACAATGTCTATTGTGACAACTCGAGTTTCCGACTTTCACTTTCATATTTATTGCATGTTGACTTTGACCGTTGACCTTGACTATTAGTTGTTTGACTTGTAATGTACATGTTGTGTTATGATAAAGTGTTTTGTGAATTCATGAGTATGTGGCTGGTTGTGTAAGTGTAGCATGAGATGGTAACTGATTAAGCCCATTACGGTATTAAGCTCACTTAGGATTCGACGAATCAGGTGATTCGCCAATAGTGACTCGACGAAACACAAGTGTGTTTCGCCAAACCCAATCTCGACGAATCAAATGTGATTCGCCGGCCCGTTGATTCGCCAAGCCCAGTAAGGGCCTAAATACGTTACACGGATATTTAATAAGAAATACAACCATATTCGCCACACTTTAGCAAAAACAGAAACCCTAAAGCTTCCTGTTCTTTATTGACGGCAAACTTGTGTTCCCAAAGCCTCGAATCGATCAAGTTACTATTCCGATCACTGTGGTTAGTGTTTAATCCTTGTATGAATGTTGATCTTGACATCGTTAACGGTTTTTGGTTCTAGTTTGTTAGGATCAATGTTAAATATTGTCGTGTTCATGATTGGTTGATGAATTGGTTATATGGATCTATTATTGATTACGGTTTTCGTATGTCGGATTAGATAATGATCGGGAACAGTAGTGTTTGAATGTTATTAGTATAATCTGAATGCATGCCAGCATATTAATAGAACTCATCGGCCTGATGTGATTGGATAATCGGTTTGTGGTATTCATAAAACTAGGATTCATGCTAGACATCGGTGCGGTTATGATGATGTTAGGATAGGGCTGTGATTGATTCATAATGGTTTTCTGTGTCGAGTGTTTACTGTATGATGTAGATGACGGCAGTTAGGGTTTCTGTGTTGATACTGTAACTGATTGGCATGATTGACGTAATTGATTTTTGACGTAACTGATGTTGTTCGACGTATCATACTGGTTGACGAAATAGGAGTTTGGCGAAACAGAGAATCTATTTCGCCAAGGGTTAACGACGAAATAGGAAGGTGTTTCGCCAAGGATGATTGACGAAACAGAATGTGTTTCGTCAACCTGAATATTTTGCACAGTAACTTGAGTTAATTCTGTTAAGTGTTAACTGGAATATCTAACTGCTGTTAGACGTTAAACGTGACTTGTATGATTGTGATTACGTGTTACATGCTTATATGTGAACGACTTGAACACAAACTGACTATGTATACATGCATACCTTAGGACGTGATTGATTATTTGCAAGCATATACTTAGCATACCGAGCAAACCAAGGTGAGTTCACACCCTTACTAAGGCATGGGATTCCCAGGGTTTGGGGAATGGGATTGAAGGAATAAGGTTGAATAGATTCGTACATACACTGATACTAGACTACCATACCATTGTCCTCGGTTGTGCAGGACACATACGTAAAACCTACGTATACTTATGCTACTCGCTATCCTCGGTTGTGAAGGATACTCACGTAAAACCTACGTGAACCTATATTTACTACTGCCTCGGTTGTGTCAAGCACTTACGTAAAACCTACGAAAAACCCCCGCGTACCCCTATCCTCGGTTGTGAAGGATACTTACGTAAAACCTACGTAAAACTTGTACGTATTACTGTTCTCGGTTGTTAAGAACACCTATGGTTACGAATAGTCTAGTGGATATACAACATGGGAAGCCCCCACCAATAGAACATACTGTCGGCCCAGTAGAGCCACTCGTTACAAAAGAACTTACTATTACGCATTTACTTTCTGTTAACTCGCTCAACTAGTTGTTGATCCTCTGTTACATGCCTTGCAGGTCGTTAGATATATGGAGCTTGCACAGGGAGGAGCTGGTCGTTGTGGGCTTGGATCGTGATTGTTTCGTTAAACACTTTATGACATTTCATACTTTATTTTGTTGGGTTTATTCATACGCTTCCGCTAAACAGTGATAATCTACGTCTATTTTGAACACCTTTCATATTGGTGGTTGAATGGCATTTACTTTTATATATTAATTACATGTTCAATATGATTGGTGGCTAGATCCTGGTCAGTCACGCCTCCAAGTGGTGATACTCCGCGTGTGGATTTTGGGGGTGTGACAGATTGGTATCAGAGCCATTGGTTATAGAGAACTTGGTTTTAATATGGGGAAAATGTTTTTATTAAAACCAGACTATAACCAGTACAGTGCTCAACGATCCACAACGACGCTTCGCTCCACGTGCAAGACTCAACATCCTAGGTGATAAGGTTTATGTTTATTGCCTACATACTAGAATTACATAGAACTTTGCTCGTGGTATGCTTAGATTACATTGCTCACTATTTGTTATTGCATGAGAACACTTGTGTGCTTACTCTCTTCTGTCATCGCACTATTCGCGAACCTCTCTCACTTACGTTACCTTTACTATGAAGATCATGTCTGGACATATCAACATGACCCAGGACCAGTTGACGGCCCTCATTAACGAACGAGTTACTGCGGCAGTTGCAGCCGCTCAAGCAGGAGGTATACCCTGCAGTTACAACTCACGCTAGGATCCTTAGATCCTACAATCTTAAGCCAAATCTTGTGTTTAACCTTACTCTGATTCTCATACAACAGGTCAACCACCTGTTTGCACTTTCAAAACTTTCATGGACTGTCGTCCAACTACTTTCAGCGGCACTGAAGGAGCCGTAGGTCTTCTCCATTGGTTCGAGAAACTAGAGTCTGTGTTCAAAATGTGTGAATGCCCTGAGGCACGCAGGGTGAAATATGCTACTGGCACTCTCGAGGGTTTAGCCCTCACATGGTGGAAGGCTCAGGTCCAAATACTAGGGTTGGTTGCTGCTAACGCCACCCCATGGAACAATTTCAAAGAGATGATCAAGGAAGAATACTGCAGTCGTGATGACATACATAAGCTGGAAGTTGAGTTCTTCAACCTCAAGATGACAGGGTCTGAAATTGAGGCGTATACAAAGAGATCAAATGAGCTTGCATTACTGTGTCCTACTCTGGTGGACAAGCGTATCGAACTTTATCTTAAGGGTCTAGTGCCAGAGATCCAAAGTCATGTGACTTCAGCAAATCTTGCCACCTACCAGCAGGTTGTTCAGTTGGCTCACCATCTTACTGATCAAGCTGTGGAACAGAACAGGTTGCCTAAACGCATCAACGCTACCACTACCACTACTACTTCAGTTACTCCTGCTACTCCCAGTGACAACAAGAGAAAATGGGAGGGGGATTCCAGCAAAGGTTCAGCTTCAGTTCAGTCCCAAGTTCAGCAGCGAAAGACTGACAACTATCAGAGCCCTAGTCAGCAATCTTCGGGTAGTTACAAGCAGGGTGGTTATCGAGGGAACCTCCCAAGGTGCAACAACTGCAACAGGCACCACAGTGGCCAGGGTAACAAGGTTCGTTGTCAAAGGTGTTTCAAGATGGGCCATGAGGCCAAGGATTGTAGGAGCCCACGGCCTGTTAATCAAAATCAGCAGCAGCAGCAAGCACAGCAGAATCAGCAACAGGGCAATAAGGGATGTTTTCAGTGTGGCGCTGAAGGTCACTTTAAAAGACACTGCCCTCAGCTAAACCGAAACCAGAACAACAACAACAACCAGGGCAATGGGAACAACAACGGGGGAAACAACAATGATGGGAACAACGTCGCTAGGGGACGAGCATTCGTGATTGGGCAGGGTGATGCCAGGAATGATCCCAACGTGGTTATGGGTAAGTTCCTTCTCGACGACTTTTATGTTACTGTATTATTTGATTCGGGTGCGTATACCAGTTATATGTCTCTGAAAGTTAGTCAAATGTTAGAACGTGCACCAACACTTTTGAACACCAAACATGTCGTAGAGTTAGCCAACGGTAAAAGTCTAGAGGCCACACACATAGTTCAGGGTTGTAATCTTATCCTCGCTGGTCAGACTTTCTCCATCGATCTCATCCCTATAACTCTGAGTAGTTTCGACATCGTCATCGGTATGGATTGGTTATCCCAACAACAAGCAGAGATCCTATGCAAGGAGAAGATCATTCGTATCCCACGTTCTGGTAAAGAACCTCTCGAAGTGCAAGGCGACAAGAGTGGTGTCGTGAGTGGTATCATACCCTTCCTGAAGGCTCAGAAGTGTTTACGAAAGGGCCACACAGCTGTTTTAGCACTCGTTACAGATACATCGAAGAAAGAGAAAAAGATTGAGGATATTCCTGTGGTACGCGATTTTCCTCAAGTGTTTCCCGAAGAGTTACCTGGGTTACCGCCTCATCGCCAGGTCGGATTTCAGATCGAGCTCGCTCCAGGAGCAGCACCCATAGCTCGAGCACCTTATCGCTTAGCTCCAACCGAACTGGAAGAACTGTCTAAGCAACTGCAAGAACTCTTGGAAAAGGGTTTCATTCGTCCTAGCTCTTCGCCTTGGGGAGCTCCAGTGCTATTCGTGAAGAAGAAAGACGGTACTTTCAGAATGTGCATTGATTACCGTGAACTAAACAAGGTGACAGTGAAGAACCGCTATCCTCTTCCACGCATCGACGACTTATTCGACCAGTTGCAAGGGTCGAGCTATTATTCGAAGATTGATCTGAGGTCAGGTTATCATCAACTGAGAGTCCGAGATGAGGACGTCTCCAAAACAGCGTTCAGAACACGCTACGGCCACTACGAGTTTTTGGTCATGCCATTCGGGCTAACGAACGCGCCTGCGGTTTTCATGGATCTTATGAACAGGGTGTGCAAACCTTATCTTGACAGGTTCGTTATTGTTTTTATCGACGACATCCTGATCTATTCGAAGAGTCAGGAGGAACACGAGCATCACTTACGACTTATTTTGGAACTCCTTCGAACGGAACAACTATACGCTAAGTTTTCAAAATGCGACTTCTGGCTCCGTGAAGTCCACTTCTTAGGCCATGTGGTAAACAAGGATGGGATTCATGTCGATCCATCCAAGGTGGATTCGATCAAGAACTGGCCTGCACCTCGCACACCAACAAAAATACGCCAATTCTTGGGTTTGGCGGGTTATTACAGAAGATTTATCAAAGACTTCTCAAAGATTGCTCAGCCACTTACACTACTGACGCAGAAGGGTGTTGTTTATCGTTGGGGTAATGCACAGGAAACAGCGTTTCAGCACTTAAAGGATAGGCTTTGTAGTGCACCTATCCTCTCATTGCCGGAAGGCACGGATGATTTTGTAGTCTACTGCGACGCATCTATCCAAGGTCTTGGATGTGTATTGATGCAAAGGGATAAAGTCATTGCTTATGCTTCGCGCCAACTTAAGATTCACGAACAGAATTACACTACGCATGATTTAGAGCTGGGAGCGGTTGTTTTTGCACTTAAGATATGGCGACACTATTTGTATGGTACCAAATGTGCTATCTACACTGACCACAGAAGCCTCGAACATATATTCAAACAGAAGGAACTGAATATGCGACAGCGACGATGGGTCGAACTGTTGAATGACTATGAATGCTCAATCAGGTACCACCCAGGCAAAGCCAATGTTGTGGCTGACGCCCTCAGTCGAAAGGACACCGCGCCTAAGCGCGTGCGAGCTTTACAACTCACTATACAGTCTAGTCTCCCTTCTCAGATACGAGATGCTCAGGTGGAAGCATTGAAACCAGAAAATGTCAGGGCTGAAGCCCTACGTGGCTCAAGACAACGTTTAGAACAAAAGGAAGATGGTGCTTACTACGTCACAGGACGCATTTGGGTTCCACTTTATGGCAACTTACGTGAGCTAGTAATGGATGAAGCTCATAAGTCTCGCTACTCGGTACATCCTGGTGCGGATAAAATGTACCACGATATCAAAACTACATACTGGTGGCCTAGCATGAAGGCCCACATAGCCACATACGTTAGCAAATGCTTGACTTGTGCAAGAGTCAAGGCAGAATATCAGAAACCGTCAGGTCCACTTCAACAACCTGAGATACCGCAATGGAAGTGGGAACAAATTTCCATGGATTTTGTTACTGGCTTACCTAGATCTCAGCGCGGAAACGATACTATTTGGGTGATCGTGGATCGACTCACAAAGTCTGCACACTTTTTGGCCATTAAAGAAACAGACAAGTTCTCTACCTTAGCAGACATCTACTTAAAAGAAGTGGTTTCGAGGCACGGGGTGCCAACTTCTATTATCTCTGATCGTGACGCACGTTTTACTTCAGAATTGTGGCAAGCAATGCACAAATCTTTTGGCTCTCGCTTAGACATGAGCACAACTTATCACCCTCAGACGGATGGGCAGTCTGAGCGCACCATTCAAACTCTAGAAGACATGCTTCGGGCGTGCGTAATTGACTTTGGCAATGGTTGGGAAAAACATCTGCCACTTGTAGAATTTTCGTATAACAACAGCTACCACACCAGCATTAAAGCTGCACCATTCGAGGTATTGTACGGGCGTAAATGCCGGTCACCTCTCTGTTGGGCAGAGGTGGGAGATAGTCAAATCACAGGTCCAGAAATGGTAGTTGATACTACTGAAAAGATTGCTCAAATACGACAACGCATGGCGGCAGCTCGTGACCGTCAGAAAGCATACGCTGATAAAGACAGGAAACTACTCGAATTCCAGGTTGGGGATCGAGCGCTACTTAAAGTTTCACCCTGGAAGGGTGTGGTTCGTTTTGGCAAACGAGGCAAGCTCAATCCGCGTTATGTCGGACCTTTCGAAGTCACAGAGAAAATAGGCAAAGTGGCCTACAGACTGAACTTACCACCTGAACTCAGCGCAGTTCACAACGTCTTTCACGTGTCGAATCTGAAGAAGGGTACGTCAGATGAGACCCACATAGTTCCCTTAAAGGAACTCACTATCGACGAGCGGTTGCACTTCGTCGAGGAACCTGTTGAAATCACGGACCGGGATGTTAAGGTCCTCAAGAACACGAGAATTCCTCTTGTACGAGTTCGTTGGAACTCCCGTCGCGGCCCAGAGTTCACCTGGGAGTGTGAAGAACAAATGAAACTCAAGTATCCCCAGTTATTTGGAACCAATGCAACTACCACTGAGGCTGAAGCTACTACTGCAGAATTTCGGGACGAAATTCCAAATCAACGGGGGGATGATGTGACACCCCAGGAAAACCAGTAAACAATACAACTTATCTAGCTTCCTCAGTAACCGCATGCTAAATTTCGGGACGAAATTTCTTTCAAGTTGGGGATAATGTGACAACTCGAGTTTCCGACTTTCACTTTAGTATTTATTGCATGTTGACTTTGACCGTTGACCTTGACTATTAGTTGTTTGACTTGTAATGTACATGTTGTGTTATGATAAAGTGTTTTGTGAATTCATGAGTATGTGGTTGGTTGTGTAAGTGTAGCATGAGATGGTAACTGATTAAGCCCATTACGGTATTAAGCTCACTTAGGATTCGACGAATCAGGTGATTCGCCAATAGTGACTCGACGAAACACAAGTGTGTTTCGCCAAACCCAATCTCGACGAATCAAATGTGATTCGCCGGCCCGTTGATTCGCCAAGCCCAGTAAGGGCCCAAATACGTTACACGGATATTTAATAAGAAATACAACCATATTCGCCACACTTTAGCAAAAACAGAAACCCTAAAGCTTCCTGTTCTTTATTGACGGCAAACTTGTGTTCCCAAAGCCTCGAATCGATCAAGTTACTATTCCGATCACTGTGGTTAGTGTTTAATCCTTATATGAATGTTGATCTTGACATCGTTAACGGTTTTTGGTTCTAGTTTGTTAGGATCAATGTTAAATATTGTCGTGTTCATGATTGGTTGATGAATTGGTTATATGGATCTATTATTGATTACGGTTTTCGTATGTCAGATTAGATAATGATCGGGAACAGTAGTGTTTGAATGTTATTAGTATAATCTGAATGCATGCCAACATATTAATAGAACTCATCGGCCTGATGTGATTGTATAATCGGTTTGTGGTATTCATAAAACTAGGATTCATGCTAGACATCGGTGCGGTTATGATGATGTTAGGATAGGGCTGTGATTGATTCATAATGGTTTTCTGTGCCGAGTGTTTACTGTATGATGTAGATGACGGCAGTTAGGGTTTCTGTGTTGATACTGTAACTGATTGGCATGATTGACGTAATTGATTTTTGACGTAACTGATGTTGTTCGACGTATCATACTGGTTGACGAAATAGGAGTTTGGCGAAACAGAGAATCTGTTTCGCCAAGGGTTAACGACGAAATAGGAAGGTGTTTCGCCAAGGATGATTGACGAAACAGAATGTGTTTCGTCAACCTGAATATTTTGCACAGTAACTTGAGTTAATTCTGTTAAGTGTTAACTGGAATATCTAACTGCTGTTAGACGTTAAACGTGACTTGTATGATTGTGATTACGTGTTACATGCTTATATGTGAACGACTTGAACACAAACTGACTATGTATACATGCATACCTTAGGACGTGATTGATTATTTGCAAGCATATACTTAGCATACCGAGCAAACCAAGGTGAGTTCACACCCTTACTAAGGCATGGGATTCCCAGGGTTTGGGGAATGGGATTGAAGGAATAAGGTTGAATAGATTCGTACATACACTGATACTAGACTACCATACCATTGTCCTCGGTTGTGCAGGACACATACGTAAAACCTACGTATACTTATGCTACTCGCTATCCTCGGTTGTGAAGGATACTCACGTAAAACCTACGTGAACCTATATTTACTACTGCCTCGGTTGTGTCAGGCACTTACGTAAAACCTACGTAAACCCCCGCGTACCCCTATCCTCGGTTGTGAAGGATACTTACATAAAACCTACGTAAAACTTGTACGTATTACTGTTCTCGGTTGTGAAGAACACCTATGGCTACGAATAGTCTAGTGGATATACAACATGGGAAGCCCCCACCAATAGAACATACTGTCGGCCCAGTAGAGCCACTCGTTACAAAAGAACTTACTATTACGCATTTACTTTCTGTGAACTCGCTCAACTAGTTGTTGATCCTCTGTTACATGCCTTGCAGGTCGTTAGATATATGGAGCTTGCACAGGGAGGAGCTGGTCGTTGTGGGCTTGGATCGTGATTGTTTCGTTAAACACTTTATGACATTTCATACTTTATTTTGTTGGGTTTATTCATACGCTTCCGCTAAACAGTGATAATCTACGTCTATTTTGAACACCTTTCATATTGGTGGTTGAATGGCATTTACTTTTATATATTAATTACATGTTCAATATGATTGGTTGCTTGATCCTGGTCAGTCACGCCTCCAAGCGGTGATACTCCGCGTGTGGATTTTGGGGGTGTGACATCTATCACCTACGTCATCAGTCTAGGTCGTGTCAGTAGCTTGTAATAGGGGTTAAAGTGTAAAAATTAAGTTTATTTGTGTTTGTACCATTTCGTGCGAAATGAAATTGCCATCTCGTGCGAAATGGATTCCTAATAAATAGGGAGGTAGTGTTTTCCATTTGGTACGATTTGGTGAAAGTTGTCACGAAGTGCTGTCAAATTCTATGCGTGTATTAATGTCTAATATCAATGGAAAACCAGTTTAAAGTGTATTTCTATGCTTCTACTCACATTCTAACACCGATTCACAGTTACTAGATTGTTTCTGCCTCTCTAGTGACTTAGATTTGACTCAGACCGACTCATTTAGCTCGAATATCGATCCTACAAGTGGTATCAGAGCTCAGGATGAGTCAAATCGGCTGAATCAGTGCTTTTAGTGGTTTAGAACTCTCTACTTCTACTCATTCTTGGATTTTGGAACAATTCCACGGACAAAATGGACTGAGTTTTGAATATAACGTGTAAAACACCATTTTAATCAATACTTCAAAGTATCAGACCTTAATTCGGACTAAAATTGATCAAAAAGTTTCAAAAACATCATTTCGTGTGAACATGTATCATTTCGTATGAAAATTGTGTCCATTCCGTATGATATGAACCATTTTGTGTGACTTTTTACCAATTCGCTTGAAAAACTTGTCCATTTCACACGAAATGGACCATTTTGCTTGAAAATCCGTATTGTCTGATCATTTCACACGAATTGGAATCTTTTTACTCATTTCACACGAAATGGCATTCCGATTCGTTTGAAATTGTCATTTCGCTTGAAAGATCGTTTCGTTTGAATTTCATCTCGTTTGAAATCAGTCCATTTCGTTTGAAGATTCATTCCGTTTGAAAATCCAAACTGTGTGGAAGTCATTTCGATTGAAAACTGAATTTTTAAAAAACTTAGAAAATCTTTCGAAACTGTTTTCATAGTTTAAAATGGATAACCAAGAATTTTATAACATGTTTTCCGGAGGGAGAATGACAGCATCTTAAACTCCAGCGAGTATTGTGCCGAATGTAAACATGGAAAACGAGCTTGGTACAATGCAAAAGCCAGCAAAATTAATGAACATTGACGAATATTCAGGGTGGTCAGAGAGGTTTAAAACCTGGGTACAGGCAAATCATTTTGATTGTTGGATGAAAATTGAATCGAAGTATGTACCTCCGAAAAATGGAGCAGGTATTGAGAAAACACTTAATCAGTTAACTCCGCTTGAACAGGAAAGCTTTAAAGCTGAAAAGAAAATGATGAGTATCTTGCAGCAAGCAATCAAAGAAGATATTTTAGTTCTGCTACAACATCAAGATAACTCGCAGTCTGTCTAGAATGCACTAAAAGTGAAGTTTCTTGGAAGTGTTTCGATGATAAAGAGCAAAACGACATTGTTGAAAAAGGAATTTGATATTTTTACGGGTATCAAGGGTGAGTCAACAAAAGAGTTGATCGAGAGATATTGTCATTTGGTTGTGGAAATGAAGCGGTTGAGTATTAACAAAACAGATGAAGAATGGGTTGATAAGTTGGCGGATGCTTTACCGTATGATGAGTGGGGCACATATTTGTTGGTTTTGAAAAATAACTTGGAATATGTTGGTTTCAATATAAGCACGTTCATCGAGAAAATTGAATCGCATGAGCTTGAACTTAAAAAGATTAGAAAAATGAAATCTTCTAATGTACAACAAGATGTTCAATTGTACTACAAAGGAAGCTCATCAGTAACATCTACCCCAAGTCCAAAATTTCAGACAACATTTAGTGTTGATTCTACATCTGGAGTTTCTCAAAGCACACCAAACAACAACTATTCACCATTCACAAGTTATGAACCAAATCCTAAAGTTCAAGAACAAGTGTCTCCTCAAGGTTCATTAAGTTCAAATAATCAGAGTTACGTTTCTGGGATACAGTGCAATATTGCTGTAAACATCAAAAATGGTCAATATTTTATAGAAGCAGCTGCAAAGCAACATATCGCACTATTAGATTCCGTTCTTGAATCATATGAGAGTCTATTTGCTGGAAGGATCGGTAATCCAGACATGACAAAGGAGGATTACGATCAAATTGATCCTGAAGAATTAGAGCTTATTGATATCAAATGGGGAATGGCGAGCTTAGTAAGGAGAGCACAAAGGTTCATGGAAATAACTGGACGAAACAGTCTCTCAGGACCTGATTGTAAGCTTGGATTTGATAAAGCGGAAGTAACTTGCTTCAAATGCAAAGAAAAAGGGCATTTCAAACGTGAGTGTCCAAACAGGGAAGTAAACAATCATCAGAATCTGTTCACAAATGACTATTACCGACAAGCAATCTATCACAAAACTAGTCAGCAACCATTCAATCCAAGACCTCAAATTGAAAACAAACCAGAAAAGGCTCTTTTGGTTAATTAGGATGATGAGAAAATTCCGGAAGGGTTTAGTTGGGATAAATATATTCCTGGTGAGGGTCTTGCTATGATGGCATAGATTGTTGAAGAGCCAGAATGTGTTGTTGAAACTGAGGAAGTCAGTGAAGTGATGAGTGAAGAGAGTTTGACAGAGCTTGAAGAGGCAGCGGCAGAAGTTTATTATTATCAATCAGAACAGGAGATTATTGCTAATTCTTTTAAATCCATAATGCCTCCTAACATGTTTGATTCTTCTGCAGGATTTTTCAACGAGGCAACTACAGGTTTCTGTCGATAATATGACGTCGAAAAAACTCCGGTTGAAGAAATCATAGATGTTTCTAAAGAGATGAATGAAGAAACTCTGAAGGAGATAGCTGACAAGGCGCTGATGGTCAAGCTGAAAGAGGTAGACAAAACTCAAGAGTCAGTGTCTGTCGAAACAGAGTCTGTCAAAACGGAGTCTGTCGAAACATAGTCAATCGAAAAGGAGTCAGTCGAAAAGGATTCCGAGTCCAAATCAGAAAATCTGGATATCAAATCAGGAGAAAAATCAGAGTCTGAGTCTGACGGGTTTGGTAAACCAGAAATTAAAACTGATAAAGAAGAAAATGTTTTTGAAAAGATTGATCCAATTCCTGAAACACCATGCGAAAACTGCTTAAAACCCTGCATGGATTGTCTTGAAAAAGACAAACAATTTCAAGAATTGAAGAATTATACTGACAACGTAAAATTCGATCTTAATGATGTGAAAGAAGCTTATGACACTTTATCACGTTCAATCAAAATGATTCAAAAGGAAAGTATAGAAAATGATAAAGCTACTAAGTTGTTCAAAGAAACTGTCATGGAAAAGCAGATGGAGATTAACATTCATCTGGACACAATCGCATCTTTGAAAAAAGAACTTGAATTGATACGTATTGAAAAAGAAAGAGTTGATAAGAAATTGATCAGTTATAGTGCTTCATCTTATGTGATTGATCAAATTGTTCCTCAACTACCTAATGCTAAACCTGCTTTCAACAATGTTCCACCCCCAATGTGGAATCATTATACACAGAAATATCCAGATGGGGTGGAAGTAGCATTGAATCTCAAGTTGAGAACTATAGATAATGAGTTACCGAAAAACATTGATGTTACATTCTCTCCATCTGACACCGACAACGAGTCACAAGTGATTAAAACTGTTGTTGATCAAGTGTTGGATGAAGAAAGTGATAACTCTGATTTCGGAACGGTTAAAACTCATTTGGAGAATTCCAATTCTGATTCTGAAGATGACGGAAACTTTTTGGATAAGTTCATCTCAAAATCAGGTAAAGTTGTGAATGATGATTCGATCATTGTGGTTTACACAATGACCGAAACTGACAAACTCTATACTGATTTTGAGTATCCAATTCAGAATGCAAAATCGGAAAATGTTGAAAAAGTGTTCAAACTTTTGGAAATTGATATTTCGGAAGTTAATAACAACGCATTTTTTATCAAAACCAAAAAAATCTTTTGTGAAACAACAACCAAACAACCCGGGAAAGAAAGAATAGGTGGGTAACAATGGTCAGAACAAAAGACATGGTAACAACTTCAAAAAGAAAGGGGTCAGTTTTGAGAAGAAAATGGCTAAGAAAGAGATTAATCCAAAAGAAAATTTGAGTGATGTGTTTGTGGCGGGTAAGAATACAGTAGCTGAAAAAGATTATATCTTTAGTCAGAAAGCAGTTGACGATTTCAATGCAGCTCAAAAGTTGAAAGAAGAGACCAACAGATCTACCTTTGTCGAATATGACAAAAGAATATGTTTTCGCTGCAATGAAATTGGTCACATGGCCAAACAGTGTGTTAAAAAGATTGAAAAACCAGTTTTCCAGAAACACAAAACTAAAACTTCAAATGATGTTAAGGGTAAAACACCGATGGTTACTCCCGTGCGTATTCTGAAACGTGGTGAATCTTTGAAGTCAGAAGACAAGCCAAAATCAACCTTTGAGATTGGTGAATCTTCAAAATCTCCAAAGACTTCAAAGGTTTATCCTAAAACGAAGATTTTTCAAAATCAATCATGGGTGGAAAAACTGAAACAATCATTTGAAGAAAAGAAAATGGAAAAGTTTTTAAAATCTGAGCCAACAGTTGTTGTAAATAACAATGAAAATCTTGAGTTTGAATTGGATAAATTGATTGAGGAATTCCCACCAATCAAGGAGGGAGATCTAAAATTAAAGACAAAACCTGTTGTTCCAAACGTTGTCTTCAACATTCCAAAAGTTGATGTAGCTTATGATCTGGTATTTGGTAGTGTTCCAAATGTGAAGAAATCTTGGGCATCGTTGTTTGAGTGAATATCTTTAATGTGTGCAGGGGCTTCCGAGGTCGATCATTTCCAAGTGGATCATGGATAGCGGCGCCTCGAGGCACATGACATGGATGTTAGCTTTGCTCTACGACGTCAAATCAATCAATGGAAAATATGTCAGGTTTGCGGGAACTCAAGGAGGGAGAATTGTTGGAGAATGAATACTCACAAACGGGGTCATCTCGTTTGATAAAGTGAATTTTATTGCCGAGTTGGAAGACAATCTGTTGAGTATCTCTCAGCTTTGTGACAATTCGTTCACTATTCACTTTATAAAAAATGAATGTCTGATTCTTAAACCAAGGTTTAAGATTCCTGAAGAAATGGTGTTGATGCGTGTTCCTCGTGAAAACGATCACTATATACTAGACATGTGTGTTGCAACAACATCGGATAAAAAGGCACAGTGTTTCTAGAGAGAAAGAACGAAACGTTTGACTCTTTGATGAAGATGCTGGTCCCTGTGTCTGAAACCATGGAGTTTATTCATTTCAATATGGATTGGGTTTAAAATTAAAATCTAATTAAATTTTTATGCTTATACAGGTGTTCAGGAGTCAATTCAAATTCAGCATGAATAACGGAACAGTCTGGCATGTGAGGAGAAAATCCTGTGTCTATGGTTGAAAACAGGAAGTGTTTGGTTTAAATTGTTAAAAATTGTTATTTTTTTGAAAATTTAAAAGGAATATGCCGAAACCCTCACGGCTGAACAAACACATGATAAAAAAAATTGAAAAATGGTTTCAAAATGTTATAATCAAGTGGGTTGTATATCATGGGGGTGCATGTGAGCTGAACAGTGTATGTGAAGCAGAGGAGGACGGCGATCAGAAGTGATCTGCGTCTTGTTGTCATGTTTTTTGTACAGTTTCTTTACTGCTTTTGATAAAACCAAAAACACAAAAATATGTTTTTGATTTTAGGGGGAGAAAATTTTCAGAAAATACAAAAACATGATAAAATTTCAAAATCCAAAAACATTGAAAAAGTCAAAAAGAGTTTGTGTAAAAAGGGGAAATGATAGTATATCAGCTAGACAGTTGCAGTACACTAGAGAAATGTAAAGTTTAAATGTGTTAAGCGGTCTTGCAAATGATATGCCGATAGGTTTTTACACATTTAGTAAGTTTGTTCGGGATATAAACATAAATCATTCCTTGCTTATTACGTGGGGAACATCTCTCGGATATATAGGTAACCCCTGAAATCCTGTTTGAAAGGCTTTATTTCTGACATACTAGGTCTTTGTACGTTTTGATATCAAGGGTATTATACCATGACTTCTGATTTTGCGGGAGCAATAGCCTAGTCCTCGTATAATACTTTGCATTGCTTTATTCTTAAAGCCCACCCTCAGCATAAAAAATGATGAAACATTGAAAAATGCTAATCATGTGCTGTTGTAAAGAAGATCCCCAAGGGGAACCCACCTAAAGTCGAGCCATCATCTCTCTGATTTTGCGGAAGCAATAGCCTGAGCTCTCATGGCCTCACACTTAACCCAATTACAGATATCATTAGTGTGCACTCACCTGTAAGACTGAATATAGTAGTCTAGATACGGGAGTATATTCTGAGGTGGTACACGCGTATAAGTTAAGCCTTAAAATACTAATTCGTATCCTGAACAAATTGAAATTTGTGTGAGAATTTAAATTGGATCAGTATATCGGCAATCACTGTGAATTTTTTAATGCTTAGTATGAAATCAAAGCTTAACGGTACTTGTATCTTGTCAGCAGCTGATATGATTCCCTAACACACTCATCAAAAATATGTGTGTACAGTTTCCAGTTTCTTAATTTTCAAAACTTCATGTTTGTTTAGCTTAATGTTGTATAATCCAAAAAGATTTGATACTTCATCTTATTTTCAACAACAGACGTTGGGGATCTGATGATCAAAGTCTCACAGTGCTAAACAAGTTGGATCATGTGGGCTGGATAAGCAACAGTTTGTGAAAAAAGTGTTGGTAATTGCTAAAAATGTTCAAAGTTCATTAATTTGAACTTAAATTTGATTCAAAAATATCAGCAAGATCAGAAATTGGTCAGCCAAGGTTATTAACTTGGACTTGGTAGGCTGAACAGTTGACCAGGGTCATTAACTTGGACTTGGTTAACTATGTGTGTGGTAAAAAATTAAAAAAAATCAATAAAAAATAGTTTGTGAAGTCTCCAAGGTCATTAATTTGGACTTGGATGATTGACTGTGAGGGTTTTGGATGCTCAAATTGGTAAAATTTGTTTGTAAAAAGCTATATTTTATTGTTTGGATTCTTGATACCGTCAAATCTTTATAGTATTTTGATAAGGAGAGAGTATCAAGTAATCCTGGTCATTCAAAAGTTTTTACTTATAAATGGTTGAGTATTGCAGATATTGTACCAGACTACGATCCCGATAGCTGAGTCTAAGGGGGAGTCTGAAGACGAGCTCAAAGCAAGGGGGAGCTTGTAACCGGAAAGCCAGGTGTCGATCCCAAATGCACGGAAGCTTAAAGAAAGAGGGAGCCTGAAGTAAGTTTTTTCTGAAAGCTGAGAAGGAGAGAAGAGAGCTGCTGAGGAAAATGAAAAGCTCAGGAAATTGCTGTTGTAAAACCGAAACAAAGAGTAGAATTTTTCAAGTCTTTGTGAAAGAAAGTTTTGAAGACAGGCTGACTGAAGACTACGACAATATCCAAGGGGGAGTTTGTTGGTACACAATGTCTATCGCCTACGTCATCAGTCTAGGTCGTGTCAGTAGCTTGTAATAGGAAGTGTAAAAAGTTAAGTTTATTTGTGTTTGTACCATTTCGTACGAAATGGATGTGTAATGTCCAAGTCGCACGAAATGGACTTTGCCATTTCATGCGAAATGAAATTGCCGTCTCGTGCGAAATGGATTCCCTATAAATAGGGAGGTAGTGTTTTCCATTTGGTACGATTTGGTGAAAGTTGTCACGAAGTGCTGTCAAATTCTCTGCATGTATTAATGTCTAATATCAATGGAAAACCAGTTTAAAGTGTATTTATATGCTTCTACTCACATTATAACACCGATTCATAGTTACTAGATTGTTTCCGCCTCTCTAGTGACTTAGATTTGACTCAGACCGACTCATTTAGGTCGAATATCGATCCTACACCTTGTTTCTTACTTCTTCCAAGTTCCTGTACGGTGTCATGACAAGATCATCATAGAAAAGAGAATCTTTTTTAAATTCCTATTTTAAATGCTTCTACGGTAGTGGCTATATCTAAGTTTGGGATTTCTAAGGATTCTCTACCAAATTTAGTAACATAATCTCTATGTGATTCATCACGGCCTTGGGTGATCCTATACAAGTCACTAGTTAACCTTTCAAATGTTCTACTACAAGAGAATTGGTTATTAAATAAGTTAACTAAGTGTGAGAATGAAGTTATAGAATAGGGAGGAAGACTTAGTAGCCATTTCAATGCTGATCCAGTAAGTGTAGATTCGAAGCCTTTGCACAAACAGGCCTCTTTTAGTCTTTCAGGAATGAGATTGATTTCCATTCTTTCCCTATATTGAGCTACATGTTCTTCTGGATCAGTGGTTCCATCATATAACTTCATGTTGGGGGTTTGAAAACGCTTTGGTATCTCAGCATTGCATATGGGATGTGCAAACAGAGATATTCTATGACTTCCATTCGGGTTCACCACTCCTGGGGCAATGGATATCATATCCTTCAACTTTTGTAATTCTCTGGCCATAGGTTGGCTGATTCCTACATCCTGCATATAACCAAAGTTAGTATTAAAAGAAGTATTTAAATTGTTACCTCCCGACTGATTCAAAGTTGGTATGCCAGAAGTATATCGTGGATAAGAAACATTCTGGTACAACGGTAGGTCGAGAAGAAGCAATAGTTTGCATAGGGATGGAATCCCTTCATGAATTTCAGAGCTTCCCCATAACTGTCTGTCACACCCTGACTTTTGCGGAAGCGTGGGTTATTTGGTGTGACTCCTTAATACCATAGCAATCAATCATAACAATGCTATATGATAAAACCAAAAGATTTTCATTCATTAATAAAGTTTAGAAAATACCACAATACCATTGTCTTGAAAATATAGACGCCAATTAGTTACAAACCATAATACGTTCAAATGAGTTCCCATGGACTCAACAAAAGACTTTAAATAATCCTGAGCTTACAAACATGTATCCCGTCTAGGAATAGGATACATCTTTTGAACTCTATGACTACGAATGACATCATTTATTTAACACGCAGCTTGTAGACACATGCATACACCTGCCAGATCCACTAGTTCCCTGAAATACATGTAGTTTGAAAAATCAACATAAAGTTGAGCGAGTTCATGTGTAAGTGAGTATGTATAAACCTTTGTAAAAAATGTCTGTATGTATGAAAATCCCTGGTATGTAGCAATTAAGGAAAAAGAGACCACCATTGGGTTGCAAAGCCAATGATAAGTGTGAAGTGATGCAGGAAGACTCAAACCTAGCGGATTTGTGCGTCGGGCACTTAGTCATCTCATGGTCCACTCAGCGGACTCAGGAGTGGGGCTCGCTACACCCAAATAGATCTATCACTAATGTCCCTCGGTCCTACAACGAGGATTAATGGCCTTAAGTGTCATGCCCACCACTCACATGTTCGCGTCGTAAAAACCCTCCTTAAGCTAACCATACCATGTAAATAAATGTCTGTAAATGTCTGTAAATGTCTATAAATGTCTGTAAATGTCTGTAAATGTCTGTAACATGTATTTCACCCCCGAGGTGTAAAACTGAAAATAGTTAAGTGAAAAGGGGGACATGAACTCACAGTAGTGCGTCTTGTACCGAATCTCAAACTCTGTCTGCTACACGACAACCTACACGTACTAATGTCTATTAGACGAACGGCCGTGCCTTGGCTTAGAGTTTAATGTTTTGAGTTGCGTTACTTATATTGTTCCGTGTGATAATTATTTGTTCGTTCAATGTTCTAGTGAACTCTAGTTTTAGAAAGCAAATATTTACTAAGTGTTAGAATTTTTGGAAAATTTCGCCATAGTCTCCTTTGTAAATAGAGGTGTCCATGCTTAAAAGCATATCATTTTCTTTTACAACTATCCCGTAGAGTGTTCTCAATAATCAAACCAACATTTAGACGTACAAAGCATTACTTACTTTATTTCAGCTTCATTACTTGAAACTGGACTGTTTTCGAGGATTTTTATAAAATAGTTAACCTTTTCCAAAAATTCTCAACTTTTTACAGAGTGTCATATATAATCCAAAATTTATTGTGTAAAAATATCGGGGCTTAGTTCATTACTAATATTAGATAAAAATTTATTTACCCGACTGCAATCAGATTTGTTGCTTTCTGATCGCAGTTTACGGAAAAATTCACTAAAAATTAATCGTAAGCCCGATCGACGAAATTCCAGTTGGAGGATCACGGAAACAACAGTGACCATCTACAGTAAAAATTCCATGAACTGATTCTACTCAGGTTTCGAGTTTTGACTCTGAATACGACACACTTTTTCAGCAGGAAAATTTCAGCTTGAGCTGCTGTCTTAAAACAATTCTTTAAAAATAGTAAACGACCTCGAAAAATTACGATTCCAGTGCCATTTGTTCGGTTATTCAAAAATACATAACTTAGACTCTAGAAATTCAGTTTTTCGGTCTAAAATGACCCAGTTACAGCCTGTTGAAGTTGGCTGGAAATTTCAATCAGCATGTTTATTTTTAGTGTTTTAGCTTTTGTGTGTCATGAACATTATACATATCATAACAAAGAACAATATGGAACAAGGGTGTGAAGGGACTTACTACTAGTACAAGGCTAGGGTAGAAATCTAGAACAAAAATGAAGAGAAAAAGATGGTGAGAAGGACTTGAACAAAGCTTCCTTGTAAGCTCTTCCACTTGCAACTTCTAGGAATCAACTTTGGAGCTTGGAATGGCACTTGAATGTGTTGAAGGAGAAGATATGAGGGAGATGGTGGTGGTTTCGGTTATGGGGGGCCGAAAATAAGGAAAGGGAGTGAGTGAGAGAGTGTGGTTTAGTAATGATGGGTGATCTCAATGACCAATGCATGTAGAGATGCTCTTACACCATGAGCCACCCTATCCCTATGGTCATGATTACCTATCTCTTGGCCAACCACAATCAAGATTACAAGAATAATATCTCAACAAAATATTTGGTAGAGATTTGGCTGAAAAATCGGTTGGGGGGGGGGGGGGGTAATTTGTAAAAGTTGTGACTAAAAGGTAAAGGGGTAGTTACATTGTAAGTATGGACTTGTATGTGTAGTGACATGATTTTTAATGGGTGTTATGTCAAACGGGTACCATGACTAGTCAAAAATAGTAACATAATGTCATTGACAAAAATTTAGGGTCCTGGGTAATGTCCGGTTGTTTGGTTACGTATCGTTCTGTTAAAGCGTTTAATTGTACCGTAAAGTGTCTTTTATGCATCTTTTTGTAACGAAATCCTTCCTGGCACTTAGGAAAGTATACAGGACCACTCTGCCATATGTGTGTATTCTACTGGTATAATAAAATGCTGAGTTTTATAAAAGAATGCAAAATTCTGTATTTAAAGTGTGTTTTAGGCACTTCCCGGCACTATATCTATCACCTAATGACGCAGTCTTATGGTCCTCACTTCCCTACACTCCAAACCAGTGTAGTACTCTATCCCTGGCTCATACTGGCCATAAAAACATTGTCTGTCTATGTGCTGGTATTGTCAGCCTTATTTCTGAATCAACCGTTCAGTGTGTCAACTGTGCTGAGTGCATCAAGTATGTCACTAATGTTGGTGTGAAATGAATGGAGTGACTGTATAAAATGTGATGCATGTATATATGATATAGAATCATAGAGCAGTTTAAATTGTCAGTTGAAATCAAGCACAATCTTTAAACACGTAATTAAGATTAATTAATTTGTACAGTACCTGAAATTTTGAGGGTTGTCACATTCTCCCCCCGTTAAGAAAATTTCGTCCTCGAAATTTGTACTACCTTAATTCCTTAGGGTTTCGTTATGCATGTATGTATATGAATAGTACCGAGGTAGATAATCACCCAACCAAATCAAACCTTATTCACATCAAGTGAGTCCAAGAATATATATAACATCGCGAATCCAATGGTTAAAAAGTATGTGCTTTTAGCATTTGGTGTCGAGGGTACAAGACGTATCGACGTTTAGTCTAGTGTAATCCAGTTAATAGGGGTTCCACAAAAGAGGAGTTTGTCCAATAGGATTCTCAAACAATCGGTCACGATAGGCAAACGAGTTTTCACGAACCATAGCCTCCGCTATATGAACTCAATTTCAATGATTTGGATGCGATAGTGTTATGAAAATGATCTGTCAACTTTTGAATAAATAAATGGTAAGGATTTGTGTGTTGACATTTTTGAATTACGGAAATACACCGAGTGAGGTACAAGCGAATCTGGTGTATCATTTTTTTAATTCGTAGTTGCATTAGAAATGTTTATATGACAAGTTGACAAACATATATGTAGTTTTCTGTGAAACAGTTGACCATGATTAGCACAAGCTAATGACACCACAAGGTGTCGAAATGACGAGATTCAATAATAATGGTGACTAAACAAGTTTACCGTGCCTGAAGTCAAATGAAAGTGTACAAAGACAACCCGAAGGTTTGATTTACACAATGTCGTAAAGTTTCCAGTTGAACAAAGAATATCAAAGAGCCACTGTTTTTGATCGAAGATGAAAAAGTATTAAATACCGCAAGGTATTCGATAGACAATGAAAGAATTGTTAAGAGGTACATTGTGCTATGGAATGAATCTATGTACCATTGCCTTAACACACAACTGTGTTGAGACCGCTTTAATCGTGATACACGAGACGGATTTAGAGCAATTAAATAATTCAAATCTGTGTATCAAATGAGTAACCAACTTAGCGCAAGCTCAATTCTGTGAAAATATCACCGCAAGGTATTGAAATAAATCAAACGATTTAGTGGAGTCGTAGACCAACCGAATCTACTACGACTCGTAATGAAAGAACCTTTGCAAAAATATTTGAATATGATGCTCCCAATACATCATATAGCGTCTCAAATCAAACATGTGAAATGGATAAGTTCAAGCAATTGAACTTAGTTTCAGTGTAACCCAACAATAAACGTATGTATCAATCAAAGGAAATCTCGGCATGGTAACAAAATAAACCATGAATGTAATTTGAAACAAAAGAAGTTTCGAGAGAGTGTGTTGACTTGATAGCAAAAGAGCCAACAATTACAATAATGTATGTCATCCGAATCACAAACCAGTAATTTAGATTTAGCAACAAAATATTTGAACTTCAATGAAGCGTTTGAAATGAAATCTCATGCGTAGCATATGGTGCATGCGTAACATGTGAGTTTTGAAATAATGAGTGTTTACTAAAATGGAGAAATGACCAAGTATCCGAAGTAATTGAGTGTTCGCTCTCAACGAAGAAAATCAACGTGATGCAACTACTTTAAGGGGGGTAGAGATGCAAACATCTACTCGTTAGGAGCAAAGTGAATATTTCAACGAAATAAATTTAAGTACCTTCTGTTTTGTTAACTGAAATGGCATGCATGTCAGGTTAATGGTGTTTGATTGAATTAACAGATATCGTTCCTAAGTAACAACCTTCACAAGTTTGGACCTGGGTTCCCAAAGGTCTTAAGCATATGTTTTCTAGATCCTCAAGGTTTCATATTCTGTGCAACTCTATTTTGTGCATTGTGTAGGAAACACCATTTTTGTGTATGTTTAAAACAAGTTATTGTCCCACAATTTCCACGGTATACTTTCTTCCTGAATTCACAGCTAATGACTCTCGATCGTCGATCAGTCGTGCAATAGTAGTCGGATCCTCACAGTTAGTTAAATAAGAAATTCGTTAATTCTCAGCAAGAGTTACGGACTCTTATGGGTTAGCTCGTTCGGCTCCTGATAGTTGATGCCTATTTGAAAATTTACGTCCTCCTTCTTGACGAGCAGAAAGGGGGTTGCCCAAAAGGGAATTTTGGTCTGTTATCTTCCTTCTCCATCCACCTCTGAGGTTACACTGCCAATCCTTGCATCTCCGAATGTGTAAGTCGCTAAGTTGCAGCGACTACAGGCGAAGTGCCTGGAATAAGATTGATGCGAGATTCGATTAATTGTTGAGGAGATAATTCTGGTAAGTCTTCGGGAAGAACTTTCAGGATATTCCTTATCACAGGAATATCTTCGAGTTTTGGTTCTTCGGCTCCCTTGTCCCCGACATGAGCCAAGAAAACAACTCATCCTTTATGCAACAACTTTCGTGCCCTCCAGCAATTTGTAATTTGTAGGGGCGTATCCTGTTTCATGAGTCACGATCGTTCCTTTATTCGCCATCGGGGTTCGGACATCAATCTCCACTTGATCACTTGGAAATTAATCCATCCCAATTACCTCGTTGGAGCCTCCCAACCCAAGTGGTAGTAGAGTAACCGTAAACTTATGCCCTCCGGGTTCTATCTTGCCATCTCTTGTTACTGCGTTGGCTTCCACTAGCTTCCCATTAGCTAGTTCTTTCGAGTGCGAATTATCTACTTACTTACTACTAAACCATGTACACTTTCAAACTCTGAAGCTAAATTTGTAATAATAGCAAGTAGCACAGATGCATCATGTTGACTATTATGGGACGTACCGATATCCACGCATGGATTCCTGGTGTGCTCCCCTAGCTCCGCTACTGAGCTTTTCGTCGGAAATGCTTTTTGCTTCCACAGTTAAGGCAACCTTGAGCACGTTTTTGTTTGTCACTCATCCTTCCTTGATAGTTGTCGTTGTCGTTGTTTTCTCCGTGATTCCCATCTTGGCCCCCATTTCTACTTTCAGTACCTTGCCTACAAGTTTCCTTGGGATGCCCCCTCTTACCACAGTTATCACATTTTCCATATTTACATCGCCCGACATGATAGCGTAGACAATTGTCACATTTAGGTAGGATACCCATGTAGTCTTTTCCCTTCTTGACTTTCTTCTCGCTACTCCCCCGAGTAACCACCTTGAGATTTGCGAGCTTTCTCTTGTTATCCCCAGGTGACCCTACAGGAGTCTCCTCTCTCTCTTTTGCAGTGGAAAATTCTCCTCGTCTAATCGCTTCTTCAGTGAGCGCCACGCTCATGTCGATTGCTTCGATAATTGTTGAAGGCTTAGATGTTGTTACCAGGCTTAGAATCTGCGGTGCTAGTCCCCTGATGAAAAGTTCGATCTTCCTAGATTCTGGTTCCACCAAACGCGATGCAACTTGTGATAACTCGCCAAATCTCTGCACATATTCAGCTATCTTTGGACCTTCCATTCTCAAGTTCCATAATTCAGTTTCCAACTTCTGGACTTCCGCCCTAGAGCAATATCTTTTGCGCATTAGTTCCTTCAGTTCGTCCCACGTCATAGCATACACAACGGCCTCGCCCATTGCCTGAATTTGAAAGTTCCACCATGACAGAGCCCCGTCTACAAACAGCCCTGCGATGTACGTAACCTGATGTTTTGGGGTGCATTTACTTAGTCGCAATACATAATCCGTCTTCTCAACCCAACGCACAAAAGCTAAAGCACCCCCAGTGCTGTCGAATTCTCGAGGTTTGTGGTCTAGGAACTGCTTGAAGGTGCAGCCTTCACTGTGTTCGGAGCGAAGGGCCTCGAGTTATGCGATGGCTTGCGAGATGCGCCCTTGCAGTTCTGACTCTGCTGTTGTCGGCAGAGGGTTGTTGGCAGCGATGTTCCCTTGTATCGACATCTTCTAAGAAGAAGACTGGTTAAGTCAGGTTATATTTGTTCAGGGGACGCGTTTAGTTGTTTTAGTGGTCATATTTACATACACATAATAGGTTATCATACCAACCAATCAAGCAATAGTATAATCATAGTATAACCAAGAAATTTGGTAATTATGTTTAATGAGAGCATAGTAAGCAAGCACGTAGCGTTATAATTATTGTACACACATATAGATTAATAACGCGCTTAATAGAGACATAGCGACGGAGTTTCGTTGGTCATTGGCCATAAAGTATTGTCGCATGTTTTATAATGATTGGACCCTCATTATTCCCTGACCACAATTGTATTGCCTTCCTAAATGTATCACATCACTAGGGACACAGGATCACCCAACCCTTGTCCATTAAATGTATTAGTGTATCAAAATCACATAGTCTGAAGTGGTCTTTAAAAGTCTCCATAATCCCGGCTTATCATTAGTGTCTTTACTTGAAAGCAATGTAATCCACATAATCCAGAAATCACTATGCCAGTGTCTGAGGTGGAGGAGGAAAGAAAAGTAAACTTGTTAACATGCGTGGACTTCCTCCTTGGGCTGGTGTACACGTCGAAGTAATTATCTGCTCTGCCGCTCGATAGTAAAGAAATGAGCATCAGAATCCTGGGAACGGTGTAATAGTAACGGTTGAGAGCGCAAAAGGAACCTTGATAAATGTGGAGGATCAAAGTATGCTGGCAATAAACAGGGTGGAGGACTTAGTGTCTTACATAGATTTTTCAGACAATATGCTGTCTTGTGATGCAAATACTCCCATCATGTTCTTCAGTTGTGTAATGTTCGGCATTGGAAGTTACCGAATGTGGTGTTAGCTCAAGCTCCAACACTCTGCGACTCATATCCTCAAACTGTAGCTCATGTTACCGGAGCAACTCATCTCGTGTGTGGCCTCCATTATGTGAGGATCTAACATTAGCGTAGTGTATGATAAGAACCATCAAAATGGCTCATCTAGTGCCGTAGGGGTGAAAGTAGCAAATGGTGCGGTCTGTGAGGTCGTAGAAAATGTTGATGTAGCCGATGGGATCGTTACCCGGGTGCTGATCTGGAGTACCTTCTCGGGGTGCGGGTATATCTTGGAGGAAAGCGTTAGGCATGTTGGCGCAATGGATGTCGGTCTTCACAAGAGCAACATTAGCGGGTGAAGGTGCTGGAACAAACGTCTCGACCGATAAGAAGGTCATTAGGTGCAGGTACTGGGTCGGGTATAAGGGATGCATTGTCTGGTAAGTCAAAAGAAATAGGGTCATGATCAAGTAAGGGTGCAGGATCAGTAGGTGCAACATCAAGCTGTCCCAAAAGGTGCAGAAGCTAACTCAGGAGCAGGCCCTGGGTCGTGTAACGGTGTGGTGCCTCGAGCAGGTGTTAGTGCAGCAGTCATAAAGGCGTCGTCGTTTGTGTCAGTAGTAGAAAGATGTGACCAGGCCGTCTATAAGGTTGTAAATGTCACAGACTCAAGGGAGTCTGAAATCGAATATACGCTAGAATCAGAGGGTAGCTTGACAACAGGGGTCTCAAAAGTGAATTTTGTAACGACGTTCCCGTCTAACTTTCCATCATCATGGGTGTTATCGGAAGGACCATCAATATCGCGTCAATATCGTTATCAATTGTTCGTCGAGTAACTAACCTTCGAAAGGAATGTCCACAAGAGGCACATTGTCGGGGATCGGAGCCATGGTGTGCTTACCAACGGGATGACCAGTAATGAAGTGGTCATGGGCCGAAACATGAATGACAGAGGGATCTTCGTCAAGAAAGCCATCGACATGGGTAATTCATCGCCAAAGTCTGGCAGCGCGGACGGTTGGAAGTCGTCCTCGTCCTTGGTCAGCATGTCAAGGTCACTCTCAATGTCTAACGTAAACATCTCTGGCGTAGGTACAGTCTCATCGTCCATGGCAGGGGCCGTAGGGTCGTTATCATCTGACAATTCGTTCCCTGAGGAAGGTGACGTGTGCGCCCGTATATATAGTAGTCATAGCATGCATATTTACAGTACTCTTTAACACTTTGTGTATTGCAAATAAAGACAATTCATAATGTAATCATGTATCCACATATTCGTCCTAGTCTTCCCAGACTATCCCACCCAGTCTCTCAGACCGAACTCCCTAGTCTCTCATACTAAACTCCCTGATCTCTAAGACCAACTCCCTGGTCTCTAAGACCAACTTTCCCAGCCTCTAAGACTAAATCCCTAGTCTCTAAGACCAACTCCCTGGCCTCTAAGACCAATCCTCCCAGCCTCTAAGACTAATTATCCCCAGCCTCTAAGGCTGATCCTCCCTCAGCCTCTAAGGCTGATCCTCCCTCAGCCTCTAAGGCTGAACCTCCCTCAGTCTCTAAGACTGATCCTCCCTCAGTCTCTAAGACTGAAATATAAACATACTCTTGTGAAATGTGTATTTTTGCCTTTTATTTGTAAAAAAAATATTTGTTCCCTGGATCTGGACGTTTAGTGTATGCAATGTAAGAATGTTTGAAAATGTTTTCGTGAGAGCCCTGATGATCATAGTCTAGACTCGAGAAAGAATCCTAGTTCGCTATGATCGAGGCTCTGATACCAAGCTGTCACACCCTGACTTTTGCGGAAGCGTGGGTTTTTTGGTGTGACTCCTTAATACCATAGCAATCAATCATAACAATGCTATATGATAAAACCAAAATATTTTCATTCATTAATAAAGTTTAGAAAATACCACAATACCATTGTCTTGAAAATATAGACGCCAATTAGTTACAAACCATAAGACGTTCAAATGAGTTCCCATGGACTCAACAAAAGACTTTAAATAATCCTGAGCTTAGAAACATGTATCTCGTCCAGGAATAGGATACATCTTTTGAACTCTATGACTACGAATGACATCCTTTATTTAACACGCAGCTTGTAGACACATGCATACACCTGCCAGATCCACTAGTTCCCTGAAATACATGTAGTTTGAAAAATCAACATAAAGTTGAGCGAGTTCATGTGTAAGTGAGTTTGTATAAACCTTTGTAAAAATGTCTGTATGTATGAAAATCCCTAGTATGTAGCAATTAAGGAAAAAGAGACCACCATTGGGTTGCAAGGCCAATGATAAGTGTGAAGTGATGCAGGAACACACAAACCTAGCGGATTTGTGCGTCGGGCACTTAGTCATCTCATGGTCCACTCAGCGGACTCAGGAGTGGGGCTCGCTACACCCAAATAGATCTATCACTAATGTCCCTCGGTCCTACAACGAGGATTAATGGCCTTAAGTGTCATGCCCACCACTCACATGTTCGCGTAGTAAAAACCCTCCTTAAGCTAACCATACCATGTAAATAAATGTCTGTAAATGTCTGTAAATGTCTATAAATGTCTGTAAATGTCTTTAAATATTTGTAAATGTCTGTAACATGTATTTCACCCCCGAGGTGTAAAACTGAAAATAGTTAAGAGAAAAGGGGGACATGAACTCACAGTAGTGCGTCTTGTACCGAATCTCAAACTCTGTCTGCTACACGACAACCTACACGTACTAATGTCTATTAGACGAACGGCCGTGCCTTGGCTTAGAGTTTAATGTTTTGAGTTGCGTTACTTATATGGTTCCGTGTGATAATTATTTGTTCGTTCAATGTTCTAGTGAACTCTAGTTTTAGAAAGCAAATATTTACTAAGTGTTAGAATTTTCGGAAAATTTCACCATAGTCTCCTTTGTAAATAGAGGTGTCCATGCTTAAAAGCATATCATTTTCTTTTACAACTATCCCGTAGAGTGTTCTCAATAATCAAACCGACATTTAGACGTACAAAGCATTACTTACTTTATTTCAGCTTCATTACTCGAAACTGGACTGTTTTCGAGGATTTTTATAAAATAGTTAACCTTTTCCAAAAATTCTCAACTTTTTACAGAGTGTCATATATAATCCAAAAATTGTTGTGTAAAAATATCGGGGCTTAGTTCATTACTAATATTATATAAAAATTTATTTACCCGACTGCAATCAGATTTGTTGCTTTCTGATCGCAGTTCACGGAAAAATTCACTAAAAATTAATCGCAAGCCCGATCGAAAAAATTCCAGTTGGAGGATCACGGCAACAGCATTTACCATCTACAGTAAAAATGCCATGAACTGATTCTACTCAGGTTTCGAGTTTTGACTCTGAATACGACACACTTTTTCAGCAGGAAAATTTCAACTTGAGCTGCTGTCTTAAAACAATTCTTTAAAAATAGTAAACGACCTCGAAAAATTACGATTCCAGTTCCATTTGTTCGGTTATTCAAAAATACATAACTTAGACTCCAAAAATTCAGTTTTTCGGTTTAAAATGACCCAGTTACAGCCTGTTGAAGTTGGCTGGAAATTTCAATCAGCATGTTTATTTTTAGTGTTTTAGCTTTTGTGTGTCATTAACATTATACATATCATAACAAAGAACAATATGGAACAAGGGTGTGAAGGGACTTACTACTAGCACAAGGCTAGGGTAGAAATCTAGAACAAAAATGAAGAGAAAAATATGGTGAGAAGGACTTGAACAAAGCTTCCTTGTAAGCTCTTCCACTTGCAACTTCTAGGAATCAACTTTGGAGCTTGGAATGGCACTTGAATGTGTTGAAGGAGAAGATATGAGGGAGACGATGGTGGTTTCGGTTACGGGGGGCCGAAAATAAGGGAAGGGAGTGAGTGAGAGAGTGTGGTTTAGTAATGATGGGTGATCTCAATGACCAATGCATGTAGAGATGCTCTTACACCATGAGCCACCCTATCCCTATGGTCATGATTACCTATCTCTTGGCCAACCACAATCAAGATTACAAGAATAATATCTCAACAAAATATTTGGTAGAGATTTGGCTGAAAGATCGGTTGGGGGGGGGGGGGTAATTTGTAAAAGTTATGACTAAAAGGTAAAGGGGTAGTTACATTGTAAGTATGGACTTGTATGTGTAGTGACATGATTTTTAATGGGTGTTATGGCAAACGGGTACCATGACTAGTCAAAAATAGTAACATAATGTCATTGACAAAAATTTAGGGTCCCGGGTAATGTCCGGTTGTTTGGTTACGTATCGTTCCGTTAAAGCGTTTAATTGTATCGTAAAGTGTCTTTTATGCATCTTTTTGTAACGAAATCCTTCCTGGCACTTAGGAAAGTATACAGGACCACTCTGCCATATGTGTGTATTCTACTGGTATAATAAAATGCTGAGTTTTATAAAAGAATGCAGAATTCTGTATTTAAAGTGTGTTTTAGGCACTTCCCGACACTATATCTATCACCTAATGACGCAGTCTTATGGTCCTCACTTCCCTACACTCCAAACCACTGTAGTACTCTATCCCTGGCTCATACTGGCCATAAAAACATTGTCTGTCTATGTGCTGGTATTGTCAGCATTATTTCTGAATCAACCGTTCAGTGTGTCAACTGTGCTGAGTGCATCAAGTACGTCACTAATGTTGGTGTGAAATGAATGGAGTGACTGTATAAAATGTGATGCATGTATATATGATATAGAATCATAGAGCAGTTTAAATTTTCAGTTAAAATCAAGCACAGTCTTTAAACACGTAATTAAGATTAATTAATTTGTATAGTACCTGGAATTTTGAGGGTTGTCACACTGTCTGCCTGAGGATCCTTGATCCTAAAATACATTAGGACCAGGGTAGGTCTGGATGTGTGAACCATAAATCCTTGAACCCTAGATGGAGATCCTTGGTTGTTGAAGTAGGATCCTTGAGCTGGAAACGTCTCCATGTATCCTTCAGACCGGATGAAGGATCTTTGATGCTGGTTGGTTGTCACTGATCCATGCTGATGGATAGAGGATCCTTGAGGAAGGGTCATGGCCAGTGATCCAGGCTGATGGATCGATGATTCTTAAGGAAGGATCATTGCCGGTGATCCCTGTTGTGGAATGGAGGATCCTTGAGACTGCGTGTTGGGCATCCTGGATTGCTGAGCTGCATTTGCTGGGGTGACGAAGTCCAACAACCTGGGCACCAGTGGAGAGTGATCCTCTGCTGGCCTCTTCTGTTACTTGATGTCATCAACCTCCCGGAGGATCCTCTGGTTAGTCTTGTCCTGTTGTTCCATATAGCTCTTTATCTGCGAAAACAAAACAGAAATATCACTGTTAGTATTAGTAGAAGAAGAACTAGTAGAAACTTTTGATCCTTGGAAGATTGATGAAGTCTTCTTCTGAGTGTTATCCTAATTTTTCTGGTACGGTGGTGGAATTGGAGGCAATGATGCACTGGTTTGGGATGAGGTAATTGTTGGCATGGCACTTGAAATGGATTTTCCCTAAGAAGCCATAGAAGTGATGATGTTGAACATAAATGAACACAAAACAAGTTTTTTCAAAAGTGGAAGCACCACTTGCCCCATGGTGGGCGCCAAACTGTTTTGGTCAAAAATTAAACAAAGGATAATATAACCGAATCTGATTTTGTGAGGTAGTGTGCTTATATGTTTGATAGATGAATGAAAAAATGTGAAATGTAATGAACAATGAACACAAGGATTTGTATGAGGAAAAACCCCTTGATCTCAATGCGATCTCCGGCACAAAAAACCTCGGATAGTGAAAACTATCACTTTCAAATGTATTAAGCTAACAAGAGTTTACAGCTTCGGAAGTTGATCAACTGTTGTACAATGTATGCTAGAGTGAGAGTGTATTCGAGAGCTAATGTTCACGAGAGAGAGTGTGTGTTTTTGCTAATAGTAGTGTTGTTGTTCCCTAAAACCTGATCAACCCCTTTAAAAAGGAAATAACAAACAAGTCCGAAAAAGGTGCAAAACCACGTCCAAAATGTTAACGTTGAACCATTTCCTCACGTGCAGCATCTTTAACGACTCTAGTCCGATATTCTAGCCATGACTCAGTCCCTATTGCCCATGACCTGCATGCCATTACGAAAATATACAAGGAAAACTATTAGTTAAGTTATGAAAATAATAAGGATCTGTGATCCTCAGACTTCTCCAGGCGGGTCAAAGGATAAGTGATCCATAAGTATTAGAAAATAACCCCTGACAGTATGTATGAAATAATTGCACGTATAATAAGTGTTGGTTTATGTATAAATACGTATTTAAACAATTGATTGCATGTATAATAAGTATGTATAAAATATAAACTCCATTATGATCAAAGTCTCGAATTACAAGTCTGGAAATGAAATACGAACATGGTACGAATACAAGTTTTCGTAAATAGAAACACGAATACACTTTTTAAATAAGGAAAGTACAAAAATGTGAAGCGTTACACATATGGAGTAAAACTGAAACCACTTTCAACCACCACCCGTTGCCCCCCCCCCCCCCCCCCACCGCACCACTCCAACCACCACTCACTGCCCTGCCAAACCACCACCGCCACCTATCTTTTATCAACTCCCTCTCTCTCCTTTCCACCACCCACCACCACTTGCCACCACCAACTCACTCCCTTTCCGCCAACCCTCCCTTCAGCTCTAATCCCATCTCCAATCCAAATCCACACCACACAAATCCAAAACCTCCAATTTTCCAACCACTCCGTTCGCCACCATTCGCCGCCACCAACCTCAAACCCTACATCTTCACTCTTCAATCTAATCCCCTAAAAACATATCTTAGCATCATCCACCAACACAAACACAATCTCAATCACAGAACCCAAAGAAATCTTAACTTTTACTGTTACGATCATTGTCTGAAGTAAACCCTAGCCACTAGAACCTAGACGCCATTCTCCTCCAGAACCTAGCTGTCGTTAATCCTCATGTCGCCAAAACCCTAGCCACTTGTAATGGTCGTTTGTAACTCTGACCCTTCGTCTCCACCACTTGATTACACCGACATATCCAGTTGTTTTCCGCATCTCTAGTTATGAGGTGGAAATGGTCCACGCGTCGAATAATAAATAGTGCTATCGTGAGCTCCGCCGGTGGTTGCAGGTGGGACTATGAACGTGTATAGAGAGGGAAAGTTCAAGATAAAAGAGAGAGGTATAGAGAAAGAGATAGAGGGTAGAGAGAGACATATTTGTTTCCTTTTATGTGTGTGTGTGTGTCTATATATATATATATATATATTAAATTAAATTTGTTTTATTTATTTAAATAGTTTTTTAATAAATGGGTAAAACGACTAAAATACCCATGGGTTATCTTTTTTAACTAAAAATAATAATTGGGTTAGGCCTAAAAGATAAAACATCTAAGATTTTAAAACATAATGTATAAAACTAATCAATTTTAAACAGAAAGGACGCCGCCTGAAAAGAAATGGTATAAAAATAAAGGACACAACTAGCAATTCACTCAAAAGTAAAGATTTAAAATAAAAATCTAAACTAAAATATTATTATTGAATCTTTAATTATATAGATATAACACATTAATATAAGTATATAATTAATAACATTTACATGTTAAAAAAATTTAATGATTAAAATCTATCTTTCTTAAAAAAAATACAATAAATTATGTAAAACTGAGTTTTAAAATAAAAGATATCACAATACTTTAAACTGTTCAAATTTCACATATTAAATTCATCATTTTTATATGTAGAAAATTTTTAAAAATAAAACTATTAAACTTGCCAAACTCAATTTTTTCAGTTTTTAATTGCATAATTTAAAAGTTCCTTCTAATCTTTTTTATGAGGTTGAAATTCATCAATTCTTTTTACTACATCTTATATCTTCAAATTAAGTTCTAATAATAAAATCCTATTAACGTACTTCATTCTTAAAACTTTTAGTTGATTAACTTGACCCGGGCATTCAACAAAACATCTACGATTACATTTTTTTCAGAATCTTGTCCATATAAATATCCCTATGGAAGATAACAAAACCTCTAGAATTTGTATGATAACGTTCCATGCTCCAATGAAAATTTGTTTTCTTTGCTTTCACTTTATAAAATTTCTTTTGCATTTTTATGTTTTAAAGTATTTAGACACTTTCTTAATAACTTCTCCTGCAAAAATATATTTAAAATTTTAATTATGATAGCAATGCTTTAAAAATTAATTAAAAATTATATTGCTTATAAATTTAAAATATATTTAAAATTTATAAAAAATTCTTAAACTTTAAACATATATTTAAAATTTTCTTTTGCATTTTTTGTTTAAAAAAAATAGAAAATGTGTTCCTTAAAATTAAAAAAATATATTTTAATTTTTTTTTCAAAAAAATTAAAAATAAAATCATATTCCTTTAAAATTAAAAAAAATTATATTAAATTTCTTTTGAATTTTTATGTTTAAAAAGAACCCTTACATGAACCACAAAAAAAAAAATAACACTAAAAATTATTGTTTGGATCTGAGTTTTCACTTGTATTCGTTCTATGACTGGGATTAATGAAATGTAAATAATATGAATTATGGAAAATATTAATGAATGCAACGGAAATTAAAGTCAAACACAAGAATGGAAAGTTTTATCAAAACGGTTTTCTATTGAAATCAAATTATTACAATTACAGAAATGATTATACAAACTCTATGTCAGCTTGGTTACTCTCTTTTTTTTGTACAATAAGGATACCAAGTGATAAAATAGATCACTCACAAGTTTGATCTATTTATTCTTAGTACAAACCTTTGTTCGCAATCAGGCATGACATCACCCTGATAGCGACATCTAACATTCCTAAAAGAAAAGATTCCACAGATGTTAGAAACATCTTACGGAATGTAACAACTGATTAAATATACTAAACATCTTTTTAAACTAACATTGTTACATTGATAAGGCATGTTCTTTAAACCTCTGTTAACTAGTTCTAAACACCTGTTTAGGCCTAACAAATGTTTGGTCTTCTCCATCAGAGTTTTGTCTTCAACAAGGCTTTGGCCTTTGAACAGATGTTCTTTCTTCTTCAACAGTGCTTTCCAGTCTTCAATAGTGCTTTGTAGTCTTCAAACAAATGTTCTATTAGTGTTCAAGATTCACTATCTTTGGGGAGAGTTGTAGATCATAACGTGCTTATTTTATATCATTTGTTCTTTGTAGGTCCAACAATATCCCTCTAGAACAGGTGATACCAAAACTCAGCTTTATTTAATCATCTTTTATTTCTCATCAACTTCTCTCTAATCTGCCACTTGAATTGTAACTCAAAGTTCAGTGAGTAACTATCTCCTGGGTCCCTTTCGAGTTCAAGACCCAATAGATCTTGCAGATCTTCATTCTTGAGGCCAAAGGCACTATTCATGGAGATCTTTTTAACTTCTCCATTAGCCATAAGCAGATTTAATTCATGGCTTGTCTTATCAGACTTCCATTTTAGAATTTTGAGGCTTGATGGATTTCATGGGCCAAAAGTTATTAAAGATGAGTTTGGGAAAACTGGCCTTCCCAAAATTTGACCAAGTTCATCTTTAGGATTTTTATCTAGATGCCCATACATTAGCTCATTTCTAATTCCTTCTTTCCTGAGCTCATCTTGATACATCTTCATATCTTATTCTGACAACTCCTTTTGTCTTTTGATATAGCTTCTTACAGTTGTTGAGATGTTCTTTGCAAATGGAAGCTCTGAAGGATCAACTAATGTTTTGATGAGGGAGTCTATTTGTTCATAATTCAATTTTTTTTTTTTTTGGGATTGAGGGATCATTTTCTATTAAAATTTCAAGCTTCTTATATTTTCTCTATGATTGTTGGCTCATCCTGTTTTGCCAATGAACTCATGGTGCCAAAATTGGCTGCAACCATTTTTTCTTTCATCCTCTTCAACTGCAATGCCTTTTTGTCATTTGACCTTATTCCTGCTTTCGTTGGGAGGTGTTGGTTTAATCTCTAGATCTATGAGCAACTTTTCAATCCTTAGGATTTCATCAAGTAGGGATTCAGATGACCATCTTGTAATTTGTGCTCTAGTTGCTCTATATAGTTTCTTTTTCATGATGTGGTCAAGATAGTCTTCTCTTAATTCCCTTCTAAGATCTAGATCTTTGAGAAGAGCATGAGACAGATTATTGTAGACATCTTTAGCATAATCTTCTAAAGCATTCACTTTTTGGAATTCTTCAAACAAGATTAGTTGTGCCTCTTTATCATCTTTTCCTTGGCTTCTCTCAGCAGCTATTTCTCCGCTTGCTTCAACTTCAGCTCCAAATATTCTCTTACATTAGTTGGCTTTGGGAAGCTTTGAAGAGAAGGAAAGGTGAGTTAACTTGCATTTGATGTACAGTAGAAGGGAAGTATTTCTTGTGATACAGTGCTCAATTCTAATGGATGTGTAAAGGTGATCATGGTAGTTGTGGTTAATGGGTTTGATATTAGTAATGATGTGGAAGTGATGGTGAGTTGGTTGGTGGATGTTGGTAATGACGATGTGGTTCTGATGGGTGAGGCTTGAGGTATTTCTTCTTCATCATCATTTTAGATAATGAATTTCACTTTTCTTTTTCTTGTTTGTAGTGCAGATGTTTTTGTGGGTGGTGATGAGATTTGTTTTAGTAGGTTTCTTTTTGTGATGAGGAGACTAGAATGGGCCTTTTGGGAAATTGGCTTGACTGGTTCTAGGAATGTGGTAAGTGTTGTTATGGATGTAACATCTGTTTTCACTTTTTTAATGGCAACAGATGTTTGGACCAGAAGATCAGTGGTTTGAGTGGTAGCAATGATTGGTTTTGATGGAACGGTGGTTTTCAATGGAACAGTGGAACTTGCAACAGAGCTTTGAGACCCCTTGTATTGCAAGTTGCCTTCTTGTGGGGGTATCTGTTGAAGAACCTAGATTCTCTTGAACTCTTTTTATTTAAAGATCTCTTGGAATACTAGAGCATTCTTATCTTCTCTTGTGTATCTTCTCTTCTCCTTTTTAAGGGCATCTTCTTTAGCCTTTTGGCTGCAGATGTGTCAGGCTTCTTTTGAGCTCTTTTGACTTGAGGAGGAAGCTTTCTCATGCTTTCACTATCCTATTTTTTGGCATCATCTTCTGGATACTTGGGTGTTGGAGCAGTGCCTGTTGTTTTAAGGAGATGATCTTTGATAGCTTTGATATTTGCTTGTGTATTTTTGTACCTTTTGTCAATCATACTCTTGATCAACTCCATATGGATATTATGGGTGGCATCAGCAGATTACTTTTGAAGTTGGAGATAAGGTTGTACATGGGACTTTATCTTCTCTACAAGTTCTTCATTTGTTGGTGGAGTTCTAAAGTTTTGCACAAGAGTGGTCATTATTTCTTTGATTTGATCTATTGAGGATTTCATTTTGGTTACTCTCTTCGTCAATTCTTGATATCTTAATCCATCACCTAAATTGATAGGATCATCTAGATTCCTACCAGAGGTAGTTGTATCTGGTTTTGAATTAAATGCCCATGTTCTTGGTTCTGGGGACTTCCAACTGTTAAAGAGTGTACTATTGTAGACTCAACAATTGTTGCCTTCAAGGGGTCTTAGCTATGTAACCATTATCCAACTGTGAGACTGTTGTCCCAACAGTTGTAGTGGTTGCCTTACTTGAAGAACCTCCAAGTGTCACTTGTAACACATGGGGTGTACCCTCCTCTGCTTGTGGGTTAGCAATGATCTCTAGATTTGGCTTAGTCACATGTAGGGGCATACCTTCTGTGATTGGTGATTGAGAGGAACTAGGAGTGTTTAAGCCAGTTTTACCAATTGCATCAAGCAATGGTTTCGTTGTGGTGAGTATATATATGGGGGTGGAGTTGAAAGAAATCCAGCCCCTAGAGCAGGGCTAAAGTATAGATGTTCAAGTGAATCACCAACCTCAGTATTTGGTTCCCCTATGCTTAAACCACTATCCTTTTGTGAGGATATGTGAGGAGTTAGGATGGGTGGAGATGTTTGCGTCTGTTGTGAGGAAGTAACAACATACGCTAGTTGCATTTGTGTTACAGTAGGCTCCTCTAGCATCTCAACCTCTAGAGTTACCTTTTTGGCACGTTTGGCTTTGTGTATTGGAGTGATTTTTGTGAATTTTGCTGATGTGGGTACCATGGTGGGGGGTTGTGCATTGTGGGCATCAAGAGCAGTGGGCTCTGTAACAGTGGTTGTAACCTTTGTTGTTAAAACATTTTCTTCCTCAACGTTTTCTTGACCTTTATTAGTCATCATGAGAGTAAAAGTTTCATTTGAAAGACTGTCTATTTGAAGGCCCTGTTAAAAAATGTTTTGAGCTAAAACCTTTTCTAGGTAAAAGCTAAGTAGCCTTGGAAACCTGATGAAGGATTTAGCAGTACCATTCTTAATGGCCTTTTCATTTGCCACCATGTCCATAAACAATGTTTGAGATAACTTATAATTTTCATTTGTCAAAATAGTGTGTCCTAAATATTGAGTTTTCAAAGGTATTGATTAAAAGTGGTGGTTTTTGCTGATAAACATATCAGGAGGGTATGGAAAAAGAATTTATTTTCTGGTGGTAAGTGTGGTTTGAAAAGTGGCTTCCACCAGTTGTGTGTCATACCCTCTTTCATTGAACTCATTTTGAAGGTCATTTTTAGATAAAGAGTCTGTACCGTTAAAAATAGCTTAACGGAGTTGATTTTTTTTTTGCCGAGTTACAAATCGATGTTTTATGGATTTTAATCAAAACGAGGATATGGGTCGATTTATGTAAAACATACCTCTAAACGACTTAATTTTTGTTAATTGGAAGTTTAAACACCCGAATTGAAGCACCGTTTTCGTCGTTTGGGGCAGTAGTATTTCAAGGTAAATTTTACATCAATCAACTCGTATCCTCGCTCCAATCAAAAGCCCTAAAACATCGGTTTGCAATTCGGGAAAAAAGCTTAACTGCGTTAAGCTATTTTTAACGCAGACTATTATTGGCCAATAGTGGAGCAGTTCAGATTATTATCAGCAAAACAACGGAGTTGGGATTATTACCGGCCAAATTGAGAAAGTTGAGATTATTTAAATCCAACTAAAATATCCTAAATTATAACATCTTTAATATTTTTTTATATATTTATGGAAAATCCGTTCGTTGACACAAACATTTTGCTCATCAATCGTATATACATATAAATACATACATACATACATACATACATACATTCGTGCACATACAAAGAGCACTTAACAAACAACATTCGCTCAGATACATATATATTATGAACATACAGCTTTACCATGTAACACGTTCAACATATTCCACATGTATACATCATCCATACCGAACACGTAGCACATACTACATACATAACATGTACATCCCGTCTACATTCGTCAAAACTCGTTAACATACCAAAACATATATATATATATAGTTCCGTTACACAACACTTAACCATTTTCGCTAAGCATGCAACCTATAAAACTCATGGAATTCATTTGAATCAAATATGGATCACACTTAGCCAAATAAACACGTTTCATCATCAATAAGCGTTCACAAATCATCAAATTTCACATAACACACTTAGACGACTTAGTAACCGTTTTTTGAAAAATATATAACAAAATATTTTACGAACCGAAAATATATATTTTGTATTTTAAAATACTTGTAAGTGAAAATATATATAGTTTTCGTAACGATGTCAAGACTTGGTCATTTATATTTAAAACTCGATTTTCGTAGGAACGGTATATTTTATACTAAGATACTTATACGTTTCGAAAAAACCCGAATTATATAAAACGACATTTTTACTAATATTTTACCAAGTCTTATTTTTTCAAAACCTCAAAACATCCATAATTGCATGATGATCATAATCAGCCTATCAAATCACCAAACCTACCAAACTTGATGATCCTTATGTTAATATACACCTTATATAACAAGATCACCATTTTCCCATGATAAGTCCTACATCATCAAGATATACTTAACACATAAAAATCATGTATAGATATACACTTAACAACTTTCATAACCACATTTTGCCAAGTTTACCCATAATCATAATGCACACTTTGATAACTCAAATTCACCACTTTTAACATGTTAAGCTGTATTACTTCAAAAATATATTTAACATACTTAAACATGCTTAAATCCACAATAATTACATTCCAAACCCTAATATACCAAGTTTACCTTTAAAAAATACGTAGCTATATTTTAACAAGTTAATCACAATCAACATCATCAAGCATCGTCATCAAATTCCATGACCATGGACACTATTGTAAACCCCATTTTTAGTAAAACGTCACCTTATGAACATAACAACCATCTTTCAACAAAGAACATTAACCACCAAGCATAGCATACAAGTACTTACAATATAACAAATCAAACAACAATCTCACACAAAAACACAAAAACACATGCACACCCACGACCATAAACCCACATACATACACTTTGAAAAATCCTATTTTTATCTATGAGTTTTACTTGTTAAATCCAAAAACTTGTTAACATCTCTTTTGGTGATTAGACTTTTACAAATAAACACTAAACAAGATGTAAAAATTAAACAAGATCAAGACTCATACCACAAACAAAAACCTCTTGAAATGGATGGATGAAGGTTTATGTATTAAGATATAACTCCAAAATAAGCTCTAAATCTTCTAATATCTCAATACAAGTTTAAACCTATGTGATTTTTGCTTAATTGGTGAAAGAAGGGAATGGGTTTGGTGTTCTTGTTCCTAGTCGAAAATGAGAGAGAGGAAAGTGTTTTTGTGCATCTTGAATGTGTACAAATGAAAAGATAAGTGTGTATATATTTTAGTTTCTAATATATCTCAACAACTCATCAATGTACAATACTAAACACAACAAGGTCCATGCACTTCACATACTAATTTTTCAAACAAGTAAAGTGGTATGCATTAATTGTGTTTATGTTTAATTTCCCATAATCCATATAATTAGGGTTCTAAGATCATTAGATAACCATTAAACACCTAACAACACATAGTTTGTTGAAAAATTACTAGTATAGTGGTTAAATTTCATTTGAATTAACATATAAGCCATAAAACCTCAAATTACGATACTTAAATATTCATAATATTCTTTTATCTATTTTTCACGCCAAACACAAAATAACGCTATCGATTTAATGTTCCAAGCATATTTGAACAATTTCGACTTAAAAACGTTATCGGATAAATATCCGGCACTCGTTTTACGAACCTTTATCGTTACGTGATAAGACGATACCAATTATTACCAAATGCAAGTCCATGCATATACCCGGACATTGCTAGACTATATGGACTCAATTAAGTCTAAAATTAAACAGTGATTAGGTTGTACGAATTATCCTGTAATTTTATCGAATGTCACATCATCAATCGTATAGGCAACCATCTCTAAAAAAATTGTACCTCAACACGTGATGTTTGATTTTGGTTTCCCACTTCTTGTAGTTAAATCCATAGTGGGTTTTAAGAGATTTCAAAATGTTTTACTTCATTGTATTTAATCTCTTCTATTACTAAAGTAAGAAAAAAATATAAATCGACATATAACTCCCATCAATGGACATAATTAGGTGTGTATGGGTGGGGGCGGGGTCACACACATCCCTCGAATTTTTTAAGCAAAAAATCTCGCTAACTTGACATGAAGAATTTGGACCGACGCTGAAAAAGTGCCATTGGGCAACTCTTGGGTGAATCAGTCCGAGGACATTGTGCTCAGAACTAAAGCATTATGGAGATAGATGTTAGAACGATTTTGTCAACAATTGGTTGAATCCAATTGCTAAGTAAACCAACTCACTTCGAAGTGGAGGGATTTGAACTATAGGATGACCAAATTAAACCAAATATTCAACCGAAAGGTATAAAATTACGTTAATATGTTACTTATCTTTTACGCATACTTTTTTTACATATTTATATACAATTTCAACGGTAATGACTTACATGATGGATCATCGTGGCAGGCAAACATAGCGGATGTGATTGTCGAGGCTCTTCGAAAGTACAAAAGACACTACTATAAATATGGATTTAGTCACATGTCGTCGTGATAAAGGTTAAGAAATCATCCTAATTGGAAACCGGTTTTAGTCCCTATAAATACAACACGCAAACTAAATTATTATTTTTTACAAAAAAAACACCCTTTCTCATCTCCGCCAAACCAAAAAAAAAGTTATTACACTATAAACCTAACCAACCCATTTAATCTTTTCTGATTTTTTTTTGGAACCACCAACAAAAGACTGATCATCCGGGTAAACCCAATGGCAAAGGACCATCTATGCCCGCAAACGCAAACAGTATTGGTGACCCAGCCCACCACCATTGAATTGAAATCTGTCCAAGATCGAATATTGAATGCAACAAGTAGGAAAAGGTTAATTTATATTTGAAGGATTACATATAAAGCTTATTACAGTTTATATTAATTCGATGTCGTTTTACATATGGATCAAATGAATTTATTAGGCGAAAACAAAAAAAGGGTTGGAAAATTGTTTCTAGATTAAGCTTCCCTAGCAAGAGGTGTATAAAATGAATAATTAGTGGTGTTATTTACAGGTGCAACGATTGCAATTGCACTTAGGACCGCATTTGCAACCATCGAATGTTACAGTCCTCGTTTCTGAACCCTCATGGCAACAACTATACAACAACACCAAACACATTGTTAATAAATAAAATACGTCTTTGTTTGTGATTCAAATAAGAGAATGTACGTACCTCTTAACGGTGGTGGTGGTATCAGAGTTGCTAATGTCTGGGTTGGTTTTGTAGCCGCCACTGCTTGTTTGTCATTTGCATGCAGGACCACAATCGAAGCTACCTCCACAACAATTGTTTTTAGTAGACGATGACATTTTAGTTTGCTTCTAAAGATTATGGGAAACCCTGGAGGCTATATATATATATATAATATATACATGGTAACAGCATGCGGAGGAAAAGGGCCACCATCCACGTGTATGGTCTTTGAAACCTTCTCTTTTGTGGCAACTAATAACTTTCGTGGATTATATTTTTTATGTTTTATTTCGGAAAACTGATACTATAAATTAGCAAATTTTGGTGCTTTATGGTTTTATAGTGTGAAAGATTCTTTTTAAATGATTTTTCACTTTTAACCCAAAAGCTTTCATATTTTGTATTTTTATGATTTTTTTTTTATTTTTAACAAAAAGTTTTTTCATCTTTTGCAAATTAATCTCAACACACTTTTTTATTTCTAACTTTGTTTCCTCATACTTTATATCTTTCACATTTCGTCCTATATTTTGCGAGTCAACACGTCGTGACGTGTGTGTGTGTGGGGGGGGTTCAACATTTTCGTATATTTTTTTTCCGTTTGACAGGTCCGTCACAACGCATCTATTTATCCCCATTTAACAGGTTCGTCGCAAAGCGCTAGTCCTAAATCGACTTGGTTATTCTTTTTTATGTTTTACGTTTAGGTCTATTTTCTTCGCATTAACATGCTGCAACGACCTTGGTTGGTTAAACAATTTTACATCTCCTTTTCTCGGTCTTATTTTTTCCTTTTTTATTTATTTTGTTTTACGAGCTCTTCCAATGTTAGCACAAGTTCCATGCACTTCACATACTAATTTTTCAAACAAGTAAAGTGGTATGCGTTAATTGTGTTTATGTTTAATTTCCCATAATCCATGTAATTTAGGGTTCTAGGATCTTTAGATAACCATTAAACACCTAACAACACATAATTTGTTGAAAAATTACTAGTATAGTGGTTAAATTTTATTTGATTTAACATATAAGCAATAAAACCGCAAATTAGGATACTTAAATATTCGTAATATGCTTTTATCTATTTTTCACGCCAAACACAAATTAACGCCATCGATTTAATGTTCCAAGCATATTGGAACAATTTCGACTTAAAGACGTTATCGGATAAATATCCGGCACTCGTTTTACGAACCTTTATCATTACACGATAAGACGATACCAATTATTACCAAATGCAAGTCCATGCATATACCCGGACATTGCTAGACTTTATAGACTCAATTAAGTCTAAAATTAAACAGTGATTAGGTTGTACGAATTATCCTGTAATTTTGTCAAATGTCACATCATCAATCGTATAGGCAACCATCTCTAAAAAAGTTGTACCTCAACACGTGATGTTTGATTTTGGTTTCCCATTTCTTGTAGTAAAATCCATAGTGGGTTTTAAGAGATTTCTAAATGTTTTACTTCATTGTATTTAATCTCTTCCGTTGCTAAAGAAAGAAAAAAATATAAATCGACATATAGCTCCCATCAATGGACATAATTAGGTGTGTGTGGGTGGGGGCGGGGTCACACACATCCCTCGAATTTTTCTAAGCACAAAATCTCGCTAACTATGACATCAAGAATTTGGACCGACGCTGAAGAAGTGCCATTGGGCGAAGTGCCATTGGGCAACTCTTGGGTGAATCAGTCCGAGGACATTGTGCTTAGAACTAAAGCATTATGGAAATCGATGTTAGAACGATTTTGTAAACAATTGGGTGAATCCAATTGCTAAGTAAACCAACTCACTTCGAAGTGGAGGGATTTGAACTATAGGATGACCAAATTAAACCAAGTATTCAACCGAAAGGTATAAAACTATGTTAATATGTTACTTATCTTTTACACATACTTTTTTTTACATATTTATATTCAATTTCAACGGTAATGACTTACATGATGGATCATCGTGGCAGGCAAACATAGCGGATGTGATTGTCGAGGCTCTTCGCAAGTACAAAAGACACTACTATAAATATGGATTTAGTCACATGTCGTCATGATAAACGTTAAGAAATCATCCTAATTGGCAACCTGTTTTAGACCCTATAAATGCAACACACAAGCTGAATTATTATTGTTTACAAAAAAAAAAAATACACCCTTTCTCATCTCCGCCAAACCAAAAAAAAAGTTATTACACTATAAACCTAACCAACCCATTTAATCTTTTCTGATTTTTTTGGAGCGACCAACAAAAGACTGATCATCCGGGTAAACCCAATGGCAAAGGACATCTATGCCCGCAAACGCAGACAGTATTGGTGACCCAGCCCACCACCATTGAATTGAAATGTGTCCAAGATTGAATATTGAATGTAACAAGTAGGAAAAGGTTACTTTATATTTGAAGGATTACACATAAAGCTTATTACAATTTATACTAATTCCATGTCGTTTTACATATGGATCAAATGAATTTATTAGGCGAAAACAAAAAAAAGGTTGGAAAGCTGTTTCTAGATTAAGCTTCCATAGTCGGGTTATTTACAGGTGCAGGGATTGCAGTTGCAGTTAGGACCGCATTTGCAACCATCGGATGTTACAGTTCTCGTCTCTGAACCCTCATGGCAACAACTATACAACAACACCAAACACATTGTTAATAAACATAATACGTCTTGGTTTGTGATTCAAATAAGAGAATGTACGTACCTCTTGACGGTGGTGGTGGTATCAGAGTTGCTAATGTTTGGGTTGGCTTTGCAGCCGCCACTACTTGTTTGGCATTTGCATGCAGGACCACAATCGCAGCTACCTCCACAACAATTGTTATTAGTAGACGATGACATTTTAGTTTGCTTCTAAATATTATGGGAAACCCTGGAGGCTATATATATAATATATACATGGTAGCAGCATGCGGATGAGAAGGGCCACCCTCCATGTGTGTGGTCTTTGAAACCTTCTATTTTGTGGCAACTAATAACTTTCGTGGATTATATTTTTTATTTTTTTTTTATTTCGGAAAACTAATACTATAAATTAGCAAATTTTGGTGATTTATGGTTTTATAGTGTGAAAGATTCCTTTTTAAATGATTTTTCACTTTTAACCAAAAAGTTTTCATATTTTTTATTTTTATGATTTTTTATTTTTAACGAAAAGTTTTTCAGCTTTTGCAAATTAATCTCAAAACTTTTTTTATTTCTAACTTTGTTTCCTCATACTTTATATCTTTCGCATTTCGTCCTATATTTTGCGAGTTAACACGTCGTGACGTGTGTGTGTGGGGTTCAATGTTTTCGTATATTTTTTTCCGTTTGACAGGCCCGTTTTAACGCATCTATTTATCCCCGTTTAACAGGTTCGTCACAAAGCGCTAGTCCTAAATCGACTTAGTTATTCTTTTTTATGTTTTACGTTTCGGTCTATTTTCTTCGCATTAACATGCTGCAACGAGATTGGTTGGTTAAACAATTTTACATCTCCTTTTCTTGGTGTTATTTTTTCCTTTTTTATTTATTTTGTTTTACGAGCTCTTCCAGTGTTAGCACAACAAGGTCCATGCACTTCACATACAAAATTTTCAAACAAGTAAAGTGGTATGCGTTAATTGTGTTTATGTTTAATTTCCCATAATCCATGTAAATTAGGGTTAGATAACCATTAAACACCTAACAACACATAGTTTATTGCAAAATTACTAGTATAGTGGTTAAATTTCATTTGAATTAACATATAAGCGATAAAACCACAAATTACGATACTTAAATATTCGTAATATGATTTTATCTATTTTTTACGCCAAACACCAAATAACGCCATCGATTTAATGTTCCAAGCTTATTGGAAAATTTTCGACTTAAAGACGTTATCCGATAAATATCCGGCACTCGTTTTATGAACCTTTATCGTTACGCGATAAGACGATACCAATTATTACCAAATGCAAGTCCATGCATATACCCGGACATTGCTAGACTTTATGGACTCAATTAAGTCTAAAATTAAACAATGATTAGGTTGTACGGATTATCCTGTAATTTTGTCGAATGTCACATCATCAATTGTATAGGCAACCATCTCTAAAAAAGTTGTACCTCAACACGTGATGTTTGATTTTGGTTTCCCATTTCTTGTAGTTAAATCCATAGTGGGTTTTAAGAGATTTCTAAATGTTTTACTTCATTGTATTTAATCTCTTATGTTACTAAAGTAAGAAAAAAATATAAATCGACATATAGCTCCCATCAATGGACATAATTAGGTGTGTGTGGGTAGGGGCGGGGTCACACACATCAGTCGAATTTTTTTAAGCACAAAATCTAGCTAACTATGACATGAAGAATTTGGACCGACGCTGAAGAAGTGCCATTGGGCAACTCTTGGGTGAATCAGTCCGAGGACATTGTGCTCAGAACTAAAGCATTATGGAGATCGATGTTAGAACAATTTTGTCAACAATTGGGTGAATCCAATTGCTAAGTAAACCAACTCACTTCGAAGTGGAGGGATTTGAACTATAGGATGACCAAATTAAACAAAATAATCAACCGAAAGGTATATAATTACGTTAATATGTTACTTATGTTTTACGCATACTTTTTTTACATTTTTATATACAATTTCAACGGTAATGACTTACATGATGGATCATCTTGGCAGGCAAACATAGCAGATGTGATTGTCGAGGCTCTTCGCAAGTACAAAAGACACTACTATAAATATGGATTTAGTCACATGTCGTCATTATAAACGTTAAGAAATCATCCTAATTGGCAACCGGTTTTGGTCCCTATAATTGCAACACGCAAACTAAATTATTATTTTTTACAAAAAAAAAAACACCCTTTCTCATCTCCGGCAAACCAAAAAAAAAGTTATTACACTATAAACCTAACCAACCCATTTAATCTTTTCTGATTTTTTTTGAACGACCAACAAAAGACTGATCATCCGGGTAAACCCATTGGCAAAGGACCATCTATGCCCGCAAACGCAGACAATATTGGTGACCCAGCCCACCACCATTGAATTGAAATCTGTCCAAGATCGAATATTGAATGCAACAAGTAGGAAAAGGTTAATTTATATTTGAAGGATTACACATAAAGCTTATTACAATTTATACTAATTCGATGTCGTTTTACATATGGATCAAATGTGTTTATTAGGCGAAAACAAAAAAGGGTTGGAAAGTTGTTTCTAGATTAAGCTTCCCTAGCGAGAGGTGTATAAAATGAATAATTAGTGGTGTTATTTACAGGTGCAGGGATTCCAATTGCAGTTAGGACCACATTTGCAAAGGTGATGTATTTTGTTATAAAGTGTTTGCGTTGTGTGTTGATGTGTTTTGTTATAGAACGTATGTAACACCCAAAAGTGCGTTAAATGAAAAAGGGTTCGGGTATACTCACAGTGCGTGTTTAGCTAGTAAACATAGGCTTGGATTGATGGGATTGCGTTGGAGTTAACCTAAGCAAAGAAAAGTAGCGTAAGCGTTGAACAACGTGTAAACAGTGCATCAAATGGTAGGGTGTTCGGATGGCGATCCGAACGGATGAGTTCCCATTCGAGCGGATGGTCATCCAGACGGATGGATGACCATTCGAACGGATGGCCATTCGAATGAGTGTGTGTTGTTTTGGAAATTTGTTAAAGTTTGAAATTTTATCTAATCGTTTTGAACAAGGATTAGTATAAGAGACAGGTCACCTGGTCGAATGGTCATCCGATCGGATGGCCACTCAAGTTATAAAGTTCTGAAAGGCGCTTTCGGAGAGTCGCTCTTTGATTCAACAGAGGACTTGCTGCTGATATCGTTGATCTCACTGACAATCTGAGGTATGACCTTAGCCATTTCCTTGGCTACCGGTGAGCGTTGTGCTTGTCAGTATGGTTGCGTCGAGCGGCACATTGATATGCGATCCAAATGACGACATTGTCTGCAGCAGACAGCGTCATAGGATTCAGACGAGATTCGATTATATCGGGTTTAGTTTTGAAAAGCTTAGAGTTTAACCACCATACTTATTATTATTATTATTAGGTAAAGCATCTGGAACACGTCGGCACATAAGCATGTAGTCACGTAGGCACATAATCCACATAGGCACATAAGCACGTAGGAGCACATAATCCACGTAAGCACATTTTTTTGCACGTATTCACCTATCTTTCAAGTTCGCGTAGCGCGTTCGAGAGTTACGAGAGATAGCGGGTAGTGTAGGCGAGCAGCGTTGCGAGAGTTGCGTAAGGCAGCGAGTAGCGTACGAGAGTGCTTAGTTTGTCTGCGATTAGTTAGAGTTTTAGATTCGGGAAGCGGTGCGAGTTGTGCGTGTTTAGTAAAGCGGTGAGCGAGAAAAGCGATGAAAACTAGGATGCGTAAAATCTTCCAAAATCGAAACATACAAACATATAACATAATGAATCACATAAAATCGATAACTCGTAAATTCAGCGGTTGCGGGCTCAAAATCGAAACAGAACGTCTTGGGTGTTAGACATCGACTACCCAAAGTGATTCAACTATTCACAACGACCTTGAGTACACGCTTTGGCCTTCTAGACCGTGCTCTCGTCGAAATTTGGCGAACGGCACGCATCCTTCTGGTTACTACGTGAATCGAGTCATTGGAATCCATCGAGACTTTGGTGAGAGTTTTGTAAAAATACAAGTAAAGAGTGGAGCAGGTCATTAAGATGCGGGTTTCACCCCTAACTTAACAACTTTGTTCCTGAAAGTGTGGCAAAACCACGAGATAGAGATGGAGAATTTTCCGTTGAGATATGGAAGTCACTCCTAGCTCAACGAAAGTTCTCGTGCTGAGAGTAAAAATACGCGTAGAGTGCGCGATCTTATCGAGAGTTCTTGGTTTTCACACTTAATCTCGACCCAATCACTCGGTTGTGTTATGCGAGTGTTTTCGAAAACGTTTGTATTGTGTCAGCTTTAGGAAAGACAAATAGTATGTCAGCCTTAGGAAAGGCTTCCTTCGTGCGAAGCTGTAGTATGTGGTGTTCGCACAAAGATGTAGTTTTAACGAATCGAATGAGAGTATCAAAGGTAGGCTCGTGCAAAACCCCTACTGGGTTCGCACAGAGCTAGTCTGTTGGTACTTAGACTATAGACTAGGTCAATCCTAAGACTCGACCTAATTCCCTATAGTTATGGCTCTGATACCAATTTGTCACACCCCAACCGATGGCGGAAACATCGGGGCATGGCACTGAGTGAAACAGATTGTTCACGAGATATATTTAACATTTAATGTCCCATACCATCAAACATATAAAGCAAAATAGTCATTACAAATATCAATCTCATAAACAAACACTGTTCTGATAACTCAGATTAATTTAGTGGAGTTTCTAGACTTCCGACTTCGTTTCATCACAGCATAACATCCTATCAACCTGTCAAATATGCTAAAATAAATTCAATACATAAAATGTAAAGGTGGGTACACAAGTTTGCATAGCATATAGTATAGAAAGCGTTTACGCATAACCAACATGTATCACGTAACGGGCGAAGCATGTAACTATCTAAACTATATTCCCACTTAACCACGAGACTGCGTTGTAGAGTATGCGTGACACATGTTCAGCGAATACATGAAGTAAAGTGATGTAATCCCTAGCAACCCCTGTCCACGACAGGTGCTGAGTTCAAAATATAGTACTATCGTTGCTAGAGGCGGTATAGTGTAACACTGTATAAGCATAGTAACAAGCATTCATAGATCACGTATAACATGCGGGAGCGGTTAGCGTTGTAAAGTGTTTGCGTTTTGTGTTGATGTGTTTTGTTATAGAACGTATGTAACACCCAAAAGTGCGTTAAATGAAAATGGGTTCGAGTATACTCACAGTGCGTGTTTAGCTAGTAAACACAGACTTGGATTGAAGGGAGCGCGTTGGAGTTAGCCTGAGCATAGAATAGTAGTGTAATCATTGAACAACGTGTAAACAGTGCGTCGAATGGTAGGGTGTTCGGATGGCGATCCGAATGGATGAGTTCCCATTCGAGCGGATGGTCATCCGGAAGGATGGTCATCCGAGCGGAAGACCATTCGAACGGATGGCCATTCGAATGAGTGTGTGTTGTTTTGGAAATTTGTTAAAGTTTGAAGTTTAATCAAATCGTTTTGAACAAGGATTAGTATAAGGGACAGGTCACCTGGTCGAATGGTCATTCGATCGGATGGTCATCCGATCGGATGGCCACTCGAGTGGGCGATCTTGTTGTTTGAAAATTTGTAAAATTTTCTAAGTTATAAAGTTTTGAATTTTAACAGAGACGGTGCGACACCATGTCAAACAACGGAAACACACCAAGGTCCAGCTCATTCGATCGGATGGGAATCACCCCATTCGATCAGATTCACTGTTCTTAACGAAGTTTCATGTCTGACCCGTTAATCGGTCATCTCTCTGGTGGAAATCCGTTTTCAAGCCGGCTCTAGACTAAGGAACGAGTGGAAAGTCTGAAGGAGTCCAGATTCCATCTGTTTTGAGTAAAAAAGTTGAAGAAAATATGAAGAAAAGCTGAAAATAGTTGAAAAGTGTGGAGATCTTGTTGAGATTCGAGTTAAAACGTGTGAAAATCCTTTAGATCTGAACCGATCTTGATTAAAAGATGATCCTTAACCGTTTGCCGGAGCAAAACGGGTGGACACCACCTTCAAGAGGTCCAAATCAGAGATTTTAGAGAAAAAGTAAGTGTTTGTGTGTGATTTTGATGGAGAAGATGATGTAGAAGTGTGTAGTGATGATGATTGTACAAGATTTGAGGAGAAATACTTACGAAATAGCCTTGAATCTTGATGAAAAGTGATTGAGAGTGACTTGAGTGCGTGTGGTCGGACGGAGACGTCAAATCAGTGAAAGGGACGTGTACGGGTACTATTTATAGTGTGAGAGGGGTTAAGGTGGTGGAGAGAAGTGCGTTCAGTTGAATGGTGTTTCGGTCAGATGGTCATCCGGACGGATGTCCATTCAATCGGATATCCATTCGGACAGCCGAGTTGTGCGAGTTAGTTTTCCAACTTTCATTTCGTTTGTTAAGCGTTGCGTTGCGTTTAATCGAGTTGCTAGTAAGAGTTGAGTGTGTAAGCATTGCGTTGATAACCAAATAACGTTTAACCAAATAATTACACACATAACAACTAAAATGCAGAAAGTAAATCCGCGTTTTGAGTTTGTGTTGCGTTTGTGTTGAGAGTGCGTTGCGATATCGTTTAGTCTAAACAAGCGATAAAATGCGTTTATATAGTAAGCGTTATAAATAACGTTTAGTTGCGATAACTGCGTTTTGAATAAGCGTTGTAATAAGCGTTTGAAAATGCGTTGCAAAATTTAGTTTAAACCCTTAGCGATAATCGAAATATCGGGAGTACAAGCAATTAAGCAAGAAATGACAGATACAAGTAATGACCCGGAAAGTCGGGTTGTTACAACCACCACCATTCCTCCCCACTCTCAAACGAATGCATCGGATCCGTTTTAGTCTGTCATGAAGGCGGTGACCCGATTTGGAGAAATCGGGTTCTGAAAATCGCCCACCCGAAACTAGTCTCAACCTGCTGGAAAAGCTTTCGATGAACAAATCCCTGCGGTACAATACCAGAGAAGCTTTACCTTTTCCTCACTCTCCTTCAAACATACAACCGTCGGACCATAAATACTGTCTAGATCCGTGCGGTATGTTGTCGGAAAAGCTTCCAACGTGGCGAGTGTATTGTCCTTGATGAGGTTACGCCCAAGCTACCAGACCGAATCTTGACCTGCTGAACAGAAAAGGGCTCAATCGAACCTATGACCTTCTCCAAGCTTCACTCTCCATCAATAGGTCCAAGCCAAGGGAATCTTCCTGTTAGGATCTGAGTTTCTTAAATTGTGTTTGTTTGTTTAATTGTGAATGATATAAGATGATAGAACAGAGATGTAATTGCAGCGAAAATGATAATCAAAGTTTGTAAAAACAATTACAGAATAAAAGCTTTAAGCAAACATGATTTCCATTAGTTGAATGATTGTATAAATTACAAATATCAACTATGCATGCATGCTACTAATCTCCCCCTCAGCCTGAGCTCACAGTTAGTTCGTACAGAATGAGAGTGTGTGCCAAGAGCTAATAGAACAATACAGGTACTGTTCTATTTATAGTACAAATCTAACCACTGAGCATCTAAGCTGACGTCACCTAGACAGTGACATCTAACAACCTCTAACAACTGATATATCTAAACAGTGATTACAATAGACACTGATAATACAAACACTGATGTAGCTTCCACTGTTGTAGCCTAAGCACTGATGTTGAGTGATCAGTGCATTCTTCAAAGGGTGATCAAACCTTGAGTCAGCAGTGCTTTGTTCTTCAACAGTACTTGAGAATCAACAGTCGTTAGAGCTTCAGTCTTTTTGTCTTCAGTAGTTCTTTGGCTTAACAGATGTTGAGAAGATCAGTTCTTAGAAACCATCAACTGATAGCAAATCACTTCCATTGGGAGAAGAATAGAACATGCTCTGCTTATTGTGATCAACTGTTTAGAGAACCAGTTTTGGCTTTTCCAATCATCTATTCTTCAGGCTATGTTGCATGGGCCAACAATCTCCCCCTAGGATAGAAGATGCCAAAACACTTTATTATTTTTTGATCTTTATTCTCTCATTAATTTTTCCCTAACTTGGCCCTTGAATTGCAGCTCAAAGTTAAGGGAACTTTCATCATCCTCATCCCTGCAAAGTTGAAGGTCTAAAAGATCTAGGAGATCAGTTTCATTCAGACCTAATGCATCCTCCCTTGAAATGTGTGCAACTTTTCCATTGGACTTGAGCAGAGTCAATACGTGAGTCTTTTTATCAGACTTCCACTTTAGTATTTTTGAGTTCAATGGATTTCTGGGGATGGACTTTATTTGATGAGAGTTTGGAGAAGGAGGCCTGCTCTTGAATCTTTTAGAAATTTCTTGTAACTTTACTGAGTCGGGATTCTCTTCAATCATCTACTTGATGGCCACTTTCATGATGTCAGCTTCTCTTTCTGCATCTTCTTCAGCAATCTGCTTTTGCCTTTTTCTTTGATTTAAGGCAATGATGGAAGTGTCAGATGATGTGAACAATGTTTTTAAAGAGTGGGTCTGCTACTTTGGCTCATTAGGCTTCTTGTTCTTGTATGCTGGTTTCTTTGGTGCTCTAGGATCTGTCTCTCTTAGTTTTTCAAGCTTCTCATAAACCATGTCTGTATACTGCCTTGACCACTTTGAAATGGTCTTTGCTGAACCATATTTGGCTGCAACAAACTCAGCTTTCTTCCTCTTGTATTCCAATGTAAGATCTGCAATGGTCTTTTTATACTTGTTCCAATCTGGTGCAGATCTTTTCATCTGAGGATCATTCTTGATTCTTTCAATTCTGTTGACTTCAGCTTTGAGTGCAATGAGTGGCCAGTCTTTGAATTGTTCAACTTTGGCAGGATACAATTTTTCACTCATGATCAGCTCCAAGAGATCTTTCCTCGGCTTCTTTTGTAACTCAGCATTTGGTGGTAGATTAGACATCTCTTTTCTTAAGTCTCTTGCATAGTCTTCCAATTTCTTGACTTTACTAAGCCCATACTGCATTCGACTTGAGATGTTACTATCACCCTGCCCTTTACCTTCATATCTGGCTTGTATTTCAGCTTGCTTTGCCTTGAGTTTTAAATACTCATCCAAGTTCTTTGGAGGTCTAAAGCCATGAAGGGAAGGAAATTTTCTTTTTGCAGGATCATCCACTGTATAGAATTGTTTCATTTCATTCTTTACTAAATGCAATTCCAGTGGATAATCTGCTGCTAATGGAACAGTTCTTGAAGGATCATGACCTTCAAGTACTTTTGGGTCAACAAGTAGATTTAGTGGTGGTGATGGTGGAGGAATGAATGGTTCAGGATTAGTTTGGATGAAAGGTGTGGATGAAATAGGAATAGGTGCGGGTATGTTATCAGCATGCACCTTAAACTTCCTTTTTCTGGTGTAAATCTTTGTAGGAGAAGGGATTTTTGTTTGGGATTTTGAAACATGAATGGTTATAGCTTGGGAAGGAGATTTGAAGGTGGTGAATGGCTGACTAACAGCTGTTGAAACAACTGGTGTCTCAACCACTGTTGTCATAACAACTTTTGAAGTATCAACAATGGTCTTTTGCTTTTTGGCAGGAGGTTTTTGTGGTGAAGGTGTAGTTTTGGGTGTGTCAGTGGTTGGTTTTTCTGAGCCATCAGTGGTTTTGTGACCAGGAGTGGTTGGCTTTTTGGGTGTTTGTTTCTTGCTTGTGGTTTTGAGAATTTGGCAAGTGGTGGTTTGTTATGTTTGAAAGATTTCTTCCTGGTGGAAGTGCCAACATCCTTTGTTTTCATTTCCCATGCTTTTCTTGCATTTTTTTCCTTTCTCCACTCCCTTTCCTTGGTTTCCTTTTGATTTTCAGCTGTCTTTTTGTTTGTCTCCACTTCATCTGCCAGAATGTTTAGGGTTTCATCAACTCCCTTTTCTTTTCTTTTGCAGATGTTTCATCAGTGGTTCCAGAAGAATTTTTCTCAGACTCAGGCTTTTGATCTGGCTTTTTCTTTGGAGTTGGTCTGCCAAATTTTTTCATGTCAGGTTTCTCCCCCTTTTTGGCATCATCATCTTGATCATCATCATCTTTATAGATGGATGCAGGGGCAGTGTCAGTCATTGTTGTCAAGGCTTCTTTGATGGCCTTGATATCTGCCTGAGTATCCTTGTATCTTACATCAACCATGTTTCTAATCAAAGCCATTTGATGGTTGTGTTGGGTTTCTGCAAGTTCCCTTTGAGCAGTGATAATTGGCTGAATTGCATTCCAAAGCTCTTGGGAATACTGTTGTGGAGTGGGTTGACTTTTGGAAACTTCTACCAACTGTTTGATCATATCTTGCATGGTGTTGACAGTGGTTTCAATTGTAGTAAGTCTCTCCGTCAATTCTTGATATCTTAAACCATCACCCAAATGAATGGGATCATCTGATTTCCTACCAGTGGTAGTTGTATCAGCAGTTGAACCAGAAGGAGTCTCCAATGGTTTATCCACTTATGCCCCTTTTCGTGTACTGGGGACTTCCCTCTGCAGTAGTTACCTTAGTGATCACACCAGTGGTTAGCTTGAACACACCAGTGGATACCTTGATAACATCAACAGTGGTTGCCTTCAAGGGAGTCTTACTAATGAAACTACTGTCCAGATGTAGATCAGTGGATCGAACACCTGTAGTAGCTGCTCCACTTGAACTACCAACAGGAATTTCATGAAACTCCTATGGTGTAACCTTCTCAGTTGTTTGTGGGATAACCAATTGAGGTATTTCAGACACAACCATTGTTGTGGTTGTACTCTCAGTAATGTGTTGGTGACATTTGTATTGTCACTGGATTAACTTCTGGGATCTCATCTTCCAGAAGGTCCTTTTTAGAAGGTATGGTGGGCTTTTTGGATGTCTTTTTGGTCTTTTTAGGAAGTTTTGGTGGGGGTTGCACAACAGTGGTTGTCCTGCTGTGTTCACCATGAGTAGTGGGCTCAACAGCAGAAGTCTGAGGAGCAGATGTGGACTCATCCAAAGTTTGCTCAGACTTCTTTGTTTGTGTTTTGGAAGGTTTTTACTCTGACAACCCTGTAAAAGTTTCAGCAGAAAGACTGTTTATTTGAAAAGATTGACCTTGGACAAGTACTTGTGCACTGTCTTTTGGTATCTTCTGCTGTAGGTAGTACCTCAAAAACCTAGGAAATAGTAAGAAGGGTTTTTTCTTTTCTTTGATATTATTTACATTTTTTACTAAATTATTGAAAATTTCTTGGGAGTAATTGAAATCAACTTTATCCATAATAGCATACAGCAAGTATTGAATTTTCAATGGAATTTCATTGAAAGCTGTTGTTTTATTTGAAACACAGATGAGTAGGGTATGAAATAGGAACTTCATTGGTGGTGGAAATTCTCCCTTTTGCATTATGGCTTTTGTTAATTATCCTACATAAACTCTTTCGATCAAATCTATTTGATACTCATCTTTAGGAAAAGAATTTTCACCTGTGAGATCGTTCATCTCAAAAACCTCATATATGGATTGTGGTGCGATCGAAACCAGAATTTCTCCTACTTTAGATGTAATAGCCCAAGGATTTTTGTGTTGAACTTCCAATTTAGCATTTTTCCAGAAATCCCGTAGGGTATCTTGGTAGATGGGTGCGTTGCAGGTCAACAAAGCTTTATACTTTGAGGATGACAAAGCTTTACACAAAGGTAATTGTGTGGGTTTTTGAGAGTGAGAACCATTGTGATTTTGAGAAATTGCGAATGAAGGAAGAAGATGAATGAGAGATGGAAACCGCTTTTGAAGGAATTTTGAATTCGATACGGTAGCAAAACCTCTGTTTGGGGGGTTTATCGGGGGTTTTATAAGGGTGAAAAAGTGAATGCTGACGTGGCAGCGGTTACAAAGATCGGACGGCTAAGAACTGTCCACGTGACAACCTCTGATGGAAGGTGGAAGACAGTTGTTTAGGAAACCACTGATGGACAATATCAGTGGTTGGCAATAGTAAAAAAATAAGAGCAGTGGCTGATTTTAACTATCAGTGGATAGTCATCAGTGATTGAAACACTGATGTTTGGTTAACAGTGCTTAACAATGAGAATGAGGAAACAGAGGTTGTCTATCAGCAGTGGAAGATTTTCAACAATCAAATGTTTGAACCAATCAGTGGTTATGACAGACTTTTAAGGATTAATGAAAAATTTCATTTTTAACTATTTTTAAGGATGGATTTTTGATTTTCTGAAAAAAAATTAATGCTTTTTATTCATAGAAAAACAATATTTTGCTTGTTATTCCATGTTAAGCATGCCAATTCTAGAGATCAAGCTTTCAAAGGTGGATGTGTCTAATGCTTTTGTTAGCACATCTGCCAGCTGATCCTTAGTTGGAACATGATGCAGAGAAATCAAACATTTTTTGTAGCAATCCCTCACAAAGTGATGTCTGATGTCAATGTGAATGTGCTTGGTGGTTGAATGTGAAACTGGATTTTTTATGATATTTTCAGCTGCTTGACTATCCAACATAAGAGGTGTCTTTAAAGCAGTTATACCAAAATCCAGTAGTTGATTTTGAAGCCACAACAGTTGGGTTGTGCAGCTTGCAGCAGCAATCTATTCTGCCTCAACAATGGATGTTGAAACAGCTGCTTGCTTTTTGCTTTGCCAAAATACTAAGCAATCACCTAGAAATTGGCACCCTCCTGATGTGGACTTCCTTGTTGTGTTACAGCCAGCAAAGTCATTATCTGAAAAACCTGAAAGCTTAACATTCCCATTAGCAGGGTACCAGATATCAAGTGTGGGAGCACTTTTTATGTATCTGAATATCCTTTTCACAACTATGAAGTTAGACTTCCTAGGGGCTGATTGGGATCTTGCACAAACATATGTTGCAAACATGATGTCTGGCCTAGATGCAGTTAGGTACAATAAGGACCCAATCATGCTTCTATATAAGGTTTGATCAACCAAATCATCCTTTTCATCAGTCATGACTAGCTTGGTGGTTGCCATGGGTGTACTACATGGTTTACAATCATTCATCTCAAATTTGTTTAAAAGTTCTTTAGCATATTTGCTTTGATGAATGAAAGTACCATTTTGTAGTTGCTTTACTTGGAGACCAAGAAAGCACTGTAGTTCACCCATTGCACTCATTTCAAACTCAGCGGTCATGAGTTTTCTAAACTCTTCACACATGTTATTACATATGCTTCCAAAAATGATGTTATCCACATAAATCTAGACAATCATCAAATCTTTTCCTCTCCATTTTAAAAATAGTGTTTTGTCAATTTTTCCTCTTGTGAAGCGAATAGAGATTAGAAAAGTGGATAGAGTTTCATACCAGGCTCTAGGTGCTTGTTTCAGGCCATACAAAGCTTTGTTTAGCTTGTAGACATGATTTGGATTAACTGAATCCTCAAAGCCAGGAGGTTGACAAACATATACCTCTTCTTGAATCTTACCATAGAGGAATGCACATTTGATATCTATCTGAAACACCTTGATGTTGTGGTTGACAGCAAAGGCCAATAACAGTCTGATAGCTTCCAATCTTGCTACAGGGGCAAAAGTTTCATCATAGTCAATGCCATCTTCTTGTCTGAAACCTTGAACCACAAACCTAGCTTTATTCTTGACAACAATGCCCCCTTCATCAGTTTTGTTTTTGAAGACCCACTTTGTGCCAATAGGACTCACACCGTCTAGCAGTGGTACAAGTTCCCATACTTTTTGTCTTTTAAACTGTTGGAGCTCTTTTTGCATAGCTTCTACCCAACTGTTGTCTTTCAGTTCCTCTTGGTACTTGACTGGTTGATGGAGAGACAGAAAGCCAGCAAAAAGACAATTTTTTTGGGATTGACTTCTGGTGAGAACCCCTTCATTGATGTTGCCAATGATTTGATCTGGTGGATGAGACTTCAGGAAGATTAGATCTACCTTGTATGAAACAATGGCATTAAAGGGTGAAGGCTGCAGATGTGAATCATCTAAGCCAACAACCGTTGGTAACTTTGATAATCCAACAACTGTTTGAAATGGAGGTGGAGGGATAGGAGGAATGGGTGTGTCACAATGTTGATTTTTATCCACTGTTGGCAGTTTTTTATCAACAGTGGTTGAAGATGGGATGGCAGAGGTTGAAGGGCTACTCTGGTCAACAACTATTGATGCAGTAGTGGGTGAGCTTTGATAGCTGTTTTGAACATCTGGTGCTCTGGTGATGGATGTGAATTTCGGTTGTGGAATTACAACTTCATATCCATTGTTTGGTGGAGATTGTGATGTACCTGCAGGGTTAATCTTGATAGACACATCTTCAAAAGTAAATTTATCAAGATCAAACAATTCAGCAGATTTTGCTGGGATTTTAAGTGATGAAAGTTCATTGAACTTTACATTCAAAGTCTCTTCCACACACCTAGTCCTTGTGTTAAACACTTTATAGGCCTTGGCAGTGGTTGAGTATCCCAGGTGATTGTGACAACTGGCACAAAACCGGTAGTTTCCGTACAATTTAATTAATATAAAATATATGCAGTTATGTGCTTAAATGTCAACATTGATTGATTACATACAATACAAGTGAATTCATGCACGTTTTATACTACAAAAATTGCTTTATGCGTTAATGATAGCGTTGCGTCAGAAATACTAGTAAACTCACTGGTAAGACACATTGTGTCAACAATTCTGCAGAAAACAGTCAGACTATAGAATTGGAGCCTAGGTGTAGGTCCAACGTAAAAAATACATTAAAATCCAGGAGCATATACAAGGGTTAACATATAGACTTTCCGGAAGCTAGAATATGCACTAAAAAGCACCCGAAACGCACTTTAAATGCATAATTCTGCACAAATAAGCTATAATCAGCTTTTTAACACATAAATATCATGCATAATTCATGTTTTATTATCCAGAATACCCTCCTAAGTGTTGGGAATTAAAAGGGTTACAAAAGGATACATAAAGGACACTAAATGATGCAATTTAGCACTTTAACGAACCGGTATTTAACCGAACAACCGGACATTACCCGGAACATCAAATTTATACTAGAAGCATTGTTTATTTATTTCTGAACTAGTTATGGTCCCCGAACACCATAACACCTCTTATAACATAATAACACAACAAGTCCCTAATCAAGACACTTGAAAACTAACTTATTTATGAACTAGGGATTAAAAATTACACATTACCCCCCCTATATTATTTACGATCACATGGGAGTGACCCCACCACAATCTTGCCAAGATCTCCCAAAATCCCATTTGATATTACTTGGATTCACTTGGATATGATGTGATCTTGTAAGATTCACTAGAGATATGATCTTGCCTTATAAGTATCACCATTTCATCTTCTTCACCACAACCGTCTCCTCTACTCTCGCCCACCTACGGCCGTGAGCCACCACCCACAACACCACCACCTTCATCTCATTCCAATCCATTCCAGGTTAGTCACAAGATGCAAGAAGGTGTTTAAGAAGGTTTAGAGCTTGTGAATCTTGAAGAACCTTCTTCATTTGCCATTAATCAACCCATTTGTCATCTTCAACCTCTTGTGTTCTTCCCTAGCCTTTGAGCTAGTTGTAAGCTTCTTGTAACTTGTTACTTCATATTTTGATGGTTAAAAGATGATGAATATTGTTAATCACAAGAATACAAAAGAACATGATCATGATACTTTAACATAAGCTTAAATACATATGAATACATGTAAATAATGATGATTTACTTCTTGATGAATGATGATTGGGTTAGTGATGTTAGACATCATAAGAAACCTACTAGATTGTGATTAAACACATGATCTAGTAAGTTAAAGTGGTGATCTTGTGAAAGACTAAGATCATCATGCTTTATGTCTTCATGAACTTGAATGATGAAATTGATTTTCGTATGTAAAAATGATTCAAACAAAATACAAATCTTGTAAATAGATGATTACAAAAATAATTTTCTCAAGAAACCAAGTTTATTTACAAGACTTACAAAGTCATGGTTTCTAAGTAAACTAATAATATTTTTAGTGTTTAAACAAGACTAGAAACATGTTTGTAACAAGAAAAATACAAGAGAAATATTTTTAGAAAAATCATCTTACAAGTTGTAAATGACCAAATCCTTTAATAAAGTGATTTACAAACAAATAACCATGTTTTTAAGGGTAACTAAACCTACTAAATAACATGGTAAGTTACTACAAGTTTTTACAAAAAACTTTAAGTTCATGACGTAGCGTAATATACTTGATTTTGACACTCGGTAAGTGTTGAATGAGTTGTTGATTGTTGTGATGATTTTAAAAGAAAATAAACACATGTTTTGAAAACATGGAAAACCTCCATTTTTAGGGGAAACCATGTCAAAATTTCTATAAATTTTGACACTTAGAAAATATAAGTTTTGGGAGAAACTTATTCCCTAAAAATAATTACCAAGGTTTCCCCAATTTTTATGTAAACTTCAAGTTAAGAAATGATGATTTCTTCAAGATAAAAATTGATATTAAGTATGTATATTTTTGAAGAAAATATATATATTTATTGGTCACCAAATTTTGTGCTAAGTGTATGTAATATGTATTGTATGTGATAGTGTATTAGGACTTGAAAATACACTAAATACTCCTAAGGAGTGAAAATACAAAAATACACATACAACATGCTAAGACAAATACAAGAGAATATATTTATGAAAATATATTTCTTAATAAATCAAGTAACTTGGACAAGTTACGATCTTGAAATGAAGTTTTGGACAAAATACATAACTCGGGTGAAAAATACAAGAAACTTATGATTTTTTTTTTGTGAGAAAATAATATAAGTAAGATACATAGTTAAAAATATAAATTATTTTTAACAACAAGAACAAATACATAAAAGATGGTGACTTGTACTTGAGCGATACAAGTCTAGTGACTAACGTTAATAAAACACGTATAGGTCACGACGTTATTTAAGCAAACCCGGTGAAGTTTACGGCGCAAGAAACACAAAGTTGTGAGTTCATGCTCCCCTTTTTCTTTTAACTATTTTCAGTTTTATAACTTTGGGGGTGAAGTACATGTTACTAAATGTTTACAGAAAAGTGAGATTATGTCCCCACTTTTAAACTTTTACATACTTTTTAAACTTGGGGAAAATACATATGTTATGGTACGATGGATGCAAGAACAAGGAATGATACTAGAAATAGTGTCACGAATAGGGTACCAGAAGCACCATTAATCGTGTACATACTGAGACCGCAGAACAAAAGGTTAGATCTAATGGGTTTTCAAGCAGCCACACTCTTGGTGAAAACTAGTACCAAGTAGTGCTTTTGTGTCTCCGTCGTGAATCGACAACTACAAATATGCCTATGGTTTGGATGCTTCCTATGTCGTGTCACATGTTAATGGACTTACAACCCATTAAAAATCTCGATACATACAGGAATACTTGAGTTATACAAATTATATACCATGTTTTCATACAAAGTATACAAACGTTCAATACAAAAATTGCATGAATTCACACCAACATTATGTTGACGATTTTCCAAAAACTCACATGTATTTCAGGTAACTAAAGTGGATGTGCGCGCTGTCTTACTCTTGCTCTTGGATGTTGTTTATGTTTGTCTTTGAATAAAGTTGTAAACTTTTCAGACAAAATGCTGTCTTGTGATGTAAACACTTAAACTATGTTTTCAGTTATGTAATGTCAATGGCATTTGAAGTTATTTTTACGAGCATGTAGTATGTTGACCATTCGTATGCAATGAGAACCTTTCATGATCACACCGCGTGCTTCCGCCTTAGAAAGGGGTGTGACAGTGATAACCACAATCTACTTTGGCTGCAAATTTTGAAATTGAATCTTTTAGGTTTAAGATAAAACAAGGGCAGCCAAAGATTTTGAAATATGAGATCAGTGGTTTGATTTTATACAGAATTTCATAGGCAGTCTTTTGATGCCTGGGGTTGATCAAAACTCTGTCTGCACATAGCAATCAGTGTTTACAGCTTCAGCCCAAAAAGTTAAGGGTAAACCTGAATCTGCTAGCATTGTTCTGGCAACTTCAATTAGTGTTCTGTTCTTCCTTTCAACCACCACATTTTGTTCTGGTGTTCTTGGGATGCTGTACTGCCTTCCCATCCCTTTTGACACACAGAACTCATCTAACTCCCTATTTCTGAACTCTGTGCCATTGTCACTCCTAAAGACTTTTACTGGCAAGTCAAATTGCTTTTCAACCTGTTTGACAAAGTCTTGTAAAATGCCTGCAGGCTCATCTTTAGAATGTAAGAAATAAGTCCAAGTAAACCTAAAAAATCATCTACAAACCATACAATATATTTTCTTTTTCAAGCTCATGATTTTTACTGGGCCAAACAAATCCATGTGCAGCATTTGCAAACACTTGGTTGTTTTGGACTCTTCAATTGACTTGTATGAGCTTTTATGTTGTTTGCCTTTTAAACAAGAAACCCAATGTTCAGAACAAGTAAACAATTTTGGTGGAAGACCTCTTACAAGGCCCTGTTTTGACAAAGCAGTGCTTGTCTTGAGATTTGTGTGCCCCAATCTTCTGTGCTATAATTCTGTCTCTTTGTTAGAGGCAGCTGAGAAGAGACAGGCATCAGTCATGGGACTCTCTTTTGACAAATCAACTACATAAACATTACCACTTCTTTAAGCAACAAGTTGAACTTTTTCATTGGCTATTATTTCTTCAATCTTTTTGACCATTTCTGGTCCAACAATCTTGCAACTCTCCTTAGTAAAGAATGACCCATAGCCTTTGTCACTCATTTGTGAGGCACTAAGGAGGTTGAATTTTAGATTGTCAATGAGATTGACATTTTCAAACATGACTTTTCTAGACTGGACTGTTCTAGACCTCCGCACCTTTCCCTTACTATTGTTACCAAAAGATATATCACCCCCTCCATGAGTTTTGAATTCTTTGAGTAGGGCTGTACATCCAGTCATGTGCCTAGAGCCTCCACTATCTACATACCAAAGACTATCTAAGTATGTAGAAGCCCCCAGCACATCAAGTAAACAATTTGTTCAGGAGGGTCTCCAAAGCCAATAAGGCTTTGGATGGGGTCACAAAAGTGCCAGAATCAAGTTCAGGAACATGGACAGTGGTTAGCTCAGGGGTTTGAACAGCTTTTGAAGCATTTCTCTCTAACCACTATTGTGGGCCATTTCCTGTCAGATGTTGATATCCAAAGGGATGCCTGTTCACTTTTGGTTTAGAATGCTATTTGTAAACCTCATAAACATGTGGGACCCTTTGGTATGGAGGTTGACCTTTTCCTCTTTGGAATTGGTTGGCAGGTGGTGCATCTGTCACTTGAACATCTCTTGGAGCAGAGTTTTTGTTCAACTGTTTTGTAACAGCTATTTGGACAGACACAAATGGTTGTTGTTTCATGATGGGTTGTTTTGATGAACTCATGGGTGTTTTTGAAGTGTACTCTTTTCTTTTAACCTCAAAAGTTTTGAGGTACACACACTCATGAGTAAGATGGTTTGATTTTCCACAGATGGTGCAACTTTTAGCAGGCTCAATGATGCTTGTTTTGTTAATCTCATAGGCTTTTAAGTGAAAACAATTTTTTGTTAAATGATTTTTCTTTTCACAAAAGTCACAAAACAGATTTTTAACTTTTTCTCTTTTCTTCCTCTTTTCAACTTCCTTTGCAACAGAGTTTTGAACCACTGTTGGAATGTCTTTAAGAGGAATGATCTTGGCCTTACGAGCTTTTACACAATCCACTGTGGAAAAATCCATTGGTTTGAAATTTTCAAGGATATCACACTCATCTGACCAGGTAGGTTTGAATTTGTTTTTTTCAATATCCTCAAAGGTTGATGACCCCTCTGGTCTTTCAAGAGTGATTTTGTTACCATTTTTATCAGTTATTTTTATTTCTTGACCGTCCTTGTTTGTTGGTATTATCTCAACAGTGTTTTGAACAGACTCATTTACAGTAGTGTTTTCAACTTGGTCATTTTTCTTGAAACCAATGCCAAATTTAACATTGCTTTTGATCTGTTTCTCCAACATTACCTCATAACCTTTGCAGGATTCCACCCATTTTCACATGTGATTTGGGTGGATTCCAACTCCTTTTTACAAGCTTGATATTTTTCTATCATTGTTTGGAGCTGGTCCTTGGTTATGCTGTGTTTATACCTAAGGCTGCAGATTTCATTATACTTTTCTGACAATTTGTTTTTCAGTTCTTTTACAGATTTTTCAAATTGTACCTCATCTTTCAAAATTTTATCTCTAAGGTTTTCATTCACCTCTTTAACATTAGCAAATGCTATGATTCATTTGTCTTAACATAGGTTTTAGGACCTGAGGTGATACCTTAGCTGCAGCCATCATGGCACAGTCAGAGACATCTTCACAAACTTTGGTATTCTTCTCTTCTTTATCAACACACCATGGGTCAGACAGAGGTTCTATCAGTGGTTCTGATTTCTTCTTCAACAGCTCCTCACCAACTATAGCAGTAACCACTGCTTCAGCTATTTGATCCACTATTTCAGCACTAGATTCTTCTTCTTCTTCTTCTTCTTCTTCTTCAGTTTCCAGCCCTTCTGGAATTGACTCTAAAGCTGGAAAAAAAATTCACCAACAAGAGCATCATTCTTAGCTAATAGAGCAAAGTTTTCATCAGATAGTTCGTCAGGCATGCTACTCCAATCAATAAAGCCTTGGGTAAAGAAGCTTTGCTGACTAGCCTCTGCTGGAGCAGATGTTTGTGCAGCATGTTGTGGTGCAGGTTGTTGCACTTGGACCTGAGAGATAGGGGCTTGGACATACTGAATTTGAGGAACATTGGTTTAAACATATTGCCTCGGAACAGGTGTTACAGGGTGTGCATAATGAGCAGTGTTTACATGAGTAGCAGGGGTATAATGGGAATAATGGACAGTGTTTTATGTGTTTTGAGGTATAGGACTAGGATGTGTGATAATTGGTCCATTATTTTGACTTCTACACTCTCTAGCAAAATGACCTACCCTATTACACTTGTAACACTTTATCTTTGATTTATCCAACCCTACTTTCAAGTTCCCATGTAACCCTGGAAATTTTCTTCCTGTTCTCTTATAAAACTTGCTGGTTCTTACACTCAGCAGTCCCAGTTGGTGCAGAATGTCCATTTCTTCCAAATCCGTTGGATCAAAATGTTTAAGATCATTGAGCTCAAAGGACAGGTTTTCAGAATTATGGTTTTCTCCATTTACTGTAAAAGCATAATTGGATGAGTAAGAATCAGAGTTGTTAAAAGCTCCACCAGCAGTTATGTCAATATAATAATCATAACTCTGATCCTTACTACCACCAGATTCTTCCTGAGCCAGAAGTGCTGTATTATCAAAGGTGTAATCATCAGCAAGTTTCCCAGATTCCTGTAACTTCTTTTTCTGGTTCAACTCTCTCTTATAAGTGAGGAGTCGACCATGAAGTTGGGTCAGTGATAGTTCTTTGAATCCAACGGAATTTCTGGTTACAAAAGCAATTGTATCCCATTTTTCAGGTAGTGACCTAATAAACCTACTATTTAGAGTTGATTTAGCCAATTCAACATTAACAAGTTTCAGTTCACTAATGAGACAACTAAAGCGTTTAAACTGTTGTGTTAGTGATTCTCCTTTCACATGGCAAAAGGTTTCATACTGTTGATTCAAAACCTCCATATTATTTTCAATCACCTACTCTGTACCACCGAATTGTTCCTTAATTGCATCCCACAGCTCTTTGGCACTGTTACAATGTGACGTCATTCTGGTTGTTTACAGATTTTGAATAATCAACTTTTATACGTGATTACCCCTTACTCTGCTTTTCAACTAAATACGAACAACTGAAGTATCAATAAATTCGAGCTGAACTTTTACGTCAAAATGATTGTTAGATCAAATTTGACTGTGACAACTGTGTTCTGTAATCATCGTATTATGTAAAACAATGTTGATTATCAATAAAACAATGTGCTTTGGCGTTATGATGTGTGTAATTGTGTTTAATAATTTTACAATTTGATTCGATTCCGATTTCAAGCTTTAAATCGCTTTCTGGAAGGTTATACGCAAACTGGTGCATAAACGCAATCAGTTTAATGCGACGTACACTCTGGAACTGTGACCTAAGCCAAACATACCCTAAATATCCTTTACATAACTTAGAAATAAATTTCAAAGGATTCGGTATGGCAAAAACATGTTTATTTGGACTAAAGAACTAATTACGACAAAACTGCGAAACGAACGTTGGTGACCGCCCGGATAATATTTAAATCCTAAAAATATTCTGTTATGATTAAAATTTTATTTTTAATCAGGTCCGTGTTGAAAAATAAATTAAAACGCTTAAAAGGTTATTTTTCAAGTTTAAGCACGTACCGCGTGTTTCTGCGCGACACAGTGCTTCTACTGCAAAACGCAGACAACGCAACCAATCTCGGCAACTGAAATTTATTTCATTAATATTTTGTCGAGTTTATTTTTATTGAATAATAAAAATAATTTAGAATGCCATAAACCGGGATTTAAACTCTAGATAAAATACCCGGTACCCAGTTAAACACCTGTTTTTATCTAATTTACCAACCAAAGTTACATTTAACCCCCCCCATCTATATTTACGGTCACATGGAGGGTGACCCCACCAACAAATTTTGCCAAGATTTTTTCATATCTTACTTGATCCTTACATGACACTTGTAATTGCATGACACTTTCATATCTCCTCCATATCTTGCAAATCTTCTACATATATCTTTCCAAAGATTAGAATCAACAAGATCACACAAATCCTTCTCCTTCTCTCCTCCCCAAAACCATAACCACCATCATCTTCACCATATTCAACCCTTCAACTTTGTTGAAGATCAAGCACCATTTCAAGCTAAATTCAAGTTGGTGTGAAGATCTAAAGGTGTTTCCAAGGTGCTTTCAAGTGATTTCAAGCTTCCTATCATCAAAATCTCATCCCACAACCTACTTGAATCTTGAAGGTATAACATTTATGTTTAAATCATACTTTTGATTCTTGGTTGTTCTTGATGATTGAAATTTCTCTTGAATCTTGGAATTTTCACAAACTTGAAATCTAAAATGAAATGGGTCTTGATACAAAATAAATATGGTGATGTATATGTACGTATATAACCGTCCATATATATATATGTGTGTATGAGCTTTGAAGTTTGATTTCTTGATAAGTACTTGTTTAAGTTGTTACATGTTCTTGAATAATAGTTAAAATGCAAGTGGTTGATGATCTATGTATGATATGATAAATGTTAAATTACATCAGCAAATAAATATAAATAAGTTGCATATTTGATGCATCTAAACCCATATAAAATGTTGATGTTATGATAGTATGCTTTAGACACTTGTACATGAGGATATATGTTGAATTAAAGCTCAAGAAGTAATAAAAAAATGATGGTATGACAAAAATGATTTTGAACAGATTAGAAACACTAAAAATAATATTATTTGGTATATTATAATGGCATGAAACTTTGACATAGGGTTGATAGCTTTGCATGTTGTACATATAGCTTAAAAAGTGGTAAAATATGTGAAATTTGCATGATTTATATGCTTTATGTAAGACCTGCACTATCATGAGTATAACCATTATTTTATTCCATAAATAACATGGGTTATGTTAAAATTTAAGTCTTTTCAATTTGGGATGGTTCAGGTAACGTTTGATGCAAAACTATGCGGTAAAACGGTTAAAAATCTCCTTTTAGGAGGATTTTACAAAACTGTTTTAGATCAGTAACCAAACTGATATTTTTGATATAAAAATAATTATTTTAACTTATATTAAGTTTACTTGGTGTTTGGTTGGTCATACGGGACTTCCGACGCCCAAAAATGTTACCGAATAGCTAAAATAAGTGTTTTTCGACATAACTAGAATGGGTTGTTCATGGGTAAATTTTATGTGTTACAATGTGCTATGTGTTTTACAATATGTATATGATGATATGATAATACTTGACAAGATTATGTGTATTACACTTGAGTACATATATACAAATACACCAAGTTAATAAAAAATAATAACTTTTCGAGAAATCTCAAAGATATGTGAAAATTCTAAGTATCGGAGAAACCTATGTATTTTGTGGGTTTTTGATTATTAAATCATTCTTATTTAATTTAGGATGAATAAACAAATTGAGGGATTGTGTTAACATATAAAAACGCACCCAAAGGTGAGTACATAGATCCCCTCTTTTTACTGTTTTCGATTGTTTTGGGGTGATTCATATGTATCAAAACGATTTCAATATTCTAATGATGGTTTCAAAACGATTGAGATGGTTTATACAAAACTAATAACGATTTCGATAATGTGAACGAACTTGTTGGTGGTAGTTTCATAACAAATGACATTCATTAGCCTTGATCAAGCCGACCAGTATTAGGTTATGGTACCATAGGATCTTGTTGATGCATAGAATGTCTGTTGACTTCGTGTGAATCAAGTCTTAGGTCAAGATGGACAAGATTAGTACTTGAAAGTCAAAATTAGGTTTTATGGAGTAATTTCGCTTTTGTGAACATCGGTTAGAGGTGATTCCGCTTTTATGTACACTAGGGATTTCGCTTATATGTCACTTAGTGATTTCGCTTATATGTCACTTAGTGATTCCACTTTTGTGTCACTGACATATAAGCGAAATTAGAACAAGTATAAATACCCTCACAAGTGACTTCATTATGTACGTATGAGTGAGACTAGGTCATGTGCTTTGTAACAGAACTCTGTCAAAATCATTCCAGAAAGCAATAAAAGAGAAGGAATTGAAAAGGAAAAGCTGTTGTTACGTTGCGTATACTGATTCCGCCTTTATACGTAATGGTGAACTGCCTTAACTGACATTTTCAGTTCATAGAACGGTCCAACAAGTGGTATCAGAGCTTCAGGACGAGGAGTTCATACTACTACAGCTGATTCGACTGAATTTTCTTACTTCTACTCACTTTCTTTCATACTTTTTCGTTTTGAGATAGTTCCTACGGTTGAAATTGTCTTAAATTCGAATATAACGTGTAAAATTCAGTATTAATAAACCCTAGAAAGTATTAGATCATAAAACAAAGGAATACTCAATCAATTTTAACAAAATCTGTTCAGATTGTTTGTATATACGAACCGGAACTTCAATCTCAGATCTACAACAAATTAGTGGACGGAATTGAACATTATACATATCATTGTGATCGGAATTCTGTGTAGAACAATCCTTGAAAGTTTCAGGTTAAAATACCGATTAAAACATGGTGAAAACTAGTTACAACCTGATTTCGCTTTTTCGAACATAGTAGATTTCGCTTTTACGGTCAAAGCCTATTTCGCTCATTCGGAACAAAGTGATTTCGCTTTTGCGACAAAGTGATTTCGCTTATTTGTCATCAATATTGTGATTTTGCTTATCAGTCACACAACTGATTTCGCTTTTGTGTCAATCACAATTGATTTCGCTCATTTGTCACAGTTTTCAAAAACTTCGAAAATTTTACTAAGTGTTGGCTGATTCTTGTAGGTACACCCAAGATGGATGATATTTTCTTGAAGCCGTTTAGCGACATGTACGCATTTGCTGGAAATTCGGGAGACGATACATCTACAAGCAACAACAATGAGAATACGCCGAAAGAGAAGAAAAAGGAAGCTTGGGAATCGGAAAGTGCATTCGGAACGTTCAATAAACCTCCAAAGTTAATGGCTATCGAGGAATACAGTCGGTGGTCAAGAAAGTTTGAAGATTGGTTGATGGCATTCGCATTTCCCAGCTGGAAAAGTCTGAAAAACGGTTATGCCAATGGAAACAAAAATGGTGAAACTTTAAGAGCAGCTGAGGAGATTGAATTGTTTGTAGCTGAACAAAAGTGTGTGGCATTGTTATTTCAATCCGTTCGGGAAGACATTATTGCCTTGATTGATTATTCAAATGCAAAAGATCTTTGGGAAAAGTTAGAAAAGAAATGTATAGGTAGTGAAGAAATCAAGAAAAACAAAAAGAAACTACTTAAGAAAGAATTTGATATGTTTGGGTGTTTAAAGAACGAGTCAGTTTGTAAAATGATAGAAAGATTTGGTCATCTGAAGTTGGAATTAGTAAGACATGATATCAGATATCCTGAAGAAGATCTTATCGACAAATTGTTCGATTCGTTGCCTGACGAGATGGATTGGAGATATTATGCGTTGATGCTAAAGAATACCATCAAAGCACCAGAAAAGTTGACAATAGATTTGCTGATTGAGAAACTCGAGAGTCACGAGTTGGAAATGAAGAAGACATACAAAGTCAATCACTCATCCTACCAGCAGAATTTGGATTTGTATTATCCAAAGAGCATGATGCCAAAAGCAACTTCTCCAAAGACTGCATTTTCTGCTGAAAATGTGTCTACAACTAGCAAAGAAAGTCAAAGCAGTCAAAGCAGTGGAAGTCACAGTGGTTATCACAGTGGATCTTCATCATCTGCAAGTCATTCCGATGCAAAGAATCGTTTTCAATGCAACATTGCAATAGACTTGAAGAATGCTCAGAATTTTGATGAGGAATTGACCAAACAGTAGATGATCTTCCTAGCATCGGTGTTGGAATCGTATGAAGGGTTAGTAGCTGGGAAGATAGGCAACACCAACTTAACGAAGGAAGATTATAATCAGATTGATCCGGAAGAAATGGAACTGATCGATATTCGTTGGGCTATGGCCAGTGCTGTTCGTCGAGCACAGCGTTTCATGGAAATTACCGGCAGGAAGACAATTGGTGGTCCATCTACCAAGCTGGGGTTCGATAAATCCAAGGTGACGTGCTTCAAGTGTAAGCAGAAAGGTCACTTCAACCGTGAATGCAGAAACGCATATGCTAATGAGTCAGAGAATCCTTTCAGAGATGATTACTACAAGAAGGCAATTTATCATTAGAATAAATCCGAGCCGCATAGATTGAAGCAGGTTGAAGACAACAAAGAGAAATCTAGAGCTCTTGCAGTGATTTACGATGATGAGGGTTATGATTGGATGTTGGTGCACACATCTGTCGTCTTCGTCTTGTATCGAGTCTCGGGTTCGGTGCGGGTTCGGTGTAGATATTATCAAGCATGATATCATCATCTAGGATGATGACATCACTCTAGTGACATCATCAATACATCATGTGCACAAGATGACAAAACAGCATGTCATATTTGATGTTCGCTTGAATAGTTGAACTTGCATCATCAGGCTCTCGCTTGAAACCATTGGCATCTGCTTGAAATCTGCACTGTGTCTGCTTGAAATATCCTGAATGTTTTGCTTGAATCTGCTTGATAGTTCACTGAATCGTATTTTTTTTTTTGTGGTAAACAAAGTTGTGTGGACAATGCATAGAATGGTGTGAAATAAGTTCACGGGTTTTAATATCAAATATCAGTGGCATGTGAAAAGGTGAATCGGTTTTGTTCGGCATGTGATATAATCATTTCGAGGTCTTGAAAATTGTAATTCAGGTCACGTGAAGTTTAATTTGATATTAAATTTTGATAGGTCATTCATTATTGCATATGATATTGAAGTGTTAAAGATGTTAGTCAAATGAGATACGTGTCTTGATTTGATAAATTGCCATCATTTAGTTTGATATTAAATTTGTGCACATGTGACTATGTCGGTTCTTGTGTTTTGAGATTGTCGATTAGCATGTGAGATATATAGGGTCTTGTGTTTTGAATATTGAGTTTTGCATGAATCAAGTGTTGTCAGTTAGTTGAAGTTTTTTTAAAAAAAATTACCGACCCACTAATTTTTGAGGCCCTATCAACATTCAGAAAGATAAAAGTGTCCATCACATTTCGGCCCTATCATATCACATTTAGTGGATTGTTTGACTAAGATGTGTTTGCATTTGATTATTTGGTCCAATTACATGTCTTGTTTCAATCGAAGTGTTGGTTAAATAAAATAAAAAACAAATCACTTTCAAATTGATATAATAATCCTGGCAAAATTTTATTACAATGGCCCATCTAAAGTGTTAGTTTGTGTGTTGTTAAAAGCCCATTTGATAATTTGAGTTTATATGAGATAGAGATTTGTAGTGTGTGTCAAATTCAGTACATCAAATTTGTCAAAGGTCGTGTGGTTTAAACAGTCAGTTCTCACAAAGTTCAAGTCAGGTCAAGGTCACAGGTTTGAAGTTTGTTCAGTTCGCACGGTTCGAAGTTCAAAGGGTCAAGACGTTTGTTTTCGATTCGGGTCATAGCGGTTCGCACAGTTGGTCAACGTTCAGTCCGTACAGAAAATCATCAGTTCGAGTACTAGTTTGTTTCAGTTTATTGAAAAATCTTTAAACTGATTGTGTTTGTGTTTGTTGATTGTAAAAGGTACTTTCCGAGATATTTGCCAAAGGCATGGAAAAGGATTTCTACAACGCGTTTGCCACACCAGTTGCTCCGGTTACAGCTGCTGAAGCATTGTTCAGTGAAAATGAGACGGGAACTCATCAAAAGCCGCCAAAGCTCATGTACATTGAAGATTTCAAAGGATGGCAGAATCGATTTGAGAACTGGGTTCAAGCTTACAGATTCGATGCGTGGTGTTCGTTGGAGAAAGACTATGAAAAACCGACAAACGAACGTGGGCTTGTAAAGGATTTCTGTGATTTTACAGAAGCTGACAAATTGAAGTATACTAGTGAGAAAATGATGATCAGTATTCTTCAACAGGCAATCAAAGAAGATATATTTGTTTTGCTTCAACACGACAATACAGCTAAGTCAATTTGGGAAGCATTGATTCAGAAATTCAAAGGAAGCGCGGATATGATTAAAAACAGAAAGGCGTTGCTAAAAAAATCATTCGATATGTTTGTAGCCTTTGATTACGAATCAACGAAACAGACAATTGACAGATATTGTCATCTTGTCTTGGAAATGGGAAAATAGTTTGTTGTGAGGGGAAGTTCTGATTGTTTATGCCAAGTGGATGGCGATCTGAAGTGATTTGATATCAGTTGTCATTCTTTTGTATAGTTTATTTTCAAATTTCCTAAAATGTGTTTGCATTTTAGGGGGAGTAAAAATTTTCAGAAAATCCAAAAACATTTGAAAATTTGAAAAAGCCAAAAACATGATAAAATCAAAAATGAGTTTTGTTGTATAAAAGAGGAAATGATAGTACATCAGTGGACAATCACAGCATGCTAAAGAAATGTAAAGTAAAAATGTGATAAACAATCTCACTGTGGATATGTCAGTAGGTTTTTACACATTTAGTAAATTGTGACGAGATATAAACATAAAATTTACTTGCGTTTACGTGGGGAACACCTCCAGGATATATAGGTAACCCCTGAAATCTTGTTTGAAAGGTCCCATATTCTGAGATACTAGGTCTTTATACTCAGTGATATCTGGGGTATTATCCCGGGACTTCTGATTTTGCGGAAGCAATGGCCTAGTCCCCGGAGAATACTTTCTGCTTGCTTGAAATATAGCACCACCCTCAGCTAAAAAATGATGAAACATTGAAAAATGCTAATCATGGCTGTTGTAATTCAAAAGATCCTCTAAAGGGGACACACCTAAAAGTCAACTAGGCTCTCTGCTGAACGGAAGTTCTGACCTGAGCTATCACAGTTGCATAATTTATTCCCCTTACAGATATCATCTGTGGTATACTCACCTGTAAGACTGAATACTGGGGTCTGGATACGGGAGTATATACTGAGGTGGGACACATGTAGATGTTTAAGTCCTAAAACATTATTTCGTATCTCGAAACAGATGAACTTTGTGTGAAAATTTAAGTGGATCAGTATACTGACAATCTAAGTGAATTGTTTAGAACTTAAAATGAAATGAAGCTTAACGGTGTTGGTGATTTGTCTCAAAAACTGATATGATCCTCTTACACAAACTCACAAAAATATTGTATGTAAATAGTTCATTTCTGCATTTTATTTCTGTTATTTCAAAATCCAAAAAGATTTTTGGTGTGTTTTAGCATAAATTTTGAAAAATTCAAAAAGATTTTAGACAACTGATGTTGAAGAGCTGAATTTCAAAAGTCCGAGTGCTGAACATGACGAACAGGTTTGGGTGAATTTGATTGAAAAGTTTTTTTAGAGATAAAAATTCGTTAAATGATCATTGTTAATGTTTGATTGTATGTTGATTGGAGAAGGATAAGTGTTGGTGTTTGATATTTGACAAATTGTTAAATATTTTATTCTTGTGAATCTTACTTTTGGGTAGAGGATGTGCAGGATAGTAGATAGAGTGCCAGGTTCCGATACCTGAGGATTCTGAAATACTGTAAAAGCCAGACTTCGATCCCAGCATGTTTTGAGGGGGAGTCTGTTAGAGAGAGAGAGAATTGGAGATAGAATAGAGCCAGGTAGAAATCATGAAGAAAGCTCAAAGACTGATAAAGACTGAAGATTGAGAAGACTCGACACTTAAGACTCGTCAACATCTGAGGGGGAGTCTGTTGGTGCACACATCTGTCGTCTTCGTCTTGTATCGAGTCTCGGGTTCGGTGCGGGTTCGGTGTAGATATTATCAAGCATGATATCATCATCTAGGATGATGACATCACTCTAGTGACATCATCAATACATCATGTGCACAAGATGACAAAACAGCATGTCATATTTGGAAGTTCGCTTGAAATCAGATTGTCATTTGTTAAAAGTTTCGCTTCAAGCCAACAGTTCAACAATGTTAGGTTCGCTTCAAAGGTCTCGCTTCAAGACTCAAGCGAAATCTAACTGCTATATATAGGTTAGTTGTGATTTCATTTGTAATAGTTCGAACAGTTTTTGCCAAGTGATACCGAGGTGCTGCCGGTTATTCTTCTGATTGTAAAAGGTTGTCAATTCAATATAAAAGAAGATTAAAGTGTGAAACAAGCTGTTTATTGTCCGTTTCTTAGTTTCCGCCTCTGAAACGGATTAGAATTCTTCCGAACGACTTGTTTAGGTCGCAATCCGATCCTACATTGGAGTCAAGAGGTTCTACCAGAAGAAGATGTGGTTAGTTACGCATTCATGGCGAAAAATGACGATCCTATTCCGTGGAAAGACGATAGAACTGAAGAGCAAAAATATCAATACAGAAAAATGATTGCTGAAAACAAAATAATTAGAATATCTCGTATTTTTCTAGAAGCGAGGAGAGCAAATAGATGGGATCCGGACAGAGAGTGTTATCTTGATGAATATGGAAATATTGCGATCGATGACAAAACGCTTGATATCGAAGCCATAATCCAGCAGTACAAAGAAGAGGATGAGTACTGGCAGAATAAATGGTGGGGAACTGGAGACGAGAAAGAGAAAGAAGAGAAAGAGAGAAAGGAGAAAGAAGAGCAGGAAAAATCAAAGAATGTTGATACTGGAGTTATTGACACAACGCAGGAGTTGACAGCAGAGAACCTGGGAAAAAGGGCTGACAAAGTGTTGGCTGCTAAGGCACTTGAGGTAGACTCTAACTCCGTGTCTGAGTCAAAAAGCCAGGTCAGTTCAAACTTGTCAACAAATGCGTCAGGTAAGAAAATTGATGGAAATGCTGATTGCAAAAATTGCAACAAAGAGTGCAAATTTTGTAGCACAGTCAAGTATCTCAACGGTAAGAAAGTTGATGATCTGACAGCAAAGGTCAGAAGCGTTGAGAATCAGATTCTTGATCGTAACAAAGCAGTTAAAGCTTCAACTGAACGGATAAGAGAATTAACTAGACAAATTGAAAATGATAAAATTGATCATGACAAAATTAAACAAGAAAATGAAAAGTTAATTCTTGAAAACCGTCAGATTTCTGAAAAGTTTGAAAAACTAAAAAGCACAATGAAAGATAGTGATGATCGAAATGGAAAAACTTTTAAAGAAAATGAACATCTAAAAGCAGTGCTTAGAGTAAAAGAAGAATCAATCAACCAACAACTGGATGAAATCGCTAAACTGAAACTTAAATTTCAAGAGGCTGAAATTGAAAACGAGCGAATCCAGTTGAAGCTTAACAGTTACAGCTCCCCAAGCTTTGTGTTGCAACATATTATTCCCAAACCCATTGGGAAAGACAAAGCAGGCGAATATGTGTATTCTGATGGAACTGGGGTGGGTTTTCATAAAGTTCCACATAACTACACGAAAAAACAATCAGGGTTGGTTGAAATTGAGGAAGAAAGTGAAGTTAAACTTCCGGAGAACATTGATGTCACGTTCACATCTTCCAATGACGATAGTGTCCAAAATGATATTGTAAAAGGTGTTGTTGAAAATGTGCTAAAAATGGATAGTGACACTACTGAGGAAGATAGGTGTTTCTTAGATAAGTACATTCAGAAACCAAAATCCAAAAACAACTTAAGTGATGAACCGGGTCTTGTGATGTACAAGATGGCTGGATCTGATAAGTTGTATTCGGATTCTGAGTTTCCCATTGAGAATGTTAATATGAAGAAGTTGACAAATGTTTTCAAATTGGTTGAAGTTGAGTTGTCAGAAGTGAACAGTTTGAAACAAACAAAAAGGCAAATGAATTTTGAGAAAGATAAAGCTTACTACAAGAAGCCTGTTGTGCCACCACGTTTTTATAATAACAATCGAAACAATTGGTCGGGTGGTTATAGGGGTGGTAAGAGTTATCAGAAAAAGAGTTTTCAAAACAAAAGGTTTACTAAAAAGAAGGTGTTTGTGAACGGTTCAAGTTCACTTTCTGATGAGGAAAATGAGATTTTTTCAAAATCGAATGAAGAATTCTTTGAGAAAAGAGCTTCACAGTATCAGTCTGAAGGCACAAGTCGAGTTGTTGATACTCGAACATGTTTCAGATGTAATCAAGTTGGTCACATTGCACGAAAGTGTACCAATGTGAAGCCTAAGACTGAAACTGTGAAGATTCAAAAGAAGAAAGTTGACGAGAAGGGTAAAGCACCAATCGTTGTTGAGAAAAAGAGTGTAAAAAATGACAATACCAAAGTGAAAAATGAACCTGTAAAGAAATTGGTAACTAAAAATGACAAATTTTACAAACGGGTTGCATTATCTCAACAAGTTTGGAAACCAAAAACAGAAATGAAAATTTCAACTTCTGAAGTGAAAAAGGCTGAAGAATCAATTTCGGTTGATTAAGATGCAAATTTTCCACCTCTTAAGGCTAAAAATTTCAAAATTCGAATTGCGAGAGTCAAGGTTACACCTAAGGCTGATGAAGCCTGGGTGGACACCATGTTCAACTAAACAGTTTGAATTACCGGAGCTTCCTGGCTAGCGAAGCATGAATCGGCATCTTTATTGAAGTTGGTTAATTTGAAGTTTGTTTTGTGCAGGATCTTCCACAACTTGTATCCAGATGGATCATAGATAGTGGAGCTTCAAGACATATGACAGGAAAGACTGCGTTGCTGTATGATGTGAGAAATATCAATGGTGGTTACGTAGGATTTGCTGGTCATGAAGGTGGTCGAATTATCGGTGAAGGAACGTTATCCAACGGGATTGAGACGTTTGAAAGAGTTAACTACATTACTGAGCTGGAGAACAATCTGCTGAGTATCTCGCAGATTTGTGACAATATGTATACTACTCACTTCACTGATAAAGAATGTTTGATCTTGAAACCAGGATTTGTTATCCCTGAAGAATGGATTATCATGCGGGCACCTAGAGTGAATGATTTATGTGTGTTAGATATGAGTGTAGCAACTACATCTACTGGTTAAGCACATTGTTTTGTTTCTAGAGCAACAGAGAAAGAATCGAGATTGTGGCACCGCAAGATGGGGCATATTCACCTAAGGAAGATGAATCACTTGGTGCACAATGATTTGGTTCTTGGAGTTCATGTCAAAGGTTTTCATCTGGAAGGGGAGTGCATTAGCTGTGTTAAAGGCAAGCAGAAGAAAAAGTCACACCCTATAAAGCAAGTCAATTCAGTTTCTAGACCTCTGGAAAGACTTCACATGGATTTGTTTGGTCCTGTGAATGTCAAAAGTATTACAGGAGATTACTATTGTTTGGTCGTTACTGATGATTATTCCAGATTTTCATGGGTTTCTTTCTTGAAGACGAAACGTTTGACAGCTTGATGGCTTTGTTCAGAAAGATTGAGAATTTGTACCAACGGCGTATCAAAAGAATTCTAAGTGATAATGGTACTGAATTCAAGAACAGTAAGATGGAAGAATTTTGTGATAAAAGAGGTATACTGCATGAGTTTAGTGCTCCGTACACTCCGCAGCAGAATGGAGGTGCAGAACGCAAAAACCGGACACTAATCGAGACGGCTAGAACTATGCTTGCAGATTCAAAGTTACCAATAAATTTTTGGGCTGAAGCTGTTTCTGCCACATGCTATACGCTCAACAGGGTTATTACTGTCAAGAAGTTCAACAAAACATGCTTTGAGCTAATCAATAACAGCAAACCGAATTTGAAGTATCTAGAACCGTTCGGGTCACCCTGTACTGTTATAGAGCCTTATGGAAAGTTTGGTCCGAAGTGCATTGAGGGAATATTTGTTGGTTATGCAAATCCGATGCGACGTGTCTTCGTTCCAAGTGAGAAGCGGATTATTGAAGCTACAAATGTTGAATGTCAAGGTTATACTATGCCGCCACAGAATCCTGGAGATTCATGGCGTTATCATTATGACAAACTTTGGGATTTGTTTGACATGAGGGAAGAATCAGAGGATGATGAAGATTTCTTTGATGAGTTGGATATTTTGCGTGAATATGAGTCGCAGCTAAGGTTCCCAGCTGAGTATTCTAGAAGACCACAGGAAACTTCAAATGATGATGAAGCAGGTCCGAGTAATGCTGGTGAACATGATGATGTTCAACAAAATGAAGTTGCTCAGGATAATCAGTCGGTTCAGGATGATAATCAAGAAGCTGAAAACATGCCAGTCTTTGATCATGGTGATTCAGATTCTGAGGGGGAGCAAATTTAGATTTCAAGTCAAACAAACCAAGTCAGTGAACAAGATGCAGATCATAATGTTACTATTCTGGAGGGCAATGTAGATGTTCCAAGTGAAGTGATGCCGCGAACTTTTTCATATCATCCAGAGGAGTTGATCATAGGAGAATTGCAGACAGGCGTTCGCACTCGAAGACATATTGATAAAGGGCTTACATGTTTTTATACAAAAGTTGCTCCTTTGCAAACTGAATTCTCATTGAGTTGTTTTATCTCACAGGTTGAACCAAGAACTTACAAAGAGGCGCTTACTGAAGACTCTTGGGTCAATGCAATGCAGGAGGAACTGAGTCAATTCGAGAAATTGGGAGTGTGGAAGTTAGTTGATTTGCCAGATGGTCAAAGGAAGATTAACACCAAGTGGGTGTTCAAGTGTAAGAGAGACGATAGAGGAGTTGTTATAAGGAACAAAGCTCGACTCGTTGTTCAGGGCTTTAGTCAACAGGAGGGGATTAATTTTACAGAAGTTTTTGCTCCTGTAGCACGACTAGAGGCAATCAGAATTTTTCTTGCATTTGCGTCTTGGAAGAACTTCAAAGTATATCAGTTAGATGTAAAATCGGGGTTTCTTTATGGGAAGGTCAAAGAGGAGGTTTATGTCGGACAGCCGCCGGGCTTCACCGATCCAATCCACAAAAACAAGGTCTACTTATTGGACAAAGCATTGTATGGTTTACACCAGGCCCCGAGAGCTTGGTACAAGACTTTGTCTCAACACCTACTAGCCAACAAGTTCATGTCACACCCCGACCGCGTAAAACAACAAATCGCGGCGGAAACATCGGGGCGTGTTGTAACAGAATTAATGTTTCATAACCATGGATATAAAAAGTGTTTCGTTTTATTAAACATTGAGTAATTACATCGTCTGGAAATCTAAATACACTATTTAAACATAGTCTATTATTGTTATTGAGTCACTAAGGCCTTGTCCAGTCCTATGTGAGCATGCATCTTATCAATCGATATCATCCAACAATACCTGAAACATATGTGAAAACGAGGTCAGCAAAGAAATGCTGGCGAGTACATAGGTTTTGTGAAAATAAGATTCATGACTTCTATTTAAGAAAATGTTTAGTCATGAACCTTGTAATTTGCTTTGTCTTTGTAAATCATTTGAAAAATAATAAGTTCGGATGATAAGTATAAATAAGAGAATAATGCATGATTAAATGAATAACCATGTAAAATGAGTTTGCATAAGATAAGTTGTTTACAAATCAATGTCTTGTGAAAAGTATGTTATTTGTATAAAATGTTCTATGTCTCAAACTGAAATGATTTAAATAACGCTATGATATGTAATACCATACAAACACTTATATATAGGAAGTACCAGCGGCGTATCCACCATACTTGTATCATATTACACACGCATCGTTACATAATCACTTAATCAATCCAAACCAACCAATGTAAGAAGTCTATGTTTAAATCAATTGTCAAATGTATTGGGTAATATGTCAAAGTATTCATGTCAAGATGTAAATCATGTCAAAATGTCTATGTCAAATATCCATGTCAAATGTCTATGTCAAATATCCATGTCAAATATCTATGTCAAATATCCATGTCAAATGTCTATGTCAAAATGTCATGTATGGCAAGTGAAATGTCTCAACTAAACCATATGCACAAAAACAAAGTATTGAAGTAAAACTTGGTTTAAATCAAAGTTATGTTTTGTGGGAAATGCATGATCAAATGTCAATCATGTACAAATGTTTACCCAAATGTTAAAACTTGTTCTTGTTCTTAACAAACCCTTACCAAAGGGTAAGTTAATATTTTAATTGTGAAACTACTTTATGGTCGATTCTCTAATAACATTCAAACCTTCTTGACGCGTTCCTCGCTCCATCTCGCTCTCGCTCTCGTTCTTAACAAACCCTTACCAAAGGATAAGTTAATAATTACAGATTCAGTCGCTACCCACAACCCCCACACATAACAATGGGTGCAGTAAATAACGGGATTTGTCAGATCCTATGGTACCATAACCTAATACTGGTCGGCTTGATCATTGCTAATGAATGTCATCGGTCATGTAAACTACAACCAACAAGTTTGTTCACTTTTTGAAATTGTTATTAGTTTTTGAAATCATTGTATTCGTTCTTGAAATTATTGTTAGCGTTCTTGAAATAATTGTTATTGTTCTTGAAACTACATTGTAATTGTTCTCGAAACCATTGATAAAACATTTAGCACATATGAGTCACCCCAAAACAGTTGAAAACAGTAAAAGAGGGGAATAATGTACTCGCCTGAGAATGCTTGGAGGTCTTGAACAACAACCAAACAAAGCTAGAGGGAGCACGGAATCAGTCGGCAAATCCAATACAATATAAATAAACCGGACTTAAATCGAGAGATTGGATAGGATGAGGCTTGGTAAACCAAATGAGTATTGGAACTCATATGATATGGTTTAACAAGGCCTACATACTACAATGAAACCAAACCTAAGTGCTTTCGACCCATCGCGACCCATTAAGGTAACTTATGCTACTTTAACGCGTCGTGCGCGTGAAACGCGTTCGGACCGTCTAACTAGTCCTATGACAAGTGTTATATGCCTAAACATCTTACATAATCAGTTATGTGACAAAAGTTTAGGTTACATATGCTTAATTACCAATTATACATGAAAAGGGTATTCTGGTAATTTACCTAAGGCATATAAACTACCTATCATACAACTACTTAAACGAAGCGACCATAGGGTATAACCTCGGAAGGTTATTCCCTACCTACTATGGTCACCTAATATATTTGGTCGGATCCTAATGATCTACCAAATGGGTCGAGTTCGAAGGTATAGGCGATTTATTAGATCGCCTACCCTACGACCCTAGACAACGTGGTAATCAGTGGGCATAGTCCCAAGGGACTATGACCAACGTGATTACACTCACGTTGCGAAGTTCAACAAACTTCGCATTGACCATTACTGGTCAACGCTGAAAGTCAAACAAAGTTTGACTTTCTGACTCGAAAAGCAATAAAATAAGGAAAAGAACGAAAGAATACTTACGAAGGGTCCCCGAATGCTAATCCCGAGTCAAGAATCTCAGGTATGAAACAATGGTTTCAACTTAGAGGTTCTCAATTCAGAATTCTAGTGATTTTAGCAATGGGGGTGAATGGGTATTTATAGGAATACCCGAACCGTTAAGATCGTTTCATGGAAAACGTGCCTTAATCCCATCCGTACATGTGTTGCAAAGTTATGGTGCTTAAATTCCATCCATACATGTGTTGCAAAGTTATGGTTTTTAGGTGCTTAAATTCCATCCATACATGTGTTGCAAAGTCATGGTGCCTAAATTCCATCCTTATCCGCTGACTAAGCATGTTAGAATGTGTGGTTGTGAATTAAACAGCTGTTTATACATCGAATCTGGTCCCGAAAGTGCAAAACTGATATTTCTGCATATTTTCTGTCCAGAACAGGCAGTCGCGTAGCGCGACGGGTAAGCCCATAGGGCTCGCGCTACGCTAGCGCCCCCCTGAATCAGAAAAGTTTCAGAATTGGCAGAAATGGTCCCTGCACGTGTTTAAGGCCTTTTTCGATGCGTTTGAACCCCGTTAACCTCATTTTAAGGCTCTAAAATGAAGTTAAAGTATAGGGAACTCAAAACATGCTCAAAAATATGCCGGAGGTTGGTTCGTTTGGCCGTACGAACGCGATGTTCGCTTAATTACGACGGAATGCGCATAAGCGCGAAAAACGATCCAAATGACGTGACGAATGGATTTTTCTTATGGCGAACACTAAAATATAATGTAGTCATGCTTACATAAATTTTTGGATGTCCGGATGTATTCAGAACGTAAGTTATGGGCAAAAATGCAAACTTGTGCACTTTTTGACACTTTTAGTCCCTGAATGTCCCAAAAGTTTATTTTAGCACACCGAACCCCTCAAAGCCTATTTCTAAGCTATGTAAAGGATATTTATGGTATGTTTAACTTATGGCCATGTTCCGGAATGTCTGTTACAGTTCAAATTGGCATACTTTCGCAGTTTGTCAAGTTTAGTCCCTGTAAGCGAATTAACTTGTTTTTGCCATACCAAAGCCTTCAAAACTTATTTCTAAGTTATGTAAAGGTTATTTAAGGTATGTTAAGCCTATGTCACTATTCCGGAGTGTTTGTTGCATTAAACTGGTTATATTTACGCATCGGTGCGCGTATAACCTTCCAGAAAGCGATTTAGAGTTTGAAATTGAACGAGAATTGATATGTGCAAATGATACACATATTTTTACCAATCCCAAGTATGAAATATAATATTTCATTGGTTTGGAATTTGTTTGATGGCCGTGGAGGCACAGGTGTTACAGTCTCCCCTACTTTAGGAAATTTCGTCCCGAAATTTATTTAGAGGAAACTTGTGAGAGCTTGAAAACATGAAGTTGAAAAGATCGAACAATATTAGTTAGGGTTCTTGAACTTCTAGTAACCTTAATAACATTATGTTTGCAATGTAAGAGGGATACTTATATACAAGTATATGAAGCGTCATTGGTGCGTCCACCGTACCTCCATTACATCGTTCCCATTTCGTTATTGTTGTCACTATCGATTCTTACACATAATAAATCTTACTGGGTTTCTGTGCACTAAATTTCTTAATTATGTACGCGTCCATAATTAGACAATTCCTTGCACAATTCACACAGTCTATTTTATAACGTGTAGGGTAAAACCAAATGAACATTCCTGTGATGAGTGTGACTAGACCGCCATAGAGTCCTTTTAATTAAATCAATAAATGATCTAAAGAGACTATCAAGGAGTCTGTTCAGCTACATCACTAGATGTCATTCTTTAACCAGATTGTGAATCAATCTTTTTTTTTTTACTAGACCACTTAAGGTCTCTTAAGAATCATGGAGTGATACTATAAAATCCAAGGGTCTTATCTATTACATAGAAGCCCATTAAGGATTTAAGGTAGTACCTTTTGACTATCCTGCTACGAATCCCTCATATGAAGATATGAAAGATCCTGCGAGGATTTGGATAACGAATTATCCAAAGTATAAAAACACAAAAACATAGAGGAGAACACATAACTCATAAACACATAATTGCATAATTGCATACTCGTTCAATCGCATAATCGTTCAATTTGACCTTTAATTTGTTATCTTTGGACACGGGTATTTAAAGCATACCAGGAACCCAATCCATGGATTTCCTTTGGCACCTTAAATATTTTCAAGAATCTAACTATGAAGATAGGAAGATCTTAAAAGGGATTCGGTTTGTCCTAATTGAGCTGTATTGTACATTTTAAGGTGTACAAGGAATTCAATCAGGGCTCCGATGTCAACGAAGGTGTTGATCGTGATCGGCTCAGGACATGAATAGTTCAAGATGTCATCAATAATAACAATGACGATCTGATCCAAATAAGGCTTGCAGACTCTATTTATTAAGTCCTTGAAGATGGCTGGAGTATTTGTCAACCTAAAAAGGCCTGACTGTAAACTCGTAATGGCCATACTTCGTGCAGAAAGCCGTTTTGGGAATATCTTCTTCGAGCATACGAAGTTGATGATACCCAGAACGCAAATCGATCTTGGAAAAGCATGAAACGCTATGCAATTGATCGGAGAAATCGTTGATTTAAGGTAGGGGATATCGATTCTTGATGGTAAGCTTACTAGGCTTACGTTAATCGATATACATTCGAAAAGATCCCTTTTTCTTTTCACAAGGAGAACATGAATTTCTCCAAGGTGAAAAGTTCGGACGGATGAATCCTTTATCAGACAACTCTTGAAGCTGTTTTGATAATTCTTGCATCTCGAACGGTGCAAGATGATAAGATACTTTAGATTTAAAAGAAACAAGTGTTTGAGGTTCTTAGGGAGATCACAAGTGATCATAAAAATGACAGAACCCCACAAGTAGTTTTGTCTTTGTGTTGACATCATAAGGTTGAATCAAACATTCATACAATTGCATTAGTTAAAATTAAAACCACAAATTTTATTTATATAACAACCGCATTGTCTTTAAATGTTACAAGATACCAACCAGAGGAAAAACAAAATACTAATTGTTCACTCCTTCATCATTGAGTGCCTCATTGATGTTAAACACTCGACCGCGTGCTGGATTTACATTGACGTTGACGTTCGCATTCGGGTTTGCATTCATCAGTCTCGGGCAGTTGTGACGGAAATGACCAATCTCTCCGCAGTTGAAACATGAACCCAGTGGAAATCTCACAGCATTCCCTTGAACCGGAGCAGCCTGATTTTGTCCCAAACGACAAATCTTGGCCAAATGCCCAAGTTTACCACACGTCGTGCATTGCCAGCAAGCTTGTTGTACTGCGTGATGACCGTTGCAGCGTGCACAATAAGGTGCGGTACCGGCATATGCTTTCTTTGCAGGTGGCTGAGCTGGTAAGTTTCGCGGGTTCTGAGCAGTCTGTGCTGTAACAGCAAAGTTTTGACCACCCTTTTGCTTCCTTGATTTCTTTGACGTCTCACCTTCCTTACCCTTCTTGTTTTGACCTTTCTTGCTATCATCCTTGTCAGACTCCTGCTTCTTACCCTTGTCACCCTTTCTGTGTAACTTATTCTTCCGAATCTGCGACTCAGTCAATGTCGCAGATAACTCGATCGCCTGACGGAGTGTGGCAGGGTTACTACCAGTAAGGATGTCTTGTACCGAGTCAGGTAGGCCATCGATGTACCTTTCGATAGCTATGTCAAGTGGGGTAACCATTGTCGGGCAAAGCAGACTCAACTCCTCAAACCTATCAGTATACGCCCTGTGCTCACCACTATCTTGCTTCAATTCATCAAATTCCTTCTCCAAAGCTCGCTGCTCATGACGAGGACAGAATTCCCTCATCATCAGGGCCCTAAGTTCAGCCCATGTCTGTGCCAGAGCAACTTCTGCACCACGATCCCTCATAACCCCGTTCCACCATGTGAGAGCCCTCTTCTGGAACACACTCGAAGAAAACTCGACCTTGCGATTGTTAGGACACTGCACGTGGCGGAAAGTATTCTCAATGCTCTCGAACCATTGAAGAAGCCCAGTCGCTCCGTCAGAACCACTAAACTTGAGTGGTTTAGCCTGGTTAAAATCCTTGTATTTGCATAGCACATTGTTGTTGTTGTTGGCTTGGTTCCATTGAGCAAAGAGGTTTGGGAATTGAGCAGCCATTTGCTGCGCAATGATTTCTGCCAGCTCGGCAGTCTCTATCTGGTTTTCGCGTCGAGGAGGCATTGTCTAAAAGAGGAAACATGAAAGGAAACGAGTGAGAGAATTTAGACGAAAAGAATGAGATGAAACAAATCTGATGAAAGCAAGGATAGTGGTCATTTGTTTGTTACTACAAAGCAACAAACGACCTTGGTGATTAGTCAAAGTAAATAGGTTAAAAATAATGTATCGCGAAGACATGCTCGCCTATAAGTGAACACTCATCCCAAGAATTCCCAGGTAAGCACAACTGGTCTCGCGTCTGATGAGATGTATACGAAGTGCTTGCCTAGACAGAAAACCCAGAATACAGGCATTCACCCTTCCAGTTTGCACGTGTTCACATTATTTAAAACCCAAAACCTTGACGAGATTTTGAAAAATTCAAAGGGGTTCAAAACCATATAACAGAGGGTTCAAAACCTAGTAATCAATCATCCTAGAACAGATGATTAGTTTTCAAAGCGGTTTTAAATTTATGTTCTTGTTGTGGTCGTCGCCTAAGGATAGGTGACGGTATTGTTTTATGACTAAACGCAAGTAAACTCGCGTTAGGGTCCTAAGAAGGTTATAGACTAGGTCAAAGCATTACTAATAACCTAATTCCCTATAACCATTGGCTCTGATACCATCTTTTCTGTCACACCCCGACCGCGTAAAACAACAAATCGCGGCGGAAACATCGGGGCGTGTTGTAACAGAATTAATGTTTCATAACCATGGATATAAAAAGTGTTTCGTTTTATTAAACATTGAGTAATTACATCGTCTGGAAATCTAAATACACTATTTAAACATAGTCTATTATTGTTATTGAGTCACTAAGGCCTTGTCCAGTCCTATGTGAGCATGCATCTTATCAATCGATATCATCCAACAATACCTGAAACATATGTGAAAACGAGGTCAGCAAAGAAATGCTGGCGAGTACATAGGTTTTGTGAAAATAAGATTCATGACTTCTATTTAAGAAAATGTTTAGTCATGAACCTTGTAATTTGCTTTGTCTTTGTAAATCATTTGAAAAATAATAAGTTCGGATGATAAGTATAAATAAGAGAATAATGCATGATTAAATGAATAACCATGTAAAATGAGTTTGCATAAGATAAGTTGTTTACAAATCAATGTCTTGTGAAAAGTATGTTATTTGTATAAAATGTTCTATGTCTCAAACTGAAATGATTTAAATAACGCTATGATATGTAATACCATACAAACACTTATATATAGGAAGTACCAGCGGCGTATCCACCATGCTTGTATCATATTACACACGCATCGTTACATAATCACTTAATCAATCCAAACCAACCAATGTAAGAAGTCTATGTTTAAATCAATTGTCAAATGTATTGGGTAATATGTCAAAGTATTCATGTCAAGATGTAAATCATGTCAAAATGTCTATGTCAAATATCCATGTCAAATGTCTATGTCAAATATCCATGTCAAATGTCTATGTCAAATATCCATGTCAAATGTCTATGTCAAAATGTCATGTATGGCAAGTGAAATGTCTCAACTAAACCATATGCACAAAAACAAAGTATTGAAGTAAAACTTGGTTTAAATCAAAGTTATGTTTTGTGGGAAATGCATGATCAAATGTCAATCATGTACAAATGTTTACCCAAATGTTAAAACTTGTTCTTGTTCTTAACAAACCCTTACCAAAGGGTAAGTTAATATTTTAATTGTGAAACTACTTTATGGTCGATTCTCTAATAACATTCAAACCTTCTTGACGCATTCCTCGCTCCATCTCGCTCTCGCTCTCGTTCTTAACAAACCCTTACCAAAGGATAAGTTAATAATTACAGATTCAGTCGCTACCCACAACCCCCACACATAACAATGGGTGCAGTAAATAACGGGATTTGTCAGATCCTATGGTACCATAACCTAATACTGGTCGGCTTGATCATTGCTAATGAATGTCATCGGTCATGTAAACTACAACCAACAAGTTTGTTCACTTTTTGAAATTGTTATTAGTTTTTGAAATCATTGTATTCGTTCTTGAAATTATTGTTAGCGTTCTTGAAATAATTGTTATTGTTCTTGAAACTACATTGTAATTGTTCTCGAAACCATTGATAAAACATTTAGCACATATGAATCACCCCAAAACAGTTGAAAACAGTAAAAGAGGGGAATAATGTACTCGCCTGAGAATGCTTGGAGGTCTTGAACAACAACCAAACAAAGCTAGAGGGAGCACGGAATCAGTCGGCAAATCCAATACAATATAAATAAACCGGACTTAAATCGAGAGATTGGATAGGATGAGGCTTGGTAAACCAAATGAGTATTGGAACTCATATGATATGGTTTAACAAGGCCTACATACTACAATGAAACCAAACCTAAGTGCTTTCGACCCATCGCGACCCATTAAGGTAACTTATGCTACTTTAACGCGTCGTGCGCGTGAAACGCGTTCGGACCGTCTAACTAGTCCTATGACAAGTGTTATATGCCTAAAAATCTTACATAATCAGTTATGTGACAAAAGTTTAGGTTACATATGCTTAATTACCAATTATACATGAAAAGGGTATTCTGGTAATTTACCTAAGGCATATAAACTACCTATCATACAACTACTTAAACGAAGCGACCATAGGGTATAACCTCGGAAGGTTATTCCCTACCTACTATGGTCACCTAATATATTTGGTCGGATCCTAATGATCGACCAAATGGGTCGAGTTCGAAGGTATAGGCGATTTATTAGATCGCCTACCCTACGACCCTAGACAACGTGGTAATCAGTGGGCATAGTCCCAAGGGACTATGACCAACGTGATTACACTCACGTTGCGAAGTTCAACAAACTTCGCATTGACCATTACTGGTCAACGCTGAAAGTCAAACAAAGTTTGACTTTCTGACTCGAAAAGCAATAAAATAAGGAAAAGAACGAAAGAATACTTACGAAGGGTCCCCGAATGCTAATCCCGAGTCAAGAATCTCAGGTATGAAACAATGGTTTCAACTTAGAGGTTCTCAATTCAGAATTCTAGTGATTTTAGCAATGGGGGTGAATGGGTATTTATAGGAATACCCGAACCGTTAAGATCGTTTCATGGAAAACGTGCCTTAATCCCATCCGTACATGTGTTGCAAAGTTATGGTGCTTAAATTCCATCCATACATGTGTTGCAAAGTTATGGTTTTTAGGTGCTTAAATTCCATCCATACATGTGTTGCAAAGTCATGGTGCCTAAATTCCATCCTTATCCGCTGACTAAGCATGTTAGAATGTGTGGTTGTGAATTAAACAGCTGTTTATACATCGAATCTGGTCCCGAAAGTGCAAAACTGATATTTCTGCATATTTTCTGTCCAGAACAGGCAGTCGCGTAGCGCGACGGGTAAGCCCATAGGGCTCGCGCTACGCTAGCGCCCCCCTGAATCAGAAAAGTTTCAGAATTGGCAGAAATGGTCCCTGCACGTGTTTAAGGCCTTTTTCGATGCGTTTGAACCCCGTTAACCTCATTTTAAGGCTCTAAAATGAAGTTAAAGTATAGGGAACTCAAAACATGCTCAAAAATATGCCGGAGGTTGGTTCGTTTGGCCGTACGAACGCGATGTTCGCTTAATTACGACGGAATGCGCATAAGCGCGAAAAACGATCCAAATGACGTGACGAATGGATTTTTCTTATGGCGAACACTAAAATATAATGTAGTCATGCTTACATAAATTTTTGGATGTCCGGATGTATTCAGAACGTAAGTTATGGGCAAAAATGCAAACTTGTGCACTTTTTGACACTTTTAGTCCCTGAATGTCCCAAAAGTTTATTTTAGCACACCGAACCCCTCAAAGCCTATTTCTAAGCTATGTAAAGGATATTTATGGTATGTTTAACTTATGGCCATGTTCCGGAATGTCTGTTACAGTTCAAATTGGCATACTTTCGCAGTTTGTCAAGTTTAGTCCCTGTAAGCGAATTAACTTGTTTTTGCCATACCAAAGCCTTCAAAACTTATTTCTAAGTTATGTAAAGGTTATTTAAGGTATGTTAAGCCTATGTCACTATTCCAGAGTGTTTGTTGCATTAAACTGGTTATATTTACGCATCGGTGCGCGTATAACCTTCCAGAAAGCGATTTAGAGTTTGAAATTGAACGAGAATTGATATGTGCAAATGATACACATATTTTTACCAATCCCAAGTATGAAATATAATATTTCATTGGTTTGGAATTTGTTTGATGGCCGTGGAGGCACAGGTGTTACAGTTCATTCGTGGAAAAGTGGATGCCACTCTCTTCACTAAAGAGGTCGACGGTCATCTTCTGATAGTTCAGATTTATGTGGACGATATAATCTTTGGGTCGACAAATGAAAATCTTTGTAAAGATTTTGAATTAGTGATGAAGCAAAAATTCGAAATGTCATCGATGGGGGAGATGAAATTCTTTCTGGGTTTACAAGTTGAACAACTTCCTGAGGGAATTTTCATTCATCAATCAAAGTACGTTCATGATATCTTGGAGAAATTCGGGATGTCAGGTTCTACTTTAGCTGCTACCCCTTTAGCAACAAATCATGGGATTCACCCAGATCTCACCGGAGACAGGGCTGATGAAACCTTCTACCATTCCATAATAGGTTCTTTGATGTACTTAACAGCTTCACGTCCTGATATAATGTACCCAACGTGCCTCGCAGCAAGATATCAATCTAACCCGAGAGCTTCGCATATGATCATTGTGAAGAGGATATTACGCTACCTGAAAGGAACTCCTTCATTGGGGTTGTGGTATCCTAGGAAAGGCGATTTTACGCTCGAAGGGTATTCCGATTCGGATTTCGGATGCTGCAAAGTCAATTCAAAATCAACAACTGCAGGATGCAAGTTCTTTGGTCCTAGATTGGTTACCTGGCAGTGTAAGAAACAAACGTCTGTGGCGCTATCTACATGTGAAGCGGAGTATGTTTCTGCTAGCAGTTGCTGTTCTCAGATCTTGTGGATACAGCAACAGATGCGCGACTATGGTTTGCAGTTTCTTAACACACCTCTTTTTGTAGATAATGAGGCCGCAATAAATATAACAAAGAATCCAGTACATCACGCTAAAACTAAACACATTGAAATTCGTCATCACTTTATTTGTGATTGTTTTGAGAAAAAGTTGATACGAATTGAGAAAATCCACACTGACGAACAGAAAGCTGATTTACATACCAAAGCCTTTGATAAAAATCGGTTTTAATATTTGTTAAAACTGAACGGTATGAAGCTTCTTTCGGTGTTGGATGGAATTGTGGGCGTTGATGAGAGTACTGTTGCGGATGAAGACGAGAAACAATCTGCAATGGTTTGTCGATTTTTTATTTGTTTTGGTATTTAGGGGGAGTAGATAGATGTATATAGTTTTTTTTTTCAAAAAATACAAAAACAGTAAAAAAATGCAAAAATACAAAAGCATGATAAAATCTGAAAAAGAGCTTGTGTATAAAGGGAAAATGATAGTACATCGGCTAGACAATTACAGTATGCTAAAGATTTGTAATGTTTAAATGAGTTAAACAGTCTCACTAATGATGTGTCGATAGGTTTTCACACATTTAGTAGATTTATTCGGGATATAAACCTAAATTTCAAACTTGTGAAATTCGTGGGGAACACTACTTGGATATATAGGTAACCCCTGAAATCTCGTTTGAAAGGTCTCATAATCTGATATACTAGGTCTTTATACTCAATGATGTCTGCGGTATTATTCCGGGACTTCTGCTGAACGGTAGTTCTGACCTAGTCCTTGGATAATACTTTCTGCAATGCTTGAAACATAGCATAAACCCTCAGCATGCCGATGAAACAATAAAATTGATAGTCGCTGCTGTTGTAGCAAAAAGATCCTCTAAAGGGGACATACCGTAAACTCGAAGCTGATATCTCTCTGCGTATACGGAAGTATCGACCTGAGATCCCTCGGCCCTCGCATTACCTAATTTATGTACATATATCATTGTAGTATACTCACCTGTAAGACTGATAATTGGGATTCTGGATACGGGAGTATATTCAAGAGGTGGGACACATGAATGAGCTAAGTTCATAACACATCTAATTCGTATCCTGATTAAATTGAAATTTGTGTGGGAATTTAAGATGGATCAGTATATCGACAATCGAGGTGAATTGTTTAAGTTTGAATATGAAATGTAGCTTAACGGTACTTGTAATTTGTCTGAAAAGCTGATATGATTCCCTGACACGCTCGCCAAAATTATGTTTGTAAATAGTTTACTTTGTTTACTTTCTGCAATTTAAGTTTTCTGTATTTCATTTCTTAGTTTAGAACATTTTATAAAATCTAAAAAGATTTTATTTTCTGCTTTATTTTAGATAAACCAAAGTGGAGAGTTGATTGTTAAATTCTAAGATGTTGAAGTAGATGCAGGAGATTCTGGACTGAAGAATGAGGAGAGCTTATCTTGATGAAGTTTGATTTATTGAAAAGTCAAAAACAAGTTCATTAACTTGATACTTGTTATTTTCAGAAAATGTGTAAATTGTTGTTTTTAAATTCAGTTTGATTCGTCAAATGATCAACCAAGGTCATTAAATTGAACTTGGTAGATTAATCAAGTGATCAGGGTCATTAACTTGAACCTGAATACTTGAGTGGATTTCTAAAACTGATTGAGTTTGTGATTTATTGTTGGAAAAGATAAGTTTGTAATGATTGATGTTTGAGAAGCAGGTTTTGGACTTCATTATTCCCAACAAAAGCTAAATGTCAAAGCTTGAACCAGATCAAGATCTCAGATTCTAGCATATCAAGAGGGGGAGTCTGTGAAAGGGGGAGTCTGGATCAACAGTCAAAGGGAGTTTGAAGATGAAGCTAGGAAGGGAACCTGAACCTGTGATGATAGAGTGCTTATGATGAAAAGACAGAGAGTTGGAGAAAAGACTAAGACTGAAGACTCGGAGCTGAAGACTTCGTCAACATCCAAGGGGGAGTCTGTTGATGCATAGAATGTCTGCTGACTTCGTGTGAATCAAGTCTTAGGTCAAGATGGACAAGATTAGTACTTGAAAGTCAAAATTAGGTTTTATGGAGTAATTTCGCTTTTGTGAACATAGGTTAGAGGTGATTCCGCTTTTATGTACACTAGGGATTTCGCTTATATGTCACTTAGTGATTTCGCTTATATGTCACTTAGTGATTCCGCTTTTGTGTCACTGACATATAAGCGAAATCAGAACAAGTATAAATACCCTCACAAGTGACTTCAATATGTACGTATGAGCGAGACTAGGTCATGTGCTTTGTAACAGAACTCTGTCAAAATCATTCCAGAAAGCAATAAAAGAGAAGGAATTGAAAAGGAAAAGCTGTTGTTACGTTGCGTATACTGATTGCGCCTTTATACGTAATGGTGAACTGCCTTAACTGACATTTTCAGGTCATAGAACGGTCCAACAGATCTGACAAATCCCGTTATCAGACTGCACCCATGGTTATGTGTGGGTTAGGTGGGTAACGACTGAATCTGATGATTGTTAACTTACCCTTTGGTGGTTTGTTAATACGAGTTGAACGATGAACGAGTCACAAAGGTTTGAATGTTATTAGCGAGACGACCAAAAGTAGTTTTCACAATTAAAACGAGAACGATTTGTACGAGAAATATTTTGAACGATTATGAACGATTTAAACAAGTGAACGATGATCTATAACGAGAACAAGTTAAACGATGTTACACAACGAGGTTTACTAAACGATATAAACCATATGAGTTTTATTACGAGGACGATTTACGATTTGGTTTACGAAAACAAATGTTTTGGGTTAAGATTCATGGCATCAAGGTTTATAAATTATAACCAATCTGTTTTAACTTGGTTATTCATTTTACAATACAAACATTTTACAAAACAAGGTTTTCTACTATCGAACAACGAAGTTGTACGAGTTATTTCAACATGTAAACGAGCCATGAATCTGACACTCACACAAAAACTATGTGCTCACCAACATTTCTTTGTTGACTTTGTTTTTACATATGTTTCAGGTGATGTTGCTTAATGTTGATTGCGAATAGGATGCATGCTCACTTAGGACTGGACGATGCCTTAGTGATTTAATAACGATGATAGACCATGTTTGACTTGCTTGTTTAACTTTAAGACAATGTTTAATATTCAATAAAACAAAACTCTTTGTATCCATGGTTTGAAACAATAATTCTGTTACAACACTCCCTGACGTTTCCCCCATGATTTGTTGTTTTACGTGGTCGGGATGTGATAGAAGAAGTTGGTATCAGAGCCAATGGTTATAGGGAATTAGGTTATTAGTAATGTTTTGACCTAGACTATAACTTTCTAGGACCCCAACTTAATTTGATTTGCGTTTAGATTAAAAAAAACAAAATTCGAATCTGCTTCGAAAATTAATCATCCGTTCTAGGATAATTGATTACTAGGTTTTGAACCCTCTGTTGTAAGGTTTTGAACCCTTCCAGTTTGACTCATTTTTGGCTTAGTGCCTTCTGAGTTTTCAAAATCTCGTCAAAGTTTGGGTCTAAATAATGTGAACACGTGCAAACTGGAAGAGTGAATGCCTGTACCCTGAGTTTTCTGTCTAAGGCTAGAGTGTTTGTACAAATCCACATAATCGGACCAGTCACTCTTACCTGGGAACTCTTGGGGTGAGTGTTCACTTATAGAAGAGCATGTCTTCGCGATACATTATTTTGATTCATTACTTTGATTAGTCACTGCGTGTCGTTTGTTTGTTCGAGGTAACGAACAAATGATCGCCTTCCTTATGTTTCGTCGATATTTTCAATACCTCTTTTGTTTTTCCTAAATTGTCGACCTCACTCGTTTCTCATATTACGTGGTGGAACGGAGTGATGCGCGATAGGGGTGCCGAAGTGGCATTGGCACAAACATGGGAAGAGCTTCGAGCTCTCATAATGAGAGAGTTTTGTCTCCGTCATGAAATTCGAGCTTTGGAACGAGAGTTTGACGATCTAAAACAAGATGGGGGAGAACACCGTGCGTATACGGATCGATTTGAGGAACTCAGTCTTTTGTGTCCTACTATGGTTACACCGTTGGAGAAAGCGATAGAGAGGTATATCGATGGTTTACCCGATTCCATACAGGATATTATGACTGGCGTTAATCCTACTATTGTTCGTCACGCGATCGAGTTATCTGCTACCCTGACTGAGTCGCAACTCAGGAAGGGTAAACTTACCTGCAAGGGTGATAAGAAGAAGTTGTGGTACCCGCGGAAAATCCACAGTCATCCTGATCCTGATCTATCACCTCGCTGTCTTGGGTTTACTTATCAAATTTCGGGACGAAATTTCTTTCAAGTTGGGGATGATGTGATGACTCGTAATTCCAAGGGGTATCCTTAATCCCGAATCACTATCTGTTACCTTTGGCTTGCATTGTAGCTATGTATACTTGTACGTTTAACTTGTTGAACTTGGTTAAGGTAAATGTTAGGAAGTATTATTCATTTCAATTAAACGGTTGTTACACTTGGGCCGCTACACGCTACCTTTGCTTATTACACTACACAATGCTCTTCTGTTCATATTGGGCCGCACCCTTATTTAATTGAGGCTGTCCAAACCTCTGAAGCCCAATAAGAACCCAACCGATATATATACACCCATGTTTATGGATTGCATGCGGGTCCCTCATTCCCCTCTCACACACAAATGCAAACCCTAGTAATAACCCTCTCTCTCTCTCCCTGGTTGGCGGCAACACCTCTTTCTCGTCACCCTCGTTTAATATCCAGTATGTATATTATTAATGTGATTGTATTAGTTTATTTTATGTGATTACTGGTTAAGTTGCATAAGTATGAGAATATTGAAACATGGAATGGATATTAGTTATAAACTGATTTGATGTGGGAGAGGGGGGCCGAACATCAGTGGATGAATAACAATTAACATGATTAGTTTTCCTTGATAGACATAATTTGGTGTTAGTAATTTTGTAAGTATGGTTGAATAAATCCTGGTGATTATATGATCATAATAAACTGGGTAAGAGATCTGGGCTTGTTGTAAGTAAAATCGATAATATGCTTGTTGAATCAGATGTTAATTTACGATGATGGTATGTGAATAATACTTGATTGATTGTTGTAATTCTGTCTAATTGGTATGAACCGAAGAGTTATGCGATGACGATGATGAATAACCACAACCCAGCCTAGTTAAGTCGTATTTTGCATTGATGTTAGTCGCTAAACTGTTAAGGTTCTGGGTGTGCATGTTGAACTGGAATTGTGACGAAACATATGGCCTCGACGAAAGCGTGTGATGTTTTCTGTAATAGCCTAGAGGTTCTAACAAGAACTTTGATCTGTATAATATGAGCATGGGTAAACCTAACTGTGAAATAATAGAGATGATCATTTGTGTTTTAAACAGTTCATGATTGAATACGAGTCTACATGACATTATTTGGTACACGCCTAATTAGATATGACTATTATAATAGGACGTGATTGACTAAAGTGTTTTAACAAGTAAATTGTCTGCCGAGCAAATCAAGGTGAGTTCACTACTTTTGAGCATGCGTCCCGGTGGTTGGGACAGTCAGTGGGTATCCCGGGGAGGGATAAGTCTTTTGGGTAAAAACGGGAATGTTGGATAATATACTCATCCTATCACCTTTAAAGTCCCTCCGTGTTGTTTGGTTACCGGGGAGGTAACATGGTATTAGTTAGTAGCGCTACTTGGGTTTGGCAACCTCACCCCGTACCTGGGAGGACGGGTGTTGAACTAATGACCTAGTCATGACCAATGCTTTGATAGGAGCATTGGAGAAAGGGCAAAGTAATCAGAATCCGTCTTGTATTCGGGGTATTATCAACATTACTTTCGGAATTAAATTCAATGGATTAACTGAACACTTGGTAATCAACGTTTTCGTAAAACTATGAACTCACCAGCGTTGTTTGATACACTTGTTGCATGCTCGCAGGTCGTTAGATTATATGGATTTGGAACTTGCTGTCTGAAGTAGCTGGAGTGGTCATGGGTCGTGCTGATTGGATACGAATGATGGGTTTATTGATTACATACATTTAATTTGAAACAGTTAAACTATGATTTCTTTTATTTGCTTCCGCTGAACATGTTGGTTTTCATTTAAACTTATTGACGGTAATTTTCCGTAATAATTGATGATTTTATTTAACAACTTGTGATTGGTTCAATATGATTAGTGGCTCGTTATTGGTTTGTCACACTCCTAGTAGGGTTTCCCATGAGTGGTATTTTGGGGGTGTGACAGAAGTCGTCCGAATCTGTCAAGGAAAAGGGTAAGGGTAAGAAAGGTGAGTCGTCGAAGAAGTCGAGAAAGCGAAAGGGTGCTCAGAACTTTGCAGTTACTGCTCAGAACCTTCAGAACCCACCAGCTCAACCGCCTGTGAAGAAAGCATGTGCTGGTACCGCAGCTCATTGTGCTCGCTGCAACGGTCATCATGTTGCACAACAAGCTTGTAGGCAATGCACAACGTGTGGTAAGTTTGGGCATCTGGCCAACAACTGTTGTTTGGGTCAGAATCAGATCGTTCAGATTCAAGCTCTAGTCCAGGGGAATGCTGCTAGATTCCCACCGGGTTCATGTTTCAATTGTGGAGAGTTTGGTCACTTCTGCAACAACTGTCCGAGGCTAGTGAATGCAAACGTGAATGCTAATGCGAATCCGAACGTGAATGTCAACGCAAATGTGAATCCTGCTCGTGGACGAGCGTACAATCTGAATGCAAACGAGGCTTGAACCGACCACCTCGTTGTCAATGGTACCTTTCTGGTTAATGTTACGTTTCTTGTTAACAATCGACCTGCATCTATTCTTTTTGATTCTGGTGCCGATAGAAGTTTTGTTTCATTATCTTTCGAATCTTTGCTTGCGATACCTAGAACTAAACTGAGGAAACCCTTGTCTGTCGAAGTTGCTACTGGTAAACCTCTTGTTCTCGATTCTGTTATTCGTGATTGTCAGTTAAACCTTGATAACCATCTTTTTCCCATTGACCTCACGCCGATGCAACTTAGGAGTTTCGATATTATCGTGGGGATGGATTGGTTAACCAAACATCATGCTGAGGTGGTTTGTTTCGATTAGATTGTTCGTATTCCTCTTCCATTTGACGATGTTCTGGAAGTTCGTGGCGAGAAACCATCTGGTGGATTGAAGCTTATGTCGTGTATAAAGGCCCAAAGTTATTTACGAAAAGGATATGTTGTTTTCCTGGCACATGTCACCGAGGAGAAAGGCAAGAGCAAGAGTATTCAGGATATTCCGATTGTACGGGATTATCCAAAGGTGTTTCCCGATGAACTGCCTGGTTTGCCTCCAGTTCATCAAGTCGAGTTTCATATTGACCTTGTACCCAATGCCAACCCGATTGCGAAAGCACCTTATCGTCTTGCACCGTCGGAGATGCAAGAGTTATCGAAACAGCTTCAAGAGTTATCTGATAAAGGATTCATCTGTCCGAGCTTTTCGCCTTGGGGAGCTCCTGTCCGCTTTGTGAAAAAGAAAGATGGATCTTTTTGAATGTGTATCGATTATCGTGAGCTTAATAAGCTTACCATCAAGAATCGATATCCCCTACCTAGAATTGATGATCTCTTTGACCAGCAGCAAAGTGCTTCATGCTTTTCCAAGATCGATCTGCGATCTGGGTATCATCAACTTCGTGTTCTCGAAGAAGATATTCCCAAAACTGCTTTCCGTACAAGATATGGGCACTACGAGTTCACTGTCATGCCTTTTGGTTTAACAAATGCCCCAGCTATCTTCATGGACTTAATGAACAGGGTTTGTAAACCCTATTTAGATAAGTTCATCATTGTGTTCATCGATGATATTCTCATTTATTCGAAGTCTCGAGCCGATCACGAGCAACACCTTCGTTTGACCTTGGAACTTCTGACGAAGGAACAACTTTTTGCTAAATTCTCCAAGTGTGAATTCTGGCTTAAAGAAGTTCAGTTCTTGGGTCATATTGTAAATGACCAGGGTATCCATGTGGATCCTTGCAAAATAGCTGCTATTAAGGATTGGAATACACCGACGACACCTACAGAGATTCGATCATTTCTCAGTCTTGCTGGATATTATCGTCGATTCATTTCTAATTTCTCAAAGATCGCGGTTCCACTCACTGCTTTGACTCAGAAAAATAATCCTTTTGAGTGGGGACCTAAGCAAGAAGAAGCGTTCCAAACGCTGAAACGGAAGCTCTGTGATGCTCCTGTTTTATCTCTACCTGAGGGAAACAATGATTTTGTTGTCTATTGTGACGCGCCGAATCTAGGACTTGGTTACGTTCTTATGCAACGAGGTAAAGTCATAGCTTATGCGTCTAGACAGCTGAAAATTCACAAGAAGAACTATACGACTCATGATCTTGAATTAGGAGCTGTGGTTTTCGCACTTAAAATCTGGAGACACTACCACTATGGAACGAAGTGTGTGGTTTTCACAGACCACAAAAGTCTCCATCATATTCTCAATCAGAAGGAGCTGAACATGAGGCAACGACGTTGGGTTGAACTCTTAAACGATTATGATTGCGAGATCCGCTACCATCCTGGTAAGGCGAATGTCGTAGCCAATGCACTTAGTCGAAAGGAACGAGTCAAGCTTCATTCTGTTCGAACTCTATCTGATATTCAATCTTGTGTCCTTCAAGCTCAACGATCTTGTGTGAGCAAAGGCTTATTGAAAAATGAGCTACCGCTTCAACTTGAGCTTAAACTCGAAAGGATAGACGATGGGTTGCTATATTTCAAGGATCGTTTGTGGATTCCGAAACAAGACGATCTTCGCACTTTGGTAATGGACGAATCTCACAAGTCTCGATATTCTATCCATCCTGGTGCTGATAAAATGTACAAGGATCTTCGTACTCAGTTCTGTTGGCCTGGTATGAAGAAGGATGTTGACTTGTATGTATCAAAATGCCTAACTTGTCTCAAAGTCAAGGCTGAACATCAACGACCTTCTGGTTTGCTTGTACAACCAGAGATACCGGTTTGGAAGTGGGAGAACATTGCAATGGATCTCATCACTATGTTACCGCATACATCTAAAGGTCACGATGCTATTTGGGTTGTTATCGATCGATTAACGAAATCAGCTCATTTTATACCGATTCGAGAGGATCTATCTACTGATAAACTTGCAAAGATTTACGTTGATGAGATAGTATCTCGACATGGTGTTCCTTTGGATATCATTTCTGATCGTGATGCTCGATTTTCGTCTCATTTTTGGAAAACCATGCAATCTGCTTTGGGAACACAACTGAATCTAAGCACTACTTATCATCCCCAAACAGATAGACAATCTGAGAGAACGATTCAAACTTTGGAGGATATGCTTAGAGCATGCGTGATAGAATATGGCACCGTTCGAAGCTCTCTACGGTCGAAAATGCCGTTCACCTGTATGTTGGAATGACATCGGTGAAGCCCAGCTTACAGGACCTGAGCTCATTCTGGAAACAACAGACAAAATCAAGAAAATTCGCGATAATCTTGTGACAGCTAGAAGTCGTCAAAAGAGTTACCCGGATATGCGACGCAAGCCCTTAGAATTTCAAATCGGAGACCGTGTCCTACTCAAGGTGTCCCCTTGGAAGGGAGTGGTGAGATTTGGAAAGAAAGGAAAACATGCCCCACGATATGTTGGACCATTTCAGATTGTTGAAAGAATTGGAAAGGTTGCCTATCGACTAGAGCTACCTCCAGAGCTTGGAAATATTCATCCGAATTTTCACGTGTCCAATTTGCGAAAGTGTTTAGCTGATGCTGATCTTCACATTCCTCTCGATGAGATTCAAATCGATGAAACAATGCACTTTGTCGAGAAACCTGTGGAGATAGTGGACCGTACATTCAAACAGTTGAAGAGCAAACGGATTCGATTGGTCAAAGTTCGCAGGGAATCCAAACGTGGCCCCAAGTTTACTTGGGAATGTGAGGACCAGATGAAGACGAAATATCCGCAATTGTTTTACAAGTTTCCTCTAAATAAAATTTCGGGACGAAATTTCCTAAAGTAGGGGAGACTGTGACAACTGTGTTCTGTAATCATCGTATTATGTAAAACAATGTTGATTATCAATAAAACAATGTGCTTTGGCGTTATTATGTGTGTAATTGTGTTTAATAATTTTACAGTTTGATTCGATTCCGATTTCAAGCATTAAATCGCTTTCTGGAAGGTTATACGCAAACTGGTGCATAAACGCAATCAGTTTAACGCGACGTACACTCCGGAACTGTGACGTAAGCCAAACATACCCTAAATATCCTTTACATAACTTAGAAATAAGTTTCGAAGGATTTGGTATGGCAAAACATGTTTATTTGGACTAATTACGACAAAACTGTGAAACGAACATTGGTGACCGCCCGTATAATATTTAAATCCTAAAAGTATTTTGTTATGATTAAAATTTTATTTTTAATCAGGTCCGTGTTGAAAAATAAATTATAACGCTTAAAAACGTTATTTTTCAAGTTTAAGCGCGTACCGCGTGTTTCTGCGCGACATAGTGCTTCTACTGCAAAATGCAGACATCGCAGCCAATCTCAGCAACTGAAATTTATTTCAGTAATATTTTGGTGAGTTTATTTTTATAGAATAATAAAAATAATTTAGAATGCCATAAACCAGGAATTAAACGCTAGATAAAATACCCGGTACCCAGTTAAACACATGTTTTTATCTAATTTACCAACCAAAGTTACATTTAACCCCCCCATCTATATTTACGGTCACATGGAGGGTGACCCCACCAACAAATTTTGCCAAGATTTTTTCATATCTTACTTGATCCTTACATGACACTTGTAATTGCATGACACTTTCATATCTCCTCCATATCTTGCAAATCTTCTACATATATCTTTCCAAAGATTACAATCAACAAGATCACACAAATCCTTCTCCTTCTCTCCTCCCCAAAATCGTAACCATCATCATCTTCACCATCTTCAACCCTTCAACTTTGTTCCTGAAGATCAAGCACCATTTCAAGCTAAATTCAAGTTGGTGTGAAGATCTAAAGGTGTTTCCAAGGTGCTTTCAAGTGATTTCAAGCTTCCTATCATCAAAATCTCATCCCACAACCTACTTGAATCTTGAAGGTATAACATTTATGTTTAAATCATACTTTTGATTCTTGGTTGTTCTTGATGATTGAAATTTCTCTTGAATCTTGGAATTTTCACAAACTTGAAATCTAAAATGAAATGGGTCTTGATACAAAATAAATATGGTGATGTATATGTGTGTATGAGCTTTGAAGTTAGATTTCTTGATAAGTACTTGTTTAAGTTGTTCCATGTTCTTGAATGATAGTTAAAATGCAAGTGGTTGATGATCTATGTATGATATGATAAATTTTAAATTACATCAGCAAATAAATATAAATAAGTTGCATATTTGATGCATCTAAACCCATATAAAATGTTGATGTTATGATAGTATGCTTTAGACACTTGTACATGAGGATATATGTTGAATTAAAGCTCAAGAAGTAATAAAAAAATGATGGTATGACAAAAATGATTTTGAACAGATTAGAAACACTAAAAATAACATTATTTGGTATATTATAATGGCATGAAACTTTGACATAGGGTTGATAGCTTTGCATGTTGTACATATAGCTTAAAAAGTGGTAAAATATGTGAAATTTGCATGATTTATATGCTTTATGTAAGACCTACACTATCATGAGTATAACCATTATTTTATTCAGTAAATAACATGGGTTATGTTAAAATTTCAAGTCTTTTCAATTTCGGATGGTTCGGGTAACGTTTGATGCAAAACTATGCGGTAAAACGGTTAAAAATCGCCTTTTCGGAGGATTTTTACAAAACTGTTTTAGATCAGTAACCAAACTGATATTTTTGATATAAAAATAAGTATTTTAACTTATATTAAGTTTACTTTGTGTTTGGTTGGTCATACGGGACTTCCGACGCCCAAAAATGTTACCGAATCGCTAAAATAAGTGTTTTTCGACATAACTAGAATGGTTCATGGGTAAATTTTATGTGTTACAAGGTGCTATGTGTTTTACAATATGTATATGATGATATGATAATACTTGACAAGATTATGTGTATTACGTTTGAGTACATATATACAAATACACCAAGTTAATCAAAAATAAAAACTTTTCGAGAAATCTCAAAGATATGTGAAAATTCTAAGTATCGGAGAAACCTAAGTATTTTGTGGGTTTTTGATTATTAAATCATTCTTATTTAATTTAGGACGAATAAACAAATTGAGGGATTGTGTTAACATATAAAAACGCACCCAAAGGTGAGTACATAGATCCCATCTTTTTACTGTTTTGGATTGTTTTGGGGTGATTCATATGTATCAAAATGATTTCAATATTCTAACGATGGTTTCAAAACGATTGAGATGGTTTATACAAAATTAATAACGATTTTGATAATGTGAACGAACTTGTTGGTGGTAGTTACATAACGAATGACATTCATTAGCATTGATCAAGCCGACCAGTATTAGGTTATGGTACCATTGAATCTGACAAATCCCGTTATCAGACTACACCCATGGTTATGTGTGGGTTAGGCGGGTAACGACTGAATCTGATGATTGTTAACTTACCCTTTGGTGGTTTGTTAATACGAGTTGAACGAGTTGAACGATGAAAGAGTCACAAAGGTTTGAATGTTATTAGCGAGACGACCAAAAGTAGTTTTCACATTTAAAACGAGAACGATTTGTACGAGAACTATTTTGAACGATTGAACGATTTAAACAAGTGAACGATGATCTATAACGAGAACGAGTTAAACGATGTTACACAACGAGGTTTACTAAACGATATAAACCATATGAGTTTTATTACGAGGATGCTTTACGATTTGGTTTACGAAAACAAATGTTTTGGGTTAAGATTCATGGCATCAAGGTTTATAAATTATAACCAATCTATTTTGACTTGGTTATTCATTTTACAATACAAACATTTTACAAAACAAGGTTTTTTACTATCGAACAACGAAGTTGTACGAGTTATTTCAACATGTAAACGAGCCATGAATCTGACACTCACACAAAAACTATGTGCTCGCCAGGATTTCTTTGCTGACTTTGTTTTTACATATGTTTCAGGTGATGTTGCTTAATGTTGATTGCGAATAGGATGCATGCTCACTTAGGACTGTACGGGGCCTTAGTGATTTAATAACGAAGATAGACCATGTTTGACTTGCTTGTATAACTTTAAGACAATGTTTAATATTCAATAAAACGAAACTCTTTTTATCCATGGTTTGAAACAATAATTCTGTTACAACACTCCCCGACGTTTCCGCCACGATTTGTTGTTTTACGTGGTCGGGGTGTGACATTGACTGTCCAAGGCTCTGATACCAATTGTTAGGATCTGAGTTTCTTAGATTGTGTTTGTTTGTTTAATTGTTAATGATATAAGATGATAGAACAGAGATGTAATTGCAGCGGAAATGATAATCAAACTTTGTAAACACAATCACAGAAGAAAAGCTTTAAGCAAACATGATTTCCATTAGTTGAATGATTGTATCAATTACAAATATCAACTATGCATGCATGCTACTAATCTCCCCCTCAGCCTGAGCTTAGAGTTAGTTCATATAGAATGAGAGTGTGTGCCAAGAGCTAATAGAACAGTACAGGTACTATTCTATTTATAGTACAAATCTAACCACTGAGCATCTAAGCTGACGTCACCTAGACAGTGACATCTAATAACTAACATATCTAAACACTGATTACAATAGACACTGATAATACAAACACTGATGCAGCTTCTACTATTGTAGCCTAAGCACTGATGTTGAGTGATCAGTGCTTTCTTCAAAGGGTGATCAGACCTTGAGTCAGCAGTGCTTTGTTCTTCAACAGTACTTGAGAATCAGCAGTCGTTAGAGCTTCAGTATTTTTGTCTTCAGCAGTTCTTTTGCTTAACAGATGTTGAGAAGATCAGTTCTTAGAAACCATCAACTGATAGCAAATCAATGCCATTGGGAGAAGAATAGAACATGCTCTGCTTATTGTGATCAACTGTTTAGAGAACCAGTTTTGGCTTTTCCAATCATCTATTCTTTAGGCTTGTTTGCATGGGCCAACACTTCCCAACTAACTTGGGGCCCACTATCATAACTGCCAGGTCTGATATCTTTCAAGTATAAATACCACACTCAAATCTCTAGAAAAGGGTAATCTGTACTTCTCCTCTCATCTCCAACCTCTCTCTCACTCTCTCTCTCTCTGACTAATTGTACTATCCCTGTACTTATTTTCATGTCCGAGCTTGGTCACATAAAGGCTCCCCTCTTTATGTCGAGGAAAACATAGTTATTTTTGTGTCTTCGTGCAGATTCACCTGTTCTTGAAGAGTGGTTCCATTCTAATCACCAATTGCTGATAATGGAGTCTTCAGTGGCGTCATCCACTCATACTCATTAACACAAATTACACATTCTTGAACCATTTTCCGAATTATGGCGTCTTCCATGCCATAATTTGATGAACTTGCCTGTGGATCTTTTGTTTTCGACGTAGTTTTTCCCACAAGCTTAGGGGAATGACACTTACTCCAACTATGTGACACCCGGCTTTTCAGGCCGTACCGTACAATTATAGCACGTGTTGTGAATAGGTAACAGGACTATATTTGATTGATTATGATATTTATATATGAAATTTAGGGTATTGATAAAATTAAATTTTGGTAAAAATTATGTTGGCAACGGTAAGATAAGCGCTTATCGCGTAACGGTTAAAATGCGAAACAAACATCGGTGATCACCCGAACAGTGTTAAAATCCTAAAAATAGCCTGTTATAATTAAAATAATAGTTTTAATCCTATTCGTGAGGAAAAATAAATTAAAACGCTAAGAAACTCTATTTTTCGAGTTTAAGCGCGTACCGAGCGATGCAGCACGTATACCGACAAAATACTGTCAACGCAGCCCGTCTAGGCTACCGAAAATCATTTTAGAAATAATTTGATAAGTTTATACTTATATAATGACAAAAATAAATAAAAACGCTTAAATTCCTATTTTGCGATTTTTAACGTGTACCGCGCAGCACAGCGCGCGTACTGCCAAATACCGACAACGTCGCCAGTCCAGGCAAACAAAATATTGTTCAGTAATATTTTGGTGAGTTTATTTTTATACAATGATAAAAATGATTTAAAACGCACTAAACCGGGTTTAAAACACTAGATAACATACCCGGTATCTAGTAAAATACATGTTTTAACATTAATTTACATATAATGTGTGTATGTATATTTTTATGTGAGAGTGGGGGGCTTAGGTGGCGGCATATAGGCAGCCCACATTTGCCATTTTGTTGAGTTCTTGCCATGTGTGGTTCTTGGGAACACAAGTCATCATTTAAACATTCTTTATACACTTCTTATTCCATAAACCAAGATCAAATTACACTCTCTCTCACCCTCTTGAACAATCTTGGCCGAACACCCCTCTAATCACCCACATTCAAAAATTTTGAACTATTTCCATGAAGATTCAAGGTTCTTTCAAGATGATTTCAAGCTAAAAAGGGTGTTTGGAAGTGATTTCAAGCAAGAACAAACTTCATCTCATCATCTATTCTCAAAAACCCATCTAAAATCTTGAAGGTATAAAGTTCATTTCACAATTCTTGTTTTGATTCTTGATGATCTAAAATAATGATGGAAGTTTCTCTTGTTCTTAAGTTTAATCACCAAACTCGTATTCTACAAAGAATGAGATTTAAATCAAAGAAAAGTGAATGTGAATGTGTATTGTACATAGGGCCGAAAGTTTATGAGTGGGAGTGTAACTTGTTGTGTTTTGATTTTGTTAAATGATTCTTACTTGATTTGATTTTGAAAAGATGGTTACATGCATGTGTTGAAAGAGTCATAAAAGAAAGTTCTTGAAAAGGTTCCATGATTTGAAGTAGATGTGTTAAAAAGTGAGGTTTTGGAAGTTTATGCATGTGTATATGTGTGCATGTCGTGTATGTATATATGTATATGTAAGTGTATACACTAAATTTTGTCATATGTAAATAGAGATGGAATGGTGCATTTATGTGAAATGATCTAATGATTATGAGATGAACATGTTGTGATTTATAATAACATGAAGTAAATGTATCCTTAGATGCATTTAAGGTTATGTAAGATGATCATGATATGATATATGTGCATTAAGTGCTTGTACATAGTCATGCATGTGGGTGTATGTACATAAAATGATGGATGAAGGATGTTATGATAAAAATAGTTTTAGATCAGATTATAAGCCTTAAAATAAAGTTATTTTGAAGTGTTTAATGATATGTAACTTTGTCATAATGTTTGCTAGCTTTGTAAGTTGTACTTGGTGCATTAAAAGTTGTAAAATATGTGAAATCGCATGAGTTATGTGACTTAAATAAAAACTGCACTAATCTGAATATAATCACCATTTTAATCAGTAAATAACATGTATTGTGTTAAAATATCAAATCGTTTCGAGTTGGGATGGTTACCGTAACATTTAACGCAAAACTATGCGTTAAAATGGTAAAAAATCGGCTTTTCGGATGATTTTCATAAAACTGATTTAGATCAGTAAATAAACTAATATTTTTAGTTTAAAAATAATTATTTTAACTAATTTCAAGCTTACTTGGTGTTTGGTTGGTCATACGTGACTTCCGACGCCCGAAAACGTTACCAAATCGCTAAAATACGCATTTTTCAGTAAACATTAGTATGGGCGAATTTTGAGTGAATCTTTTGTCATAAAATGTGTTAAGTGATTTTCACATGTAAATGTGATAATATTTTAAGTGATAATCGAATAATAGGAAAGTTAGATTATGCATGTATGCATGTACGTTTCGGTGCGGTAAAAACGGTAAAAGTGCGTTAAATGTGTAACTTGTTTGTCGAACATGAAATTTGATATATATATATATATATATATATATATATAGGATATTTCATGTGTATTTGCTTTGAAAATGACAAAATAGATAAATTAACAAGATTTTGTGTGTTTCGGTGTTAAATTATATGAACGTTTGTGTATAAATATTATGACGCACAAATCATAGGTATATCACGTATAAACGGGTGAGTTAAGGGAATTACAAAATAATGGTCACCAATAAAATCGTTCAAAATGCAAAATCATAATATATATATATATATATATATATATATATAGATTTTAACGTGCCAACATATTCAAAAAGGACAACTTTTCGAGAAAATCTCAAAGTTATGTGATAATTCTAAGAAACTGTGAAACTTAGGATTTTTGTGATTAAATGTTATTTTGATTTAGAATTGTTCCCATATTAGGACGTATATAATCAATTTCTGGGATTGCGGTATTAAAATACGCACCAAAAGTTGAGTGTCACTAAAACCCCTCTTTTTACTGCTTTATATATATTTTGGGGGTAGAACACGCCAATAAAAGGGTTTAATAATGTTTTTGAAATAAAACATACCTTTTGATATAAATTATATATTTTCATTGGAAACATATGGATTTTTGGGAAATTATATATGTATTTCGGGATGAAATGGTTTTGAAGAATAAATATGTTTCGGGTGGAAACGGGATTATGCACGGTGTTTGGGGGAAAAACGACCGTGTAGTTGGTATGAATATTGCTTGGTCTCAAGAGAGTAAGTATCAGCATAGGCTTACATTTCGTCGGGGATTTTAGGGGATTCGTACACATCGTTTATTAAATTGTCATATTAGTAGGATATATATATATATATATATTGTACGTGAGGCAGGCATCATATTGTTCTTCGAGAAAGAACCCTGCGCCCATGATGTCGTTTAATCAGTTTAAGTATTGCACGCGAGGAATTGTTGGTAGATTTATCGGGTTGACAACCCCGTCGTGACCGGTCACCCCGTGTCAATGTCAAACGACGAATTAATATTCTGTTCATGGTCTAGTTTTGATTATCCCTGCATGGTTAATATATAGTTCGTATCGTCTAGCTAAAATACGAGTCAGAAAGTTGACGCTATAATTTAATATACAAAACCTGGGCAGTATTACTGTTGTCGGAGTAATGACCCGATGGAAGGCCCATGGATTTTATCAAAGGAGTAAAATGGACTTTCTAAAACTACATGGATGTTTTCAAATAAACACCTAATCAGAATGTTTTCCTTGGAATAAAATTTGGAGTAAATTACACAGATTGTCCTTTAATTACACCCTAAATTGCAGTCCCTGCCCTTTCCCTTTAATTTGTGCATTCCATGTCCTTTAAATAACAAATTTGCACACTCCTTGTCCTTTTCTCCAAACCCCATCCAACAACCCAGTTAAATACACCCATGTGCCTCTCACATGATGGGTAAAACTGTAAATAGACCTTCCACCTACCCTTAAAAACCCCAGAGTCTTCTTCCTTCTCTGCTTTGTAATGTGCAAGTCTTTTCCTTTCTACCCCCATCTACACCACAACCACCGGCCATCTACACCCCTACCATCTACACGAGCTCCGGCCACCCACTCAACTACCAGCTACCACCATCGCTACCAACTTTGACTCACACCCTCATGCTACAACGGTTGCCACAATCGGATTGGCACAGAAATGTTGCACAAATTAAGACCTAGAGCATCAGATTTGGAACCGTAACCGTTTTTAGACCCTCTGTAGAACGATGAACTATTGATTCCGTCGACTGATTCAACACTCATCACCGCAATACAAATTAATCTGGGCGGAATTGCATCTGAATGACGACGGCTTGTCTGTGCAGGTAGTGCGGTGGGGCGGTGGGCGACGAATTTTCTAGGCGGAATCAGATCTGAATGGGGATGGGATCATCGTTATATCTTCTCAACTCGTCGGTATATCTCCGAACGGAATACACACCGCTCATATTATTTTGCTGTGTTTGTGGCCTCTTACAATTTTGGGTGTTTGATTAGATTTTTAATAAGGATACGTCTCTGCTAGGTGTTTAGTTTCAATTATTTTACAATGTTGGGTGCTTGAATTTGATTTTAAATAAGGGCACATAAGTTATATAAATTTATTAGTCAGAATTTTGTGGAAGGGGAATATTATTTGTTTTTTATTTGGATGTGCTTGATCACCAAATATTAAAGATGTTTTGTGTAGATGTCAATACAAATATACAATACTCAAAATGTCGAAAGTGTGTTAACAGAAGAAGAAGTTTAACTGAGTGGTTTGAATTCATGGTGGTGGTGGTGGTTGTGGGTGGGGGCTTAGAGGAGTGCTGAGAAATAGAGTTGATGGTGGTGGTGGATTGGTGGTGGTGGGTTGGGGCAGAAAGGAAAAGAGAGTCCCTGAGTCTTCTTCCTCCTCTGGTTTGTAATGTGCAGGTCTATGTTTAGTTGGGGTTTTTAAAGGTAGGTGGAAGGTCTATTTACAATTTTACCCTTCATGTGAGAGGCACATGGGTGCATTTAACTGGGTTGTTGGATGGGGTTTGGAGAAAAGGACAAGGAGTGTGCAAATTTGTTATTTAAAGGACATGGAATGCACAAATTAAAGGGAAAGGGCAGGGACTGCAATTTAGGGTGTAATTAAAGGACAATCTGTGTAATTTACTCTAAAATTTGTTAGTAAACTAATAAGTGAACTCACCTTCCTTTGTGTTGACACTTGATTTTAACGTGTTCTACAGGTACTTGAACTCGGCTTCGGGAAATCATGGCGTATCTTGTGTTGGATGATGCATGTTGTTTCCTTTAAATATGTTGGACATCTTTTAAACTTTCTGGGACTTTTGTAATAAGATCCGCTAGGATCAAAGACATCTTAACCATGTAATTGTGTCGTGACTTAAAACGTAATGTTTAAAACCTTATGTTTAAAATAAATCAATATGTCCAACAATAAAATGCATCACTCGACAAGATATAAATGGGCACCAACTTCCGTCTCCACTACGTTTAAATATTCCGCTGCGAAGTTTTTGGGGTGTGACAGAAGTTGGTATCAGAGCCATTGGTTGTTAGCGAACTATATGTTTTCGTGAAAAACACTAGACTTAAACCGAAGAATTTTGAGACATAAAGTCCAAAATTCTCGAAGCCAAGATTTCTAAATAAACATACAAAATATTTTATCATGTGTGAAAACCATTATGTGTTTTATGTGCGTACGAGATTTTCTGCTTATTTTGAGCCTTATTTGTTACTATTTATGTCGATCACACACTTACTTGTACAGTTATACATGTGTGTCACAGACGTCGCACGAGCGCGAGGTCATCGAGATCAACAACTCAAGTAGCGAGCCAGATTTCGAGACTTCACCCAGATCTATTTTTCCAGAGGCACCTATCACGGCCCCACAGATGGTTGGTATGGCTGACTTTGCTTCATCATTCGGTGTCGACCCTGGCTTCGCTAGTCAGGTAGACCCCCGATATGCTTTCACGAGCAACGGGTGGATTGATGACAACGATGACGCTCCTCTCTCGATCCATCAGACAAGACAATCATCTGGCACAGTACCAGTTATCGGTGATGTGATCAGAGATGTCCCTGTGTTTGGAGGACCTTTCAGTATTGCAGCAGCAGTGGATGCCACTATTGTTACAGCTCTACCATTAGAGCCGACTATTGCTCCACCTACTACTGTGATCGAGCCTGTTGCTGAGGTCCCTCAACCTGTTTTGTCAGAGTCACCTTTACCTGTTATTGAGACATGCGCATCTCCTACGCCTCTATTAGTGTATTATCGCCGCAGAAAGAGAGTTAGGCCTGCTGGAGAGGTAGCTTCTACGTCACAAGCTGAGACTGCATCTGCTTCTAAGAAGCAGAAAGGAGTTTGGGTGGATCGATGTTGCCACTGTGACCGACAGTTCGCTGCCATGCGTGAAGAGCTGGAAACGACCAAGGGAAAGCTGAAGGACCTCGAGGGACAAATCGACTAGTTTGATGAGTTGAAGGAATTAGATGATAGCGCGATGAGTCAGATGCATTGGAGGATAGTAGATCTGGAGGAGTTGGTTAGGAAGATGCTAGACTTCATGGGGATGAAGCGTTAGAGGTTGTTTATGTTTGTTGATGGTTGTTTGTTTTTGGTTGTTGTGTCTGGATACTCTTTTTGGTGATTTTCTTTTGGGGGCCTGCGAGCCGATTATGTTTTGTGATATTACGTAGAAATTTTGTGAAAAACTTGTTATGGGTGTCGATGTAGACATGCCAATGACTAGATAACATGTACCGAAAAACAAGTTGATTAATTTCTATGATAATATCAGATAATTAACTTTTGGTTTAGAAATTGTTCTCATTAATATGTGGATATTATACATGCGCTATGTTAGTCCACTAATATTTAATGATTGAATTATTTTTATTTTGGTTATCATCTCATGTGATTATTATTGTTGTAAATAATAGAAACGACGAAATACCGCCAAAAGCAAAACCGGATGCTGGACTACCTGCCACCCCAGAGGAGTTGGCACGACTCATAACCCAACACGTTAATACTGCCTTGGAACAGCGTGATGCTAACCAAAATGACGGTCAGAAATGTGAATGTGATACCCCTGGGCAGGATTTTGGTGGGACACAGTTTGGAAACCCTTCAGGTAAAATAATGATCGGAAAGTTTTGGTTGTTCATTTGTCATGATCTCATTGGAACGTATTCCTGATTCCTATTAACCATATGAACAGTGCACCAGAGTGTACACACAACAATCTAGGGTAGTAGCCCAAGATCATTTACTGGTGTCTTATGCAATGATGTGACGTCGATATGCGTGATATCAGGCTGTCAGAATGAGTCAGTTATCCGAGTGTTTCAGCGAACTGAAATTGGAAGTGGAAATTCGAAGAAGCGCAAACCCGAGGGCTCCAAGAAGACTCCCGAAGTTGGAAGTAGGAAGAAACGCAGATTGGAGAAAGCAAGTGACACGACCCTCGACCCCACCCTGGACGGAATCGGGAGCCGCGAACCAGTTCAGTGGTACCGGTGGTTATTTTGAAAAGTAATGCAGCGGAAATTTCATCAGGATCGTGAGTTAGGAAAAATATCAGAGTTTAGAAAACACCGGATTTTATTTATTAAATAGATGGGATAAAACCCATGTTTAACAAAGGTAGCTTTAATAAGGGATAAACCCAAATATATGAAACCATGTTTTCTTAATTTAATTCAATTGATAAAATAAGCCACTTCTGTAAGCCTTTCGGTGTCGTATCATCACTCTTATTCCAATCTACTGTCATTACCTGAAACGCGTTTTAAAAAGGATTTGGTCAGCAGGAAATACTGGTGAGTTCATTCATTTTTGTACAAAATGACACATTGTTATAAATTACAGCATAAGAGCGATTACAATGGCTACTATCTTATTTTTATCTGGCGCCGTGTCACACCCTGGTGACGATGGTCATACCACTATTGGGTCCTTTCACCCAAGTAGTGATGATTATCACTGTTAGGTTGGTGAACCTAACCGTGAGAAATTAATAATTTGCACAATACCCCACTTGCAAGTGATTCAAGATAACCACGACTTAATCCCTGTAACTATAACTTTTGAAAATAATTGGAGTATTGTAAAACATTGTTGATAAAAAGAGAATAACTAAGCATCTACTTTATAGTTCTGAATCTTCTGATGATTAGTTATCTTGTTTAATTGTAAGTGTAGGGTGCAGAGTTTTCTGGTAGTTAAACATTTAGTTTAATAGAGTGGAATACGTATTAGTGTTAAACCCAATCAAACCTAACGATGGTCACGAGATCAGAACCTTAACGAAATTCACAAAGTATAGTCTTATTTAGACAGCACTTTGGCATTCGTTTCAGAACGAAATTCACAAAGTATAGTCTTATTTAGATAGCACTTTGGCATTCGTTAGTTGGTTCCCGAATCGATCGGACAAAATATCGCATCGGTGATTATTGGTTAGAACACCAACGTATAGAGAGAATAGTAGAAGGAATGAGCAAAGAAAAATGAATCCTAAGCTTCCTATTTATAGGTAGGAAATATGAAATTTCTAGGAAGTTTTATTTGTATTTCTAGGAAATTTCATATAGCTTTTCTACGAAGTTACCTATACATTTTCTAGGAAGCTTCCTACCTACATATATATCCTCTTACACCTTCCTTGCACCTTCCTCATATATATTTATTTTCATGTATATCTAATTAGGTGTTTAATTTACTTACTTAATTAATCTTACTTAGCTTAATTAATCTTGCTTAGCTTAATTAATCTCGCTTAGCTTAATTAATCTCGCTTAGCTTAATTAATCTTGCTTACTTAATTAATCTCGCTTAGCTTAATTAATCTTGCTTAACTGATTAATTAATCATACTTAACTTAATTAATCATACTTAATTAATTAATTAATCTTACTTAAGTTTAATTAATCTTACTTAACTGATTAAGTTTAACTTATCTATTAAGGTTTCTTAACAACTAAGTTATCTTAACTACTAAGTTTACTTAACCACTAAGTTTTCCTTAATTATTAAGTTTACTTAATCGCTAAGTATTCTAGCTTAGTAGTTCCCTGGTTACAAGTTCTAATTTCTAGCTACAATGGAACTCGTATTAGTGTATTACTCAATTCAACTTTAATGATAATCACGAGATCAAAACTCACAATGAATGACAAAGTATAGCCGTATACAGGCAGCACTTAAACATCCGTTGGATCAGTTTCAATCAATCGGATATAGTACCGTGTCCGTGATTAGAGTTATTACCCTGATAACGAGCAGAGTTTCGGGTTTTAGAGTATAATACCCGAGCTATTACTTTGCTATAATAGAAGCTAAAAGAAGAAAAGAATTGAGCGACTTTCAAGTGAACTCGAACTCCTTAGTTATAGGGCTGGAAATAGGGCGTGTCGCGGCCCGCGTAAACTCGAAGGAACATCTACGCGGCCCGCAAGGAAGTCTAGGTCGGCTGAGTCATCAGAGGTTTCGACACGTGTCATGCCACGTGGCCTTGATCGTTATCCTGTAGTTTGCATTGCTGTCGCAGCCCGCGTAAGCTTGGCTTAACTCTTACGCGGCCCGCGAGCGAACCAAAAATCTTGTTTTTCTTGATTTCTCCAAGCGCGAAGGTATTTTGGGTTCGTTTCTCACACTTGGGGTGTATTTAGGAGCGTTTAGGGTTACCTTAAGGGTCCTAGGAGAGTCATTACATCCTCCCCACCTTGTTTTAAATCTCGTCCTCGAGATTTGGGCTACGATATCTCTTTTAGAGTTATGTCACGTCTTAGTTAATAAGAATAGTTTTAAGATGAATATGTGTTTTACAATAAATAGGGCTCAATGGTTCAAATGAATTAGTTCAAGAAGTCGATGTCAAATGAATGAGATGAGATGATATAGTTTCCAAGGTGATTAGGTTTAAGTCAAAAAGATATATGATCAATAGATGTGAATGTTTACAAGTTGTGAATGTTTTTTTTAGAAACAATAGAATTCACTGTCAACAGAAAACTTACTTTGATTGTCAACTGAGGAAGTCTCGGAATCAACAAGCTCGAATGAAATAGAAGTACGAAAATGATTTGTCAACTATTGAATTATGATATGAGAAAAATCAATGGGTTGACGTTTATCGAATTACAAGGATACACTGATATACAACAAAGTTTAGTGTATCATTGTCTTAACACATAGTTGTATTAAGACCACTTTCAAGGATGAGTCAAGCGAAAGGTATATATAGATTAGCTCAAGCTACAAGTCTATACCGACGCCGCAAGGTGTCGTAGTGATCGAAATAATAATATCGGTGACTGGACGAGTTCACCGTGTTTTAAATCAAATGAAGTAAGTCCTAATGTTTGTTTCAAACAAATCTAGTAGGATTTTCGATTGAAATTGAAACAATTGAATAATTTTTTTGATTGAAGATGATAAAGCAATAAATATTACGAAAGGCTCGATTGATCTGTAAGAACCATTAAGAGATACACTGAAATATGACATGAAATTGTGTATCATTATCTTAGCACACGATTGTGTTAGGATTGCTTTTTATAGGATAAACCAACAAAGCGATTCAATATAAATAATAAAATAATAAATCCGTATATGATGTGTGTAAACGAGATTAGCGCAAGCTTCAATTTTGTGAAAACGTCACCACAAGGTGATCGTGATCAAAGAAATAAGTCCGAGAGCTCGAGGAAGGAGACTGAAGAGAAGCGCGACAGGAAACGCAGTTCGAAGAAGGCATATGCAGCAAGTTCTAGTGGTACTAGAAAGGATGGCACCAGAGATAGTTGAGGCGGATCCGAGAGAAAGACTCGTGAGGATGGATAGAAGAAACGTAACCGATGCGGACGAACTGGGCATGCTACCCGCGAATGCTATGCCAAGAGTACTGTGGAAGGATCGAGGCTTGAAGGATGTTTCCAGTGCGGAGAACAAGGACATTTCAAGAAGGATTGTCCCAAGGCGGGAGGTCAAAATGCCAGAGGTAGAGCGTTTGAGTTAAATGCTGGGAAGGCACGTGATGATCCTGCTGTTGTTACTGGTATGTTTATGATCAATAACCATTCCGCGTTCATACTTTTTTATACTGGAGCTGACTTGAGTTTTGTCTCGAAAAACTTTGAACCATTTCTGTGTTCACCTCCAAGTAAGCGGAATAAGAAGTACTCGATAGAACTAGCAAATGGTAAACTGATAGAGACTAGCGAAGTCGTACGCGACTGTAGTATTCTGTTAGGCGATCGTAAATTTAGTATTGATTTACTACCCGTGGAGTTGGGAAGTTTCGATGTAGTTGTGGGGATGGATTGTCTGTCCAAGAACAAAGCGGAGAATGTTTGCTCGGAGAAGCAAGTGTGGATACCTCGTCCTGGTGGTGGCGAAGCGATAGTTAGCCATGGAGATCGTTCGAGTCGTGTGTCGAGTGTTGTCAGTGTTATAAAGATGCTCAAGATGTTGCGGAAAGGTTATCCTGCGTTCTTAGTTAACGTGATGGATACAAAGGCCGAATGTAGGAAGATCGAGGAGATTCCTATTATTCGTAACTATCCAGAAGTTTTTCCTGAAGACTTACCTGGATTACCCCGTGCGAGACAGACCGAGTTCCGAATCGATCTGGTACCTGGTGCTGCACCAATTGCAAAATCTCCCTACAGATTAGCACCATCTGAAATGAAAGAAATGTCGAACCAGCTTCAAGAGCTACAAGATAAAGGTTTCATTCGACCGAGTTATTCGCCTTGGGGTGCGCCTGTTCTGTTCGTGAAGAAGAAGGATGGATCCTTCAGGATGTGTATAGATTACAGGGAGCTGAACAAGTTAACTATCAAGAATGAAAGAAATGTCGAACCAGCTTCAAGAGCTACTAGACAAAGGTTTCATTCGACCGAGTTATTCGCCTTGGGGTGCGCCTGTTTTGTTCGTGAAGAAGAAGGATGGATCCTTCAGGATGTGTATAGATTACAGGGAGTTGAACAAGTTAACAATCAAGAATCGGTATCCTTTGTCGAGGATTGATGATCTGTTTGACCAGCTTCAGGGATCCATCTACTACTCGAAGATAGATCTGCGTTCAGGCTATCATCAGTTGAAGGTTGCTGACGAAGACATTCCAAAGACAACCTTTCGAACACGATACGACCATTATGAATTCCTAGTCATGCCCTTTGACTAACTAATGCGCCAGCTGTATTCATGGATCTCATGAACATGGTATGCAAACTCTACTTGGACAAATTCGTGATAGTATTCATCAACGATATACTTATTTATTCACGAACCAAAGAAGATCATGGCATCAATTGAGGTTAATTTTGGAGTTGCAGAAGGAAGAGAAGCTGTATGCCAAATTCTCTAAATGTGAGTTTTGGATTCGAGAAGTTCATTTTCTCGGACATGTCATAAATGAGAAAGGTATACATGTAGATCTGTCTAAGATCGAAGCAATAAAGAATTGGGAAGCGCCAAAGACTCCGTCAGAGGTGCGACAATTCTTAGGGCTTACTGGGTATTACCAGAGGTTCATCGAGAGCTTCTCCAGATTAGCACAGCCGTTGACACTATTAACCCAAAAGGAGAGGAAGTTTGACTGGACGGAGAAGTAGGAGGAAGCTTTTCAGTCGTTGAAGGAAAAGCTCTGCAGTGCACCTATTCTTTCCCTTCCTGAGGGAAGTGATGATTTCATTGTTTACTGTGATTCTTCACGTTTGGGTCTTGGATGCATTTTAATGCAAAGAGACAAAGTGATAGCCTATGCGTCCAGACAATTGAAAGTGCACGAGAAGAATTACACAACACATGATTTGGAGCTTGGAGCTGTTGTGTTTGCTTTGAAGATCTGGAGACACTACTTGTATGGCACGAAGTGTACGATTTACATGGATCATAAGAGTCTCCAGCACATCCTCGATCAGAAGGAGCTCAATATGCGACAATGACGTTGGGTAGAATTACTCAACGATTATGAATGTGATATCCGTTATCACCCAGGGAAGGCAAACGTTGTTGCAGATGCGCTCAATAGGAAGGAGCGGGAAAAGCCTCTACGTGTGCGTGCTTTGGATTTGACCATACAAACGAGTTTGACCGATCGAATTCGTAATGCACAGCAGGAAGCTTTGAAGGAGGATGATTTGAGAGGTGAAGGTTTGAAGGGCTTAGAATGTAAATTGATATCAAAGCAGATGAAGTAATGTACTTCATGAACTGAGTCTGGGTTCCGCTTAAAGGTAACCTCCGTGAATTGGTTATGGACGAAGCTCATAAATCCAAGTATTCCATTCACCCAGGTTCTACCAAGATGTATCAGGACATTAAGGAGTTTTACTGGTGGCCAAAGATGAAGAAATACATTGCGGCCTACGTGAGTAAATGTCTGACATGCTCTAGGGTTAAGGCTGAACACCAGAGCCATCTGGGCTCCTGCAGCAACCAGAGATTCCTAGGTGGAAATGGGAACATCTTACGATGGACTTTATCACCAAGTTACCCCGTACGTCGCGTGGACATAATATGATCTGGGTAATTGTGGATCGATTGACAAAGTCTGCTTATTTCGTGGCACTTAAGGAAACAGACAATACGGAAAAGATATCGCAGCTGTACCTTAACGAGATTGTAGCCCGTCATGGAGTACCTGTGTCAATCATTTCGGATAGAGACGGACGATTTGACTCCAGATTTTGGCGATCTCTTCAGAAATCACTGGGTTCTCGTATGGATATGAGTACTGCATATCATCCTCAAACGAATGGTCAGAGCGAAAGGACCATTCAGACGTTTAGAAGATATGCTGAGAGCGTTTGCGATTGATTTCGGTGGAAGTTGGGATACTCATTTGCCCTTGGCAGAGTTTTCTTACAACAATAGCTACCACGCCAGCATAAAAGCCGCTCCGTTTAAAGCCCTGTATAGAAGGAAGTGTCGATCACCGCTCTGTTGGCCAGAAGTCGGCGAGAAGCATTTGACCGGACCCGAGATCATTCAGGAGACCATAGACAAGGTTGTCCAGATCAAGAATAGGTTGAAGGCTGCCGCAGATCGACAGAAGAGTTATGCAGATAACCGAAGGAAACAGCTGGAGTTTCAAGTTGGTGATAGGATGCTGAAGGTATCGCCATGGAAGGGCGTTGTAAGGTTTGGAAAAGGGGGAAAGTTGAGCCCGCGCTATATAGGTCCCTTCAAAGTCGTCTCTCGGGTTGGACCAGTTGCGTATAGGCTCAAGTTGCCACAGGAGCTGATTGGAGTCCATGATGTATTCCATGTCTCCAACCTGAAAAAGTGTCTGTCTAATGAGACATTAATTATACCCCTTGGAGAGGTTCAAGTGGATGATAAACTGAGATTTATCGAGGAACAAGTGGAGGTTTTGGATCGGAAAACCCAGAAACTCAGGAGGAGTAAGATTGAGTTAGTCAAGGTCCGTTGGAATTCTAAGCGTGGACCCGAGTTCACCTGGGAGCGACAGGACCAAATGCAACAAAAATATCCTCACCTCTTCCCAACGAGTGCGAAAACAAAACCTGTGAAGTAGAATTTCGGGGATGAAATTCCCTAAACAGGGGAGACTGTGACACCCGGCCTCTCAGGCCGTACCGAACAATAGTAATCTGTATAGTCAACATGTAACATGACTGTTTGTGACTGACTGTGATGTTAATATATGATATTTGATGTGTTGGTAAATTTAGATGTGTATAAAAATTATGTTGGCAACGATAAAACTAACGCTATCGCGTAATGTTTAAAATGCGAAACGAACGTCGGTGATCACCCGATCAATGTTAAAATCCTAAAAATAGTTTGTTATGATTAGAATAATAATTTTAATCATATTCGTGTGGAAAAAATAATTTAAAACGCTAAGAAACTCTATTTTTCGAGTTTGAGCGCGTACCGCGCGATACTGCGCGAATTAAACAAAATACTGTCAACGCAGCCAATCAAGGCAACTGGTAATTATTTCAGTAATAATTTTGAGTGATTATTTTTATAGAACAATAAAAATAATTTAAAACACGCTAAAACGAGATTAAAATGCTAGATAAAATACCCGGTAATCAGTAAAATACCTATTTTTGAACTAGTATGCATATAATTTATGTTTGTATGTATATATTTCGTGAGAGAGGAGATGTGTGGCGGCAATGTGGGCTGCCCACATTCTCTTGAACTTTGCAATTTGACACTTGTAAACACTAGAAAGAAAGGTGGTGATGATTACATGCTTCCATACTCCATATTTCCAAGAAACCCAATTCAAAATTCACTCTCTCTCTCCCTCATACCAAGCTTGGCCGAACACCCCCTTGTACACTTTCATTTTCATTTTCAAACTTAAACCTTGAAGATCATGTCCATTCCAAGGTGTTTTCAAGCTTAAATAAAGGTTTAGAGGTGATTTCAAGGAGGTTTGAGCAAGAACAAGGCTTCATATCATCACTATTCTTAAATCTGTAACACCTCGTAAAATCATGTCCAATGATGTATTGACACGTGTAATAAACCCTAATTAAGTCAAACATTGAATTTAAGGGACTAATTTTTCGAAAAATCGAAAAATTTGATTACGAAATGACGGGAAGTGTTAACGTACCTAAAATAAGTTTCTGAATAACCTCGTATGGTATTCATATTCACAAATGAGCCACTTGATGATCAAGTGTAGCCGTTTGCGTAATTAATTGAAAGTTTGCGCAATGAAGGGTTAAAAGCGTCAACATATTAATTCTTACCTCTGAGTGACCTTTTAACAAACTGAGAGCTTCATGATATTTGATTATACTCTCGGAAATGCCAATTATTGGCCATCTATGGTTTTTATGCCTTTAAGTGAAGTTACGCGCAACTTTGCAAGTTTAAGGGGTTAAAAGCGTCAATATGTTTAATTATACCTCTGAATGACCTTTGTATGAACCCGAAGCATTATGATGTTTTATAATGCTCTCATGAATTCCTAATATAGATTAGATAAGGCTTCGATGCTATTAAATGATGATATACGCAAGTTTGCGCATTAGAGGGACTATTTGCGTCAAACTGCAAAAGTATACCAATTCGTATGGTTTCAAACCTTCTGGAATATGATCATAAGTTAAACATCCCCCAAATATCCTTTACATAGCTTAGAAATAGGCTTAGAGGTGTTTGATGCGCAAAAATAAACTTATTTGATCAACAGGGACTAAAAGCGTCAAAAAGTGCATAAGTTTGCATTTTTGCGCATATCTTACGCTCTGAATATATCCGGACATCCAAAAATTTATGTAAGAATTAAAATAATTTATTTTAGTGATTGGCATGATAAAATTCCATTCGTCGCGTAATTTGGATCGTTTTTCGCGTCCGACCGTGTTTCGTCGTAATTAGCTGAACAACGTGACCGTACGACCAAACGAACCGACATCCGGGATATTTTTGAGCATGTTTCATGTTCCCTATGTTTGGGCATCATTGTAGAGCCTTAAAAATGGTTTAATGGGCCTCAAATGTGTCAGAAATGGCATTAATCAAGTGCAGGGACCAAAAGTGACAACAAATGAAAATATGTGTGAGTTGTATAGGTCCTTATGGACCGTATAAAGGACCATACAGTCCGTATGCTAATACCCAGCAGCAGAAAATCAGAAACCAGCTTTGGTTTTGCTCCTTGTCTCACACATTTGATTCTAGGGGCCTTTGTTGGTTTAGAAATCTGGTTTTACACCTGTTTTGATCTTGTTAAACCTCCCTAACACTTGTCATGATCCTCTTGCATCCCAAACTTCTTTTACACCTGTTTTGATCTTGTTAAACCTCCCTAACACTTGTCATGATCCTCTTGCATCCCAAACACTATAAATAGATGTGAAATTCATTCATTCATTTCACACCAATTCTTGGGTTCTTGCTCTCTAGACTCAAATCTGATCATCCTGACCTTAAGGAACCTCCTTTTGAGTTATCTTCTGCCTCTTGGACCTTTTGTAAGTGTCCTTCCTTGCTTAGTTATTTTGTTTGGCTCTTAAAGCCGAAAAGTCAAGCATTTTTTTATAAACGCTTTGACTTTTAGCTAGGCCTTGTATGGTCAAGCCATGGTTCGCAACAAACATGGCTACGTGATCGTAATTAGGTAGGTGGTAAACCCTCTTAAGGGCACCTCCTAATTACCACGTTTACTTAGTTAATTGTCGGGTCAAAGTAATTAAAATAAAGTCAAACGGGTTAGTTTTTAAATAAAATTTATAACTAATAATATAGAAGCTATAAAATCAGTTTTGTCACTTTAATAACTTGGTAAACATTACTTGAACATGTCTAAGCATGTTCAACCCGACAATTCTAAGTTTAGAATCGGTTCGCAACCGAAAGTCGCAAAAGTTAACTTTTGCTTTGACTTTCAGTTCTGACCCGAATTAGCTTAGTTTAATTATGCCTTAGGGTTCCTTTGTGACCATATTATATGTTAGTATAACCCTCTGAAGTTATACTACTTGGTCCCTTAGAATTAGAGTTCATATGCATGTTTCCGTTATATGCTAAATGTTGACTATTATGCACTTTTGACCTTAAAACAAGATTTTTGAAAATGTGAGAGGACAATAACCTTTATTACTGAATTATAAACATGTCCTAAAAATTTGACATCAGTTTGAGGTCTAGATTAAGAGTTATGCTCAATATTTTAAATTGAAAGTTTTTTATTAATTAAACAGCGTAATTAGCATAAAGCCTATCTAAACCCAATTTTTGATATCAAACTTTTTACCCACTGATATAATATAATATTTTGGGATTTTTGAAGATTTTTATTTATTTTTAGGCTGAGCATAACATAGGTTTCTAGCTTTGATTCGGTAATTGTCGGTTTTGCCCTTTTGGCCTATAAAATGAGTTTTACAAATCATTTTGATACAAAACCTTTTTCTACTGATCTTATATGATAAATAGAATATTTTAAGCCTTCTGGAATGATAAAAATATCAGCTTTTCTTATAAAACCCGGAAATCGCTTAAAACCGTCTTTTTACACGTTTTAAACGCATAGTATGTATTAAAACTATTTTTATCATATAAGACTTGATACCTACTGATATTTTTAGTAAATTTTTATACTTAAATAGTAAGCAAAAGTTTTAAACTTAGGTTTCCATATTTGATCTTTAAACCTTATGTGAAATTACCAAAATGCCCCTTAGGTGCATAGTTTGGTTATAAACAATAAATTTCACATATATGTAATACCCTACAGATGTAACTTATTAAATTAAGTATTTTTACCGATCAAATCAGACCTGAACCTCAGATTTATATTTATTCTCTTTTATAGCCTTTAAAATGACCAAAACACCCCTATGGGGTATAATTTGTGTTTAAATCCAAATTGGGCATAATGGAAGGTATCTTACTGATATCACAACATATTTAAGGCATATTAACTTAGGAAACCTATATATGACTCTTATGGTTACCTGTTACGCATATTCCGCGTTCGGATCGGTTTATGTAACTAGTTTTCATAAATTGACCGAAACGGGTCAAACCTTATCATTTTTGCCTCAAAATCCAGAATGTGTTTAGTTTACCCATATTATATAAGTCTCCAAACTTTTCAGGTCTAAATCACCTTCTATTCCGGTCTTCGCTTAATCATGCGTTTTGAACCGTAAACCTTTCCTTAAAACTAACCGGTCTAAGTTACGACTTAAATAAGACCCGTTAGAAATCTAATAGGTTAATAAAACCTTCGTTCCAGATTAAGAGCCCCAGTAGAGGTACTTGTGCTTGCTGACTAGGATATACGGCTGAGTATAAATTGCATTTTAAGCTCAGGTAAATACTTTTAACTTATTTTTCCTATACGGGCTTGGGATACGGTATTATAATAATACCGCTTGGTCGGGTATTGAATGTTTAATCGGATTGTGATTAAATTATTGAGGTAACCCGTTTTAATCTTTCTTGTTTGAAATAAAAGCCTTTGGGGGTTAATGACCATGTCCCGGATATCCTTGACATCGTTATGAAGAAAATGGCCACGTCTTAAGCATGGGGTGTAGGCATACACCTGACAATTGCATAAGGGAAATGGTATCTCACTCTCTTGTGGGCCTATACATGTGGTGTGTCTGTTAATCTTGACTCGATTTCTAACATCGGGCCCTGAATGTATAATGAACATGTAAAACTGTATACAAGATTATTTTTATATAATTGTCCCAAGTTATAAAAAGACATTTGCGCCTTGTGCATTCAAATAAATTTTCTTAAATGTTTTCAAAAAGAGTCAGTTAATTGTATTTAGCAGTGTAAACTATGTATTTTCCAAAAAAAAGATTAAGTGACAGGTACTATACGTAATTCGCTGGGAGCACAGGGCGTTAATAGGGAATCTTGTAAGTTCTAGATGCTTAAAGTCTGTTGAACAGTGTTTATCTTTATGTTTTAAGATCCGCCTGTGGATCCATTTTACAATCCGTTGTAATATTTATATTACTTTTGAATCGGTTTGTAATAAATCTACTTTAGACTTCCGCTGTGCATTGAACTGTGATTAATTGATTATGATGATATCAACCACGTCACGAAACTCCCCACCGGGCCCACTGGTAATACGTGGAAATATCGGGGTGTGACAGGTTGGTATCAGAGCCAACATTGAGTGAATTAAACACTAGCCTTTTGTATTTAATCTCAATGATACAGTAGCACATTCCTTGACCTTCTGAGTCTAGACTTAACATAGGAATACCCTCATCCCTATTCGGAAATCTATTGCTTTCGATTTTATATGTTTTGAATATGTCGCCAAGCAAAGAAGCCATATTGGAAATTCTCCACATCCAGAGCTTTGAATTACCGAGCTTCGTACGGCGGCTAGGATACAACGTGCAACCAAGGAGAAAACATTCAGAAGTAAAGTAAAGAAGAAAATTCCTTTTGCTGAAGTTCGTTTCCTTAGTAGTCCTTATAAGGACATATTTATCTTTTAGTCCCTTCGTGGACAACGTCATTCCTTTCAAATCCCGTTTAGGGAAATTATATACTCCTTTTAAAATCATTGGAATATTTTATCTAAATTCCATTTTATCATTTTATATGAATATAACATATGAAGTAAATCAAAATAAAATTCCTTTTTGTAATTGATCTGCCAATATATATTAAAAAGAATCTTAAAGGGTATAACCTAGCTTGAATGTTATTAAAGACGTAGCTATGATGGTAAAACCTGTTTAAAAGAGATTCAGATTCTTGTTAACATCTGAAAACATGTTAACACTCCTGACAACAGTGATGCGATAAAATCACACTTGTCATCTTTATATTGGGAAATTCCAACCCCTTATCTAGCCTAGTGATTTAGAAATCATGGCTTAAATCATCAAATAAAGATGATCATATTATAAACATCCATTAGTGATGAAGTGCCTACGGGCCATATCTATTGTCCTAAAAGATAAAAGACAGTTGTAGTCTTTGACTCTCTGTCAAGAAAGGTAATGAACTACGTTCAAACCTTAATGCCTCGATTCACTAAAACCGTGGCTTATAAATTTAAAATTGTCCTTGTGATTAGGCCTGTTGTGCCACTTTAATATCCTTAATGTTTTATATACTAGGATAAATTATAATGAAAATACTAATATAATTAACAAATTAACCAATATGGTTTATATTACCATGGTTAATGAATCATCAAAAATGATGATTCCATAATAACCTCTGAATAAATCATTATCAATATTTATGTAGCAATCAAGCTACATGGCTGGATCAGATGAGGTTAACAACCACCCGAAGGAGAATAATGATGCTACTAGAGTTAATATAACTGGTGCGGAACTGCAGCCATTAATAGATAATGCCGTTACACGAGCTCTCGACAGACAGAATAATGAATCAAGTGGTACACACTCTAAGACTCTATATGTGGCTCGTAGTAAGCCCCCTTCTAAAACACATGAGTCAAAGGAGGACGATGTTCATCACTCATCAAATCAGAGGAGTGTTCCGTCTAGACAGGTTGTGCTTCATCAAGAGCCACATGTTAAAACCTGTTCATATAAATATTTTGCCTCCTGCAAGCCCAGAGACTTCACAAGAGAAAAAGGAGCTATCGATTTCATGACATGGCTTGATGAGATGAACACCGTTGTTGATATTAGCGGATGTGCAGAGCAAGACATTGTGAAGTTTTTTTCACAATCTTTTAAAGGAGAAGCTCTAGCTTGGTGGAGGTCCCTATCCAAGCTACTAGAAAGATCCCATTGTATAATCTGACATGGAATCAGTTTGTTGCTCTTATCAAAGAAAATTATTGTCCTTAACATGAAGTTAAGAAAATTGAGACTGACTTCTTGACATTGGTCATGAAGAACTTAGATTGCCAGACATATCTTACAAGTTTCAATACTATGTCTCGATTGGTTCCTTACTTGATCACACCGGAACCAAAGCGTATAGCTCGCTTTATTGGAGGTCTAGCCCCAGAAATCAAGGCAAGCGTGAAAGCATTGAGACCTACTACATTTAGGTCAACGGTAGATCTGTCGCTATCTCTCACACTCGATGTAGTCAGAAACAAGGCTGCCAAAGCTTCTGATGAAGGTAAGCGAAAAAGGGAAGATGAGAATTCTCATCACTCCGATAAGAAGAAAAAAGGGAACTCTGATCATCAGAAGAGTTCCGGGTCTAAGAAAGTCAACCAACAGTCGGGTGATAAGACCAGGTGCAAAACCTGTAAGAAATACCACCTCGGGAAATGCAGATTTGAATCTCAGCCTCTACCCTGTGGAATCTGCAAGTCTAAAGAACATAAAACCTTGGATTGCAAGAAGTTGAAAGATGCAACCTGTTATGGTTGCAACGAGAAGGGGCATATCAAGACTAACTGCCCTAGGAATCAGAAGAAGCCTGAAGAGGCCAAGAAAACAAACACGTAAGTCTTCCAGATATACACCCAGGAGGCAGTACAGGAAGATGACATTATAAAAGGTACCTTTCCTTATCAATGATGCTTATATGGGAATTTATTTGATTCTGGCGTAGAAAAGTCTATTGTGAACAATAAATGTTGTAAACGGTTGTTTCCGCCTGAATAGGACTCTTGACATATAACGCGAGGTAGAATTGGCCGATGATACTTTAGAGACTGCTACAACAACTTTAGATAGATGCTCTATATCCATTAGGAGAGGTCTCGGGTTCGATCCCACTCGAGTACGACCAGAGGATATTTTCTGCCAGGGATCTTTGTCGGGTAGTGAACTGGGAGGGGAGATCCCCTCCACGGTCGGGGTTACCGTGCAAATTAACCTATATCCATTAGGAATCGCTCTTCTCCAATATCCTTATGAAAAGCTTTCAAGCTATCCAAAAATCATCAAATATGATCAAGACAGATGTGACATTTGACCCCCTATCAAAAAGGTGATGGACTAGGTCCAAACCTTAATTGCCATTGATGGTCTTTTATGGCCTAAGCTAAGTATAATTGATATATATACATATCTAAATGACGTTCATTGAGAATGTTCATACTATATTAGCCTGTATGGTTTAACGATACCATGGTTAGTATATATTAGGTCATCAGGATGATGAATAGCGGTTGTTGGATTGCAACTAAATAAATGTTTTATTTGGTGTTAGGAACCAAATATCAAGTATGACAAACTTGGATAAGACAGCCGTTGATCGTGTTATGGATGATGTGACACATGCTAATGATGCTACAATTGTGAACCTTAGAATTTCCAAAGATGTTCTTCAAACTATGATAGACGCAGTTGTTGGAAAAGCTGTGAAGAAGGCCGTGAAAAAGTTCAAGGAGCCCAATGCTACTTGCTCCAAATCTCATCCAATACCACCCTTCCTTACTCATGAGAAGGATCTCGTTTATGCCTCTAATGCAAAGGATGAACTAAAAAGGAAAAGGGAGGAAGATAACTCCCAGAGTTCTAAGAAAAAGAACAAACAAAAGTCCAACCAGAAACCTGTATGCAAGACATGCAAGAATCACCATTATGGGAAGTGCAGGTTCGAACCAAAATCCCAATCGCAGCCGAGGGCTTGTGGGATCTGCAAATCAAGGGAGCATAAAGCATTGGATTGCAAGGACATGGAGAATGCAGTCTGTTTCGGCTGTGGTGAGAAAGGCCACATCAAGACTACATACCCTACATCTGTCAAAGGAAGTGCGGCTAAGGAAGGAAGGCCTAAGAATGAAAGCGCTTGAACTCTCCTAAAGAGTGCCAGAGGTAGTTCATATCAATAATGACATCAGATACGTTCTTTAACATTTATTGGAATATAAATGCTCAGAGTTCTGTTTTAATTCAGATACCAATAAATCCTTCATAAATTATAAGTATAGTAAACTTCTAAAATCTTCCATAAGAACCCTAGATATTAAGTGTATTGTTGGGTCTCGATGTGCAAGATCTGATCGTAAGGAACAAGATGAATCGACTTCGTCTAATGTGCGGAATCCATTATGACGAATCACTAATTTGTTCAACACAGAATTCAACGTTTAAACACTTGTCTCTTCTTTCTATTGAATGTTCTGAAAGTTACAAAGTTCCGGTAGAAGTGCAGACTTATCCATGCGAGTCAAAAAGTTCCAACATAGTTGCCCCGGACCTCATATATATAGACAACCTCAGGAAGCTAAGAAGTGTTGTTCGTCCGAGTGGTTTATCCGTGCGGATAAGTTCTTCGTGCGGATAAGTTCTCCGTGCGGATTACCATCCGTGTGGATTGCCATCCGAACAAGTAAACTTGTTTGAACCAACACTTTTACATACAAAACCTACTCCTGAGTCGTCATGTTATCTACAAACATACATACAGTTTTCAAAAACCACAGAATACAAAATATGACTATATGCTAACGAAAGCTACAGACGTTATGTACTAACAGACTCCCCCTCGGATGTAGCTGTAGTTCCTTCCAGCATAGTCTTCAATTTCTCCTGCTGCGTCTTCGATCACGCGCTTTCTCCCTTCTTTTCTGTGCCTTTTCCTCCAATATTCTTTTTCGTTTTTGTCTTCCTTCAGTCATCCTCCAATTTCTGTAGACAGGGTCTCCATCACGCTTCCGATCCCACTTTGGAACTTTGTTTTCTTCAGATTCAATTGGTGTTTGATCTGTTGGAGGTACAATCTCCAATTTATGTCTTCCCAACTTAGCAGCATGCTTAGCAATCTTTTTAGAATGTTGTTCACTTGTTGGGTCCCGATGTGCAAGATCTGATCGTAAGGAACAAGATGAATCGACTTCGTCTAATGTGCGGAATCCATTATGACGAATCACAGATTTGTTCAACACAAAATTCAACGTTTAAACACTTGTCTGTTCTTTCTATTGAATGTTCTGAAAGTTACAAAGTTCCGGTAGAAGTGCAGACTTATCCGTGCGAGTCAAAAAGTTCTAACATAGTTGCCCCGGACCTCATATATATAGACAACCTCAGGAAGCTAAGAAGTGTTGTTCGTCCGAGTGGTTTATCCGTACGGATAACTTATCCGGGCGGATAACATATCCGGGCGGATAACTTATCCGTGCGGATAAGTTCTTCGTGCGGATAAGTTCTCCGTGCGGATTACCATCCGTGTGGATTGCCATCCGGACAAGTAAACTTGTTTGAACCAACACTTTTACATACAAAACCTACTCCTGAGTCGTCATGCTATCTACAAGCATACATACAGTTTTCAAAAACCACAGAATACAAAATATGACTATATGCTGATGAAAGCTACAGACGTTATGTACTAACAGACTCCCCCTCGGATGTAGCTGTAGTTCCTTCCAGCATAGTCTTCAATTTCTCTTGCTGCGTCTTCGATCACGCGCTTTCTCCCTTCTTTTCTGTGCCTTTTCCTCCAACATTCTTTTTCGTTTTTGTCTTCCTTCAGTCATCCACCAATTTCTGTAGACAGGGTCTCCATCACGCTTCCGATCCCACTTTGGAATTTAGTTTTCTTCAGATTCAATTGGTGTTTGATCTGTTGGAGGTACAATCCCCAATTTACGTCTTCCCAACTTAGCAGCATGCTCAGCAATCTTTTTAGAACGTTGTTCACTTGTTGGGTCCCGATGTGCAAGATCTGATCGTAAGGAACAAGATGAATCGACTTCGTCTAATGTGTGGAATCCATTATGACGAATCACAGATTTGTTCAACACAGAGTTCAACGTTTAAACACTTGTCTGTTCTTTCTATTGAATGTTCTGAAAGTTACAAAGTTCCGGTAGAAGTGCAGACTTATCCGTGCGAGTCAAAAAGTTCTAACATAGTTGCCCCGGACCTCATATATATAGACAACCTCAGGAAGCTAAGAAGTGTTGTTCGTCCGAGTGGTTTATCCGTACGGATAACTTATCCGGGCGGATAACTTATCCGGGCGGATAACTTATCCGGGCGGATAACTTATCCGTGCGGATAAGTTCTTCGTGCGGATAAGTTCTCCGTGCGGATTACCATCCGTGTGGATTGCCATCCGGACAAGTAAACTTGTTTGAACCAACACTTTTACATACAAAACCTACTCCTGAGTCGTCATGCTATCTACAAACATACATACAGTTTTCAAAAACCACAGAATACAAAATATGACTATATGCTGACGAAAGCTACAGACGTTATGTACTAACAGACTCCCCCTCAGATGTAGCTGTAGTTCCTTCCAGCATAGTCTTCAATTTCTCCTGCTGCGTCTTCGATCACACGCTTTCTCCCTTCTTTTCTGTGCCTTTTCCTCCAACATTCTTTTTCGTTTTTGTCTTCCTTCAGTCATCCACCAATTTCTGTAGACAGGGTCTCCATCACACTTCCGATTCCACTTTGGAATTTTGTTTTCTTGAGATTCAATTGGTGTTTGATCTGTTGGAGGTACAATCCCCAATTTACGTCTTCCCAACTTAGCAGCATTCTCAGCAATCTTTTTAGAACGTTGTTCACGCTTGTATACTTTTAAGAACTCGTCAATCTCCAGATCTCTCCTTTTTGTCTTCCAGTATCTTCCAGAGTTGATATCTTTTGCGAAACAAATATCCACAACTTTTTGATATTGCATTGCTTGCTCTCTGTCAGGCCTCTCATAAACTATCTTGTTGTAGAACAGACAATCTATGTCTTTCTTCGAGCAGTTCACAAGCCACATAGGATCTAACACACAGATCCTTCTTGCTTCACCAGTGGACTTGTTATGTAATGAAATTATTTCCTCGGCCGTAGACTGATTGTATAACCATCCTTCAAATTCTTCATGAAAATCTTGCTCCATTGCTCGTAAAGGCATATTCTTCAAATAACTAGGAGGCTTGATATCTAGAGTAATATCTTTTTCTCCACTTTCTAAGATTCTGACAATTTGATCTGGAAAGTGTGGTTTCCAATCAGGATATCTTTTCTCCGCTTGCAACTTCACATAGTTCCATAATCGTTGATCATGTTGCTTCACATCCAATCCATGGTAAAATTCTTTAATATTCTTTGTTTTCACCAATTCATCTATATCCCACCATGGTAGAGTTTTGATATCAGCCAAAAACTCAAAATATTGTACTCCTTGTTCTCGTCTGATTGCGTAAACTTTTAAATCTTCCAAATAACCCCAAGAGAGAATATCACCCCAAGAGAGATCTTTGTCGTGTGTGAAGAATTGAAGTGCCCTAAGTTTCTTTCTCTCTTTTGGCATGACTTTGTACCATTTCTTTCTTTCTTCAGCAAGGTTTTCTCTCGGTATGGTATCTGGAATACCTTCAGTAGATACTTTCTCCACAATCTTTCTCCTGATTTCTTCTACATTTCGATCTTTGAACATTTCCGCCAATGATGGAAATGTTTCATCAATTCCAGAATAATGAAAGTCAATTGCATCATCAGATGAATCTGAAGCATCTTCAACAATTACTTCATTGTAATGATCGGCTTCAAAAGCATATCTTGGTTCAAATATATCTTCAGAAGACTGAGGGATCTCATCTTCAATATCGAACTTAAACTTCCCTTCTTGTAATCCCAAATTTCTCCAGAACATCATGAACGTATTTTGTTTGATGTATGAAGGTTCCCTCAGAAAGTTGATCAACTTGAAGTCCCAAGAAGAACTTCATCTCACCCATTGATGACATTTCAAACTTCTGCTTCATAACTTGTTCAAAATCTTTGCAGAGTTGTTCATTTGTAGACCCGAAAATTATGTCGTAAACGTAAATTTGGACTATTAGAAGATGCCCGTCGACTTCTTTTGTGAACAGAGTGGCGTCTATCTTTCCTCGAATGAAGTGGTTGGCTAACAGATGTTGAGACAAGGTCTCATACCAGGCTCTCGGGGCCTGATGTAAGCCGTATAATGCCTTATCCAGGAGATAAACTTTGTCTTTGTGAATTGGGTCGGTGAAGCCCGGTGGCTGTCCGACATATACCTCCTCTTTCACCTTGCCGTAGAGAAATGCCGACTTCACATCTAACTGAAAAACTTTAAATCCTTTCCACGATGCAAATGCTAGAAAGATTCTGATCGCTTCAAGTCTTGCGACAGGGGCATATACTTCAGTGAAATCTATCCCCTCCTGCTGACTGAAGACTTGGACAACGAGTCGAGCTTTGTTTCGAATAATAACTCCTCGATCATCCCTTTTGCATTTAAACACCCATTTGGTATTGATCTTCCGGTGACCATCGGGCAAATCCACTAGCTTCCACACACCTAACTTCTCGAATTGCCTTAATTCCTCCTGCATTGCATTTACCCACGAATCTTCAGTAAGCGCCTCTTTGTATGTTCTTGGTTCTATCTGCGAGATAAAGCAACTTAAAGAAAATTCGGTTTGTAAAGGAGCAATTTTTGTGTAAAAACATGTAAGCCCTTGATCAAGTTGTCTTCGAGTGCGGACGCCTGACTGCAGTTCTCCGATTATTAGTTCCTCTAGATGATATGAAAGCGTTCTTGGCATCACCTCGCCTGAAACATCTACCTCGCTCTCCAAATTTGTGACATTTTTATTAGCAACTTGTTCACTGACTGGAATTGTTTGATTTGTAAACTGGATAAACTCCCCCTCAGAATCTGAATCATCACGATCGAATATTGGTCTGTTTTCAGATTCTTGATTATCATTCTCTACCATCTGATCTTCTTGAGCAACATCATTTTGAATATCGTCATGTTCTCCAGCATTGCTTGGACCCGCCTCATCATCATTTGAAGCTTGTCGTTTTCGATAAGTTTCTGCTGGAAATCTTTCATCTGAATCTTCATACTCTCTCAGAATATCCAACTCGTCAAAGAACTTTGGTTCTTCCTCCATGTTGAAGGACTCCCACAAAGTATCATAATTGAAACGCCATGAGTCGCCGGGATTCTGTGGAGGCATTGTATGACCTTGACATTCAACATTTTCAGCTTCAATAATCCGCTTCAAACTTGGAACGAAGACTCGTCGTAACGGACTTGAATAACCTATGAATATTCCTTCAATACTCTTCGGACCAAACTTTCCAAAAGGCACTAGAACAGTACAGGGTGACCCGAACGGTTCAAGATACTTCAGATTCGGTTTGCGGTTATTGATCAACTCAAAGCATGTTTTGTTAAATTTCTTGACAGTGAGAACTCTGTTGAGCGTATAGAAAGCGGCTGAAACTGCTTCTGCCCAGAAATTTATTGGTAACTTTGAATCTGCAAGCATAGTTCTAGCCGTCTCGATTAGCGTCCTGTTTTTATGTTCTGCAACTCCATTCTGTTGTGGAGTGTACGGAGCACTAAACTCATGCATGATACCTCTTCCATCACAATATTCTTCCATCTTGTTGTTCTTGAACTCAGTACCATTATCACTTCTAATTCTTCTAATACGCATTTGGTACAAATTTTCAATCTTTCTAAACAACCCCCTCAAACTGTCAAATGTTTCCTCTTTCGTCTTCAAGAATGATACCCATGAAAATATGGAATAATCATCAGTAACCACAAGACAGTAAAGTTCTCCTGTAATACTTTTGACATTCACAGGACCAAATAAATCCATGTGAAGTCTCTCTAGAGGTCTTGAGACTGAATTGATTTGCTTTTTGGGGTGAGACTTTTTCTTTTGCTTGCCTTTCATGCAACTAATGCATCCCCTTTCCAGATGGAAACCTTTAATGTGAACTCCCAGAACCAAATCATTATGTACCAGGTGATTCATTTTTCGAAGGTGAATGTGGCCCATCTTACGATGCCACAACTTTGATTCTTTCTCCGTTGCTCTAGAAATAAAACAGTGTGCTTGACCCGTTGTTGTAGTTGCTACACTCATGTCTAAAACATACAGATCATCCACTCTAGGCGCTCTCATGATAATCCATTCTTCAGGAATAACAAAGCCTGGTTTCAAAATCAAACACTCTTTGTCTGTGAAGTGAGTGGTAAACATCCTGTCACAAATCTGCGAGATACTTAGCATATTATTCTCTAGCTCATCAATGTAGTTAACTCTTTCAAACGTGACGATCCCATTGGATAACGTTCCTTCACCAACAATTCTACCACCTTGGTTACCTGCGAACCCTATATAACCTCCATTGATATTTCTAACATCATACAGCAGCGCTGTCTTTCCTGTCATGTGCCGAGAAGCTCCACTATCCATAATCCAACGTGAAATGGATCTTGGAAGCTCCTGCACATATCAAAAACATTTAATGAGATTTTGATGCTACCCAAGCCTCTTTTGACTCAGGTAACTTGATATTAATGTGAGTTTTTGTAGTGTAAAGTGGCGGAAAGTTTTTATCATTCATTTTTAAGCTTTCAGCAGTCCCAACTTCAACCTCTTTGAATAAGAAAAATTTGTCTTTTTGAGATTCACCAGCTGGTTGGTCTTTCTTCACCACATACTTCTTTTCAGAAGTCGATTTTTGTTTCTCATATAAATCCAAAGGTACATACATCTTCTTGGTTGAAGATGATGATTTTTTAGTTTCAGACACCTTTGGTGAATTTGCTTTCTTTTCAATAACTTTTGGCTTCCATGTTTGTTGAGGTGACGCAACCCGTTTGTAAAATTTGTCATTTTTAGATACCGAATTCTTAACAGGTTCAGTTTTGATCTTGTTGTTTTCATCTTTCAAAACATCTTTCTCAACAATCAATGGAGCTTTTCCTTTCATAACATCTTTCTTCGTAGAATTCTTCACTACTTCAGTCTTAGGCTTCAAGTTGGTACACTTTCGTGCAATATGTCCAACTTGATTACATTTAAAGCAAATTCGGGTGTCAACTACCCGACTTGTGCCTTCAGACTGAGGCTGTGGGGCCTTCTTTTCAAAGAACTCTTTGTTTGTTTTTGAAAAAATTTCAGATTCCTCATCAGAAAGTGAACTTGAACTGTTCACAAACACCTTTTTCACAGCAACCTTCTTGTTCTGACCATTCTTTTTCTGATAATTCTTACCACCCTGATATCCTCCCGACCATTTATTTCGATTGTTGTTAGAAAAACGTGGTGGAATAACAGGTTTCTTATAGTAAGCTTTATCTTTATCAAAATTCATTTGTCTCTTTGTCTGTTTCAAACCGTCTACTTCAGACAAATCAATTTCAACCAATTTGAAAACAGTTTTCAATTTGTTCACATTAACATTCTCCAGAGGAAACTCAAAGTCTGAATACAACTTATCAGAACCAGCCATCTTGTACATCACAAGACTCGGTTCATCATCTAAGATGTTTTTAGATATTGGTTTCGGAATGTAATTGTTCAGAAAACATTCTTCATCTTCAGCTGAGTCACTATCCAAAACACTTTCAGCCATGCCTTTAACAATCTCAGTTTGAACACTATCATCAGATGATGATGATGATGAAGAAAATGTCACATCAATTGACTCTGGAAGTTTTATCTCATTTGTTTCAACTTCATCATTAACCAACCCTGATTGCCTCTTTGAAAAATTGTTTAGAACAGGTGGTGGAACTTGATGAAACCCGATCCCAGTTCCGTCACAGTATACATCTTCGCCAGCTTTGTTTTTCCCAATGGGTTTTGGAACAATGTGTTGCAAAACAAAGCTTGCAGAGTTGTAACTGTTCAGTTTCAAATTAATACGCTCATTCTCAATCTTAGCTTCTTCAAACTGAAGCTTTAATTCCGCAATCTCATCAAGTTGTTGGTTGATTAACTCTTCTTTTACCCTAAGAACCCCTGATAGTTGAAGATTTTCTTTGGTTGGTTTACCATTTCTTTCATCAGAATCTTTAACCGTTCGCTTTAGCTTCTCAAAGTTTTCAGAAATTTTTCGATTTTCAAGAATCAACTTTTCGTTTTCTTTCCTTATTCTTTCGATGTCATTTTTATCATTTTCAATTTTCTCAGTTAATTCTTTAGATCTATCATTCGAAGCTTTCAGCATTTTGTCACGGTTTAAGATTTGATCTTCAACACTTTTGACTCTACCAGTCAATTCTTCAATCTTCTTACCATTGAGGTAAGTGATTGTACTACAAACTTTGCACTCTTTCATGCAACTTTTGCAGTTGTTTTCAGATTTAACTTTCTTACCTGACTCATTTGTATCATTTGAACTGACCTTGTTTTTGGACTCAGTTCCAGAACCAGAAACTACCTCAAGTTCTTTTGCAGCAAGAACTTTTTCAGCCATCTTCAATAAATTTTTAGCCGTTAACTCTTGTGACGTATCAATGATCCTATCATCAATCTTCTTTGACTTTGACTTCTGTTATGCTTCTTTGACTTTTTCCTCTTTCTCTTCTACTTTCTCTTTACTACCTCCCCACCATTCTCTTTGTCTGGCTTCTTCTTCTTCGGCAAATTGCTGGATGAGAGCATCAACACTAATGGAATCTGGGTCAACTGCAATGTTTCCTTGTGGATCAAGATAACATTCTCTGTCAGCATCCCATCTCTTTGCTCTTTTAGCTTCTTTGTATGTGTTATAAATTCTGCTCATCCTGGTTTGGGCTTTCATTCTTCGGTTGACGAACTTTTCTTCTTCATTTCTGTTGTCTTTAAAAGGAACAATCTTTGCCACAAATGCATAACCAACCGCATCTTCCTCTGGTAACAATTCACTCCAATCATAACCTTCATCGTCATGAATTACTGCAAGAGCTCTAGATTTTTCTTTGGGGGTGTCCTCAAGCTGCTTCATTCTGGGTGGTTCTGATTTATTCTGATGATAAATCGCTCTCTTGTAGTAATCTTCTTTGAACGGGTTATCAGAATCATCAGCATAAGCATTCCGACACTCTCTTTTGAAATGACCTTTCTGTTTACATTTGAAACAGGTCACCTTTGACTTGTCAAAGCCTAGCTTGGTAGATGGTCCACCAATAGACTTTCTTCCAGTAATCTCCATAAAGCGTTGTGCCCGACAAATAGATAATTCCATGTCTTACCAATTCCAACTTCAAGTGCCCAAACCTCTCCATAAAGCGTTGGACCCGCCTCATCATCATTTGAAGCTTGTCGTTTTCGATAAGTTTCTGCTGGAAATCTTTCATCTGAATCTTCATACTCTCTCAGAATATCCAACTCGTCAAAGAACTTTGGTTCTTCCTCCATGTTGAAGGACTCCCACAAAGTATCATAATTGTTGTTTTCATCTTTCAAAACATCTTTCTCAACAATCAATGGAGCTTTTCCTTTCATAACATATTTCTTCGTAGAATTCTTCACTACTTCAGTCTTAGGCTTCAAGTTGGTACACTTTCGTGCAATATGTCCAACTTGATTACATTTAAAGCAAATTCGGGTGTCAACTACCCGACTTGTGCCTTCAGACTGAGGCTGTGGGGCCTTCTTTTCAAAGAACTCTTTGTTTGTTTTTGAAAAAATTTCAGATTCCTCATCAGAAAGTGAACTTGAACTGTTCACAAACACCTTTTTCACAGCAACCTTCTTGTTCTGACCATTCTTTTTCTGATAATTCTTACCACCCTGATATCCTCCCGACCATTTATTTCGATTGTTGTTAGAAAAACGTGGTGGAATAACAGGTTTCTTATAGTAAGCTTTATCTTTATCAAAATTCATTTGTCTCTTTGTCTGTTTCAAACCGTCTACTTCAGACAAATCAATTTCAACCAATTTGAAAACAGTTTTCAATTTGTTCACATTAACATTCTCCAGAGGAAACTCAAAGTCTGAATACAACTTATCAGAACCAGCCATCTTGTACATCACAAGACTCGGTTCATCATCTAAGATGTTTTTAGATATTGGTTTCGGAATGTAATTGTTCAGAAAACATTCTTCATCTTCAGCTGAGTCACTATCCAAAACACTTTCAGCCATGCCTTTAACAATCTCAGTTTGAACACTATCATCAGATGATGATGATGATGAAGAAAATGTCACATCAATTGACTCTGGAAGTTTTATCTCATTTGTTTCAACTTCATCATTAACCAACCCTGATTGCCTCTTTGAAAAATTGTTTAGAACAGGTGGTGGAACTTGATGAAACCCGATCCCAGTTCCGTCACAGTATACATCTTCGCCAGCTTTGTTTTTCCCAATGGGTTTTGGAACAATGTGTTGCAAAACAAAGCTTGCAGAGTTGTAACTGTTCAGTTTCAAATTAATACGCTCATTCTCAATCTTAGCTTCTTCAAACTGAAGCTTTAATTCCGCAATCTCATCAAGTTGTTGGTTGATTAACTCTTCTTTTACCCTAAGAACCCCTGATAGTTGAAGATTTTCTTTGGTTGGTTTACCATTTCTTTCATCAGAATCTTTAACCGTTCGCTTTAGCTTCTCAAAGTTTTCAGAAATTTTTCGATTTTCAAGAATCAACTTTTCGTTTTCTTTCCTTATTCTTTCGATGTCATTTTTATCATTTTCAATTTTCTCAGTTAATTCTTTAGATCTATCATTCGAAGCTTTCGGCATTTTGTCACGGTTTAAGATTTGATCTTCAACACTTTTGACTCTACCAGTCAATTCTTCAATCTTCTTACCATTGAGGTAAGTGATTGTACTACAAACTTTGCACTCTTTCATGCAACTTTTGCAGTTGTTTTCAGATTTAACTTTCTTACCTGACTCATTTGTATCATTTGAACTGACCTTGTTTTTGGACTCAGTTCCAGAACCAGAAACTACCTCAAGTTCTTTTGCAGCAAGAACTTTTTCAGCCATCTTCAATAAATTTTTAGCCGTTAACTCTTGTGACGTATCAATGATCCCATCATCAATCTTCTTTGACTTTGACTTCTGTTATGCTTCTTTGACTTTTTCCTCTTTCTCTTCTACTTTCTCTTTACTACCTCCCCACCATTCTCTTTGTCTGGCTTCTTCTTCTTCGGCAAATTGCTGGATGAGAGCATCAACACTAATGGAATCTGGGTCAACTGCAATGTTTCCTTGTGGATCAAGATAACATTCTCTGTCAGCATCCCATCTCTTTGCTCTTTTAGCTTCTTTGTATGTGTTATAAATTCTGCTCATCCTGGTTTGGGCTTTCATTCTTCGGTTGACGAACTTTTCTTCTTCATTTCTGTTGTCTTTAAAAGGAACAATCTTTGCCACAAATGCATAACCAACCGCATCTTCCTCTGGTAACAATTCACTCCAATCATAACCTTCATCGTCATGAATTACTGCAAGAGCTCTAGATTTTTCTTTGGGGGTGTCCTCAAGCTGCTTCATTCTGGGTGGTTCTGATTTATTCTGATGATAAATCGCTCTCTTGTAGTAATCTTCTTTGAACGGGTTATCAGAATCATCAGCATAAGCATTCCGACACTCTCTTTTGAAATGACCTTTCTGTTTACATTTGAAACAGGTCACCTTTGACTTGTCAAAGCCTAGCTTGGTAGATGGTCCACCAATAGACTTTCTTCCAGTAATCTCCATAAAGCGTTGTGCCCGACAAATAGATAATTCCATGTCTTACCAATTCCAACTTCAAGTGCCCAAACCTCTCCATAAAGCGTTGGACCCGCCTCATCATCATTTGAAGCTTGTCGTTTTCGATAAGTTTCTGCTGGAAATCTTTCATCTGAATCTTCATACTCTCTCAGAATATCCAACTCGTCAAAGAACTTTGGTTCTTCCTCCATGTTGAAGGACTCCCACAAAGTATCATAATTGTTGTTTTCATCTTTCAAAACATCTTTCTCAACAATCAATGGAGCTTTTCCTTTCATAACATATTTCTTCGTAGAATTCTTCACTACTTCAGTCTTAGGCTTCAAGTTGGTACACTTTCGTGCAATATGTCCAACTTGATTACATTTAAAGCAAATTCGGGTGTCAACTACCCGACTTGTGCCTTCAGACTGAGGCTGTGGGGCCTTCTTTTCAAAGAACTCTTTGTTTGTTTTTGAAAAAATTTCAGATTCCTCATCAGAAAGTGAACTTGAACTGTTCACAAACACCTTTTTCACAGCAACCTTCTTGTTCTGACCATTCCTCATCAGAAAGTGAACTTGAACGTTTAAACACTTGTCTGTTCTTTCTATTGAATGTTCTGAAAGTTACAAAGTTCCGGTAGAAGTGCAGACTTATCCGTGCGAGTCAAAAAGTTCTAACATAGTTGCCCCGGACCTCATATATATAGACAACCTCAGGAAGCTAAGAAGTGTTGTTCGTCTGAGTGGTTTATCCGTACGGATAACTTATCCGGTGGATAACTTATCCGGGCGGATAACTTATCCGTGCGGATAAGTTCTTCATGCGGATAAGTTCTCCGTGCGGATTACCATCCGTGTGGATTGCCATCCGGACAAGTAAACTTGTTTGAACCAACAATTTTACATACAAAACCTACTCCTGAGTCGTCATGCTATCTACAAACATAAATACAGTTTTCAAAAACCACAGAATACAAAATATGTCTATATGCTGGCGAAAGCTACAGACGTTATGTACTAACATGTAAGATAAAACTTACAGGCGAAAATCATAGGAACCATTTCTTTTGTTCCTGTTAGAAATCTTCAGTCATGAAATTCTAATGTACCCTCTCTCCAGATGAAGTGCATCGTCATATGTGATTGATATCTCTCTGATCTCTATCGATTACGAATACCAGATGGTATGACAAAAGCGCCATATGAGGATTGGTGTATCTTAATATGTTCCATAGATTGCTTACATGCCTGATCAGTATGGAGGTTTAATGCATGGAACCACAAAGATATTCCAATGGTCATACGGTATTAAAGTCAGCTAATGGTATTCAAAGAAGATATCTAGAACGGAATTTTCCAAGTAACTCTGATTAAGGAATCCGCGGAATCGTAATGTGAATGTGTCACTTATCTGACACAGACAATGATAGATGAACTGGAGCCTGAGATTTGGAAAATCTCTGTAACCTCCTTGTGTCTTGGTTATTGTCACACCCCGACCACGTAAAAACAACAAAACGTGGCGGAATCGTCGGGGAGTGTTGTAACATAATCATTGTTTATAACACATGGAAAATTGAAATTTCGTTTTATTGATTAAGAGGGTTACAATGTCTTAACAAACAAGAAATATAACATAATTAACTAGTCTTGCATCTTTTATTGTTGCTATGGTCCAAGTCAGCCTAAGTGTATATTGTTAAATCCTACGCATCATATCCTGAAACACATGTGAAAATAGGTACGTCAGCATAAAAATGCCTGTGAGATACATAGGTTTTATTGATTTGGGATTCATGACATATAAGTTTGAAGAAAAATGTTTAGCAAAAGTAGTCATGAACCTTATAAAATGTTTTGTTTTGTAAATCAGATGAAAAGCGATAATCAACTAGATGATATGTAAAAGAGTAATGTAGGGTCAAATGAATAACCGAGTAAAATGAGTTTGTACAAAATGAGTTGTTTTGTAAAACAATGTCTTGTGAAAAATATGTCATTTGTGTAAAATATATGAGTCCAAATTGAAATGATTTAAATAACACTACGACATGTAATATAATACAAGCACTTATATATAGGAAGTACCAGAGGCGTATCCACCGTGCTTGTATCATATTACACACGTCTCGTTACTTGAACCACTTACCAAACAACCATCAATGTAAAATTGGTTTATGTATAGTCAAATGTCAAATGTTTATGTAAAAGCCATCAATGTAAATCATGTAATGTATAATCAAAAGTTATGTATGGTAAGTAAAATGAGACTACTTAAACCACAAGTAGAAATGTACAAAACAAAGTATTTGAATAAATCAAAAATTATGCTTTGTAGAATAATGCATGATTTACTGATACAACCATTTATGCGGTAATGTTAAACGCCTACATCCAAGCCTTGAGACAGACGGATAACCTTAGAGTGAAGGTTATCAAAGAAATGTTTTCGGATTCGGTCATTCCTTCCACCCAAACAAACCTAGGGTTTTAGGAACGGGATTTGTCAAGTCCTATGGTACCACTACCTACTACCGAGCGGCATGATCGGTGTTAATGAATGTAATTTAGTCCCGTTAAACAAACCAAATGATATACCAAATGTAAACATGTTTTATGAAAATAATGTACCTAGTATGCTTAAGTGAACATACAAGGTAGAGATGTAAATAATGTGTCCATATGTTACGAGAACATATGCAACAGAGATGCAATGTAAAACAATATGCTAGCATGCCAAGTCATCATACATAGCAGAACATGTAATGTAAAACATGTATTAATAGTGTACTAATGAACATAGCAAGTATATGATGTAAAAACAATGGAAAGCACGAAAGTAACAAGTAGGCACATGTGTTTCACCCCAAAACAGTTTGAAAACAGTAAAAGAGGGGTCTATGTACTCACCTTTGGGTGCGTTTCTATACACAATCCCTCAAATTGTTTGTTCGTCCTAAATTAGATAAGAATGATTTAATAAATTGTATATATGTACTCGAGTGTAACACACCTAATCTTGTCAACACTAACACATGATCATACACATATTGTAAAACACATAGCACATTGTAACAAATAAAATAACCCATGAACAACCCATTCTAGTGTATGTCGAAAAACACTTATTTTAGAGATTCGGTGACATTTTTGGGCGTCGGAAGTCACTTATGACTAACCAATCACCAAGTAAACTTAATATAAGTTAAAATACTTATTTTTATATCAAATATATCAGTTTGGTTACTGATTTAAAACAGTTTTGTAAAAATACTCCGAAAAGGCGATTTTTGACCGTTTTACCGCATAGTTTTGCATCAAACGTTACCCGAACCATCCCAAATCGAAACAACTTGAAATTTTGACACAACTCATGTTATTTACTGAATAAAATAATGGTTATACTCATGATAGTGCAGGTCTTAAATAAAGCACATAAATCATGCAAATTTCACATAATTTACCACTTTTTAAGCTATATGTACAACATGCAAAGCTATCAAACCTATGTCAAAGTTTTATGTCCTTATAATATACCAAATAATGTTATTTTTAGTGTTTGTAACCTGATCTAAAACATTTTTGTCATACAACCCTTTTTTACCATTTCTTGAGCTTTACATCAACATGTATCTTCATGTACAAGTGCCTAAAGCACACTAACATTTCATCGTCTCTTTATATGGGTTTAGATGCATAAAATAAGTGATATATTCAGGTTTATTTGCTGATGTACTTAAACATTTAACATATCATACATAGATCACCAAATACTTGCATTTTTACCACCATTCAAGAACATGTAACCACATAAACAAGTACTTTATCAAAATGAAGCTCAAAACTCAAACACATATGTATATGTGTTCGGTTATACACATATATATACACCACCATTTTTATTACTTGTATCAAGACCCATTTCATGTTAGAATTCAAGTTTAGTGAAAATTCCAAGATTTAAGAGAAACTTCAATCATCAAGAACAACGAAGAATCAAAAGTAAGATTTAAGAGAAAATTCCAAGATTCAAGTAGGTTGTGGGATGAGATTTTGATGATAGGAAGCTTGTAATCACTTGACAACACCTTGGGAACACCTTTAGATCTTCACACCAACTTGAAATATGCTTGGAAAGGGACTTGATTCACAAGAACAAAGTATGAAAAGGATGAAGATGGAGGAGAGAGAGAGAGAGTGGATGGTTTTGGGGTAGGAGAGAAGGTGATGGAGTGTGATCTTGGATTGTGATCTTATGAAAGATCTAAGAATATACAGAAGATATTTGGAGATCTCATGAGATAGGATGTAAGACAAGTGTTCAAGATGGAAGAGAAGTGGCAAGAGGAGCATATGAGGCCACAATCTCCCCCTTCCACTCTCATACATGCATTTTTTTATAGTAATATGTTATATGTAGGCCAAAGCGGGTGTTTAACTAGATACCGGGTATTTTCTCTAGCGTTTAAAGTCCCGGTTTATGGCGTTCTAAATTATTTTTATTATTCTATAAAAATAAACTCGCCAAAATATTACTGAAATAAATTTCAGTTGCCAAGACTGGCTGCGTTGTCCGCGTTTTGCAGTAGAAGCACTGTGTCGGGTGGTCACCAACGTTAGTTTATTTTTCAACACGAACCTAATTAAAAATAAGATTTTAATCATAGCAGAATATTTTTGGGATTTAAATATTATCCGGGTGGTCACCAACGTTAGTTTCGCAGTTTTGTCGTAAATAGTTCTTTAGTTCAAATAAACATGTTTTTGCCATACCGAATCCTTCGAAAATTATTTCTAAGTTATGTAAAGGATATTTAAGGTATGTTTGGCTTACGTCACAGTTCCGTAGTGTACGTTGCGTTAAACTGATTGTGTTTAAGCACCAGTTTGCGTATAACCTTCCAGAAAGTGATTTGGGGCCCGAAACCGAACAAGAATTGATATGTGCAAACGATACACATATTTATACAAATCCCAAGTATGAAATACAATATTTCATTGATTTAGTATTTGTTTGATGGCCGTGGAGGCACAGGTGTCATAGTCTCCCCTACTTTAGGAAATTTCATCCCAAAATTTTATTTAGAGGAAACTTGTGAGAGCTTGAAACTTGAAGTTGAAAAGATTGAACAACACTGGTTAGAGTTCTTGAACTTCTAGTAACTTCAAATAACATCATGCTTACAATGTAGGAGGGACACTTATATATAAGTCTATTAAGCGTTATTGGTGCATCCACCGTACCTCCATTATATCGTTCACATTTTGTTATTGTTGTCACTATCGGTTCTTACACATAATAATTCTTACTGGGTTTCTGTGCACTGAATTTCATAATTATGTACGCGTCCATAATTATGTAATTTCCTTGCATAGTCCGCACAGTGCATCTTAAAATGTGTAGGGGAAGAAAACAATGAACGAGCCTGTGATGATTGTGACTAGATGACGTGTGTGCGACTACACATAATTTTGCAATGAAATTACACACGATTTGGTTTTAAATTTATAAAAGTGATTATTACTTTTACATCAAAACACACACGAAAGAGGCAAGTGTACCCCGTCATATATGTAGTAAAGTATCGGTAAGAACCAAGTATCAATCCAAGGAAATGGGCGGAGAAATAATACTAGACCTTTGTCACTAAACTACAGGTAAAAACATAAGTTGTTTGATTTTTAATAAACTAAAGTAAGCATAAACAAATACTTATAAAACATAGTAGAAAATAGATAAATAGCCTTGCTTAATACACAACCAAAGTATGTCAACTAAGTTGGTTTTGGGACTAGAAGCATTCGGTCAATTTTCCATTTTAAGACAATTAGTACCCTTTCGGGAATCCTAACATGACAATCATTCGGAAAGCTAAAACGATAAACACACTTTAACCACCTAAAATTGTTCTTTAACGTGCAATTGATAAATGTCTATGAAAATCTCTTAAAAATAAGTTAGTCATCCATTAGGAGTTTTCTAACCTCACTTAAACAAGGAAAGCGACACCGATAAACACAATGCAACCACCGAGACAAGCATAAACTAGATTAAATAACAACCGAGTTCATTTTACAAATCTTGCACATAAATTCACCAAGATAGCAATTTTGGCCTAAACTACTAACTAAGCAAACAAATCATGGCAAGAATTTATAACGACACCATTTAACCCGTTAAGGTCCTTACGTGATGGCAAGCTTTCTTGATTAACAATAATTACATTTTATTAAACCACTAACCATTTCTAGTATCATGGTGCACACATTTTAACCAAGCTAAACTAGTTAACCAAGTTTAAAGTTTACTAATACAAGATTAATTAAGATTCATTTTTCAACTATCTTAACTAACCAAATACCAATCATCCAACACAATTACTTATAATCAAGAAATCAATATCAATAACAAGGTTGCAAACTAATCATCAAAGATTAACATAGAAAATACTTCCAAATGTCATTACAAACAAAGATTAACATACTAATGGTTATAATCAAGCAAGGGATTGTTGTGTTTTTGCTCAAAGGCTACAATAATACAAAAACATTAATCTAAATGCTTGAAAGATTAACAAAATCATGGAAAGATTAGAAAACCAACCATAAACAAGCATAAGATTAAGAATCTGGAAGATAACGAAGCTAATCGGCACAATGTGGCTTGAATCCGGGTGAAAGCAGAAGCCTCCGGAGCCTGAAAATCGCCAGAATCGCTTCCAAAATGTCCAGAGTTACGAGCAGAATGTTTCTGTAGGTTTTTACATAATTTTGATGTCGCACGGCCGTGCGTCCTGTTGCACGACCGTTCACTTTATGCATTATTGGAGGTATGGTGCACCATTCTGCATGACGTCATCAGATCTTAACCGGTCTTCGGTCTCGCACGAGCGTTCTTCATATCGCGCGATCGTGCGTTACCGGGTTCTTCTTGCACGGACTACTGCACTGGTCGTTCAGTTCCGGGGTTTGGCTTGTCATCGAATCCGCACGGCGTGCAACCTACCGCACGACCATGCGTCACCGGGATTGCCTTGCACACCGGGTCGCACCCTCGTTCATTGCCGGACTGGGCTGGTTTTATAGGAGATGCACGGTCATTCCTCAGACTGCACGACCGTTCCATTCGCCCAGGTCAGAATTCTCACAGAATGTTTGCAGCTTCGTCGTTTTGTCCGGAAAGTCCTCTTTTTCACTATCATCTTGTCTGGTATGCTGTTTTAGGCCTGTAAACAAAAGTATACATGATTAAGTATCCGAATGACGGTTTTACGACCGAAAACGCATAAAATGGGGATAAAATGGGGGACTAAAATATGTGTAAATTAGCAAATATCAAATCTCCCCACACTTGAACCTTGCTTGTCCTCAAGCAAGCTAAACTAAAATGCAATAAAAGATAGAATCGAACAAGAACGATAATTTACACACTATTTTAATGAAATAACTACAAACGGTTAGCCGGTTTTTCGAAAGACAACATCAAAAGAATCAAACCCGACAAGCATATGCAAATATGTGGCGATAACCAAAAAGCCGTGACTCACTTTCAATTGACTTAGCATGTTAATCTTCACACAACTCACAATGTTCACACACACTCGATTTTATTTATGAAACATACATAAAATGTGTATGTGCAAACACTCAATGTCGCGTCAATGAAATATGTAATATCATAAGCTTGTCATAAGATCTCGTCTCCACCAACTAACATGCGAAAAAAAAAGTAAATCAAGAGGTCTTTACGGGTTGTAACGTTAGGCTTGGGTGAAGCGTATGGAAATGGATATTTAAAGTGGCGAATTGGTTAAAACTCGGTAGCTACGTTTAACAAGCGCAATACAACAAAACTATACATACAAATGCCTTAAAAAGGCTACTTACGCGACAACGAGATCATAAACAAGATTTCATCATTTTATCAATCAAAATTGCTCGAATTTTGTCTACTTCACCCTATTTTAGGGTGTTTTATTTTCTGTTTTTTTTTAAAGCATAGAAACTAATGGATTTATACAATGAAACATAAACTATAACAAGCGCCAGTTAAACGATTATTTTGACCGAGTTTCAACACTAAAAGGTTTAAAACATAAAAAGGTTAAATTTGGCTAAGTGGGCGATAATATTGGGTAGACAAAGGTAAATGGGAAGGCTCGACATGGTTAATCCTAAAGGTAATGTAAGGTTTACAGAAAACACAACACAAAGAACAAGGTTAACAACAAAGGGGTAATCTAAGTGCCTCTATCACTTCTACACAATTCCGCAAGTCCATGGTCTTAACAAGCATACTAGTGACAAGTTCTAAATTACACATGACATCCGGCTCACTCCTACTCCGAAATGAACAAATATATAACAATATCAAGGCTCAAATATGCTCACATAACGGAAGGAATGGGTAAAAGTGTGAAAACTATCATGCAAGTCTTTCTTTGTTTGTCACGCTTTCCGGTTTTCTTTTCAAAATTTATTTTGCTTGTCGAGTTTTTATCAAGTCCGAAGCTTTCTAAAACACAACCAACCAGTTTATTTACTAAATATAAACAGAAAACAGATATTTTTGAATGATTTTTCTGATTTTTTTTTACATAGAGGACAAACAAAGTTAACAAAGTTAACCCCCTCCCCACACTTGAACTTCGCATTATCCCCAATGCGAAACCTGAAATATAGAGAAAAAGGATAATAGTACTCCCCTCAAGATGATATCTGATGAAACGAGACTTCCAAAGCTGTGTCTGTCATATGCTCCGGTCCAATATTTGATAGCCAAGATCTGCAAGTATGTCATATGGTACAGCAAAACAGAACATAAACAAAATAAACACAAATAAACCATAATGTACATAAATAGACGTACTAAAAAACCAAACAAAGACATGACAAACAAAGTAAAATGTCTGAAAATAAAGTACATAACCGCGGGTGTTTGACATAACAACCAAAATAAACACCCGAAATAAACAAAGTACGGAAATAATAAAAACCACCAACTATCAACACCACTGCCTCCTACTCGTCGTCACCATCATCATCTCTCGTGAAGGACGAGCCCGTATCACCATAACCAGGTGGGTTCCACGGTGGGAACTGTGGGGGATGCTGAAAGTAGTCGGGATATGCATGATGCATCTCCCCGAATAAGTATGAAAATCCAGCACTCACCCCCTGGTACAAACTGTCCTGGTTCTGCCTAAGCTGATCCTGAGTGGCCCTGAGCTGATCCTGACTAGCCCTGATCTGGTCCTGACTAGTCCGAATCTGGTCGATATAAGTCCCATGCTGCTCCTGCGTAACTCGCATCTGTTGGAACTGCTGGTAAAACTCTGGCCACTCCTAATGTTGGTGGTAATCATGGTGCTGCGGTGAATGTGGTGGCGTATGTGGTGGTGGTCCGTGCTGCTCCTGATGCTCCTGATCATGCATCTCCTCATCCTCGTTTTCCTCCTCAGCTGGGGGCAACGGGTCCCAGACCTCGTTGTTTAGACCCCTCAATCAATCCCCCCGATCCAACTCAACAATCAGCCCCATTGCTTTCAATGACCGAATATCAACATATACCCCTTCGGTCACCAGAGTGAGACTCTCAAGCACCTCATCAGTCATCAGGTTCAAATTGTAAGCAATTTCGGTCACATACTAACCACCATGAATCTGACTGTTTGGTGTCCTCCCTGAGCACTTCACGAAATATTCAACCATCCTTGCGGCTAGGTTGATGTGTACTCCATCAACCAGCGCGTATAGAAAAATCAAATCCGGTGTTGGACAGTTTCCTAAACTGTCCATGCGGCCGCAAATGGTGTGGCTAAATACATGATGGATCACTCGAACCAACGGGTCTTTCAATCGCGAAGCCTTAGACATTATCGGGTCGTACGGGTCACCAATTGCATTTTCAGCCCAAAACTCGGCCTGTGCTTCATCAGATGGAAAGGTAAACTGCTCCGTGAAGAATTCGGAATCCATGTCTTCTCTTGAGTAAATTCCAAGCCTCCTACCCAATCGACCCACTGACCAAGCGTGCCATTGTCCACCCAACCTGAAAGTTATCCGCTCCTTGTAGCGGAATTTTGGCCTTCTATGAGCAACTAGTTTTTCGTAGGCATATGTGGGGAAGAACTCTATCGTTGGCTCAAGATAGATGGGGCGGCTGATAGAGATAAGATTCGCAAGCGGAATAGTGAGCATGCTCTCAAGTCTGTTATACTGATTTAACTCTCTCATAACCTCCCAATGCAGCCTCCTTGGGACTCTGAATTGCCCTCGCCTTCTCCATAAGGTGTCACGCCTCGGGATACAAAGAGCTTCTCTTTCATTATCGGGGTCAAATTGCAAGAAAGGATGGTCCATCTTGCGAAGAAGGGTGTGAACCCGTGCGAAGAAACCGTGCGAAATGAGGCCAAAAATGGTCTGGAACGGCTGGAGCGAGTAGGGTTTCACGAATTGTGAAGGGGGCTGCAGATGAGGGTATTTATACTACCAAATGACAAAACCGCCCCCAGCCTGAGGCACGGTCGTTCGACCTATCGCACGATCGTGCGTCACCGACATCGCTCAAACCTGCAAGCTGTTCTCGGAGATGCACCGGGAGGTGTGACTTGTCGTGCAAGCCAGCTCGCAAACGCACGGTCGTGCGACATATGGCACGGTCGTTCAACAGCTGCAGATCAGTTTTTCTGCAGAAGCTATTTCCAGCAACTGTTTTGGCCGTTTTTCGCCATTTTTTCAACACGCAATCTGTTTAATCACTATCGCAACATAGAACCTTCGCCCGGCACGTCTAAAAATTGTACAAACTAACGAAAACTATGAAAAACACCTAAATTACGCTAAAACTACAAAAACACATAAAAAGACGATATTACCCCTAAAGAGTCAAAGACTCTCTTGCTACATTTTTAATCCGCGAGTCAGTAGCGTAGACTCATGCTAAATTTTTGTCGGCGAGTCGATAGTAAGACTCATGCTAAATTTTTGTCGGCGAGTCGATAGCAAGACTCATGTCCCTACACTTATGATGCGTGCGGGGCGTGGAGTTCGATAACCTCCACCGCCGACTCGATCGGCCCGGTAACGTAAAGCTTCAAGCGGTGCCCATTCACTTTGAAAATAACGCCGTCCGCGTTCTCTATTGCAACAGTCCCATAAGAAAATACCTCTTTTACTGTGTATGTTCCTGTCTAACGTGAATGAAGTTTTCCTGGAAATAGGCGCAACCAATTTTTTTATTTTTTATTTTATTTTTATTTTTTGGCTGAAAAGAAACAGAATATTATTTTAAATGGGCTGAAAATTTTATAGAAAAACGAAAATGAGCCCGAAATTTTATAAAAATTACAACAATAAAAATAATCGAATCGGCTAAATGTAAAAATGATTTTTCAAAGCCGAAAACTCAAAGAATTAATGAATAAATAAATCCGAACACGAACAAATAAAAGGAATAAAAATTTACAAGTGTACAAAAATAATCTCGAAAATGAATAAATGAATTAAAAGCAAGAAATATTAACAAATAAATAAACAAATAAATAATCAAGAAAATATACACAAATATTCACAAGAATATACACCGATAAAACAATGACTCGGGTCTTTCCTAAAGCTCGCCATTTCCCCGGCAACGGCGCCAAAAACTTGACGTGTGCGCGACTATACATAATTTTGCAATGAAATTACACACGATTTGGTTTTAAATTTATAAAAGTGATTATTACTTTTACATCAAAACACACACGAAAGAGGCAAGTGTACCCCGTCATATATGTAGTAAAGTATCGGTAAGAACCAAGTATCGATCCAAGGAAATGGGCGGAGAAATAATACTAGACCTTTGTCACTAAACTACCGGTAAAAACATAAGTTGTTTGATTTTTAATAAACTAAAGTAAGCATAAACAAATACTTATAAAACATAGTAGAAAATAGATAAATAGCCTTGCTTAATACACAACCAAAGTATGTCAACTAAGTTGGTTTTGGCACTAGAAGCATTCGGTCAATTTTCCATTTTAAGACAATTAGTATCTCTTTCGGGAATCATAACATGACAATCATTCGGAAAGCTAAAACGATAAACACACTTTAACCACCTAAAATTGTTCTTTAACGTGCAATTGATAAATGTCTATGAAAATCTCTTAAAAATAAGTTAGTCATCCGTTAGGAGTTTTCTAACCTCACTTAAACAAGGAAAGCGACACCGATAAACACAATGCAACCACCGAGACAAGCATAAACTAGATTAAATCACAACCGAGTTCATTTTACAAATCTTGCACATAAATTCACCAAGATAGCAATTTTGGCCTAAACTACTAACTAAGCTAACAAATCATGGCAAGAATTTATAACGACACCATTTAACCCGTTAAGGTCCTTACGTGACGGCAAGCTTTCTTGATTAACAATAATTACATTTTATTAAACCACTAACCATTTCTAGTATCATGGTGCACACATTTTAACCAAGCTAAACAAGTTAACCAAGTTTAAAGTTTACTAATACAAGATTAATTAAGCTTCATTTTTCAACTATCTTAACTAACCAAATACCAATCATCCAACACAATTACTTATAATCAAGAAATCAATATCAATAACAAGGTTGCAAACTAATCATCAAAGATTAACATAGAAAATACTTCCAAATGTCATTACAAACAAAGATTAACATACTAATGGTTATAATCAAGCAAGGGATTGTTGTGTTTTTGCCCAAAGGCTACAATAATACAAAAACTTTAATCTAAATGCTTGAAAGATTAACAAAATCATGGAAAGATTAGAAAACCAAACCATAAACAAGCATAAGATTAAGAATCTGGAAGATAACGAAGCTAATCGGCACAATGTGGCTTGAATCCGGGTGAAAGCAGAAGCCTCCGGAGCCTGAAAATCACCAGAATCGCTTCCAAAATGTCCAGAGTTATGAGCAGAATGTTTCTGCAGGTTTTTATATAATTTCGATGTCGCACGGTCGTGCGTCCTGTTGCACGACCGTTCACTTTATGCATTATTGGAGGTATGGTGCACCATACTGCATGACGTCATCAGATCTTGACCGGTCTTCGGTCTCGCACGACCGTTCTTCATATCGCACGATCGTGCGTTACCGGGTTCTTCTTGCACGGACTGCTGCACTGGTCGTTCAGTTCCGGGGTTTGGCTTGTCATCGAATCCGCACGACGTGCAACCTACCACACGACCGTGCGTCACCGGGATTGCCTTGCATGCCGGGTCGCACCCTCGTTCATTGCCGGACTGGGCTGGTTTTATCGGAGATGCACGGTCGTTCCTCAGACCGCACGACCGTTCCATTCGTCCAGGTCAGAATTCTCACAGAATGTTCGCAGCTTCGTCGTTTTGTCCGAAAAGTCCTCGTTTTCACTATCATCTTGTCTGGTATGCTGTTTTAGGCCTGTAAACAAAAGTATACATGATTAAGTATCCGAATGACGGTTTTACGGCCGAAAACGCATAAAATGGGGATAAAATGGGGGACTAAAATATGTGTAAATTAGCAAATATCACTAGACCACCATAGGGCCCTTTTAATTAAATCAATAAATGATTTAAATAGACTACCAAGGAATCTGCTCAGCTTATATCATCACATGTCATTCTTAACCAGATTCTGAATCAATCTTTTGACTAGACCACTAAAAGGGTCTCTTATGAATCATGGAATGGTACTATATAATCCAAGGGTTTTAACTATCATGTAGAAGCCCAATAAGGATTTTAAGGTAGTACCTTTTTGAATATCCTACTACGAATCCCTCATGTGAAGATATGAAAGATTCTACAAGGATTTGGATAATGAATATCCAGAGTATACAAAAACACAAAATGCATAAAATAAAACACAAAATGCATAAACACATAATCACATGATTGTTTAACTTGATTTGTTATCATTTTGTTAATTTGTTCTAACAGAGCACATGTATTCAAAGTACACCACTTGGTGCTTTAAATATTTCCAAGAATCTAACTATAAAGATAGAAAGATTTTAAAGAGAATTTCAATTTCGATTATAAGGAACCGAAATGTTCGAATTAAGGCATACAAGGAATCCAATTAAGGACTCTAATTTAAATGATAATCATCCACAAGGGTCTAATTGTGAAGATAAAAAGATCCCATATGGATTTTAGAAGTTGAAGATATTTTGAAACCTTGCACTAGATGTGCTTAAGTCAAAACACGAAGTAAAAATGCTTATGAAGTTGAGATGCTAGATATGTCAAGGCGACATATGAAGTAGAATTTGAAGGTTAAGTTAATGTATGAGAAAAATGTTTTTGAAAACTAGGCATGGGGTTACTTTTAAAAACGTGTTTAATGTTTTTGAAATCTTACATAATACTTTTGAAATCATACGTAGGTGTATTAGGTAAAAATGTTTTAAAATCATGCTAGGTAAAATTTTTGAAAATATGAATAATGTTCTTTGAAATCATGCACTTGATAAGAAAATATATTGTGTTAATATTGTTTCCAGGCTATATGAAACATTTTGAAATCATGAAGGTTGTTTTTGAAAACATAGACAATGTATTTGAAAAATTGTTTTCAAACTATATGAAATCTTTTGAAATCATGAAGGTTGTTTTTGAAATACTTATACTATGTATATTGTTACGAAACCAGAATGAAGTGATATGGGTACGAGATCTAATATACCCTCAGTCATCTAACCAAGGATTCAAAGGTTCAGATGTGCAAAAAGCACGATTACTCATAATTTCTCTATATTTCTTGTACTTCGTCTCCTAGAAATCATGAGTGATCACTTGAAAGGGGGAATCATAAGAGTAGTTTGTAAAGAACATAGTTCCTTGATGTAGGTATCATAGGTAATGCCATACACATATGTAACTACAATTGTACATCAGAATTGTGAACAACAATTTATTTATGAACAAAACAGATTGTTTCACATTACAAGAAAACAAAAGAAATAAAAGCATAAGACAACAACATCTTCAAATCAGCCAACTGCTCATCCGAGGGTCAGATTTGCATTAGCAAGCTTTGGGCATTTGTTCACGAAATGACCCATCTTGCCACAGTTATAGCACGATCCAGGTGGAAAGCGAGCTTGGACAGGGTTGGCTTGTGGTTGATTTGGACCACCTTGGTTTGGGTTAATTCGACAAACACTTGCCAGGTGACCAACTCTCCCACATGATACACATAGACGACACTGTAAGTGAGCTTGGTGATGCCCCTTACATTTGTCTCATAACGGTGTCGTTCCCTTGTATTGCTTCTTAGCAGGCGGTGTTGCCACTTGGCTAGGTCCTGCTTGATTTGGTGCAACGACTGGAGAAGTCTTTGAAGCTTTATGTTTCTTCGGTTTATGCTGACGTACCTATTCTAGAGTTGATACATAGCAGTAGCTAATTCGACGGTCTTCAGGATCACTTCGCCTATTCGCTGGGCAAATTTGGCAGTCTGCTCGGACATTTGACCGTTGCTGAGAGGAACAGATATTCTAGAAGAGAATGAAATAGGAAGAAACAAGTGAAATGTTTATCGGATAAACAAAACAGAAGGGCAATGCATAAGAATTGCTATCATTTGTTTGTTACCTAAGGCAAACAAATGAGACGATGATGAATCAAAGTAGACGGGTCACATTAATGTATCACTGAAGACATGCTCTCCTATAAGTGAATACTCACCCCAAGAGTTCCCAGGTAAGAGTGACTGGTCCGATACTGCGGATTTGTACGAACACTCTAGCCTTAGATAGAAAACTCAGGGTACATGCATTCACACTTCCAGTTTGCACGTGTTCACATTATAAGACCCAAACTTTGACGAGATTTTGAATACTTAGAGGGTTCAAAACCTGGTAATCAATCATCCTAGAACAGATGATTAGTTTTCAAGGCGGTTTTGAAATTTATGTTCTTGTTGTGGTCGTCACCTAAGGATAGGTGACGGTATTGTTTTATGACTAAAAGCAAGTAAACTCGCGTTAGGGTCCTAGGAAGGTTATAGACTAGGTCAAAGCATTACTAATAACCTAATTCCCTATAACCATGAGCTCTGATAGCAACTCTTCTGTCACACCCCGACCACGTAAAAACAACAAAACGTGGCGGAATCGTCGGGGAGTGTTGTAACAGAATCATTGTTTCATAACACATGGAAAATTGAAATTTCGTTTTATTGATTAAGAGGGTTACAATGTCTTAACAAACAAGAAATATAACATAATTAACTAGTCTTGCATCTTTTATTGTTGCTAAGGTCCAAGTCTGCCTAAGTGTATCATGATAAATCCTACGCATCATATCCTGAAACACATGTGAAAATAGGTACGTCAGCATAAAAATGCCTATGAGATACATAGGTTTTATTGATTTGGGATTCATGACATATAAGTTTGAAGAAAAATGTTTAGCAAAAGTAGTCATGAACCTTATAAAATGTTTTGTTTTGTAAATCAGATGAAAAGCGATAATCAAGTAGATGATATGTAAAAGAGTAATGTAGGGTTAAATGAATAACCGAGTAAAATGAGTTTGTATAAAATGAGTTGTTTTGTAAAACAATGTCTTGTGTAAAATATATGAGTCTAAATTGAAATGATTTAAACAACACTACGACATGTAATATAATACAAGCACTTATATATAGGAAGTACCAGCGGCGTATCCACCGTGCTTGTATCATATTACACACGTCTCGTTACTTGAACCACTTACCAAACAACCATCAATGTAAAATTGGTTTATGTATAATCAAATGTCAAATGTTTATGTAAAAGCCATCAATGTAAATCATGTAATGTATAATCAAATGTTATGCATGGTAAGTAAAAATGAGACTACTTAAACCACAAGTAAAAATGTACAAAACAAAGTATTTGAATAAATCAAAAATTATGCTTTGTAGAATAATGCATGCTTTACTGATACAACCATTTATGCGGTAATGTTAAACGCCTACATCCAAGCCTTGAGACAGACGGATAACCTTAGAGTGAAGGTTATCAAAGAAATGTTTTCGGATTCGGTCATTCCTTCCACCCAAACAAACCTAGGGTTTTAGGAACGGGATTTGTCAAGTCCTATGGTACCACTACCTACTACCGAGCGGCATGATCGGTGTTAATGAATGTAATTTAGTCCCGTTAAACAAACCAAATGATATACCAAATGTAAACATGTTTTTTGAAAATAATGTACCTGGTATGCTTAAGTGAACATACAAGGTAGAGATGTAAATAATGTGTCCATATGTTACGAGAACATATGCAACAGAGATGCAATGTAAAACAATATGCTAGCATGCCAAGTCATCATACATAGCAGAAAATGTAATGTAAAACATGTACTAATAGTGTACTAATGAACATAGCAAGTATATGATGTAAAAACAATGGAAAGCACGAAAGTAACAAGTAGGCACATGTGTTTCACCCCAAAACAGTTTGAAAACAGTAAAAGAGGGGTCTATGTACTCACCTTTGGGTGCGTTTCTATACACAATCCATCAAATTGTTTATTCGTCCTAAATTAGATAAGAATGATTTAATAATCAAAACTCACAAAAATACCGAAGTTTCTCCGATACTTAGAATTTTCACATAACTTGAGATTTCTCGAAAAGTTATTATTTTTTATTATTTTGGTGTATTTGTATATATATACTCGAGTGTAACACACCTAATCTTGTCAACACTAACACATGATCATACACATATTGTAAAACACATAGCACATTGTAACACATAAAATAACCCATGAACAACACATTCTAGTGTATTTCGAAAAACACTTATTTTAGCGATTCGGTGACATTTTTGGGCGTCGGAAGTCACTTATGACTAACCAATCACCAAGTAAACTTAATATTAGTTAAAATACTTATTTTTATATCAAATATATCAGTTTGGTTACTGATTTAAAACATTTTTGTAAAAATACTCCGAAAGGCGATTTTTGACCGTTTTACCGCATAGTTTTGCATCAAACGTTACCCGAACCATCCCAAATCGAAACGACTTGAAATTTTGAAACAACCCATGTTATTTACTGAATAAAATAATGGTTATACTCATGATAGTGCAGGTCTTAAATAAAGCACATAAATCATGCAAATTTCACATAATTTACCACTTTTTAAGCTATATGTACAACATATAAAGCTATCAAACCTATGTCAAAGTTTTATGTCCTTATAATATACCAAATAATGTTATTTTTAGTGTTTGTAACCTGATCTAAAACATTTTTGTCATACAACCCTTTTTTACCATTTCTTGAGCTTTACATCAACATGTATCTTCATGTAGAAGTGCCTAAAGCACACTAACATTTCATCATCTTTTTATATGGGTTTAGATGCATAAAATAAGTGATATCTTCAGGTTTATTTGCTGATGTACTTTAACATTTAACATATCATACATAGATCGCCAAATACTTGCATTTTTACCACCATTCAAGAACATGTAACAACATAAACAAGTACTTTATCAAAATGAAGCTCAAAACTCAAACACATATGTATATGTGTTCGGTTATACACATATATATACACCACCATTTTTATTACTTGTATCAAGACCCATTTCATGTTAGAATTCAAGTTTAGTGAAAATTCCAAGATTCAAGAGAAACTTCAATCATCAAGAACAACCAAGAATCAAAAGTATGATTTAAACATAAGTGTTATACCTTCAAGATTCAAGTAGGTTGTGGGATGAGATTTTGATGATAGGAAGCTTGTAATCACTTGACAACACCTTGGGAACACCTTTAGATCTTCACACCAACTTGAAATATGCTTGGAAAGGGACTTGATTCACAAGAACAAAGTATGAAAAGGATGAAGATGGAGGAGAGAGAGAGATAGAGTGGACGGTTTTAGGGTAGGAGAGAAGGTGATGGAGTGTGATCTTGGATTGTGATCTTATGAAAGATCTAAGAATATATAGAAGATATTTGGAGATCTCATGAGATAGCATGTAAGACAAGTGTTCAAGATGGAAGAGAAGTGGCAAGAGGAGCATATGAGGCCGCCACCTCCCCCTTCCACTCTCATACATGCATTTTTTTATAGTAATATGTTATATGTAGGCCAAAGCGGGTGTTTAACTGGATACCGGGTATTTTCTCTAGCGTTTAAAGTCCTAGTTTATGGCGTTCTAAATTATTTTTATTATTCTATGAAAATAAACTCGCCAAAATATTACTGAAATAAATTTCAGTTGCCAAGACTGGCTGCGTTGTCCGTGTTTTGCAGTAGAAGCACTGTGTCGCGCAGAAACACACGGTACGCGCTTAAACTTGAAAAATAATGTTTTTAAGCGTTTTAATTTATTTTTCAACATGAACCTGATTAAAAATAAGATTTTAATCATAGCAGAATATTTTTGGAATTTAAATATTATCCGGGTGGTCACCAATGTTAGTTTCACAGTTTTGTCGTAAATAGTTCTTTAGTTCAAATAAACATGTTTTTGCCATACCGAATCCTTAGAAACTTATTTCTAAGTTATGTAAAGGATATTTAGGGTATGTTTGGCTTATGTCACAGTTCCGGAGTGTACGTCGCGTTAAACTGATTGCGTTTAAGCACCAGTTTGCGTATAACCTTCCAGAAAGTGATTTAGAGCCCGAAACCGAACAAGAATTGATATGTGCAAACGATACACATATTTATACAAATCCGAAGTATGAAATACAATATTTCATTGATTTAGTATTTGTTTGATGGCCATGGAGGCACAGGTGTCACAGTTATCTTCTCCAAAGATTACCCAGTTTACCTCCTGAGAGGCAAGTAGAGTTAAGATTAACATCCCGCTTAGGGCTGCAGTATTGTAAAAACTCCATGTTGATTATGGAATAATTGAAACCCTGATTAAGTAAAGTTTTAAGATTGAGGTTCATTAAGCCTAATTCATTATTCTGAGAATTCGGTATTGTTAATTAAGAAAGACGGTTCATTTTGCTTATGCATTGTTTACTGCAACCCTAATTAGGCAACAATTAAGAATCGCCATCAGCTGCCCAGGATCGTCGATTTGTTCGACTAGTTGTGAGGATTAGCTATTCCTTGAGATTAGTTTTAAGCAATGGTTGGAATAACCATCTCACCTTAAATAAGCTTTTCCATAATAGTTGTTATGTAAGTACCAAGGTTGTTCCTTTGGAGACCTTGTATAGATGGGATGTTAGACATCTGTTAATGGACAAAAGTTTGGTAAGTCCAATTATCAGGATCTGAAGGTTTCCTTGGAAACAACGAATAAGATCATTCGAATTCGTGATCAGGTGTAAGTTGCCAGTAATCGGCAGAAAATCAAGGATTAATGAAAGTCGCAACCCTCTTAAGTTCTTGTTAAGGAATAAGATTCAACAGAAGGTATCACCCTGGAAGGGTGTGCTAATTTATTAATTATCAGGCTAGTTAAGCTTTGAATATTTAGAATCGTTCGAGGGAATCGAATGTATCAAGATCAAGTAGCATATAAGCTAAAACCTATTTAAGGAACTTGGTGAAGCTCGCAAGGCATTCCACACTAATGATTTAAGAGTATGTTTCGCCAATAAGTCGAGAAGCATGATCGCATAATGATATGCATATTTATGATATGATAAGAAACTTGTATCGATTAAGGATCGACAGGTTAAGAAGCTCCAAAAAGATACATGTACCTATTATAGAAGTCAACTTGGGTGCTTGGAGAGGCCCCAGTTATGCTATAGAAGTTAAGTCCATTATGCGACAAAAAGTACTTCCATCATTTTATCAAATCTTGAGGTCGAGATTTCTTTTAAGGGGTGAGGATGTAACACCTCGTAAAATCACGTCCAATGATGTATTGACACGTGTAATAAACCCTAATTAAGTCAAACATTGAATTTAAGGGACTAATTTTTTGAAAAATCGAAAAATTTGATTACGAAAGGACTGGAAGTGTTAACGTACCTAAAATAAGTTTTTGAATAACCTCGTATGGTATTCATATTCACAAATGAGTCACTTGTTGATCAAGTGTAGCCGTTTGCATAATTAATTGAAAGTTTGCGCAATGAAGAGTTAAAAGCATCAACATGTTAATTCTTACCACTGAGTGACCTTTTAACAAACCGAGAGCTTCATGATATTTGATTATACACTCGGAAATGCCAACTATTGGCCGTCTTTGGTTTTTATGCCTTTAAGTGAAGTTACGCGCAACTTTGCAAGTTTAAGGGGTTAAAAGCGTCAATATGTTTAATTATACCTCTGAATGACCTTTGTATGAACCCAAGGCATTATGATGTTTTATAATACTCTCATGAATTCCTAATATGGATTAGATAAGGCTTCGATGCTATTAAACGATGATATACGCAAGTTTGCGCATTAGAGGGACTATTTGCGTCAAACTGCAAAAGTATACCGATTCATATGGTATCAAACCTTCCAGAATATGATCATAAGTTAAACATGCCCCAAATATCCTTTACATAGCTTAGAAATAGGCTTAGAGGTGTTTGATGCGCAAAAATAAACTTATTTGATCAACAGGGTCTAAAAGCGTCAAAAAGTGCATAAGTTTGCATTTCCGCGCATATCTTACGTTCTGAATATATCCGGACATCCAAAAATTTATGTAAGCATTAAAATATTTTATTTTAGTAATTGGCATGATAAAATTCCATTCGTCGCTTAATTTGGATCGTTTTTCGCGTACGTCCGTGTTTCGTCGTAATTAGCCGAACAACGTGACCGTACGACCAAACGAACCGACATCCGACATGTTTTTGAGCATGTTTCATGTTACCTTTGTTTGGGCATCATTGTAGAGCCTTAAAAATGGTTTAACGGGCCTCAAATGTGTCGGAAATGGCATTAATCAAGTGCAGGGACCAAAAGTGACAACAAATGAAAATATGTGTGAGCTGTATAGGTCCTTACGGACCGTATACAGGACCATACGGTCCGTATGCTAATATTCAGCAGCAGAAAATCAGAAACCAGCTTTGGTTTTGCTCCTTGTCTCACACATTTGATTCTAGGGGCCTTTGATGGTTTAGAAATCTGGTTTTACACCTGTTTTGATCTTGTTAAACCTCCCTAACACTTGTCATGATCCTCTTGCATCCCAAACACTATAAATAGAAGTGAAATTCATTCATTCATTTCACACCAATTCTTGGGTTCTTGCTCTCTAGACTCAAATCTGAGGATCCTGACCTTAAGGAACCTCCTTTTGAGTTATCTTCTGCCTCTTGGACCTTTTGTAAGTGTCCTTCCTTTCTTAGTTATTTTGTTTGGCTCTTAAAGCCGAAAAGTCAAGCGTTTTCGATAAATGCTTTGACTTTTAGCTAGACCTTGTATGGTCAAGACATGGTTCGCAACAAACATGGCTACGTGATCGTAATTAGGTAGGTGTTAATCCCTCTTAAGGGAACCTCCTAATTACCATTGATATAATATAATATTTTCGGATTTTTGAAGATTTTTATTTATTTTTAGGCTGAGCATAACATAGGGTTCTAGCTTTGATTCGGTAATTGTCGGTTTTGCCCTTTTGGCCTATAAAATGAGTTTTACAAATCATTTTGATACAAAACCTTTTTCTACTGATCTTATATGATAAATAGAATATTTTAAGCCTTCTGGAATGATAAAAATATCAGTTTTTCTTATAAAACCCGGAAATCGCTTAAAACCGTCTTTTTACGCGTTTTAAACGCATAATATGTATTAAAACTATTTTTATCATAGAGTGAATTGCAAGTTTTGTCCTTTATCTTTAGGCCATTTTGCAAGTTTTGTCCTTTATGTTTAAAGTTGACGAGTTTTGTCCTTTATATTTGTTGGGATTGAACTCTAACAAAGGAACAGATAATGTAAAGCCAAAACCAGGTCACAACAGAGGACTCACAATAAACAGTAGTTTATACTTTGCTCTCCCCTTGAAAGTGAGCTATAACATCTGATGGTCTCTAACTGCTGCTCATAATCAACTGCTGTGCCCTTTCAACTGCTGATATGGTCCTAAAGACTGCTGAAGACAAACTCTTTTGCTCTATCTACTGCTGTCTCTTAAGTGCTGCTGAAGACACAAACACTGCTCATTCAAGGACTGATCACCTTTGAAGAAAGCACTGATGTTGTTGTTAAGCATCAGTGCTTAGGCTACAACAGTGGAACGTGAAGCAGTCGTTTCCTCATGTTTTGTATTATTATTACAATCAGTTGTTAGACATCAGTAGTTTGTTTAAGGACAGTAGATATAGTTTGTTAGGCTGTTAGACGTCGCTTTCATGGTGACGTCAGCTGAGATTCCTCAGTGGTTTGGTTTGCCTATAAATGTAACAGTACCCTGTACTGTTACATTTGATTGACTGAGCGGGTTCTTCTCCTCATGTTTAATCCTTTCATCTTATGTGCAACCAACCTTGGGGCATCAGGCTGAGGGGGAGTATAGTTTGTAAGCTTATCTGTAATCTTTTGCTTTGATCATTCGACTCTATGAAAAGCAAGTGTTTATCAAACTATTTTCTCCTTTGATTGTGTTTACAAAGTTTGTTTTCATTTCCGCTGCACTTAACATGTTTTCATATTCATTGATAATTCATTTCAAACAAACAAACACTATCATGAGAGCCTCCGATCCTAACAATTGGTATCAGAGCTCGGACAGTCAAAATTCGATCTAACAATCAATTTGACATAACAGTTCGGCTCAAAATTCATTGATACTAAGGTTGGTTGTATTTTGTTGAAAAACAGAGTATCGATTAAATCATGTTCAAAATGGTTATTCAAAATCTCTGTAAATCAACCAAGATGTCATATAACACACAAATTTCACACGACAGGTGATATCATGCAAAAGTCACCCATAGCTTTCAGATCTGTGAACATATTTGTCAAATTATGGGATCGTTTTATATTTTTCAATATTGATTTCAACTGTTGTCTTGATATTTGTGATGTTTTCATTAAATACTGAAGTACAAACCTCAGATTAACAAAACCTATGTTCATAAAAGCATTGTTGTTTTGTTAACACTAATAGAGGGAAATTAAAACTTTAGTTATTTAGATCTTATGTGTTGAAAACAGGTTGAGTTCCTAAAAAGGACAAAATCAACTATGTTCAAATACATTAAGAAAACAAGGGTCAACATAGTCCGCATCATATGTAATGTGAGATTGGATGAAAAACTTGTGAAAACATGATCAAGTCTCTCAAAACATTACTGTAGAATGATTTTGGACTAATATTCACAAATACTCAGAAGTGTGTTTATCTCAAAACTTTTGAAGTCAAGAGAAAAGAGTATAAACATAAAACACTTATGAGTCAAAGTTTAGGGTAATAATGGTAATTGAGCAACTATGTGCATTTATCTGTTCAGAATTAGGTTTTGATTCCAGTAAATGAACTCCAAAGAGGACTAGACAAATGTTCAAAAAATTTTCTCCATATGTCCTCAAGTTTGCAATCAATTGTCAAAGAAAATGGTTCCAAACAGTGGTCAAAATGTATCCAAAAGTTCTTTCCACTGGTGACCACTGACCATTTTCAAAACTTATGTATGATATGATTATATACTCTATTGAAATTACACCAGATCCTTTTTGATACTATTCTCAGAAAAATCCTTTAACTATTTTTTGTTGTTCAAAGGATTTTCTCAAATAATCAGGATATATTATTCATTTTTTTTTTGGAATAATATATATGGAACTTATGCTTGTTTTTGTTGGCAATAGTTTCAGCTCCTGTCAGGATGTAATACCTCATTTTTATGGTATTAGTGTCCTCATACATGGGTCAAAAGAATATGGTACATATGTCATGATCATATCATACTCAGGTTTGCTCCTAAATTTTTATCAAAGGTTGATTGCAAATTGTGCTTAAAATACTAGGGTACTCATGTGTTAATTGAATATTTAATGAAAATGAGTTGCCTTAGCAAAAAGTCTTCATCATCTGGGGTACTAAACCACTGTCTTTCAAAATTGACATGTGGCAAAACCTTGAATGAAAATCCTCAAAATTGTTGCTGTAACATCTGTCTTTCAGATATTTACCATTTACCCTAACCACTGCCTTGTTCCAACATCTGATCTCTAAACACTGTCCACTGCTGAAAGTTAACCACTGATCCCTCATTTTCTTGTAAGCACTGATGCTCAAAATCAGTGTCTTATCCACTGATATGCTATCTACTGATAGTAAAAATCATTCACTGCCCAAGATTTTTACCGTTGTAATCACTGATGCTTGATACGTCAGTGGCTTTTAAAACAACTGTTCTCTATACTCCATCCGTCTCATCAGTGTTTGACACGTGGTCAGTTTTTAGCCCTCAGATCGAAATAACCGCTGCCACATCAGCGATCATATTTTAAATAAAACCCTGCCCTAAACCCCCAAACAGGGTTTTACACTGTCGAATTGAATTCCAAAAATTCTCTTCTCATAGCAGTTTTCAACCCTTCTTCTCAAAACCCTCAAAATCATTCTCCGATTCTTCTTCATCAAAATGACGAAGTCAAAAGGAAAATCAAAATCAAAACCTACATCACCATCACCTTCAACTGAGGTCGCTCAAACGACCGAAGAACCCATCGAAATACCATTCAAACAATCTCATAACTATCTGGGTTTATTCACAAAACCTACCGATAATCACACCTTTGACACCATCATTGATGCAATAAATGGATCAAAGTACAAAACTTTGTTGACAGTGAATGCTCCCATATATCTGCAAACCCAGAGAGAGTTTTGGAAAAAGGCGACGCCTGAAAAACAAGACGGAAAAGTCATAGCCATAAACTCCTCTATACAGGATAAAGCAGTTCAAATAACCCCTCGGTCGATCTCAGAAGTCTTTAATCTCAACGATCAGGAAGGTAAACTCTCATTTGAAAAAGTCGAGATGAAAACTGATTTCATGAAAAGGGGTTATGCAGAAGAACCAAAGGTAGATACCCTACAAAAGGGTTATTTTCCATCTGCACCCAGGTTTTTATTTCACACACTTTTGATGTGTGCTTCAAATAAAACAACATCTTTCAACGAAATACCACTGAAAATTCAAAGCCTGGGTTACGCTATTTTGAATAATAAAGACTATAACAACTCCCAGGAGATTTTCAATGACATGGTGAAAAACGTTGAAAATAAAGCATTTTTACTTTTTCCAAGATTTTTGAGTTATTATTTTGAACAAAAATTTGAAAAGAAAGATGTAAATTTGCTCAAACAAGGTGTTTATTGTCAAATAAAAAGCATAACAAAAGAAACATTTTCAAGGATGATGGCACCAATAAAAACAAAAGCAGGGGTACCTGAGCAGACTTTAGCAGTTATAACTGCTCCTCAGGTATCAGCTGCTGAGCCCACTGCTCCAGGTGATCATAGCAGCACTCCCACTGCTTTGAAACCCACACCTGTCACCACTAAAAAGACCAAAAAGAAAATTACCAGAAAACCCACCAAACCCAAAACAAAGGCAACTCTGGAAGATGAGATCCCAGAGGAAATGCCTGTGACAACACAAAAGTCACCACAAACCACTGCTGCTACTTCCTCACAGCAGTTGGAAGAAAGATCTCAACCCATAACCGAAACTCCTCCTGCATCCTCACAAAAGGATCAGGTTGTAAGCACAGGGACACCACAATATGAAGCTCTGAATCCACTCGGATCCATCTTCCTCAGTCCTGATCCCAAGGACATGTCTCTTTCAACCCCCATCCCCTCACCAATAATAATGCCACAATCCATGCTATCTCTGTTGCATGCAGCTGCTATTGCACAGACACAAACCAGTTCCTCTCTATCACCTATCACTGAGAGTATACATCAACAAGTGACTGGGTCTGATGCTTATACCTCTGCTATCCCAGCAACAGTTGAGGAGGTTACACTACAGGAGTTACAAGTAACTCCTGTTAGTAGTTCAAGTGGAGCAACAACTACAACTGGTGGACCAACAGGTCTCCAGTTGGCCAGTTGTTTCATAAATCAGACTCCCTTGAAGGCAATTTCTTCCATGGCAACTTCGATAACCACCAGTGAGTTGGATCAAACCACTGGCACCATCAAAGGTTTATCAAGTGCTGAAGAAAGAAGTCCCCAGTACCAAGAACAAGGGGCATCAATGGATGACTTTTGGGACTCAGTTCCTAAGTCAAACATTGATATAACCACTGCTAGTGGGGATTCAGATGATCCTACTAAAGTAGGTGATGATTCACGATATCAGGAATTGACGGGCAGAGTTGACAAACTTGAAGAATCAGTTGCTGAAATAAAGGAGATGGTGCAAGAGATTTTAAAAGCTCAAAAAGCACAATCCACTGCTGCCCCATCACAATTTGCTGTTCCTGCTCAAGCACCTGCACAACAGGCATTTGCTGCAAATGAGCTATGGAATATATTTCAACCCATGCTTGAAGCACATCAACAAATGGCTGATAAAAAGCATGCTATTCAAGTACAAATGCTGACCAACATGGTTGAATCAAGATTTAAAGATACTCAAGCAGATATCAAGGCTATAAAGGCTAGCATTCAAAATGCTTCTGGCAAAGTTCCTTCTTCCATACCATTTCTTGTAGATCCCCCCTCAGATAATGCCAAAAAGGGGGATAATAACAAGCTGTTGGGAAATTTGAATAGGAGGGGAATAGAACATGGCCTCCATGTTGAGCCTGAAAAAGCAAAAGAAAAGCAGGTCTCAAAACCTGTTAGTCCAACAGCTGATACAGCAGCAGTTACAAAAACTGCTGTCAGTAGCCAAACAGCTGCTATGTCATCAACATCTTCAACACACACCACTCTACCACACACCACTACAAATACTGCTCCACCATCATTATCTACAATCATACCATCACCACTGCCTCCTGTCATAAAACAGAAGACAACAGATGTTACAACATCTGTTGTAATGACCACAGTGATTGAAACACAAGTTGTTTCAACCACTGTCAGTCAATCACTGCCACAAACCACTGCTATCCAATCTACCACCACTGATCCACCCAAAACATCATTTGCTTCTTCTTCATTAAAAAGGAGAAGAAATCTCATATCAGATGATGATTCACCACCAACATCACCACTTCCATCCCCTGCTCAAAAGCAGAAGACAACTGCTGACATATCAGCAGTTGTAATGACAACAGATATTGAGACACCAGTTGTTTCAACAGATGTTTGTCAGGCATCCATCACTGCTCTCATTCTTTCTACATCACAACCAAAGCTCTTCAAAAGAATAAGAAAGCCAATCTCTGTCGATGAGGGTATGCATGATCCTAATGCTGCAAAATATCCACTGGAACTTGAAGCTATCAAAAATGAGATGAGGCAATTCTATACAGAAGAGGATTCGTCAAAAAGAAGATTCTCCTCACTCATAGGCTACATGCCACCAGAGGATATGAATGATTACCTCAAACTCAAGGCAAGGCAGGCCAAAGTACAAGCAAATGTTGACAGTGAAAAAGAAAAGTTAAGCGAAGATGGCATTGCTGAAAGACTGGAGTTCTACTTAACAAAAGTAAAGCAGATAGAAGAATTTACACAGGAACTAATCAAAGAAAAGGCTGAACAACGCAAAAAGCTAAGAAAACAATATCTCGCCTACATTATGAAAGAAAAATTCTATCCTGCTGAAGAAAAACAGTTTGAAGAATGGCCAATAATCGCTCTAAAGCATGAGGCTGAGAGGATTGACAGAATCAAGAATGATTCAACAAAGAAGAAAAATCCTCCAAACTGGAACAAATTCAAAAAGCTCATTGCTGATTTCACTGCTGAGTATAAAAGAAAGAAAGAGGAGCTGGTGGATGCAAAAATAGACTCTGCTGAAGCCATATCAAAGTGGTCAAGACAGCAGACTGATGAAGCCTACAAAAGGCTGAAGAAAAGAAAGACAACTGTTTCAGGCACTTCTAAAAAGCAAGAACAAATGATGAATCTTGAACAGAAGATAGGAAACCTCGACACACTGTTCCGGTCTACTTTTGCAACAAATCAAGATGAGGGAGAATAGTTGACTGAAGAAGAGGTAAGAGAAAAGGAAGCAGAGTACTTCAAAGATACCATCACAAAAATGGGTCTAAAAGAAGAAACCTCAACAAAGCTTCAAAGCCTTTTTAAGGCGTTAAACAAACCTGCGACTCCAAACACTGCTGAAGACAAGACAGAAGCTGAACGACAAGAACTTATTGAACAAGAAACTTCAGAAGATATAGCTGCAGCTGACAAAGTCTTTGAAGAAGCTTTCAAAAGAATGTCTGAAAGTCTGCAGTTGTTTTCAAGGCCATTATACCTCAACTCATCTTCAAATAAGTCTCTCCCAAGAAACCCACTTGGCTTAAAAATACTAAAGTGGATGTCTGATCAAAAGACTCACGTATTGACCTTGGTCAGAGCCAATGGCGATGTGAAGCACATATCAAGGAAAGAAGCACTAGGCCTTAGTGTTCAAGATTTGCAGGATCTCCTTGGGCTTTCACTGTGTAGGGATGAGGATGACCAGAGTGCAAAGGAATTTGAAGCTGAATTCAAAGAACAAGCTAAGGCACTCTTGATGAGTAATAAAGGTCCTGAATAATGAAAGGTTTTGGCATTATCTGTTCCAGGGGGAGATTGTTGGGATTGAACTCTAACAAAGGAACAGATAATGTAAAGCCAAAACCAGGTCACAACAGAGGACTCACAATAAACAGTAGTTTATACTTTGCTCTCCCCTTGAAAGTGAGCTATAACATCTGATGGTCTCTAACTGCTGCTCATAATCAACTGCTGTGCCCTTTCAACTGCTGATATGATCCTAAAGACTGCTGAAGACAAACTCTTTTGCTCTATCTACTGCTGTCTCTTAAGTGCTGCTGAAGACACAAACACTGCTCATTCAAGGACTGATCACCTTTGAAGAAAGCACTGATGTTGTTGTTAAGCATCAGTGCTTAGGCTACAACAGTGGAACGTGAAGCAGTCGTTTCCTCATGTTTTGTATTATTATTACAATCAGTTGTTAGACATCAGTAGTTTGTTTAAGGACAGTAGATATAGTTTGTTAGGCTGTTAGACGTCGCTTTCATGGTGACGTCAGCTGAGATTCCTCAGTGGTTTGGTTTGCCTATAAATGTAACAGTACCCTGTACTGTTACATTTGATTGACTGAGCGGGTTCTTCTCCTCATGTCTAATCCTTTCATCTTGTGTGCAACCAACCTTGGGGCATCAGGCTGAGGGGGAGTATAGTTTGTAAGCTTATCTGTAATCTTTTGCTTTGATCATTCGACTCTATGAAAAGCAATTGTTTATCAAACTATTTTCTCCTTTGATTGTGTTTACAAAGTTTGTTTTCATTTCCGCTGCACTTAACATGTTTTCATATTCATTGATAATTCATTTCAAACAAACAAACACTATCATGAGAGCCTCCGATCCTAACAATGTTTGAAAATCAAGCACGTTTTGTCCTTTGGGGCAAAACGTGCCTGATTTTTAAGGACAAAACGTGCTTGATTCTTTAAACATAAAGGACAAAACGTGCTTGATTTTTAAGGCCAAAGGGTAAAACGTGCTTGATTTCAAACATAAAGGACAAAACTCGTCAACTTTAAACATAAAGGACAAAACTTGCAAAATGGCCTAAAGATAAAGGACAAAACTTGCAATTCACTCTTTATCATATAATACTTGATACCTACTGATATTTTTAGTAAATTTTTATACTTTAACAGTATGCAAAAGTTTTAAACTCAGCTTTCCAGATTTGACCTTTAAACCTTATGTGAAATTACCAAAATGCCCCTTAGGTGCATAGTTTGGTTATAAACAATAAATTTCACATATATGTAATACCCTACTGAAGAAACACTAGATAAATGGTCGGAACCGAGATATCTAGGGGGTTTGAATCCGCATAAAAAGGTTAGCTCTCTCTCTCGATTGATTCAGTTGCAGCTGATCTTCTTCTCCGGAGTTCTGCAAAAAAGAGCACCGTTAGCCTCGCCAAGGGGAGAAGAGGGTTCTCTCCTTGATCCGACTCCGGTGTGAGAATAAGTATGGGTAATGAAGAAGAAGAAGTATTTGAGAAGTGGGTGTAATCTGGATTCATACCTGGGTTGTTTCTCATATTTATATCCGGGAGTCGTTTTAGGCGGGAAAACCCGTTAGTAAAAAGTTAACGGAAGATGCTAACCCCGTAAGCGGTTACATTCCCTTCCGTTTAAGTCCTTTGATCTGACGTTAGAGCACACGGATCGTGGTCTTGATCAAAGGCTGGGGATTTACCACGTGTAAATGTGATCAAGTGGACATTACTCTCCAATTGCATGCCTTCGTTGTGATTTCAGGGGTGCCTGTGGTAATGACACGTGTCCAGATGGTTACAACCGTCTGGGTGGTGCACGATTGCATTTCTTCTAGAAGATTACTGCTGTAATCTGGTGTGACACATTACTGTGTGGAAACAGACGAATAAATCCCAAGTCTGGGTAAAATAATATCCAAGTCTGGATATTTGGGCGGAAGTATTGATCTCAGGATTTTTACCCTTTGCTAATGGGAGAAAGTGCAAGGATTTATGTTCTCCTTTGGGCGTGAGATTATAGATTGCTGATTTCTTTCTTCCTTTTGTAAGACCAGTGCGCGGCCGCGCAAGGTTAAAAGGTTAAAAAGCAAGGTTATGGTATGGTCCTAAATACTTATTATGAGGTTTTTGGGACCTTACCCCTTCAAGTCCCCCCAGTCTAGTGTTGTACTTATGCAAGTAAGTGGAGCACTGAACTTATAAAAGGGGATTGCTTTTTTAGGTGAGAAAAATAAGGATCCTTCTCTGAGAAGCTTTAATTTGTTGAAAAAGGAAAAAATGTGACTTTGTAATCATGCTCTGACGTGTAATGACGTCAGCTGGCAGTAAGAGTGGGTATTTTTCTCCTTTGTCTTGAGATTTGTAGTGGCGCTTGTCAGACTTCATTAATGAGGAAATGACCCTGGTTCCTGTAGCGCCGTTTGGATGTGATATAGTTCTAACAATTAATGATGATTAGGTTTCTCCTTTCCCGAGGTTGAGTTCTTTTATATATATGCATTGGGGTGCTCGTTTATCTCTTTAATTTGGAAAAATGAAGGGAAAACGTACCGTTCGTTCCCGACGACTCTCAGATATCCTGAGGATTCGAGAAGCTGCTGAAGCACTCTTGCTACTCGCTGATTCTCCGCCACTGACGGCTACCGGAGAAAACTCTATCCTTGCTGGTCCTTCTATGGTGGCTTGTTCTGATGATAAAGTTCTCCGGCAAGGGAGGGTTGCTGATAATAGTATTGCTGTGCTGGATGTGGATGGTTTGATTGCTCGTTTTCCGATGATCCGGGAAGGAGGGTGTCGGTTGGTGTATCGACGTCGGAAAAAACCTCCGGGGAAAGTGGATGTTGAAGATGAACTTGCTGCTGATTAGGTTTGGGAGTTGTATATCCCTTCTTTTGATGTTTATGTTAGTCTGTTTAGCACAAACCTCTTTTTGAAGATCACCGGTGTGATCATTGTAAATATTCTTAGCTTTTGGTACTAAAAATTTCCAAAGATCATTGTCATGATCTTTGTTAAGAAGTGTTTTATGTTACACTGGATAATGTATATTTTGATGCACTGCCGTGCCTGTAAATTGCTGTTTAGATTACAATATGTTGCATGTTCTTAATTGCTTTTGGATAGGTAAGGCGAATGAGAGATGGTATTGTGCTCATGTGTGAACGTTTGTCCAAAAGGCATGATCGTTTGCCTGGTTTAGACTGTTCATGAGGTGCACAATGTTTGGCCATATTGTTTTCGCGCGAACCAAAGAAATTACATGCAATTTGTAATAAATAGTGACATAAGTAAAGATGATGTTTGTATTGATAAGAGCGCAAGGCTGGTAATACAAGACATAATGAAGAAATACATTGCCTGTATGTTCTTTCCGCTTTTGTAGACTTGGTTCATATGTAACACCTGCGCAACTGTTGTGCGTTCCAGGTGCGGGGAACTAGGGTCCCATCGATCCTTTTTAGGGTATATGCCCCCTTGCCTAGGACCTCGTTGATGACATATGGTCCTTCCCATCTTGGCGCTAATTTTCCTGGTTTTTCGGCGTTTGAAGCTTCATTGTCGCGCAAGACAAAATCACCGGGGACAAAGGTACATACGCGGACGCGCGCGTTGTAATATTTTTCGAGTTTGGATTTGTACCTTGCTTCTGCTATGGTAGCGTTCTCGTGCCTTTCTTCCAGAAGGTCTAAATCCATTCTTCGCTCTTGTTCATTGTTCTGTTTTTCCATAGCTATCATGCGCGGTGATGGTAGGCCGATTTCGGCTGGAATGATGGCCTCGGACCCATAAACTAGGCTGAACGGATTTTCGCCTGTGCTAGTCTTTGGCATTGTTCGATGCGCCCAGAGGATGCTGGGGAGTTCGTCAACCCACCCTCTGCGTGCTGTCCCTAATCGCGCTTTTATGCCGTCGACGATCTGTTTGTTTACACTTTCAACTTGGCCGTTCGCTTGTGGGTGTGCCACAGATGCAAAATTGTGCTCAATCTTCATTTCTTTGAACCATTTTTGAAGATCTTCAGAGGCGAAGTTTGTGCCGTTGTCAGAGATAATACGTAATGGTAATCCGAACCTGCAAATGATATGTTCCCATATGAATTTGTGGATTACCATTGCTGTGGTTGAAGCCAAGGCTTTGGCTTCTACCCATTTGGTGAAGTAATCGACCGCCACAATAATGAATTTTACTGCGCCTGGCGCGTCCGGAAATGGGCCCACAAGATCGATGCCCCACTGTTGAAAAGGCCAGGCGGAGGTGACGGGTATGAGTGGGTTCTTTGGCCGGAGTGTTTTTGGCGCATGGCGTTGACAGGCTGCGCATCTTCTTAATAAATCAACTGCGTCCATATGCATCCCTGGCCAGTAGTACCCGGCGCTCATTATTTTTGCCACAATCATGCGCGGTCCTGCGTTTATTCCGCATAAACCCTCGTGGATTTCTCTGACCAGGTATTAGGCGTCTGTTTTATCAACACAGCGCAATAATGGTCCCATAAATGACTTCCGGTACAGGACGCCATCCGCCATTTCGTAATTTTTTGCTTTGTGTTGTATTTTTCGAGCTGCTGCTTTTCCTTCCGGAAGTTTTCCGTGTTGAAGGTACAAGACGATTGGAGACATCCAGGATGTATTTCCCATTTCTATGACGCTTACTTGTTTGGATGAATAGAAGGGTTGGATAGTACCTCTATGCGTACTTCCTTTGCTAAGTGCTTGAAGCTGGTAGCGGCTAACTTGCTTAGCGCGTCTGCGTGCTTGTTTTCGCTTCTGTTTATGTGGTTAACTTTGAACGTTTGGAATTGGCTGATTAGAATCCGCGCTTGTTCGAGGTATAATGCCATAGCTTCTCCTTTTGCATCATAGTGGCCATTAACTTGTTCGGCTACTACTTTTGAGTCGACGTTAGCTTCAAGATTTCTTGCCCCCATTTTTAGCGCTAAGCGAAGGCCAGCTAGAAACGCTTCGTATTCTGCTTCGTTGTTGGTGCTCCAGAAATCTAAGCGTATGGCATATGTGAGTTCGTGATTGTCTGGGATGATTAGTCGGAGACCCGCCCCTGCTCCATCATCATTGGAAGCGCCATCTGTTTGTAAAGTCCAGACTCTGTCGTCGAAAACGGGTACAGGGTTCTGGATTGCTTCGCACTCTTGAATTTTGTCAATGGGAACTTCGGTGGCAAAGTCTGCTAGAACTTGCCCTTTGATTGCTGGTCTTGGTCTATAGAAGATATTGTACCCTCCCAGCTCAATGGCCCACTTAGCCAACCTTCCTGCGACGTCGGGTTTGAATAAAATCTGGCCCAAATGATAATTGGTGAGAACTGTGATGATGTGGCCCGAAAAATATCTGTGCAGTCGTCGTGATGCATGTACTAGTGCAAGGACTAATTTTTCTATCATCGAGTATCGAGTTTCCGGACCGGTGAGCATTTTGCTTATATAATAGATTGGAGTCTGAATGTTTTCGCGTTCTACCATCAGTACTGCACCAACTGCTACTTCCGCAGCAGATAGATATAAAATCAGTGGTTCTTTTTCTTTTGGCGCGGTCAGCGTTGGTAGCTGGATTAAACATTCTTTCATTTGCTTGAATGCTGCTTCCGCTTCAGATGTCCATTGAAAGTCGGTTTTCATTGTGCAATTTCGTAGCGTGCTGATGAACGGATATGACTTTGCTGCGTGATTAGCCAAGAATCTGTTCAAGGCTGCCAAACGCCCGGCGAGCCTTTGCATTTCTTTGACTGTTGCGGGTGACGGCATTAGCTGGATAGCCTGTACTTTTTTTGGATTTACTTTAAAGCCATCTCTTGTGACTATGAAACCCAAAAATTTTCCTTCTTCCATGCCGAAGGAGCATTTTGTTGGGTTGAGTTTTAAATTCACACTGCGCAGAGAGTCGAATGTGCGCTGAATATTGTTGAGCATCGAGTCTTCCTCATGGCTCATGATGACAAGGTCATCCATGTACACTTCAACTGTCTTGCCGATGTCGTCGTTGAAAATTGTGTCCATTAAACGTTGATAAGTTGCGCCAGCATTGCGCAGGCCAAAGGGCATTTTAGTGTAGCAGAAAATGCCTTTGTCGGTGCGGAATGTGGTTTTATCTTCGTCTTCTTCCTTCATCTGTACCTGATGATAACCTTTGTAATAGTCGAGAAAACACTTCCATCTGAACGATCCTAGAGAGTCGACTTTTTTGTCTACTTCTGGAAGCGCGTAACAATCTTTTGGACATGCTTTATTCAGGTCTTTGATGCCGACGGTTTGACTACCTTTGTTGGTGGCTCATCGTCTACGTACATGACTTCTTTACTTGAGTATAAAATTGCTACTCCGGTTTCCGTTGGAAATCCACATGCGGCATGTGGAATAGACGTGATCATGCTAAATTCTCTTTGTAACCTTCTTCCGAGCAAGATATCATGGCGTGATGTTGCTGGCATGACCATGAAATTGACTGTGACTGTTCGTGAATGCTCGTCATCTGATAGAGTCACAGGAAAAGCTATTTGCCCCAATGGGAATACAGCTTCATTGCAGAATCCGGTGAGGGGAAAATCAACCGGTTCTAGACGTGCTTTGTCTTTCGAGTCTAGTTGTTTAAAACATTGCTCGTATATGATGTCCATCGAGCTTCCTGGATCTATAAACATATAGTCCGTCCGGTAATGTCCGAAAATACCAGTAATAATCACTGGTCGTTCTTCCTGAGGGCCCCCAGGAACAACAGGAAACACAACTTGCTGTTCTCTCCAGTGTTGATCATAGTTTCTTTTATTTGGTCTTCGTGACGGACCTCCCTGAACCATGTGTATTTGTTGATAACTGTTACATCTGGGTTGTGTTTTAACGGTACGACTGGATTGGATGTCCCCCCGACGTGGTGTTGGTGGGTCCAATACTGTAATGTTGATTTCTTCTCCAGATCTGATGTTTGGGAAATCAGATCTGGCGATTTGTATAACGATTGTGTCTAAAGTAGCTTGGCATCTGTTAAACCAATATTCTGGGGATCCTTCCATTTGTAAATTGTTTCCGACATTTGGTCGAGGACCAGGTTGCCGGTGAGATGACGAATTTTCTGCCATGTGCAAAACAGAAAATGAAAAGAACTGAATCAAAACGAGATAAAAACTAGAAAACAGAGGAATCGGTGGGCGCCAATGAAGAAACACTAGATAAATGGTCGGAACCGAGATATCTAGGGGGTTTGAATCCGCATAAAAAGGTTAGCTCTCTCTCTCGATTGATTCAGTTGCAGCTGATCTTCTTCTCCGGAGTTCTGCAAAAAAGAGCACCGTTAGCCTCGCCAAGGGGAGAAGAGGGTTCTCTCCTTGACCCGACTCCGGTGTGAGAATAAGTATGGGTAATGAAGAAGAAGAAGTATTTGAGAAGTGGGTGTAATCTGGATTCATACCTGGGTTGTTTCTCATATTTATATCCGGGAGTCGTTTTAGGCGGGAAAACCAGTTAGTAAAAAGTTAACGGAAGATGCTAACCCCGTAAGCGTTTACATTCCCTTCCGTTTAAGTCCTTTGATCTGACGTGAGAGCACACGGATCGTGGTCTTGATCAAAGGCTGGGGATTTGCCACGTGTAAATGTGATCAAGTGGACATTACTCTCCAATTGCATGCCTTCGTTGTGATTTCAGGGGTGCCTGTGGTAATGACACGTGTCCAGACGGTTACAACCGTCTGGGTGGTGCACGATTGCATTTCTTCTAGAAGATTACTGCTGTAATCTGGTGTGACACCTTACTGTGTGGAAACAGACGAATAAATCCCAAGTCTGGGTAAAATAATATCCAAGTCTGGATATTTGGGCGGAAGTATTGATCTCAGGATTTTTACCCTTTGCTAATGGGAGAAAGCGCAAGGATTTATGTTCTCCTTTGGGCGCGAGATTATAGATTGCTGATTTCTTTCTTCCTTTTGTAATACCAGTGCGCGGCCGCGCAAGGTTAAAAGGTTAAAAAGCAAGGTTATGGTATGGTCCTAAATACTTATTATGAGGTTTTTGGGACCTTACCCCTTCACCTACTAATGTAACTTATTAAATTACGTATTTTTACTGATCAAATCAGACCTGAACCTCAGATTTATATTTAATCTCTTTTATAGCCTTTAAAATGACTAAAATACCCCTACGGGGCATAATTTGTGTTTAAATCCAAATTGGGCATAATGGAAGGTATCTTACTGATATCACAACATATTTAAGGCATATTAACTTAGGAAACCTGTATATGACTCTTATGGTTACCCATTACGCATATTCCGCGTTCGGATCGGTTTGTGTAACTAGTTTGCATAAATTGACCGAAACAGGTCAAACCTTATCATTTTTGCCTCAAAATCCAGAATGTGTTTAGTTTACCCATATTATACAAGTCTCCAAACTTGTCGGGTCTAAATCACCTTCTATTCTGGTCTTCGCTTAATCATGCGTTTTGAAACGTAAACCTTTCCTTAAAACTAACCGGTCTAAGTTACGACTTAAATAAGACCCGTTAGAAATCTAATAGGTTAATAAAACCTTTATTCCAGATTAAGAGCCCCAGTAGAGGTACTTGTGCTTGCTGACTAGGATATACGGCTGAGTATAAATTGCATTTTAAGCTCAGGTAAATACTTTTAACTTATTTTCCCTATACGGGCTTGGGATACGGTATTATAATAATACCGCTTGGTCGGGTATTGAATGTTTAATCGGTTGTGATTAAATTATTGATGTAACCTGTTTTAATCTGTCTTGTTTGAAATAAAAGCCTTTGGGGGTTAATGACCATGTCCCGGATATCCTTGACATCATTATTAAGAAAATGGCCACGTCTTAAGCACGGGGTGTAGGCATACATCTGACAATTGCATAAGGGAAACGGTATCTCACTCTCTTGTGGGCCTATACACGTGGTGTGTCTGTTAATCTTGACTCAGTTTCTAACATCGGGCCCTGAATGTATAACGAACATGTAAAACTGTATACAAGATTATTTTTATATAATTGTCCCAAGTTATAAAAAGACAATTGCGCCTTGTGCATTCAAATCAATTTTTCATAAATGTTTTCAAAAAGAGTCAGTTAATTGTATTTACCAGTGTAAACTGACGTATTTTCCAAAAAAAAAGATTAAGTGACAGGTACTATACGTAATTGGATGGGAGCTCAGGGCGTTAATAGGGAATCTTGCAAGTTCTAGATGCCTAAAGTCTGTTGAACAGTGTTTATCTTACTATTTTAAGATCAGCCTGTGGATCCATTTTACAATCCGTTGTAATATTTATATTACTTTTGAATCGGTTTGTAATAAATCTACTTTAGACTTCCACTGTGCATTGAACTGTGATTAATTGACTATGATGATATCAACTACGTCACGATACTCCCCACCGGGCCCACTGGTAATACGTGGAAATATCAGGGTGTGACAAAATCCCACTAAGAATCTTGAAGGTATACTATATTTTCTTTCAAATCTTGTTCATGATTCATAGTGATAAAGATGATAGTGAAAGTTTCTCTTGTTCTTGAATCTAAACATAAACTTGAAAATTTCAAACAAATGAGTTTTGAATAAAATAAAAATGAGTGTATGCATGTATGTATATATGGCCGAGAATGGTGTGTGTATATGTGTATATTGTATTTTGAATTTTTTATGAAAGATTTCTTGGTTATTTGATTTCTTGAAAATAAGATGATTAAAGTGAGTGTTAGTTGTCATATAAGAATGTTCTAAAGTGATTTAAGATTTGAAAGTGATATGTTGAAAAGTAAATTTTTGGAAGTTTATATGTGTGTATGTGTTTCGTATATATATATATAGGTTTAGGATCCTGTAAAAATGACACTTTTCGTGAGAAGTGTGAGAAGGCATAAAGATTCATACGTAGACATCTTATTTTGTATTTAGCCATAATGTTTTGGGTTGTTTTGGCAAAAATAACACCAAACATAACAATTTAAAACACAATGCAATGAATTCTAGGCTTAAAACGTAAAACACCATGCCAAGAACGTTAAGTGGTGTGTTTTAAGTGTTAAGTAGTGTGTTTTAAATTTCACGCCCATAATACGTTGCATTGTGTTTTAAATTGTTATATTTGGTGTTTTTCTTGCTAAAACAACCCAAAACATCATGCCTATGTTCAAAACATGATGCCTACATGTCAATTTCTATGTCTTCTCACACTTCTCATGAAAAATGTCCTTTTTACAGGATCCTCACCCTATATATATAGGGGAAGGTTCAAATGAAAACCACTAGTTATTGTGAAAACTCGAAAACTAATTAAAAAAGCCAAAAAAACATACCAATTTTCTTTTTCTTTTTTTGCATATTAATTTTCGCAGGTTTTTTTATATAAAAAAATTTCAAAAAAAAAAATTTGTGTAGTGCACATGTGTAATACTACACATGTGTATGTGTACTACACATGTGTATTATTACACATGTGTACTACACAAAAAAAAAATTGTGTGTTTTTTAGGCTTTTTTTTTTAGTTAGTTTTTGAGTTTTCACAATAAAAGTGGTTTTCATTTGAACCATCCCCTGTATGTATATATGTATGCATGCATATAAAAATTGTCATATAATCTTAAATGTGAAGGATACTTACATGAATGATTTTGAATGATTGGATGATCATAATGATGTGTGTTATATTTTGTAAAAACATGATGTTAATGTGTTCTAAAATAAGATTGGAACATAAATGATGATGATAATATTGTAGGAGTGCATTAGATGCACATATGTAAACATGCATGATGATATATGATCTTAAAAAGATGATTTGAGTGTGATTGAGTAAAAATTGGTTATGAGCAGATTATAAACACTAAAATGAAGTTATTTTAAAGTTTTTAGTGACCTATAACTTTGTCATAATGTTTGCTAGCTTTGCATGTTGTACATGGCGCATTAAAAGTTGTAAAATACGTGAAATCGCATGATTTATGTGACTTATACAAAAACTGAACTAATCTGATTATAACCACTATTTTAATCAGTAAATAAAATGTATTGTGTTAAAATATCAAGTCATTTCGAGTTCGGATGGTTATGGTAACGTTTAACGCAAAACTATGCGTTAAAACGGTCAAAAATCGGCTTTCGTAGTGATTTTTGTAGAACTGATTTAGATCAGTAAATAAACTGATGTTTTTAGTTTAAAAAACAAGTATTTTAACTAATTTTAAGTTTACTTGGTTTTTGGTTAGTCATACGTGACTTCCGACGCCCGAAAATGTTACCGAATTGCTAAAATACGCATTTTTCGATGAACACTAGTATGGGTAAATTTTGAGTGAACCTTATGTGATAAAATGTGTTAAGTGATTTAAACATGTAAATGTGATAATATGTTAAGTGTTAATTTGATAGTGGGAAGTTTAGACTATGCATGTTTGCATGTACGTTTTATGTGGTAGAAACGGTAAAATTGCGTTAAAGGTGTAACTAGTTTGTCGAGCATGAAATTTGGTACATATGAGATGTTTTGTGTATATTTTATTTAAAAATGACAAAATAGATAAGTTAGTAATATTTCGCGTGTTCGGTGTTAAATTCTATGAACGTTTATGTATATATATTTCGACGCGCAAATCGTAGATATATTGCGTATAAACGGGAGAGTTAACGGATTTACACAATAATGGTCACCAATAAAATCGTTCAAGTCGCAAAAATAATATAAAATATATGTATATGTATATGGACTCATATATATATTAACGTGCCAACCTAATCAAAAATGACAAATTCTTGAGAAAATCTCAAAGTTATGTGATAATTCTAAGAAACGGAGAAACTTAGGATTTTTGTGTTATGAATATTGATTTAGAATCGTTCCTATATTAGGATGTGTAGAAAATCAATCTCTGGGATTGCGATATTTAAAATACGCACCCAAATGTGAGTGTCACTAAACCCCTCTTTTTACTGCTTTGTATATATTTTGGGGGTAGAACACGTCATTAAAACGGTTTAATAATGTTTTCGAAATAAAACATACCTTTTAATATAAAATATATATATTTTCGTTGAAAATATATGAAATTTGATAAGTCATACGTTTCGAAGTAAAACGTTTTTGATGAATGAATATTGAAAGTACGGTATTTCCTAAGCGAAACATGACCGTACAGTTGGGGACGAATTCTTGACTGGGTCTCATATGATGGAGAGTAAGGGGAATTCATACAACATCGTGTATTAAATTGTTATATTAGTAGGATATATATATTGTACGTGAGGCAGACATCATATTGTTCTCAAAGAGAGAACCTTGCGCCCATGATGTCGTTTAATTATTTAAGTATTGTACGCGATGAATTGTTGGTAGATCTATCGGGTTGACAACCCCGTCGTGACTGGTCGCCCCGTGTCAAGTCAAACGACGAATCTAAATTTTGTTTATTGTCTAGCTTTGATTATCCCTGCATGGTTAATATATAGTTCATATCGTCTAGCTAACATACGAGTATGAAAGGTGATGCAATAATTTAATATACAAAACCTGGGCAATATATATATTACAGTTTTTGGATTGATGAAACGACGGAAGGCCCATGGATTTTATCAAGGAAGTAAAATGGTCTTTCTAAAATTATATGGATGTTTTCAAATAAACACCTAAACAGAAAGTTTTCCTTGGAATAAAATTGGTTGTAAGTGAATATGTGAACTCACCTTTCTTTGTGTTAACACTTGATTTTTAACGTGTTCTACAGGTACTTGAGTTCGGCTTCAGGAAATCATGGCGTATCTTGTGTTTGATGATTCATGTCGTTTCGTTTAAACATGTTGGACATCTTTTAAACTTTCTGGGATGTTTGTAATAAGATCCGTGAGGATCAAAACAACTTAACTTATGTGGTTGTGTCGTGACTTTTAAAATGTAATGTTTAATATTTATGTTTTAAAATATGTCAAAATGTCCAACAAAAGAGTGCATCGTCCGACAAGGTATAAATGGGCACCAACTTCCGTCACCACTACGTTTTATATTCCGCTGCGAAGTTTTTGGGGTGTGATAGAACTACGCCAGTAAAACTCTACACGATGCTCAAGAAAATTTTACGACTACAGAAAAAGAGCTTTTGGTAGTAGTTTATGCTTTCGACAAATTCAGGTCATACCTTGTGTTGTCCAAAACAATTGTGTATATGGATCATGCAGCAATTAAATACCTTTTTAGCAAACAGGACGCAAAACCGCGTCTTATCAGATGGATCTTGTTATTACAAGAGTTTGACATTGAGATCCAAGACCAAAAGGGAGCTTTAAATGTTGTAATCGACCATCTCTCGAGACTTGAGCATGGAAGTTCTGAAAATTCGTTGGAGGAACCAATAAACGACAATTTCCCCCACGAATTTCTTGTGAGTATCGAGATGAATGACGAGTCACCTTGGTTCACCGACTTTGCAAACTACCTCGCATGTGGAATCCTTAGAAAAGGATTATCATATCAGCAAAATAGGAAGTTCTTTGCAGATTTGAAGTATTACATTTGGGACGAACCATACTTGTTTAGAATCGGAGCCGATCAGGTGATCCGAAGATGTGTATTTGGAGAAGAGGCACCTAGCATTCTAAGTCACTGTCACGAGGGGCCAACCGGAGGTCATCATTGAGCAAGCTACACTGCAAAGAAAGTGTTAGACTCTGGGTTTTACTGGCCCACAATCTTTCATGATGCACATGAATGGGTTAGAGCATGTGATGCTTGCCAAAGGGCAACAAATATCTCTACACGCAATGAAATGCCTCAACATCCAATGCAAGTCTGTGAAGTCTTTGATATATGGGGCATCGACTTCATGGGACCATTTCCAGCCTCACGAGGTAACAAATATATCCTAGTTGTTATAGACTATGTCTCAAAATGAGCCGAAGCTCAAGCTTTGCCCACAAATGATGCTAGGTAGTTGTGAGGTTCTTAAAGAGTTTATTTGCCCGATTTGGTGCTCCAAAAGCACTAATCAGTGACCGAGGAACGCATTTCTGCAATGCGCAGTTAGAACGAGCCTTGTCCCGTTATGGAGTTCATCATAGATTGGCTACGCCATATCATCCTCAAATGAGCGGGCAAGTGGAGGTCACAAATCGGGGTTTAAAAAGAATCCTTGAGCGGTCCATTAATAATAACCGCAAGGATTGGTCAGATAAGCTAGATGACGCTCTGCGGGCTTTTCGAACAGCATTCAAGACACCTATCGGGACCACTCCCTTCAAGTTGGTCTACGGAAAAGCTTGTCATCTACCTGTGAAGCTAGAACATAGGGCATTCTGGGCCTTGAAGACGGCGAATATGGATCTAAAAAGCGGAAGTGAAGCTCGTTTTCTGCAAATTCACGAGCTTGAGGAGCTAAAAAATCATGCCTATGATAGTTCTAGCAGGTACAAATAACGAGTCAAGAGGTTTCATGACAAAAGATTGAGAGAACATAAAGATTTCCGCGTTGGAGATCTTGTTTTGTTATACTCCTCACGATTTCATTTATTCCCCGGTAAGTTAAGATCTCGATGGACGGGTCCATACACGGTCAAAGAAGTATTTCCATACGGAGCCATCGTCATCGAAAATTTTAGCAGGGAAACATTCAAAGTCAACGGTCATAGACTCAAGAGTTATATCAACGGACCGGTTGACCCGATGGAGGAAATTCTCGAACTCCACGTCCCATACACTTAAAACAAGTGTGGGGAGGATGAGTCTAACCATCGACTCGCTGAAAAATTTAGCGAGCGTGTTTTCACACGCTAAGGGTAATTTTGTAAATATTCGGTACATACGAGCTTGAACCATAACTTTTGAAAATTTGAAGTTGATTAATTGTTAAAATATATGAAATAGTGCAAAAATGGAAGATTTGGGTAAAAATTCGGAGTTAAAAGCTTATTGTGAAAAGTAACACAAAAAGGCCCAGGTGTTGCATGGTCGTGCCAAATCGGCACGGTCATGCACTCCTTAGACAAAACAAACAAATAACTCATGCATCGGACGGTCATCGGACGGTCATCGGATCGCACTACCGTGTGACCGCTGCACTACCATGCAACCCGATGACACAAATCGAACCAGAAAGTGATCCGGGATGGCACGACCGTGCCACCTGTCGCACGACCGTGCGACTCGGAAAACAAGTAGGGTATTTAAGCGATTCTGCAGTAAAAACATATCATTTTTACAAAACCCTAAGCGCCGCACGGGAGTTCCAGGTCGTCTCCACCCAAAAATCATCTAATTTTTGCCTAGATTTAGCTTCAATCATCTTCTAAGGTATGTTTCCTACTTGTTTTGCAGATTAAACTTAGTTTCTGATGTAGATCTGATGTTTTAATCAAGAAATTTTGGGGTTTTCTTCATAAAAGTCAAATAAACCCTTGTTCTTGAGTGATTAGCGTTAAATCGGTAGTTCTGGTACTTGATTTGAAGTCTATTCACTTATTACAAGTTAAATTTTGAAAGATACAAGTTAAAATCAGTGAAATAGACTGTTTTCTGATGAAATATGCTGTCGCACGGTCACGCCGTTGAAACAGCATGACAGTGCCGGTCGGAAATCAAGTACAGATCATCGATTCAAAGCTGCGACGCCGAGTCACACGGCAGTGCAACACGAGTTCCCGGAAACACGTTGTTGATCGATTATGAATGGCACGGCAGTGCCACCAGAAGCACGACCGTGCGACTGCTGAGACAGAAACAGAACCTCTTAAACAACATGTTCCGGTGGCAGCAAGGAAATTTTTATATTCTGCTCTTATTTTGTTGTATTCCTGTATGCAGATGAATCACAGATTCCTCCAGTTCAGCGAAAACAAACCGAAGGAACAGCCCTCTATTGCAAGATTACAAGCTTTATGGAATATACGGGGACAAATCGGTGAACCAAGAAGGATCAACAGGGAAACTTTGACAACCCTAAACCAAGAATAAAGGCTATCTGACATGATGTCACGTCCTATGTCAAGGTTGTTCAACATTGCACGACCCGTTTATCTTGAGCTAACATTGGAATTCTTCGTTTAATACACTTATGAAAACCCAAGAAATGAAAATCCAGACTTTAGAAACAGGGAGACAATACAGTTCAGGTTGGGAAGAAAGTGGCATAAGTGGTTAGTTGCTAGACTTGGAAGAAGATTGGGCATATACTCAGCTGAATACATCAGTTCAGAACTTTTCACCAATATCTACAAGTTTGATAATGATCAGCAACATGCTAACTTTTGGGCACAAGTAGCAGTTGAACCACCCTATGAAGCTAGAAAAGCTAAAGCTTCACGACTACGAGACCTGCTTCTGAGGGTCATTCATCAGGTCATGAGTCACACCATCTGTGGGCGCATGGACAGTGCAGGAAACTGTCCCACTCCGGATCTTCTTTTATTATATTCCTTAGTGACTGGAATGCACGTCAACCTCGCAGCTAGGATGGCTGAATTTTTCGTAAACAGTGCGGGGAGAACTACAAGCAGTGAAATCCATGGTGGTGAATATGTGACTCAGTTGGCATACAACTCGGGGATTATGACAGATGAAGTAGTCAACGGTCTCACGATGGTTCACGCGGGAGGAGACGTAGATATGAGGTCTTTAAGAGCGATGGGGCTGGTAGTAGATACAGATAATGGCCCGAGACTGAGGGGTCTAAATGGGGAAATATGAGATCCGCTAAGAAGTGAAAATCCAGACTTTAGAAACAGGGAGACAATACAGTTCAGGTTGGGAAGAAAGTGGCATAAGTGGTTAGTTGCTAGACTTGGAAGAAGATTGGGCATATACTCAGCTGAAGACATCAATTCAGAACTTTTCACCAATATCTACAAGTTTGATAATGATCAGCAACGGGCTAACTTTTGGGCACAAGTAGCAGTTGAACCACCCTATGAAGCTAGAAAAGCTAAAGCTTCACGACTACGAGACCCGCTTCTGAGGGTCATTCATCAGGTCATGAGTCACACCATATGTGGGCGCATGGACAGTGCAGGAAACTGTCCCACTCCGGATCTTCTTTGCTTATATTCCTTAGTGATTGGAGTGCACGTCAACCTCGCAGCTAGGATGGCTAAATTTTTCATAAACAGTGCGGGGAGAACTACAAGCAGTGAAATCCATGGTGGTGAATATGTGACTCAGTTGGCATACAACTTGGGGATTATGATAGATGAAGTAGTCAACGGTCTCACGATGGTTCACGCAGGAGGAGATGTAGATATGAGGTCTTTAAGAGCGATGGGGCTGGTAGTAGAAACAGATAATGGCCCGAGACTGGGGGGTCTAAATGGGGAAATATGGGATCCGCTACCGCTGCCACCACAGGACGAAGACGTCAACATGGAGGAGCATCAGGTACTTGAGCCACCACCACACGATCAACCACATCATGAAGAGCACCAGCTTCAGTATCAACACCAGTAAAACTGGCCTCCAGGTATACCTTTCTACCCTGAGTTGTTCCAGCAGTTCCAACATATGCAGGTTTCTCAAGATGCTATCAGAGCAACTCAAGACGCTATGAGAGCCAACCAGTTAGCTATGCGGGCATCTCAACACACCATGCGGGAGGAAATGTATGCAGGATTTTCCTACATCTTCGGAGGGCTACAAAACGTATATCCCAGCCACTTTGGCAACCCTCCACAGTTTCTGTTTGGAGACACAGGTAACTATGGGGCGGGTTCATCTGGAACACGCCACCGTGATGGTCATGATGATGAGGAGTAGGAGGAGGAGGTAGGGTAAAACAGTGCAGAAACTAATGTTTTATGTTATTTCTATTCAGTACTTTGTTTGGGATATGTTTTTAAAACTTTATGTCTGTTTTAAGTAGTTAAGTATTATGTTTGCTTTGTTTGAATAATGGATATGGTTTGGTTATCTAACATTTTGATCAATGGTAATGTTGACTGCTTTAGCAAGTAACATACTTGGCAAATTCGTAAAGAAATGCACACAGAGTAGAGACGACTTCAATCAAATCTACTCAAACAAGTCAACTCCAACTCTAAGGGAGTACCACTTTCCCTTTTCACATTATTAGTTCAGCTCTTCATAATTGCTTAACCAATATTTCACATTGGGGACAATGTGAAGTTCAAGTGTGGGGAGGGGTTTAAAAGGTTTTAAACTTTGTTTGTCCTTAATTGTATATATTTTCGAAAAAAAATGAAAAATATAACAAAAATGGTCAATTGGTGTTCTTTAGAAAGCATCAAATTTGATAAGAATCGACAAGCCCAATTAATTTTTGAAAAAGATAACTAAAAAGCGTGATAAAACAAGACGAAAGACTTGCATGTTTATCTTTATATTTATACCCATTCCTTCCGTTTACGTGAGCATATTTTTTAGCCTTTACAGCTTTCTTGTCAAATGCTTCTTTGTTTTTATGAAAAATGAGTGAGCCGGATGTTTTATGTAATTTAGAACTTGTCATTTGTATACTTTTTGAAACCATGAATATGTGAAATTACATAGAAATGATAGAGGCATTTAGGATAACCCTTTTGTCAGCCTTTTTCTTTGTTTATATCCCGCAACCAACACAATCCATTAGTTCGCCATGTTGAGCTTATTTTCCGTATTTTTCTTAAACTTTACCCAAAATATTAAGCCTACTTACCCAAATATAACATTTTCTCATTTACCCTTCTTTCCGTTAAAAACTTGGCCATAAGCTATCTAGATTAATATAAGTTGAAAAAAAAAACCCCGTTTGTCAAAACTCTCTAAGAGAATTAAGGAAAGATTGTCAAGAAAGAAAATAGAGAGTAGAAGTGTAAAAAGAATAAACTCTGACGACCTACACAAGTAGCTTAGCAACGTGTTCAGAATCCTAGAAAATAAAACACCAAGTTTTTGGCCAAGTTTTAACCTTTCTTACTACTTTCAAATATCCATTCCATACCCTTAACCATAGCCTAACGTTACAACCCATCAAAGACCTCTTGATTTATGCTTTTCACATATTAATTGGTGGAGACTAGATCTTTTGACAAGCTTATGATATTGCATGATTCATTGACTAGGCATCGCGTGTTTTACATACACATTATATGTATGATTCAAAATTTAACCGAGTGTGTGTGAACATTGTGAGAAATATAAGGATTTGCATGCTAAGTCAATCAAGAGTTGAATCATTGCTTTATGGTTACCCTTTCATACATCTAACAAAGCTTGTTTGTTTTAAATCTTTGATGATAACTTTTTGAAAACCAAATTTGACCACCAAACAAATTAGTGAACCTTATGAATATTCAGATTTGATTCCGTATTTTATTTTAAGTTTGCTTGAGGACAAGCAAAGTTCAAGTGTGGGGATGTTTGATATACGTTAAAATATACATGTTTTTAGACCCCGAAACACTTCCGTTTTAAGCATTTTTTACCGAAAACACAACGTTTAGGTGCCAAATCCGGTACTTTTATATTTTCAGGTCTTAAACAGAGCATAAAAGAAAATTCTGATGAAAACGGACAAATTCTGATGCATTTCTGATGAAAAGAACAAAATTCTGATGAATGCCAGGTGTGGCACGACTGTGCCATCTGACGGCACTACCGTGCCGATCCTCCGATCTCGGAAGCACTGTTAGTGTGACCAGGAGTGCCAACTGTTTCTCGGGCCGCACTACTGTGCCACCCGAAGCATGACCGTGCCAAGGCTTGACCAACATTTCTGATCACTAATCTGATGATGCGGTACTACCGTGTTACCAGCGGCACTACCGTGCCGATCTGATGACCCAGGAAACTTGTCCACTTGGCTGACTTGGGATCGGAGAAACTGACGTCACCTGACAACACCTATCGCACGACCGTGCGACCAGTGGCACGACTGTGCCAATGAGAAAATCTCCTATAAATAGCAGCATTCGCTACTGGTTCAGTTGTTGGGTTTTTCTCCATGTTTCTGGGCGATTTCTGGGTTCCGAAGAAGTCCTGACAGGCCCATTTGAAGCTTAAAGATCGAATGGAAGCATAACCGATCCAACCCATCAATTCCTTGCTTATTTATGGTTCGATTCCTTGTTCTTGAACATGTATTCTGATCATTATTCAAGTTATGAGCTGATGTTAGTTTATGTTTAATGTAGTTTATGTAATAGTAGATATAAACTTGTTTCTTGAATAATCTTTATGTTGTAATCTTGTTTGTATGAAACTTAAGTACTTTTTCATGCTTGAATCTTCATGATTAAATAACGAACATTTCATTAATGTTGAGTTCTTGATTATGTTTGATTGTCTTGGATAATAAATATGTGGTTAGTGGGATGGTAACTATTTCTTGATTAATCACTTGTTTGTAAACTTTTTTACACCATGAGACTCGAGAGGGGTATTGGTTTTATCATATATCTTGTTTTGATCAGGAATACTTTCTTGCACGTAAGGGTTCTAACGAATTATATGGTGTTGATTACATGTTCTTGCATGTTTATGATCCTTGCTTTCTTTGATAAGCGAGGTTAGAAAACTCCTAGCAGATGACTAATCTATCTTTAAAGGTTTGCATGAATGAATATCAATAGCTCGCTAAAGAATGATTTTAGGTGGTTAACGTGTGTTTATCGCGTTAACTTTCCGAAGAAGCATCATGTTAGAAAACTCCTAGCGGATGACTAACTGTCTCAAAATTGGAAAATTGATTAAGTGCTTTTGTAACATATCTGATAGATAACATGTTTAGGTTGTTTATGAAACGAAATAGTAGTATATTTATGTTTTAGTTGTAATTTAGATAACTTAGTTAAACAACCATTCACCTATCCTTTTATCTGATAAAAGAATCGCAAAGATTTAGTACATATAACGCCCGTGTTCCATGGATCGATATCTGGCTCTTACCAATACTTTGCTTCATATATGACGGGATACACTTGTCCTTTGTTGTGTGTGTTTTAATGTTAAGGTATAAACCATTTTTATAAATATAAAACACATTTCGTTACATGTGAAAATACTGTAAATAAATATATATAAAACATGCTACGTCAAGCAACAACAGCAAAGAACTGACATGCTCCAGGGTTTGCGAGCAAATTTGTTTGGAAACACCAACCAAAGTTCCAACTCATTTTCTGCTGGAACATTCTCCTCCGGACCCTTGTAAGTTCTACCATTACCACTTCCACTCCATCATACACGTCATAGGGTCCATCGTACTCCTACGTTAATGCTAATAGCAACGTCGATGGATTCTTTCACCAGGGACCATTCGGGTTCGATCCTCATGATGAAGAGCTAATCGCTCCATACCGTCCGGTCTCCATGTCATCATAGTCTAAATTCTCTCAAAGAATCGCTGACGCACCACTTCCTACAAAGCTAATGATGCCTCCGATGTAAAAAATATTTATGGTACATCCGACCCGGACGATCATATGTTCTCCTTCGCCGGAGCTGCGAAGGTCGCCCATGCCAGCTTGGTGTCACATGTTCGCCCAGACCCTTACAGGGTCAGAAAGGGTCTAGTTTGATGGTTTACAAGAAGGGTCGATTAACAACTTTACGGATTTCCAACGTTTATTTTTGAAAAGTTTCTGTCAGCAACGACGCTACTGAAAGGACATCACAGAAGTGCATCACACAAAAAGAAAAGATGGTGAAATAGTTGAAGATTTCCTAGACCGTTTCAACAATGAGAGTGTAGATCAGTGGAGCAGTTCATCAGCTGCACGTCTCAGGTTTCTGTCATGGGGTCCGAAACAACCAACTAGTAGAAAAGTTATGCAAGGATCTGCCAAAAACCATGGAGGTTCTAATGGAACGTGCTCGAGCTTTTGTTCGCGGAAAGAGTGCTTGTGGGCAGCCGAACGAAGTAGGTGTTAAACACCAAAAGGCTCGAACCTCATCGTGGAGGAGAAATATTTCTCCATAAAAAGACCGAAGCAACAACTGGGCAAAAAACAGGCCGCAACCGTACCATCGACCAGATCATAACAAAATACGAGGGCGGGCATACGAGGTTCAATACTTTCTCTAACCTATCTAAGTCTCCGAGCGAAATTCTAAATACCGAAGGAACCAGATTTCCAGTTCCACCGAAGCAACCCATATCGAACAAAACCTCCAAAAAGTATTATGAATACCATCGGGACAATGGGCATACCATAGATGAATGTTGGGCTTTGAAGCAAGAAATCAAAAAATATGTTTGTTTCGGTAAACTTTCCCACCTAGTTAAAGAGGGAAAGAAAACCACCACGACATCGAATAAACCCGAACAGCAAAGCAGGTATCAACATGATATAGTCGGTGTTGGACCCAGGGTATCAAACGATCAACTCATCACATGGTTGCATGGATGCAGCAGCCAATTTTCTTCCCCACCATCACTCCACAAAAAATACGAGACGGTCCAGTCATCATATCAGAGGTCACCGCCAGGCACCATGTTCGAAGAGTATATGTTGACAGTGGTAGTGCTTTCAAGATAAATTATGTTCAATGCTATCAACAACTCGTGCCTCAGACAAAGAAAAAGCTAATAAGGGTTTCAATGCCGCTAATAAGCTTTTCCAGCGAAGTAGTTCAACCGATTGGACACCCGCCCGGTTACTCTCAAAGACGGAGAGTGGACCCGTACTATCACACTTACTTTCCTGGTACTAGGCTCACAATCCATGCATAATGTTATCCTCAAACGACCAGGAATGTGCTCACTTGGGGTAGTGAGTTCCACAATCCAAAGTGTGATCAAATTCCCAACTGAATCAGGTGTGGCAACCTTATACTCCAAATCTGCCCAATTCGTTGCAGAAGTCCGACAGGCCGCAGTAGGAATGAACTCAAAACGAACTGGTTTAGCCACCGAATTGTGGTCTATCAACCCAGAATTTCTAGAACAAAAAGTAGCAGTTGGGGCACAACTCGTAGATTGCACAAAAACACTTCTTTGGGACCTACTCGCATGTTCAATCAATGTATTTGCTTGGCAGCATTCAGACATGCAAGGGGTCCCTCACTCGATGGCTGAGCATTGGCTAATTGTAAAGCCAACTATGAAGCTGGTAGCACAAAAGAAGCGACACATGGTGCCAGATCGAGCAAAATTAATTGCAAAAGATGTAAAGAGCCTCTTAGATGTTGGAATTATTAGAGATGTCCGGTACCAAACATGGGTTTCAAACCCAGTCATGGTAAAGAAGAAGAACGAGTCATGGCACATATGTATCGACTACATGGATCTTAATGGTGCCTGTCCTAAGGACTATTTTCCTCTACCCGAGATGGATGAAAATATTGACTCCGTCGCTACACTCCGCTTGAAATGTTTCCTAGATGCCTATAAAGGATACCACCAAATACAAATGGCTGTAGAAAATGAAGACAAAACAGCTTCCGTAACCAACGAAGGAATTTATTGTCTCACCCCTTTCTAAGGCGGAAACACGAAGTGTGATCTGAAAGGTTCTCATTGCATACGAATAGTAAGCATACTACATGAATGTAAAATAACTCCATATTTCCATTAATAGTCATCATCCAAAACAAAAGTTAAGTTGTAAGTTTACATCCCAAATGAGACAATTGTTTGAAAAGTTTACAACATCATTCCAAAAGCAAATATCAAGGTTTTGATCATTATATCACCACAGGAGGTGGGATATAACAACCAAATCCTATAAAAGTGGCAACGGAGTATCGACACATAAACACTTGAAACCAAAACAACCATCTTGAGCAGGGAGACTGCGCATACATCCACTTAGTTACCTGAAATACATGTAAGTTTTGGAAAATCGTCAACATAAGTTGGTGTGAATTCATGTAGTTTTGGTATAGAATGTTTGTATACTTGTATGAAAACATGGTATGTAATTTGTAAAACGTATTTGTGAACTGAGTTCTGTAAATGTAAGGAATACGAGATCGCTAATGGTTTGCAGGGCCACTAACATATGTCATGACATAGGAAGCATCCAAACCATAGGCATTTTTCTGTCGATTTACGACTCGAGACACAAAAGCACTCTAGGTAGAACGTGGCCCAGAGTGTGGCTGCCTGAAATCCATTAGATCTAACATTTTGTTCTGTGGTCTAGGTATATAGTTGATTAATGGTGCTTATGACACCCTATTCGTCACATGATCTATGTGTCATTCCTTAGTTTTGTGTTCTACATACCATAGTACATGTATATTCCCCAAGTTTAGAAAACAAGTAAAAGTTTAAAAGTGGGGACATGAACTCACAAGTTTGCATATCTTGCATCGTAAACGTTCACCGGCTTTGTCATGTAGGTGTCGCAACCTATAATTGTTCTATGTACGTTAGTCACTAGACTTGTATTACACAAGTACAAGTCACCATCTTAAGCTTATGTATTTGTCTTTTGTTTGTTCAACTCTTGTGAGGATCGCGCCCTTGTTTGTCGGGTCTTGCCCGTTGGTCGTGTCCTTGCACTTTAAAGTTGTATATAAATATATATTTTACTTCTCAAAAATATATATTTGTTCATTTAAACTTTGTCAAAGTAATAAGTGTTAAAAATAAACTTTATTTTTAACTTGTCCATATATGTTACTTATATAATTTTCCAAAAATATATATAAGTATTTTGTGAAATAATATTTTCAATATTATTTTTGTGCAAGTATATTTAGGAAAGTATATTTCTATTTCTATGTAAATACTTGTGTATTTTACATTATTTGCCAAAAATCAATACTTTGATTTTTATTACTTTCCGGAATTATATTTCTTAAAAATAATGTATTTTTAAGTCTTGTGTGGAATATATATATTTTGTCATGCTTGAAAATATATATATTTATTTTTGTTATTCACCCGGTTTTTGTATAATTTCTATTACTTAGTAATAGCTATATATTTGTCCAAATATATATAGTTTTGTCCCAAAAATTGTACAATGTCCATATGTTTGTCGAATATATTTATACAAATATATTTTCTTGTATTTGTCCATATTCTCATCTTGAGAGGAATTTTGTATACTTGTATATTTAGGTATCCTCATGTATTTGTATGTGTATTTTGGTATTTATACTCCTTGGGAGTATTTAGTGTATTTTTCAAGTTCCTAATACACTACTACATATAATACACATAATATACACTTAGCACAAAATTTGGTGACCACTAAATATATATATTTTTCCTAAAAATATATATACTTAATATTAATTTTTACTTGAGGAAATCATCATTTCTTAACTTGAAATTTCATACAAAAATCAGGAAACATTGGTAAATATTTTTAGGTGAATTTTTGGGGATTAAGTTTCACCAAAACTTATATTTTTCTAAGTGTCAAAATTTTATAAAAATTTTGACATAGTTTTCCCTAAAAATTGAGGTTTCCCGTGTTTTCAAAACATGTGTTTATTTTCTTTTCATCACCAAAAACAATTTTCACAAATAACATACACTAATTTTATCATGTAAAACATTATGGTGAACTTGATTTTTGCTAAAAATGTGTAGTCTTTTAGATCTACACTCTACATACCATGATCTTCCAAAATCAAGTGTTCTTGTAAATTTTAAACAAACTTTTTATGAAACTTTAAGCTACTAACCAAACCATCCATGAGTTTTATGGTTTCAAAGTCATGAAAATCATGTTCTAAAACCATTTTTGTGTTCATTAGAAAGATCTTTATGTTTAAAACCATGTTTCATCATGGATCTTTCAAGATCCATACTTAACAACCTTGAATCGTACATTAACAAGCTTCTTGATGAACCATTAACAAGTTTTTCATGGATTTTATTTTCAAAAGTTAGTTTTACATACACTTTGTGAGTTCAAGAATACAAGTTCATGCTTCAAAAATCATCTTTCAAGTTAACATAAGTGTTTCACAAGTTCATCTTCAAGTTTAACCATGGATCTTACAAGATCCATGCTTAAACTTGTTAGATCTAAGCTTCTAACAAGCTTAACATACTAGATCTAAACATGCACACAAGATTCAACAATAACAACTTCATCACACACACTAAAAATCACTTGTTTTCTTCATGATTATGTTAGATCTTCACATATTCATCATTTAAAGTTTAGTTACTTAGATTGTGTGACTTGTACATAACATAAACATGAACTAAAATAGTGATTAGGAGGCTTACAACTAGCTCTATTGGCTAGGGAAGTGGCACAAGAAGGATGAAGATGAAGAATGATGAAATCAAGTGGTTAAAAGCTCCTTCAAGAGGTCCTCCAACTTCTAGCACCTGTAGTCTTCTTAGATAGCCTCCATACACCTTAGAACAAGCTTAGATTGCCTTGGAATGGATTGGAAATGGTGGATGTATGTGTGGGTGATGGTGGCCATAGGTTATAGAGAATAGAGGAAGAAGATGTTGAATGTTGGAGTGTTTGTGAAAGTGATAAGTTACTTTAGTGTTTTATAATAAAACTTTCTCAACACAAGTTTATCCAATAGTTACTATGTTCCATCAAGCATGCATGTAAATATTATATTCAAAAGGTGAGGTGGGACCCTTGGGGCCGGTTTTTGAATGAGGGGGTATTATGTCAAAGTTTGAAAGTTAAGGGTTTAAAGTTTAAACTAGAAGGTTTAACTTGGTTTAAGTGTGTTTAGGTGTTTTTATGATTTTTAAGGTGTTTTATCACCATAACTAGCTTAATATCATAAAAACAATGCTTCTAGTTTAATTTTGATGTTTTGGGTAGCGTCCAGTTATTCGTTTCGTTAACAGTTCGTTAAAGTGCTAAATTGCGCAGTTTTACTAGGTATGAAGCACCTTTTGTGACAGTTTTAATTCTCGACACTTTGTAAGTTATTCTGGACAATAAAACATCAATTCTACATAATATTTTGGTGTTGAAATGCTGATTTTAGCTGATTTTTTGCTGAATTCTGCAGAATTCAACATTTAAAGGGAGTTTCGGGTGTCTTTTAGTGCGTATCTTAGCTTCCGGAAAGTTTATATGTTAAGCCTTGTATCCACACTTGGGTTTTAATGTGTTTTTGATGTTGGACCTACTCCTAGGACCTAAATCTATTGTCTGACTGCTTTCTGCAGAAGTACTGACACAGTGTGTCTTACCGGTGAGTGTACTAGTCTTTCTGATGCAACGCTTAATGTAATGCACAATGCAATATTCGAAGTATAAAACATGCATGAATTCATATGTAAGGCAAGTAATCACACACCGTTGACGTTTAAACACATAATTGCAGATAATAAATGATAAATAAATAGTATGAAAATTACCAGTTTGGTGCCAGTTGTCACATTTATTGTTTTACTAAGATACCCTTCGGTCTAAAAAGCGCAGGAGCCACGTATCAGATGTTTTTTGCACAAACAGATGTTCATTACCTTGAAGAACAATTTTACTAGATAAGTCTATACCTTCTCCGGACAAAGCCTGCACCTCACCCTCTTCCAAAGGCTTCTCACAATCTTCGGAAACCAACGGAGCGCTTCGGAGAGGAGTCGTGTCAATAATATTCTTCGAAACTACAAAGCTACCCTCCCCTATGGTCCCAGCTTGTGGGGGTATGTTGGGATTGAAACCTACAAAGGAACAGTTGATAAAGCCAAAACTGGTTCAGGTCAGTGGATCCATCTTAAGCAGTTGTTTTATACAAGTCTTCTCCCTTGACAGTGGCCCTAACATCTGATAACTCAAAGTACTGCTCTTCACAACTGCTGCTGATCTAAAAGACTGATGAAGTTAAAGTACTGAAGCTCAATCTACTGATATGTCTCAAGTACTGCTGAAGACCCAAAGCACTGCTGAAGCTATAACAGTGGAATGAAGAATCAGTAGTTTAGTTTATGCTTTGTATTGTATGAAATCAGTAGTTTAGTATCAGTGGTTGTATAGATCAGTGGTTGTAGGTTGTTAGGAGGTTAGATGTCACTTTCACGGTGATGTCAGCCAAAGATGCTCAGTGGTTGTTCTGTACTATAAATAGGATAGTACCCTGTACTGTTCTATTAGCTCTCTTTCACTAAGTCATTCTGTACGAACAATCAAGTGAGCTTAGGCTGAGGGGGAGATCTGTGCATGCATGCATTTAGTTTGTTTATTGTAATCAAATACAATCATTTGATTAAATGTTAAACATGTTTGCTGAAACTTATCTTCCATTGATTGTGTGTTAAAAGTTTATTTCATTTATTCGGCTGCAATTCATCTCTGTTTCATCTTCATTCTTATTAAACAAACACAATCTAGGAAACGCAGATCCTAACAATTGGTATCAGAGCTAGGACAGTCAAATTTGATCTAACAATCATTTTGACGTAAAAGTTCAGCTCAATTTCGTTGATACTTTCGATTTCTCGATTTTAGTTGAAAAACAGAATAGGGTATAATCACGTACAAAAGTTGATTATTCAGTGCCTGTAAAACAACCAAAATGACGTCACAATCACAGGATAACACAATGAACACTGGTTCACTCTTCAAACCACCTATGTTGGTCAGATCTGAGTATAACATCTGGCGGTGTAGGATGGGTCACATCTTAGCTCAACAAAACACAGGGTGTTGGCAATCGGTTGTCTTTGGACCACATGTTCCAATGGTGCCTAGTGTTGAGGATCTAAAAGTTATGGTACCTAAGAAAATTGAAAACTATTCTGACAAGGATTTTCAGAAAATTGAACTGGATGCCAAGGCGTTTAGCATCGTTGCATCTGCACTCCTAAATGAAATTTATGCTAGGTTGTTACACTGTAACAGTGCCAAGGAATTGTGGGATGCACTTAAGGAACAATTTGGTGGTACTGAAGAAGTAATTGAAAACAATAGAGAGGTTTTGAATCAATAGTATGAAACCTTTTTTCATGTCAAGGGTGAATCATTAACACAAAAGTTTGAACGTTTTAGATGTCTCATAAGTGAACTAAAACTTGTTAACACTGAATTTACTAAATCAACTTTAAACAGCAGGTTTTTAAGGTCACTTCCTGAAAAATGGGACACAATTGCTTTTGTTACCAGAAATTCAGTTGGGTTCAAAGAGTTAACACTGACTCAACTTCATGGTAGACTCCTGACCTATGAAAGGGAGTTGAACCAGAAAAAGAACTTACAAGAGTCAGGAAAGGTTGCTGATGACTACACATTTGGTAGCACAGCACTTCTGGGTAAAGAGGAATCTGGTAGCAGTAAGGATCAGGGTTATGATCATTACATTGACATAACTGCTGGTGGAGCTTTTAACAACTCTGATTCTTACTCAAACAACTATGCTTTCAAAGCTAGTAGTGAAAACCAGATTTCTGATAATCTCTCTTTTGAACTCAATGATCTTCAGCATTTTGATCCAACTGATTTAGAGGAAATGGACATATTACACCAACTTGCACTGCTGGGTGTTAGAACCAGCGAGTTTTACAAAAGAACAGTGAGAAAATTTCCAGGGTTACATGGGAATCTGAAAGTAGGGTTGGATAAATCAAACATAAAATGCTACAAGTGTAACAGGTTAGGTCATTTTGCTAGAGAGTGTAGAAGTCAAACTAGTGGACCAATCATCACACATCCTTGCTCTAGCCCTAGACCACAAAATAACCAAACCACTGTGCATTATTCCCAATATGCCCCTGCTACTCATGTAAACACTGCTCACTATGCACACCCTACAACCCCTGTTCCTGTTCACTATGTCCAAACCACTGTTCCTCAGATACAGTATGTCCAGGCCCCAGCTCCTTGGGTTCAGGTGCAACAAGTTGCACCTCAACAAGCTACACAAACCGTTGTTCAACCAGATCAGCAAAGCTTTTTCACCCAATGCTTTGTTGATTGGAGTAGCTTACCTGATGAGCTAGGTGATGAAAATTTTACTCTCTATGCTAAAAATGACGCTTCTAGATATGATTTTTGTTTTGTAGCATTAGAGTCTATACCAGAAGGGCTAGAAACTGAAGAAGGACAGTTAAATGAAGAAACAGTGGATACAATTGTTGAAGCAGTGGTTACTGCTGTTGTTGGTGAACAACCGTTGGGAGAAAATTCAGAACCCCTGCTGGAACCACTGTCTTACCCCTATTCTGCTAAAGAAGAGGAGAAGAAGCAAGATGAAAAAGAAGAGAAGAAGTCAGAGGAAATTGAACAAGTCTGTGATTGTGCCATGATGGCTGCAACTAAGATATCACCCCAGGTTCTTAAAAACCTTTGTTAAGACAAATGCATTGTAGCATTTGCAAACATCAAGGAGGTGAATGAAAACCTTAGAGATAAAGTGTTAAGTGATGAAATACAATTTGAAAAATCTTTAAAAGAATTTAAAATTAAATTGTTAGAAAAAGAAAATGAGATTTGCAGCCTCAAACATGAGCATAGCATAACTAAGGACCAACTTCAGGTAATGATAGAAAAATATCAGGCCTGTAAAAAGGAGTTGGAATCCACCCAAATCACATGTGAAAAATGGGTGGAATCCTGCAAAGGTTATGAAGTTATGCTTGAGAAACAGATCAAAAGCAATGTAAAATTTGGTGTAGGGTTTAGAAAACATGACCAAGTTGAATACACTGCTGCAAATGAATCTGTTCAAACCACTGTTGAAATCATACCCACCAACAAGGATGGTCAAGAAGTTAAAATAACTGACAAAAGTGGCAACAAAATCACTCTGGAAAGATCAGTGGGGTCCTCAACTTTTGAGGAGATTGAGAAATACCAATTTAAACCCACTTGGTATGATGAGTGTGACATCCTTAAAAATTTTAAACCTATGGATTTCACCACTGTGGATGGTGTCAAAGCTCCAAAGGCCAAGGTCATTCCTCTTAAGGACATCCCAACAATGGTTCAAAACTCTGTTGCAAAGGAGTCTGAAAAGAAGAAAAGGAAAGAAAAGATTAAAAACTTGTTTTGTGACTTTTGTGAAAAGAAAAATCATTTGACCAAAGATTGTTTTCATTTAAAAGCTTATGACATTAACAAAACAAGTATCATTGTGCCTTCAAAGAGTTGCACCATCTGTGGTAAAACAAATAATCTCACTCATGAGTGTGTGTATCTTAAAACCTTTGATGTAAAAAAGAATGAGTACACTTCAAAAACACCCATGAGTTCATCAAGTTCACCAGTCAAGAAACAACCATATTTTGTGTCTGTCCAAACAGCTGTTACAAAACAGCTAAACCAAAACTCTATTAAAAGAGAGGTTAAAGTAACAAATGCACACCCTGCCAACCAATACCAAAGAGGTAAAGATCAACCTCCATACCAAAGGGTCCCACATGTTTATGAGGTTTACAAAAAGCCTTCTAAACCAAAAGTGAACAGGCATCCCTTTGGTTACCAACAACTGATAGGAAATGGTCCCCAGCAGTGGTTAGAGAAAAATGTTCCAAAAACTATCCAAACCCCTGAGCTAACCACTGTCCATTTTCCTGAACTTAACATAGACACTGTTGAGACCCCATCCAAAGCCTTATTGGCTTTGGAGACCCTCCTGAACTAATTATTTACTTGATGTGCAGGGAGCTTCTACATGCTTAGATAGTCTTTGGTATGTAGAGAGTGGAGGCTCCAGGCACATGCTTAGATAGTCTTTGGTATATAGATAGTAAAGGGAAGGTGATGGGTTCTAGTACAGTACAGTCTGGAAATGTTAAGTTTGAAAATGTCAATCTAATAGACAATCTAAAATTTAATGTAAGACCCGGCTTAAATAACTAGTTTAATGATACAAACACTTGCATTTAGTACAAAATTTAGAGTTTACAAAAACTTTTCTGATTAAAAGACCATATTTGATCCTAATATTTCAGTTAAAAGCCAACTATCCATTAAACATACAAAACATAACTTCAAGTGTCTACTAGATAACATTTGAAAACATAGTTCAAGTATCTACATATTGCTAAAACAAAATAGATCAAGCGCGGAAGCTTTGTTTAGTGCATTCGGTTCTTGATAATAGCTTGATCACCATCCGGGTTAGGTCTGTCCTTCACCTACAGTCAAAACCATAGGAATGATTAGTTTTGACACTTTAAACATCAAGTATAACATATTCCATGTTCGAAACATAACAAAAACGAGAGAATTCCACATCCCTAGTCGGTCGCGCTGCGCGAGAAGGAAAGGGGGATGCCGTCGCGCGACGCCAGCACCGTCGCGTCACGCGACGGTGGTTGTCTTCAGCCGTGGTTGTCTTCAGCCGTGGTTGTCTTCAGCCGTGGTCACTTTTTCCGGGCATGATGAAGCCATATGCTCCGTTTTCCGACATACGGGGCAAGGCTTATCCTTGAAGCGACATTCGCCCCTATGACCCTTTCCACAGATTTTGCAATTTGGTGACCCGCCTTTTACATCTGATTTCTTCCCTGTTTTGTTCATTCGCGCTTTCTTGGTAGGGCTCGGATTGACATTTTGAGCCCTCCGTTCACCTCGTTCAACCTGCTTTCTCAATTCGATCTCCCGTTCCCGAGCAATATTTATGATTTTGGTAAGGGTCTCGTATTTTGAAGGAGTCATAAACTCCCTATACTCGGCGCTCAACATATTGTAATAATAATATATCTTCTGTTCTTCGTTAATTATCAGTTCATCACAAAACTCCATTTTATCCATAAACGTTACCGTGATCTTGTCTATAGACTCACCCCCGTGCCTAAGTTGCATGAACTCTTCCTTGATTCGATTTATGACGACCTTGGGACTGTGGTGTTTAAGAAACGACGTCTTAAATTCATCCCATGTCATAGCTTTGGCTGCTTCGCTTCCAATTTCTTTCTTTTTGTTATCCCACCAGTCTTTCGCTTGACCCCTTAATTGACCCGTACCATAAGCTACGTAGTCATCTTCATCACAATGGGTCCTCTCAAATACCCCTTCGATATCGCTTAGTCATACGATTGGGTCAACATCCCCATTATAGACTGGCAGTTTGCACGCCATGAACTCCTTGTATGTACAAGGCTTTCGTCCTCCAGACTATTCCTTTGCTAAATTGGCAATATCCTCCAATTTCTTGATTCTTTCTTCAACCACTGATAGTACCGTGTTCTGGATCTTATCGATGAAACCAGACAAACTATTTTCGATTCGGCAATCACTTCTTTTGTTTGCTCGGTGACTCTCGGAACCGTATCATCGTTACCTTCATTCGCCATCTTTAATACTGAAATGTTTACATTGACCGTTAAACATTTCATTTATAATATATGATTTACTTGTTTTGGTTTAATCAAGTTCATAACTTGATTTAACCGTTCTTGTTTCATGCATTTCCCGTGTTTGAGTGAATCTACACACTCTTTTCGTGCATATCCGTTCATGTTTCATTTCTATATTCTGTAAATCTCTTTAAAACAATTAACACTTACTGGATGTTTGATCAAGCTTGAACCGAACACACTTTATTGACAACCCTTAGCCCTGATTACCAACTTGTAAGACCCGGCTTAAATAACTAGTTTAATGATACAAACACTTGCATTTAATACAAAATTTAGAGTTTACAAAAACTTTTCTGATTAAAAGACCATATTTGATCCTAATATTTCAGTTAAAAGCCAACTATCCATTAAACATACAAAACATAACTTCAAGTGTCTACTAGATAACATTTGAAAACATAGTTCAAGTATCTACATATTGCTAAAACAAAATAGATCAAGCGCGGAAGCTTTGTTTAGTGCGTTCGGTTCTTGATAATAGCTTGATCACCATCCGGGTTAGGTCGTCCTTCACCTACAGTCAAAACCATAGGAATGATTAGTTTTGACACTTTAAACATCAAGTATAACATATTCCATGTTCGAAACATAACAAAAACAAGAGAATTCCACATCCCTAGTTGGTCGCGCTGCGCGAGAAGGAAAGGGGGAGGTCGTCGCGCGACGGTGGTTGTCTTCAGCCGTGGCGTGACGCCAGCAGGTAATTTTCACAGAATGTTGTTGTTGGAGCTGCTAATTTCGCCCAGCACCAATTTTTTTCTAATTATAAACTTCAAATTCACATAACTTTTGACTCGGGCGTCCGTTTTAGCCGATTCTTTTTCCTACGCGATCGTAATTTAATTTCGGTCGCGTTTATCATCACGTTTTGCATAAAAAATATCATTTCAAATACAGATGTCCTATAATTTATCTCTTGTTTAATCAACCCATTTGTCTACAATTTCCAAACATGTATTAATATCAACATAAACTTTAGGCCAATGCATCTGTTTCTACGTTTACCAAATATGAGATTTTGCTCCCCTCCTGAGGGTTGCTTCTGCGATAACCATCATGCTTATTCCTAAGAATTTAACCATGTCTTTCGGAATCATTTGACAAACGAATGTTCCGAACTATAAACCCTTTACAAGGGCTCATGCTTTTGCAACGAATTAGCGTGTCCGTGACACGATACGCTTGATTTATATATATACTTAACCAATCACAATAGATGGTTATTAATTTCTATGTTTGTAACTCAACTTGTTTTAACCCGTTTGGATGCCGAATGGGTGTCACCATTACTAGACACATCCAAACTCTATTTCTAGCACATGGTTTGACCCGTTTTTCTTGTCTAAGGCACCTTGTCACTCCCGTGACTTAACGGGTTTTCCTTTTTTACCAAATTTCAATATAACAAAATAAGACTAAAAATTAAACATAATGTAGTGAAACTATAAGTCGCGTACCTTCAAAGTGTACCCTTCAAGCGTGTTTCACCTCCGGCTTGTCCACTCGACGATCCGGATGCTTTACCTAGAGAGTTCCATTCACCATAAATTTAGAACTCTTTTACAATCAATAACGGCCAACTATTATGATATTCAAATCTGCGTTTTTTGTCCGATTTAACACTTTATTCCTCACTTAGGCGTTTCAACAAACACCTAGCGGGTCAAATTTTTACATAATCATTACGAGGTTCTTGACATGTTATTTTCACCTACATTTACATCGATCAGGCGATTTGTACTAAATTTCAACATCAATAATACCGAATTTAACACATGAATTCAGTTTTCACTAGAATAGTATTCACAATCCTAGTGTTTATCTAGTCTCTACAAACTCAATAATCACCTACAATGGTGATTAAAATCTCTAGAATTATCATACTAAATTTTAACAAGAATTCATCTAGGGTTTTATCCCTAAACATCATGTTGCTTCTAAAATCATCCATGCATCAAGTAATCAAGCTAAATTTTCGTTTTTCACATTTAACCTAGAATTCAAGATGCAACAAAATACCATAATTTTGCATACCTTTTGATCCTTGCAACGAGGTGATCACTAATTCATATTTGAAACTTGATTTAGGGCAGATTAGAGGCTTCAATTTGTGAATTTTGTGAGAATTTTAGGGTTTGAAGGAAACCCCTGGTCGCCCTCCTCTTTTGATCGATCCCAGCACACACGCATGTGTGTGTCTGGTGGGTTATTTTCTTATTTGAACATTTAAGTTTCAGTTTTTATTAATTTGGCCCCTCAACTTTTGTTTAACTTATAGTTTAGGTATTTCAACCTTAATAATAGTCACTTCAAGACTTCTTAACTAACTGGGTTATAAATTCCTAGTTAGTTTGTTCTTGTTTATTTAACATTTTATTATCCTGATTTTAAATTTTATAAATTTCGGGATGTTACAAGTCCACCCTCCTTAAAAGGGGTTTCGTCCCGAAACCTGATTACGTACCGACTAATGTAGGGTAGAGTCGTTGCATCTCCTCCTCGGATTCCCATGTGTATCCGAACCCTTCCGGTGTTCCCATTTGACCTTTACTTGATTGATTTCTTTATTCCTTAAGATTTTCACTTTACGATCCAAAATCGCAATGGGCTTCACCACATAGTTAAGTCTATCGTCCACCTCAATGTCATCGTAGTGGATATAGGTTGTTTCATTCGCCAAACATTTCCGAAGATGTGACACATGAAATGTGCTATGAATTCCACTTAATTCTTTCGGTAGTTCGAGGTGGTATGCTACCTTCCCTACTCGTTCGACTATTGTAAATGGCCCAATAAATCGTGGGCTTAATTTTCCTCTCCTTCTAAATCTGATAACCCCCTTCCATGGGGATACCTTAAGCATGACCTTGTCGCCAACCTGAAACTCGATCGGTCTTCGCCTTTTGTCCGCATACGACTTTTGTCTATCTTGTGTCGCTTTCAAGTGTGCCCGAACCACCTTAATCTTTTCATTAGTGGCTCGAACTATATCTTTGTGAGCGAGTTCACGTGGACCCACCTCACCCCAACACACCGGGGTTCAGCACTTCCTACCGTAAAGCATTTCGTACGGTGCCATCCTGATACTAGCATGGTAGTTGTTATTATATGAAAATTCGACCAATGGTAGATAAACATCCCAACTACCTCCGAAGTCAATAATACATGCCCGTAGCATGTCTTCCAATGTTTGTCTCATTCTTTCACTCTGTCCATCTGTCTGAGGATTGTATGCAGTGCTGGTGGACAATTTGGTTCCCATTTGCTCTTGGAAATCTCGCCAGAAATTTGAAGTGAACCGGGTATCCCTATCGGACACGATGGATACCGGTACTCCATGGCGTGCCACTATCTCATTAATGTAGACTTCAGACATCTTTTCAGACGTATATGTTTCACGTATTGGGATAAAATGAGCACTCTTGGTCAATCTATCGACAATTACCCATATAGCATCAAACCCGCGGTTCGTCTTTGGTAGTTTGGTTAATAGGTCCATTGTAACATGTTCCCATTTCCAAACCGGAATTTCCAACGGTTGGAGTTTACCGTATGGTTTTTGGTGTTCCGCCTTGACTTGTAAGCATGTCAGGCACTTCTCCACGTATTTCACTACATCCCTTTTCATTCCGGGCCACCAATAATTTTGTTTCAAGTCGTTATACATCTTGGTCGCCCCCTGGATGAATGGAATAACGGGATTTCTTCTCATGGATCTTCAGTTATCTCGAGGCATAGGCTATGACCTTGCCTCGTTGCATTAAAACACATCTGAGCCCCGAATGCGACGCATCCGAGTAAACCACCATGTCATCAACTCCTTCCGGTAACGTTAGCACCGGAGCGTGAGTTAACTTTTCTTTGAGTGTTTGGAAGGCTTCCTCTTGCCTGATGCCCCATACAAACTTTTCCTCCTTACGAGTCAATTTGGTCAATGCTAAAGCAATTTTGGAGAAATCTTGAATGAATCTCCGATAATATCCCGCGAGCCCTAAAAAGCTTCGGATTTCTGAGGGATTTCTTGGAGTGTTCCATTTTTACACGGCTTCTACTTTTGACGGATCCACTAGTACCCCGTCGGCACTAATGATATGCCCGAGAAACTGCACCTCTCGTAACCAGAAAGCGCACTTCGAAAATTTTGCATACAGCTTTTCTCGTCTGAGTGTCTCTAACACTTCTTGCAAATGGTAAACATGCTCGGCTTCATTCTTCGAATACACTAAAATTTCATCGATAAATACGATTACTGACTTATCCATCATAGGTTTGCAAACCCGGTTCATGAGATCCATGAAAGTCGCGGGTGCATTAGTCAACCCAAAGGGCATCACAAGGAACTCATAATGCCCGTACCGCGTACAAAAGGCCGTCTTCGGTACGTCTTCCTCCTTGACTTTCATTTGGTGATAACCCGATCTGAGATCAATCTTTGAGAACCAACTCACTCCTTGTAGCTGGTCAAACAAGTCATCAATTATTGGAAGTGGGTATCGATTTTTCACCGTGAGTTTGTTTAACTCCCGGTAGTCGATACACATACGCATACTACCGTCCTTCTTCTTCATGAATAGTACTGATGAACCCTTTGTCGAGCAATTCTTGGATTTGAGACATCAATTCTTGTAGCTCTGATGGCGCGAGCCGATACGGCGCCTTGGCCACAGGCTTTGCGCCCGGAATCAATTCAATTCCAAACTCTACCTACCGTTCTGGTGGTATTCCCGGTAAGTCTTCCGGGAACACATCTTCATAATCGCATACCACTGGCACATCTCCGATTTTGAGGGATTCTTTCTCCGATTCACTTGCGTATACCATATACTCCTTGCATACATGTTTCATGAGTTTGTGAGCTTCTAACATCGTGCATATCACCGGGTTACCCCCTTTTTCACCGTATATCGTAACATGCTTCCCGCTAGGAGATGTCAGTTTTATTTCCTTTCGGAAACATGCCACCTTTGCATGGTATCGGGACAGCCAATCCATACCCACTATCACTTGAAATTCTCCCATCGACATCAAGTCTGTTGTGTATTCTTCGTCATCAATGCTCAATTTACAATTTTCACATACATCACAGACGATAAAACTCTTGTTATTACCTATCTCTACTTCTAAAGGCATAGGTAATTTTGTTACAACAAATGAAGGATGTCGAATAAAACCATATGAAATAAAGGATTTATTCGCACCTGTATCAAATAATATACGCGCAGGAATCGAGTTTACAGCAAATATACCTGAAACCACTTCGGGTTCAACTTTTGCTTCTGCGACAGTCAAGTGGAAAGATCTAGCCTTTGCTTTCGGGGCTTCACCTTTCGTGTCTTGCCCGTCTTTCTTTCCCACTAATTCCGAGCATTACGATTTCTTGTGACCCGATCGATAATAATTGTAGCAAACCGTCACTTTTTCCGGGCATGATGAAGCCATATGCCCCATTTTCCGACATACGGGGCAAGGCTTATCCTTGAAGCGACATTCGCCCCTATGACACTTTCCACAGATTTTGCAATTTGGTGACCCGCCTTTTACATCTGATTTCTTCCCTATTTCGTTCATTCGTGCTTTCTTGGTAGGGCACGGATTGACATTTTGAGCCCTCCGTTCACCTCGTTCAACCTGCTTTCTCAATTCGATCTCCCGTTCCCGAGCAACATTTATGATTTCGGTAAGGGTCTCGTATTTTGAAGGAGTCATAAACTCCCTATACTCGGCGCTCAACATATTGTAATAATAATATATCTTCTGTTCTTCATTTGTTATCTGTTCATCACAAAACTTCATTTTATCCAGAAACGTTCCCGTGATCTTGTCTATGGACTCACCCTTGTGCCTAAGTTGCATGAACTCTTCCTTGATTCGATTTATGACCGCCTTGGGACTGTGGTGTTTAAGAAACGGCTTTTTAAATTCATCCCATGTGATAGCTTTGGCTGCTTTGCTTCCAATTTCTTTCTTTTTGTTATCCCACCAGTCTTTCGCTTGACCCCTTAATTGACCCGTACCATAAGCTACGTAGTCATCTTCAACACAATGGGTCCTCTCAAATACCCCTTCGATATCGCTTAGCCATCGTTGGCATACGATTGGGTAAACCTCCCCATTATAGACTGGCGGTTTGCACGCCATGAACTCCTTGTATGTACAAGGCTTTCGTCCTCCAGACTTTTCCTTTGCTAAATTGGCAATATCCTCCAATTTCTTGATTCTTTCTTCAACCACTGATAGTACCGTGTTCTTGATCTTATCGATGAAACCAGACAAACTATTTTTGATTCGGCAATCACTTCTCTTGTTTGCTCGGTGACTCTCGGCACCGTATCATCGTTACCTTCATCCGCCATCTTTAATACTGAAATATTTACATTGACCGTTAAACATTTCATTTATAATATATGATTTACTTGTTTTGGTTTAATCAAGTTCATAACTTGATTCGACCGTTCTTGTTTCATGCATTTCCTGTGTTTGAGTGAATCTACACACTCTTTACATGCATATTCGTTCATGTTTCATTTCTATATTCTCTAAATCTATTTAAAACAATTAACACTTACCGGATATTTGATCAAGCTTGAACCGAACACACTTTATTGACAACCCTTAGCTCTGATTACCAACTTGTAAGACCCGGCTTAAATAACTAGTTTAATGATATAAACACTTACATTTAGTACAAAATTTAGAGTTTACAAAAACTTTTCTGATTAAAAGACCATATTTTATCCTAATATTTCAGTTAAAAGCCAATTATCCATTACACATACAAAACATAACTTCAAGTGTCTACTAGATAACATTTGAAAACATAGTTCAAGTATCTACATATTGCTAAAACAAAATAGACCAAGCGCGGAAGCTTTGTTTAGTGCGTTCGGTTCTTGATAATAGCTTGATCACCATCCGGGTTAGGTCCGTCCTTCACCTACAGTCAAAACCATAGGAATGATTAGTTTTGAAACTTTAAACATCTAGTATAACATATTCCATGTTCGAAACATAACAAAAACGAGAGAATTCCACATATTCCATGTTTGAAACTTTACGGTCGCGTTTATCAACACGTTTTGCATAAAAATATCATTTCAAATACAGATGTCCTATAATTTATCTCTTGTTTAATCAACCCATTTGTCTACAATTTCCAAACATGTATTAATATCAACATAAACTTTAGGCCAATGCATCCGTTTCTATGTTTACCAAATATGAGCTTTTGCTCCCCTCCCGAGGGTTGCTTATGAGATAACCATCATGCTTATTCCTAAGAATTTAACCATGTCTTTCGGAATCATTTGACAAACGAATGTTCCGAACTATAAACCCTTTACAAGGGCACATGCTTTTGCAACGAATTAGCGTGTCCGTGACACGGCTTACGCTTGATTTATATATATACTTAACCAATCACAATAGATGTTTATTAATTTCTATGTTTGTAACTCAACTTGTTTTAACCCGTTTGGATGCCGAATGGGTGTCACCATTACTAGACACATCCAAACTCTATTTCTAGCACATGTTTTGACCCGTTTTTCTTGTCTAAGGCACCTTGTCACTCCCGTGACTTAACGGGTTTTTCTTGTTTACCAAATTTCAATATAACAAAATAAGACTAAAAATTAAACATAATGTAGCGAAACTATAAGTCACGTACCTTCAAAGTGTATCCTTCAAGCGTGTTTCACCTCCGGCTTGTCCACTCGACGATCCGGATGCTTTACCTAGAGAGTTCCATTCACCATAAATTTAGAACTCTTTTACAATCAATAACGGAAAATTATTATGATATTCAAATCTGCGTTTTTTGTCCGATTTAACACTTTATTCCTCACTTAGGCGTTTCAACAAACACCTAGCTGGTCAAATTTTTACATAATCATTACTAGGTTCTTGACATGTTATTTTCACCTACATTTACTTCGATCAGGCGATTTGTACAAAATTTCAACATCAATAATACCGAATTTAACACATGAATTCAGTTTTCACTAGAATAGTATTCACAATCCTAGTGTTTATCTAGTCTTTACAAACTCAATAATCACCTACAATGGTGATTAAAATCTCTAGAATTATCATACTAAATTTTAACAATAATTCATCTAGGGTTTTATCCCTAAACATCATGTTGCTTCTAATTTCATCCACGCATCAAGTAATCAAGCTAAATTTTCGTTTTTCACATTTAACCTATAATTCAAGATGCAACAAAATACCACAATTTTGCATACCTTTTGATCCCTGCAACGAGTGATCACTAATTCATGTTTGAAACTTGATTTAGGGCAAATTAGAGGCTTCAATTTGTGAATTTTGTGAGAATTTTAGGGTTTGAAGGAAACCCCTGGTCGCCCTCCTCTTTTGATCGATCCCAGCACACACGCATGTGTGTGTCTGGTGGGTTATTTTCTTATTTGAACATTCTAGTTTCAGTTTTTATTAATTTGGCCCCTCAACTTTTGTTTAACTTATAGTTTAGGTATTTCAACCTTAATAATAGTCACTTCAAGACTTCTTAACTAACTGGGTTATAAAATCCTAGTTGGTTTGTTCTTGTTTATTTAACATTTTATTATCCTGATTTTAAATTTTATAAATTTCGGGGTGTTACATTTAACCTCCTTAGTGTCTCTCAAATGAGTGACAAAGGTTATGGATCATTCTTTACTAAGGAGTGTTGTTGGATTGTTGGACCAGAAATGGTTAAAAAGATTGAAGAAATAATCAAAAATGGAAAAACCTAACTTGTTGCTCAAAGAAGTGGCAATATTTATGTAGTTGATTTGTCAAAAGAGAGCCCCAGGACTGATGCCTGTCTGTTCTCAGCTGGCTCTAACAAAGAGACAAAACTTTGGTACAGAAGATTGTGGCAACAAATCTCAAGACAATCACTGCTTTGTCAAAACATGGCCTTGTAAGAGGTCTTCCACAAAAAGTGCTCTGAGTTATTTGATCTTGATAAATTTACTTTTGAAAATGTTTCTGTCAAGACTAACAGTGTAGGTCCATCACAACCTCCTCCATCAGACAATGGATATGAAGTGATCATTCCGCAACAGAAGTTCACATCCATTGCCAGAGCAGGAGATGTTCAAAACAGCTGTCAAAGCCCATCCACTACTACCTCAACAGTTGTTGACCATAGTAGTCCTCGAACCCCTGCTTCCACATCCTCAAACATTGTTGATAAAAAATCTTCAAACAGTGGATAAAAATTAACTTGTTTCCACACCACTTCCTCCTATCCCTCCACCTCCATTTCAAGACACTATTGGATCATCAAAGTCACCAACAGTTGTTAGCTCATATGATTCACATTTGCAGCCCTCACCCTTAAATGCCATTGTTCCATACAAAGGAGATTTGATCTTCTTGAAGTCTCATCCACCTGACCAAATCATTGGCAACATCAGTGAAGGGGTGCTCACCAGAAGTCAATCCCAAAACATCTGTCTTTTTGCTGGTTTTCTATCACTTAATCAACCTGTCAAGTACCAAGAGGCACTGAAAGACAACAGTTGGGTGGAAGCCATGCAAGAAGAGCTCCAACAGTTTAAAAGACAACAAGTATGGGAGCTTGTACCACTGTAAAGGGTGTAAGTCCTATTGGCACAAAGTGGGTCTTCAAAAATAAAACTGATGAAAGAGGCATTGTTGTCAAGAATAAAGCTAGGCTAGTGGTTAAAGGGTTCAGACAGAAAGAGGGCATTGACTATGATGAAACTTTTGCCCATGTAGCAAGATTGGAAGCTATCAGACTATTCCTGGACTTTGCTGTCAACCACAACATAAAGGTGTTTCAAATGGATATCAAATGTACATTCCTCTATGGTAAGATTCAAGAAGAGGTATATGTTTGTCAACCTCCTGGTTTTGAGGATCCATTTAATCCAAATCATATCTACAAGCTAAATAAAGCTTTGCATGGCCTGAAACAAGCACCTAGAGCCTGGTATGAAACTCTTTCCACCTTTCTTCTCTTTATTGGTTTCACAAGAGGCAAAATGAACTACAGTGCTTTCTTGGTCTCCAAGTAAAGCAACTGCAAAATGGTACTTTCATTCATCAAGGAAAATATGCCAAAGAACTGTTAAACAAATTTGACATGAATGATTGTAAACCGATACAAACTACTGATTTACAATAAAGTATAATCAAAAAACTGATTCTTCATTCCACTGTTATAGCTTCAGCAGTGCTTTGGGTCTTCAGCAATACTTGAGACATATCAGTAGATTGAGCTTCAGTACTTTAACTTCATCAGTCTTTTAGATCAGCATCAATTGTGAAGAGCAGTACTTTGAGTTATCAGATGTTAGGGCCACTGTCAAGGGAGAAGACTTGTACAAAACAACTGCTTATGATGGATCCACTGATCTGAACCAGTTTTGGCTTTATCAACTGTTCCTTTGTAGGGTTCAATCCCAACAATCTCCCCCTAGAACAGATGATGCCAAAACACTTCATTATTAAGGATCTTTATTGTCTCATCAGCATTTCCTTGATTTACCCTTTGAATTGTAATTCAAAGTTCAGGGAATCTTCACCATCCTCATTCCTGCATAGTTGAAGCTCAATGAGATCTTGCAAATCTTCTACACTCAGGCCAAGTGCATTTTCCCTTTATATATGCTTAACTTCACCACTGGACTTGAGCAAAGTCAATACGTGGGTCTTTTGATCAGACTTCCACTTTAGTGTTTTTGAGTCCAGTGGGTTTCTTGGGAGAGGCTTTATTTTTTATGAGTTTGGTGATGGAGGCCTGGTTATGACTGCTTTGGCAGGGTCTTGAGATTTTGCTAAGTCAGGATTTTCTGCCATCATTGTCTGAAGAACCATCTTCATAATATATTCTTCTTGAGCCTTATCTTCTTCTACTTCCATCTGCTTTTGCCTTTTTCTTTGATTTAAGGCAATGGTGGAAGTATCAGATGATGTGAACATGGTTTTCAAGGAAAGATCATGATGCTGTGATTCACCAATTTTCTTGGTTTTGTAAGTTGGTTTCTTTGGAGCAGTGGGATCTGTTTTTCTTAGCTCTTCCAGCTTTTTGTAGGTCTGATCAATGTACTGCCTTGACCATCTTGATATATGCTTGGCTGTTCCATATTGTGTTGCAACCAACTCTTCTCTCTTCCTTTTATATTTCAAGGTAAGATCTGCAATTTTCTTATTGTATTTGCTCCAGTTTGGTGCTGATCTTTTCATACCTGGATCCTTTTTTATTCTTTCAATTCTATTAAGTTCTGTCTTGAGAGCAACGAGTGGCCAGTCTTGGAATTGTTCAACTTTGGCAAGGTAAAACTTTTCACTCATGATCAGTGCCAGAATATCTTTTCTCAGATCTTCTTGTAAATCAGCCTCTGGTGGTAGGTTGGACATTTCTTTGCTCAAGTCTCTTGCATAATCTTCCATTTGTTTAACTTTGGTGAGCAGGAACTGCATTCGACTTGAGTAGGCACTATCACCCTTCCCTTTGCACTCATATTTGGCTCTTAATTCAAATATGTGTCTGTACAAGATCAAACTCCTGTAGTACACCCATAGCAACCACCAAGATAGTCATGTCTGATGAGAAGGATGATTTGGTTGATCAAACTCTTTATAGAAGCATGATTGGGTCCTTATTGTACCTAACTGCATCTAGGCCAGACGTCATGTTTGCAACATGTGTCTGTGCAAGATCCCCATCAGCCCCTAGAAAGTCAAACCTTATTGCTGTAAAAAGGATATTCAGATACTTAAAAGGTGCTCCAACACTTGGTATCTGGTATCCAGGTGATGGAAATATCAAGCTTTCAGGTTTCTCAGATAGTGACTTTGCTGGATGTAACACAACAAGTGAAGAAACACTAGAGCAACGACCAGAATCGAATAATCTAGAGGGTTTGGATCTGCATAAAAGGGGGGTTGTTTTCTCTCGTTTGATTCGGTACAACAGACCTTCTTCTCCGATGAACTCTGCAAAAAAGAAGCACCGTTAGCCTCGCCAAGGGGAGAAAGGGGTTCTCTCCTTGACCCGACTCCGGTGTGAGAATAAGTATGGGTTATGAAGAAGAAGATGTATTGTAGAAGTGTGTGTAACTTGAATTTCATACCTGAATAGTTCTTGTATTTATAGCCGGGAGTCTTTGGGCGGGAAAACCTGTTAGTGAAAAGTTGACGGAAGATGCTAACTCCGTAAGCGGTTACGTTTCCTTCCGTCAAGCTTCTTGATCTGATGTAAATGCACACGGATCGTGGTTTAGATCGGTGGCTAGGGATTTGCCACATGGAAAGTGATCAAGTGGAGGTTTCTCTCCAATTACATGTTATCATTGTGATTTCAGGAATGCCTGAGGTGTTGACACGTGTCCAGGCGGTTATAACCGTCTTAGTGGTGCACGATTGAATTCTTTCTAGAAGATTACTGTTGTAATCTGGTGTGACTCTTTATTGTGAGGAGTCAGCTGAAATAATCCCAAGTCTTGGTTATATAATATCCAAGTCTGGATATTAAGCGGAAGTATTTATTTAAGGATTTCCATCTTTTACTTTGTGGAGGAAGGCGCAAGGATTTATGATCTCCTTTTGGCACGCAAGTGTCGTCTGTTATTTGTTTTTAAGCCTCCTTTGTAAGACCAGTGCGCGGTCGCGCAAGGTCAGAAGAGCTGATTGACCAAGTTGTGGTATGGTCCTGAATACTTGTCATAAGATTTTTGGGACCTTACCCCTTCAAGTCCCGCCAGTCTAGTGTTGCTCTTATGCAAGTAAGTGGAGCACTGGACTTATGAGAGGGAAATGCTTTTGTGGCGTGAAGGTAGGGAATCTTTTTTGAAAAGATTTACTTTTGTTTCTAAAAAAAAATTCTTTTTTTTTCTTTTTTTAGGGGAAAATGTGATTTTCCCCTTTGTAATCATGACCTGACGTTTTGGTGTCGTCAATTTGTAATAAAAATTTGATATTTTGCAATATTTTCCTTCTTACATTGGGATACGTAATGGCGCCTGTCAGGCTTTATTTATGAAGATGTGACATTTGTTCCTGTAGCGCGCGTCTGGAAAAGACATTTGACAGGTGATCATGACCTTTTCTTTTCCCGGAGTTAACTCGCCTATATATACGCTTGATAGATTCTTTTATCTTCTTGTTGATTTTTGGCAAAAAAGAAGATGAAACGTTCTTACCATACTCGTCTTTTGTTGGATGTTTTTAGGGTTTATGAAGCTGCTGAGGGCCTCATGCTTCTTTCTAGCTCACCACCTTTAGTTGCTGTTGGGGCAAAGGATCCGGTCAACCCTGTTTCTCCGGTGGCTGTTGGTTCCGACTGTAAAGCTTTCCGGCACAAAGGTGTCGTTGATGATGGTATCACTGTGCTGGCTGCTGATGAATTGATTGCTCGCTTTCCGATGGTCCAGAAAGGATGATGCCAGTTGGTGTATCAACACCGGAAGAATCGCCGGTGTGAGCAGGTGCCCACCGTTGATGACGGTCCTGTTGCTGGTTAGGTGTTAGCCTTAGAACTAGTTCTTTCCTTTGTTAATGTTTTTTGTAAATTTGCTAGTTTTGGTACTGGAAAAATTTTTTGAAGACCATTGCCATGATCTTTGTTGTGAAGTGTTTTGCTACACTTGATAATGTATATGTTTTGGTGTACTGCTGTACCTGTAGTTTTTGTTTGTTAGGTACGTTTGGATTACAATATGTTGCATGTGTTTTAATTGCTTTGATCAGGTAGAGCGAATGAGAGATGGTATTGTGCTCATGTGTGAACGTTTGTCCAGAATATGCGCTTATGTTGCACTTTTTCCAGACTGTTCATGAGGTGTACAATGTTTACCATATTGTTTTCGCGCAAACCAAAAGAATTACATGCAATTTGTAACAAACAGTAACAAGTATGAAGATGATGTTTGTATTTATAAAGCGCGAGGCTTGCAATACAAGTGTAATAGGAAATACATTGCCTGTGAATGATTTGTCCTATATGTAACACCTGCGCAGCTGCTGCGCATTCCAGGTGCGGGGAACTAGAGTCCCATCAATTCTTTTTAGGGTGTATGCCCCTTTACCTAGGACCTCATTGATGATGTATGGTCCTTCCCATTTTGGCGCTAATTTGCCTGGTTTTTCTGCGTTTGACGCTTCATTGTCGCGCAAGACGAAATCACCTGGAACAAAGGTACACACGCGTACGCGCGCGTTGTAATATTTTTCGAGTTTGGATTTGTACCTTGCTTCTGTGATGGCGGCGTTCTCGCGCCTTTCTTTAAGAAGGTCTAAATCCATTCTTCGTTCTTGCTCATTGTTTTGTTTTTCCATGGCTATCATGCGCGGTGACGGTAGGCCGATTTCGGCTGGGATTACGGCTTCAGACCCGTAGACCAAGCTGAATGGAGTTTCACCCGTGCTAGTCTTTTGCATTGTTCGATGTGCCCATAGGATGCTGGGGAGTTCATCAACCCATCCTCTGCGCGCTGTGCCCAGTCGTGCCTTAATGTCGTCGACTATTTGTTTGTTGATGCTTTCGACTTGGCCGTTTGCTTGTGGGTGTGCCACAGAGGCAAAGTTGTGCTCAATCTTCATTTCCTTGAACCATTTCTGTAGATCTTCCGAGGCAAAGTTAGTGCCGTTGTCGGAAATGATGCGCAATGGTAATCCAAATCTGCAAATAATATGTTCCCATATAAATTTGCGGATTACCATTGTTGTGGTTGAGGCCAAGGCTTTAGCTTCAACCCACTTCGTGAAGTAGTCGACTGCTACAATGATGAATTTTACTGCGCCTGGCGCGTCAGGAAATGGGCCAATAAGATCGATGCCCCATTGTTGGAATCGCCAGGCAGACGTGGCTGGTACTAGTGGATTCTTTGGCCGGAGCGTCTTTGGCGCGTGACGTTGGCATGCTGCTTATTTCCGTAATATTTCTACCGCGTCTACGTGCATTCCCGGCCAATAATATCCCGCGCTCATTATTTTTGCTACTACCATGCGTGGTCCGGCGTGTATCCCGCACAAGCCTTCATGGATTTCTCTGACCAGGTATTGCGCGTCTGTCTTGTCAACGCATCATAGTAATGGTCCCATGAATGACTTTCTGTATAGAATGTCGTCCGCCATTTCGTAGTTTATTGCTTTATTCTGGATTTTCCTGGCTTCTGCTTTTTCCTCTGGGAGTTTCCCGTGTTGTAAGTATAAGATGATCGGGGACATCCAGGACGGACTGCCGATCTCTATGATGTTGACTTGTTTGAGAGGAACAGAGGGATTGGACAGTACCTCTATACGTACTTCTTTTGCTAAGTGCTTAAAGCTGGTAGCGGCCAATTTGCTCAATGCGTCCGCATGTTTGTTTTCACTTCTGTTTATATGGTTGACTTTGAACGTTTGGAATTGACCAATCAATATTCACGCTTGTTCTAAGTACAACGCCATAGCTTCTCATCTTGCATCGTAGTGCCCATTAACTTGTTCAACTACTAGCTTTGAATCAACGTTAGCTTCGAGGTTTCTTGCCCCCATTTTAAGCGCTAAATGAAGGCCTGCTAAAAACGCTTCGTATTCTGCTTCGTTGTTAGTGCTTCGGAAGTCTAGGCGTATGGCATATGTAAGTTCGTGGTCATCCGGGCTGACTAGTAGGAGACCTGCCCCTGCTCCGTCATCATTAGAAGCGTCGTCCGTGTGCAGGGTCCAGACCCTGTCGTCGAAAACAGGAACAGGGTTTTGGATCGCCCCACACTCTTGGACTTTGTCAATTGGAACTTCTGTGGCGAAATCTGCTAGAACTTTCCCTTTGATTGACGGTCGTGGTCTGTACAGGATATTGTATCCTCCAAGCTCAATAGCCCATTTGGCCAATCTTCCCGCAACGTCAGGTTTGGACACGATTTGACCCAAATGGTAGTTGGTAAGAACTGTGATGACATGACCAGAGAAATATCGACGTAAGCATCTTGATGCATGTACTAGCGCTAGGACAAGTTTTTCGATCATTGAGTAGCGCGTCTCTGGGCCAGTGAGCATCTTGCTTATGTAATAAATTGGAGTCTGAATATTTTCTCGTTCTACCATCAATATTGCACCTACCGCTACTTCCGCAGCAGATAGATATAAAATCAGTGGTTCTTTTTCTCTTGGTGCGGTTAGCGTTGGCAGCTGAATTAAACATTCCTTCATTTGTTTGAAGGCTGCTTCTGCTTCAGGTTTCCACTGGAAGTGGGTTTTCTTCGCGCAGTTTCGCAGCGTGCTGATGAATGGATAAGACTTCGCTGCGTGATTTGCCAAGAATCTGTTCAAGGCTGCAAGACGTCCGGTGAGTCTTTGCATTTCTTTTATTGTTGCAGGTGATGGCATTAGCTGGATTGCCTGCACTTTCTCCGGGTTTACTTTAAAACTGTCTCTTGTGACTATGAAGCCCAAAAATTTTCCCTCCTCCATGCCGAAGGAGCATTTCGTTGGGTTGAGTTTCAAGTTCACGCTGCGCAAAGAATCGAACGTGCGTTGAATATTGGCGAGCATCGTATCTTCCTCGTGGCTCATGATGACGAGGTCATCCATGTATACTTCGACTATCTTGCCAATGTCACCTCTGAAAACTGTGTCCATTAAGCGTTGGTAAGTTGCGCCTGCATTGCGCAAGCCGAAGGGCATTTTTGTATAACAGAAGATGCCCTTGTCTGTTCGAAATGCGGTTTTGTCTTCGTCTTCTTCTTTCATCTGGACCTGATGATAACCTTTATAACAGTCAAGAAAGCATTTCCATCAAAATGATGCTAGAGAGTCGACTTTTTTGTCTATCTCGGGAAGCGCGTAGCAATCTTTTAGGCATGCTTTATTCAGGCCTTTGAAGTCGATGCACATTCTCCATCCTCCACTGTGTTTTTGGACCATTGCTGGGTTGGCGACCCATGTATGGTATTGAACCTCGCGTAAGATTCCAGCGTTAAGTATCATCCATAGCTTTTGCTTTCTCGTCGCTGAAGCTGCGCCTTCCCTGAGCAACAGGTTCTGCTAAGGGTCGGATGTTCAGACAATGTTGCGCTATGTCGCGCGGTACGCCAGTCTTGTCTGCTGGGCACCAAGCAAATATGTCTTTGTTATTGGATAATAACTCTTTTAATTGTGCTCGTGTTGCCGGGGAAATGGCGTGCCCTAGTTGAATGGTCTGTTCTGGATATTCATCGTTCAGAACCCATTTCTCCGGTTCATTCGAAGTTGAGGGTTTGGCTACTTTTGCTGGTGGCTCATCGTCCACGTACATGACCTCCTTACTTGAGTACAGAATCGCAACTCCAGTTTCTGTTGGAAATCCACATGCAGCGTGCGGAATAGAGGTGATCATACTGAATTCTCTCTGTGACCTTCTACCGAGCAACACATCATGGCGTGATGTTGCTGGCATGACCATGAAATTCACTGTGACTGTGTGCGAATGTTCGCCATCAGATAGAGTTACAGGGAATGCTATTTTCCCTAACGGGAATACAACTTCATTGCAAAATCCGGTGAGAGGGAAATCTACCGGTTCTAAACGTGCTTTGTCTTCTGGATCGAGCTGCTTGAAGCACTGCTCGTATATGATATCCATCAAGCTTCCTGGATCTATAAACATATAGTCCGTTCAGTAATGGCCGAAGATGCCAGTAATAATTACCGGTCGCTCTTCCTGAGGGCCTCCAGGAACAACAGGAAACACCACTTGATGTTCCCTCCAGTGCTGATCATGATGTCGTTTGTTTGGCCTTTGTGAATGACCTCCTTGTACCATGTATATTTCTTTTGATTCAGCTATCTGACTACTGGTACCTTCTGATTTTGGGATTGCCTTGGCATGACTGTTAGATTGGGTGTCCCACTGATAAGGTTTCTGTGGGTCCAATACTACAGTACCAATCGTACTACTGTTTCTTTGTGAAGTATCAGCTCTGATGTTTGGGAACTCAGATCTATTGATTTGTGTAAAAATTTGGTTTACAGCCATTTGAAATCTGTCAAACCAATATTCCGGGGCTCTCTCTATGAGTTGATCTGAGGAGTCTTTTCCGATTGAGTGATTGTTGCTTCCGTTGATTCCCATGATTCCGTCGATCTGAGCATTTGAGGTTGTACAACCCTTGAATGCAGATCGAGGACCTGATGGGTGAGGCGATGAATTCTCGGTCATGTGAGAACAGAGAATGAAGGAAAATGAATCGAAACGAGATAAAACTAAGAAAACAGTGAAATCGGTGGGCGCCAATGAAGAAACACTAGATCAACAACCAGAATCGAATAATCTAGAGGGTTTGGATCTGCATAAAAGGGGGGTTGTTTTCTCTCATTTGATTCGGTACAACAGACCTTCTTCTCCGATGAACTCTGCAAAAAAGAAGCACCGTTAGCCTCGCCAAGGGGAGAAAGGGGTTCTCTCCTTGACCCGACTCCGGTGTGAGAATAAATATGGGTTATGAAGAAGAAGATGTATTGTAGAAGTGTGTGTAACTTGAATTTCATACCTGGACAGTTCTTGTATTTATAGCCGGGAGTCTTTGGGCGGGAAAACCTATTAGTGAAAAGTTGACAGAAGATGCTAACTCCGTAAGCGGTTACGTTTCCTTCCGTCAAGCTTCTTGATCCGATATGAATGCACACGAATCGTGGTTTAGATCGATGGCTAGGAATTTGCCACGTGGAAAGTGATCAAGTGGAGGTTTCTCTCCAATTACATGTTATCATTGTGATTTCAGGAATGCCTGAGGTGTTGACACGTGTCCAGGCGGTTATAACCGTCTTAGTGGTGCACGATTGAATTCTTTCTAGAAGATTACTGCTGTAATCTGGTGTGACTCCTTATTGTGAGGAGTCAGCTGAAATAATCCCAAGTCTTGGTTATATAATATCCAAGTCTGGATATTAAGCGAAAGTATTTATTTAAGGATTTCCATCTTTTACTTTGTGGAGGAAGGTGCAAGGATTTATGATCTCCTTTTGGCACGCAAGTGTCGTCTGTTATTTGTTTTTTAAGTTTGTAGGGCCAGTGCGCGGCCGCGCAAGGTCAGAAGAGCTGATTGACCAAGTTGTGGTATGGTCCTGAATACTTGTCATAAGGTTTTTGGGACCTTACCCCTTCAACAAGGAAGTCCACTTCAGGAGGGTGCCAATTCCTAGGCAATTGCTTAGTGTCTTGGCAAAGCAAAAAGCAAGCAGAAGTTTCAACATCCACTGCTGAGGCAGAATATATAGCTGCTGCAAGCTGTACAGCGCAACTGTTATGGCTTCAAAATCAATTGCTGGATTTTTTTATCACTGCCTTAAAGACACCTCTCATGTTGGACAGTCAGGCAGCAGAAAATATCATAAAAATCTAGTTTCACATTTAACCACCAAGCACATTGACATCAGACATCATTTTGTGAGGGATTGCTATGAAAAAGGTTTGATTTCTCTGCACCATGTTCCAACTAAAGATCAGCTAGCAGATGTGTTAACAAAGGCTTTAGACACATCCACCTTTGAAAGCTTGATCTCTAGAATTGGCATGCTTAACATGGAATAACAGGCAAAATCCTGTTTTTCTATGAATAAAAAGCATTAAAATGTTTTCAGAAAATCAAAAATGCATCCTTAAAAATAGCTAAAAATGAATATTTTCATTAATCCTTAAAAGTCTATCATAACCACTGTTTTGGTTCAAACATCTGGGCTGTTGATATCATCCACTGCTGAAAGACAGCCTCTGTTCCTTCATGTTCCTTGTTAATCACTGATTGATCAAACATCAGTGTTTTAACCCACTGATGGCTATCCACTGATAGTTAAAAGTCAGCCATTGTTTTCATTTTCATCACTGTAAACCATTGATATTGATCATCAGTGGTTTCTTAAACAACTGTCATCCATTATTAATCAAAGGTTGTCACATGGACAGTACTGAGCCGTCAGATCTTTGTAACCGCTGCCACATCAGCATTCACTTTTTCACCTTATAAAACCCTGATCAAAACCCCAAACAGGGTTTTCACTGTCGAATCGAATTCAAAATTCCTTTCCAAAGCAGTTTCCATCAAAATCCTTTGAATCATTCATCGTCTTCCTCCTCTCGCAACTACCTTCAAATCCCCATGGCTCTCGCACTAAAAACCCCTCATAACTACCTGTGTACACTTGAGAAAACAAGTCAAAACACAACCTTTCACTCCATTATTGATACTCTTTCATCTTCAAAGTACAAAACTTTGTTGACCTGTAACGCACCAATTTACCTGGATACCCTACGTGATTTCTGGAAACATGCACAAATTGAAGTTCAAGACAAAAAGCCTTGGGCTATCACTTAAACTGTAGGAGGAATTCAGGTTGCTATCACACTAAAAACCATTTCTGAGGTTTTTGAAATAAATTATCATACAGGTAAAAATTCTTTCCCAAAGGAAAAATATCAAACTGATTTGAATGAGAGGGGGTATGAGGAACAAATGAAAAAGATACTTTGCAAAAAGGGAGTTTTCCACCTCCTATGAGATTTTTATTCCATACCATCCTCATGTGTGTTTCAAATAAAACAACAGCTTTCAATGAAATCCCATTGAAAATCCAATACCTGGGATATGCTATAATGGCTTAAGTTGATTTTAACTACTCCCAACAAATTTTCAATGATATGGTCAAAAATGTTAATAATATCAAAGAAAAGAAAAAAACATTTTTATTGTTCCCAATATTTTTAAGTTTTTATTTACAAAAGAAAATTCCAAGGGATAGTGCACATGTGATTATCCAAGGAAAACTTTTCAAATAAAGAGCCTATCTTCTGAAACTTTTACAAGGTTGTCAAAACCTTCTAAAACACATACAGAGGAACCTGAACAGAATTTAGCTGAGACAACCTCTTATCCTCGGGTTTCTGTTGTTGAGCCCACTGCTCCTGGTGATCAGAGCAGCACAACCACTGCTGTGAAACCCACACCAAAAATTACCAAAAAGACCATCAAGAAAAAATCCACAAAGCCCCCCAAACCCTCCAAAAATTATCTTCTAGAAGATGAGATCCCAGAAGTCACTCATGTGACAACACAAAAGTCACCAATAACCACTGCTGCTACTTCCTCACAGCAGATGGATTAAAGATCTCAACCTGAGCCTAAAACTCCTCTTGCATCCTCTCAAAAGGATCAGGTTGTACACACAGGGACACCACATTATGAAGCTCTGGATCCACTCGAATCAATCTTCCACGGCCCTGCTCCATGGGCACGTTCTCTTTCTACTCACATCCTCACTTCACAAATTCCACCATCTTTTCTACCCCTGTTGAATGCTTTGGATATGGATCAGACAAAAATCAGTTCTTCTCAACAACCTATCACTGAGAAAATACATCAACAAGTGACTGAGTCTGATTCCTCTATCATTTCTAACCCATCAACAGCTGAGGAGGTTACACTGCAGGAGTTAGAAGTAATTCCTGTCAGTAGTTCAAGTGGAGCAGCTACTACAGGTGTTGAATCCACTGATTTACACCTGGACAGTAGTTTCATCAGTAAGCATCCCTTGAAGGCAATTTCCTCTATGGGAACCAAGGTGACCACTAGTGTGTTTCCAATACCCACTGGTGTTTACTAAGGTAACCACTGTTGAGGAAAGAAGTACCGATACCAAGAACAAGGGGCATCAGTGGATAATTTTTACGAAACTTTTCCTGGTTCAACTACTAATTCAACCACTGTTAGTGGGAAATCAGATGATCCCATTCATTTGGGTGATGGTTTAAAATACAAAGAATTGACGGAAAGAGTAGACAAAATTGAAACATATGTTGCAGATATCAAAAATATGCTGCAACAGTTGTTACAATCTCAAAGAGCTCCACCCACTGCTACAACATCTGCTCCATCCACCACTGAACTATGGCACTTGTTTCAACCTATGCTTCATCAATAAAGGCAATATGTTGATCACCAGCATGAAATTCAACTTCAAATGTTTAGAAATATGATGGAAGCTAGGTACAAGGATACTCAAGCTGATATAAAGGCCATCAAAGCTCATCTGCTCCAAACCACTGGCACTTCTCCTCCTACGATTGTTTTTGTGGAAAACTCTGATGATGCCAAAAAGGGGGAGAGAGGAAAGAAAGGAAAAGAAGGTTTATATCTACCACCAGATCCATTGTCTAAACCTGTGGTAGAAATTTCAAGGCCAGATGGTTCTAAAAAGGTTGATATGACTCTAAATGCATTTGCTGATCAAAAAGCAAACAGAAAAGAGACAATGGAAATAAAATGGTCAAAAAGCTTTGAGAAAGAGAAGAAAGTTATGATGGAAAAGGAAGAGCAGGGTACTTCAATCACTAAAAGAAGAAAGACTACCAGAAAGGTTAGCTAACCCAAAACCACACCTTCCAAAACCACTAAACATACTCCTCAAATCCCCAAAAGTTCCTCACATCAAACCTCCAAGCCAACAGATCTTGAGACACCTGTTGTATCAACAGTTGTTGATACTTCAGTGGTTTCAACAAATGTTGTTTCAACCACTACTCTCATCATTTCACCACCCATCACTCAAACCACAGACACACCAAAAACAACACCACATTCACAAAAACCACCTGCCAAAAAGCAGAAGACAACAGTTGATACCTCAACAGTTGTAGTGACAACAGTGGTTGAGACACCAGTTGTTTCAACAACTGTTCGTCAGTCACCCATCACTTCAAATACCCCTTCTCAATCCATAATCCTTTCTGTTCCTAAACCTCAAACAAAAACACCTTCTCCTAAAAAGGTGTATACAAGAAAAAGAAAGTTTCAAGTGCATGATGATGACATACCAGCACCTGTTCCCATTTCATCTGCACCCTACAATGTAATCAAACCTCAACCATTCATTCCTCCCACCTTAGCCAAACCAATCAAAGATCCAAAAGTACTTGAAGGATATGATCCTGCTGATGTTGTACCAATAGCAGCCAGTTATCCATTAGAATTGCATGTTGTAAAGAATGAAATGAAACAGTTCTACACAGTGGATGACCCTTCAAAAAGAAAATTCCATTCTCTTGTTGGTTTTAGAGATCCAAACAACATGGATGAATATTTAAAACTCAAAGCCAGGCAAGCTGAATTAAGAGCCAAATATGAGTGCAAATGGAAGGGTGATAATGCCTACTCAAGTCGAATGCAGTTCCTGCTCACCAAAGTTAAACAAATGGAAGATTATGCAAGAGACTTGAGCAAAGAAATGTCCGACCTACCACCAGAGGCTGATTTACAAGAAGATCTGAGAAAAGATCTTCTGGCACTGATCATGAGTGAAAAGTTTTACCCTGCCAAAGTTGAACAATTGCAAGAGTGGCCACTTGTTGCTATCAAGACAGAACCTAATAGAATTGAAAGAATAAAAAAGGATCCAGGTATGAAAAGATCAGCACCAAACTGGAGCAAATACAATAAGAAAATTGCAGATCTTACCTTGGAATATAAAAGGAAGAGAGAAGAGTTGGTTGCAGCACAATATGGAATAGCCAGGCAGATATCAAGATGGTCAAGGCAGTACATTGATCAGACCTGCAAAAAGCTGGAAGAGCTAAGAAAAACAGATCCCACTGCTCCAAAGAAACCAGCTTACAAAACCAAGAAAATTAGTGAATCACAGCAGCATGATCTTTCCTTGAAAACCATGTTCACTTCATCCGATACTTCCACCATTGCCTTAAATCAAAGAAAAAGGCAAAAGCAGATGGAAGCAGAAGAAGACAAGGCTCAAGAAGAATATATTATGAAGATGGTTCTTCAGACAATGATGGCAGAAAATCCTGACTTAGCAAAATCTCAAGACCCTGCCAAAGCAGTCATAACCAGGCCTCCATCACCAAACTCATCAAAAATAAAGCCTCTCCCAAGAAACCCACTGGACTAAAAAATACTAAAGTCGAAGTCTGATCAAAAGACCCACGTATTTACTTTGCTCAAGTCCAGTGGTGAAGTTAAGCATATATCAAGGGAAAATGCACTTGGCCGGAGTGTAGAAGATTTGCAAGATCTCCTTGAGCTTCAACTATGCAGGGATAAGGATGATGAAGATTCCCTGAACTTTGAATTACAATTCAAAGGGCAAATCAGGGAAATGCTAATGAGACAATAAAGATCCTTAATAATGAAGTGTTTTGGCATCATCTGTTCCAGGGGAGATTGTTGGGATTGAACCCTACAAAGGAATAGTTGATAAAGCCAAAACTTGTTCAGATCAGTGGATCCATCATAAGCAGTTATTTTGTACAAGTCTTCTCCCTTGACAGTGGCCCTAACATCTGACAACTCAAAGTACAGCTCTTCACAGCTGCTGCTGATCTAAAAGACTGATGAAGTTAAAGTACTGAAGCTCAATCTACTGATATGTCTCAAGTACTGCTGAAGACCCAAAGCACTGCTGAAGCTATAACAGTGGAATGAAGAATCAGTAGTTTCGTTTATGCTTTGTATTGTATGAAATCAGTAGTTAAGTATCAATGGTTATATAGATCAGTGGTTGTAGGTTGTTAGGAGGTTAGATGTCACTTTCATGGTGACGTCAGCCAAAGATGCTCAGTGGTTGTTCTGTAATATAAATAGAACAGTACCCTGTACTATTCTATTTGCTCTCTTTCACCAAGTCATTCTATACGAACAATCAAGTGAGCTCAGGCTGAAGGGGAGATCTGTGCATGCATGCATTTAGTTTGTTTATTGTAATCAAATACAATCATTTGATTAAATGTTAAACATGTTTGCTGAAACTTATCTTCCATTGATTGTGTGTTAAAAGTTTATTTCATTTATTCCGCTGCAATTCATCTCTGTTTCATCTTCATTCTTATTAAACAAACACAATCTAGCAAACTCAGATCCTAACAGGGTAGGAGCACAAGTAGGATGCAAAGCACATCCCACTTGTTGCAAGAAAGGTTCACCTTTCTTTTATTTTGGCGGCTCAAAACTCAAGACCGTCAACATCAAATGATTTTAGTTTCAAGGCGTCTTTCAAACCAATGACTGCACAAGAATCAAACAACCGCGCATAAGAAAATACACAATAACGACAACACAAAAAATAGTAAAACATACATGCATAAGCATCGGCACGAATCCCAAGCCGATCCATACTAACCCTCCGCTTTGTACCGAAGCATCGGATAATGTCGTGGTTCGCTCCACATCGTGCTAATAGCACCCATCGCCAATATATGTTCTCCGACTAGCATTTTTTACGAGACCTTTAAAAAGACCCTCGTCATATACAAAATTATCAGGCAAAGCCTCCGGTAGAGTAGACTTCTTTGGCTGCCAGCGCATAGTCGTGGGAACACATAAATCGTCAATAAAAAAAATGATCCTTCCAATCCTTCAAGCTAGTGGTAATCCTAGAAAAACATGTTACATTCTTGTCAAGAACCTCAATAGTATACCAATCCCCCGAACGGGTAAGTTTATAAAAGGTCCGGAAGACATCCAGGTCTGGGATCGCCCCCAAGCCACAACACGATATTTCAAAATGGTTGACCTTAGCTAAACTAAACGGATTCATTCGTGATATTTGAACCCCATGAAAAGAAAGCACCCGAATGAGAAAAGTGGTAAAAGGGATCCTATAATTACAATAAACGAAAACCCTTGTATATAGAGAAATTTTTCCAGGTTTAAAGGGATATACAGGTTCATTATTCCCAAGAAGAACGGGGTTAAAGGATCTGGGAATGATATATGTTTCTAAAATGTCCTCAAACTTTTCACTAGTTAACACGCTAAAACTCGTGTCTATATTCGACTTGTTGTCCATAGATAAAGAGGAAGAAAGCACGAACCTGAAAAAGATGAAGAGACGAAGCTCCGAGCGATATTTCTGTTTTATCAAAAAGAGAAGAAGGGAAAAGGACTAAAAGAAAGGAAATGGAGCAGATAGCAGGTTGTAAAAAAAGTGAAAGAGGGTAAAACCCCATCACTTACCCCATTTTTATACAAAAGGGACACAGCTAATCACCGCCTCAACGTGTCCAATAGATAGCCGACAGTCAAAAGATGATGGAAGCCAAAACGTCATGATTCAAGGGGATGTTAAAGTCACCCAGAGGTCACTTTCGCCAAATGACAGTCAATAAAAAGATTCAAAAATTCAAAATAACAAAACCCGCCAAAACAAATGAACCATAAGTCCATCATGCAGCAAGCTACACTACGGACTAAGGGGACTTGATGAGGTTACGTCCAAGCTACCGGACCGAATCTTGACCTGCCGAACAGAATAGGGCTCGATCGAACCTATCACCCTCTTCGAGCTTCACTCTCCGTCAATATGTCCGAGCCAAGGGAATATTCCCAACTAATTTGGGGCCCACTACCATGACTGCCTAAAAAGTAATAGGTCTGACTGGGACCACCCAAACCACGTCAGCATCTTTCAAGTATAAATACCACACTCAAATCTCCAGAAAAGGGTAATTTGTACTTTTCCTCTCATCTCCAAACTCTCTCTCTCTCTCTCTCTAACTTATTGTACTATCCATGTACTTATTCTCACGTCCGAGCTTGATCACAGAGAGGCTCCCCTCTCTGTGTTAAAGCTAACAGTGTTATTTTCGTGTCGTCATGCAGATTTACTTGTTCTTGAAGACTAGTTCCATTCTAATCACCAATTGCTGATAATGGAGTCTTCAGTCATTATTGACGATATGCAGATGATAATGATGATGAAATTAATTATTCTAGTCATGTTGATAATATTAAATTAATAATGGTTTTATTTTCTCAATATTTGTTTTTACAGCTTTCGTTCTTATTCAGATTTGGGGGTTTGGGGTCTTATTCAGATTTGTGGTCAATTGTTCAGATTTAAGGTTGGCGATGGCAGCACGTGGTAGTGGTTGTGATAAGTCGGAGAGAGGGAGAGGTGATGTCACACCCCAACCGATGGCGGAATCATCGGGGCGCGGCACTGAGCGAAACAGATTGTCCAGAAGTTTCCATAACAACTATCATTACCATTCAATTAAAGCAATACGTTCCATACCGTATCTTAAATAGTTAAATAATTATTACAAACAAGCATCAAGACAAGTATTTTGTTCCGACAACTCAGATTTAAACATAGCTAACTTATTTGTTGGTTTCTAGGACTCCTTCTCTAGCCTCAATTTCATCACCAGCACGTTAAGCACAGAAACAACCTAAGCACCTGTCACATACGTTAAAATAAAGTCAATACATATAATGTAAATGTGAGCATACAAGTTTGGTAATAGCATATAGAGTTCGAATTCGTTTACGCATAACCAGCACGTACACATAGTGAAATGAAGCACGTTAGTTATCGACATAGATCCATCGATACCAATGACTACGGATTGACTGCCCGAGGCAGTTCGCAATACATGATTACCACCGTAATCCATGCAAGTAAAAGATCCTTAACAACCCCTGTGTGAACGGGTGCTGAGTCCAAACTATAGTACTATCGTTGCTAAGGCAGGTAGACAGCATTCCATGTGTAAACATAACAAACAAGCATTCATAAGCCACGTATAACATGCATTAATGGTTTAGCGTTAAAATAGCTTGAGTAGTGTGATAGTTGTAATTTGAATATTCGTAACGTATGTAACACCCAAAAGTGCTAAAAGCAAAAAGGGTTCGAGTATACTCACAGCGATTATGGATTGAAGGGAGCGCTTTTCAGCGAGTGCGGTTAGCCTGAATAGATTCGATAACGTAACGGTAAGTGTCGTGTAAGAACAGTACGAAGTGAGAGCGGGTAGGATAGCTGATCGTGCGGATCAACTATCCATGCGGATGGTAATCCGTGCGGATGGTGATCCATCCGGATAAACTATCCGTGCGAGTGGTGATCCACCCGGATAAACTATCCGTGCGAGTAACTATCCGTGCGGATGGTAATCCATCCGGATTTGTCGCTCGTGCGGATTGTTTATTCGTGCGGAGAAGTAGTCCGTGTGGATTACTATTCGAGTGGATTGTTTCTTCCTAAGGATGTGTTTGTGTATGATGGCTTGTGCTTTGAAGTTTTCGTTGTAGCATTTAGAAAACATTTAAGTATCTCTACCTTTCAAGCCGGTCGCACGGACAATAATCCGTCCGGATGGTGATCCGTGCGGACACGTCTCTGAGGCTGAGTCACTTGATGAAGCTTGTGGAATCCGTCCGGATGGTAATCCGTGCGGAAAATGGTAATCCGTCCGGATAGTTGTTCGTGCGGACAGACAATCCGTCCGGATAGTCTGTCCGTGCGGACAACTTGTCCGTGCGGATGCACATTGTTTGAACTTATTCAAGGTCTTAGTATCTCATGATCCGAAGGGTAATCCATTCAGAGGTCGTCCGTCCGGATTGCTCATTCGTCGATACTCAAACCCTGCTTTGAAAGTGGGTCCCAAGTGTAGTTCGTCCGGGTGGCAATCCGTCCGGATTGTCTGTCCGTGCGGACAACTTGTTCGTTCGGACAGTCTCTCGTCTGGTTGTTCCGTTCGTCTACTCTTGGTTTCTGTTGTCGTTTATCGAGACGTTCTGATTACGTGGCAACCACTTGGAATTGTATTCTTACTCGCGTGACTAAGCCGGCCAGGAACCACCCTAACTTGACCTGTCGGCGACTCAGAACGGTCATTCCGGTTTATCCCGTAATCAGGTGTCTTGTGGGTAGAATCCAGATCTAGGACTAGTGCATCACTATTATCGAGTAGAAGACTAGAACCGATCAGATTCGTACCGACTCTAAGGGTAAAAGAAGGAGAAAACTTGAGTTTATTTCTTTCAACTCTTTTATCCTTTGAAAAGTTTAGATTTAGGTGATATTGTTGTGAAATCTTGTGGAAATCGTTCAGATCTGAGTTATTCTTGGTGGAATGAGGTCACACTTGAAGTTCATGAGAACTTCATGATGACGTCACCCGAGAACACCTCAAATCTTGATGATTTCACGGTTAAAAGTTGAGAATTGAAAGATAGAAAGGTGTAGAATTGTCTAGTGATCAAGAATGTACAAGAATTAGTGCAAGATCTTACCTGGATTGAGAGAAATCTGAGAAAAGGTGAAGAATGCGTGCGGTTCGGACGTCACTTGCCAAAAGTGGAAAGTTTGGAGAGTGACCCGTGTATTTATAGGATGCCAAAAGGGGAAAAGGGTAATCCGTGCGGATAGCACGTAACCCGGATAGGTTATCCGTCCGGATTGGTCATCCGTCCGGATTGGCAATCCGTACGGATTGGCAATCCGTACGGATTGACCATCCGTTCGGATGTCGCGACGATTCTTCGACATTTCGGTTTCGATCGCGAACGATTCGATAGGATTTCCTAGTCAAATTACTTTGAGTCCCAACTACTTCGTATATAACATGGTTCGATTCAGAGTTCGGGTTTGGGTTCGGGTTCGCTTATATTCGAGTTAGACTTCGAGTTTCGATTGAGTTCGTTTGATTATCACAACAAAACATAAATAACATGCACAGGTAACACGTAAGGCACACACACACGTATAGATGACAAGTAAAATACATAGCTTGAGTTACGATTTGATGTCGATTCGATTAGTATAGCTTGATTATTAGTCGACTAACTTTATCGCAGTGTTACTTCCTGCGATTCGCAGTCGCGAGTCGATTGATATATGGTTAACATGATTCGATTATTGCAATGTACGACACTTACTCCACGTAATATAATTAAAATAAAAACATTTCTACGAGTCAAGTCGCGCGAAATCGGTCGTTGACTTTGACCTTGACTTTGACTTTCACTCGTGAAAACACGGGGTGTTACAGGTGAGAATGTGAAAATGTTGTAGCAGGTTGTTTATATAGATAAATACGGAGAGCAGGTAGTGCATTGTAAAGAGCTCCTTGGGTTTAAATATCGACATGATGGGGTGTGGGATGTTTTGTGGGACATCCTGAGAAGAGCTGGGATTTTGACTAAGAAAGAGGCTCCTATGAATTTCCTCACGGACCCTATGGAAGTGAGATCTACTCTGCCACCAACGGATCTGCTCGTCTTTGGTTGGGCTAGAGGGAAACATGCTTTTGTGGACCTCACGGGGGTTTCCCCTCTGGTTGGTTTAAGGGAAAACGGGTTTGTAGTTGGACAAGCAGCAAGAAAGGAAAAATCGAAGAAAGTTGATAAGCACGCTAAAGCTTGTGCAGAGAACCAACAAGTTATTGTCCCTTTTGCGTTTGACACACTTGGCTCCTAAGCCCTAGAAGCTATCAAATTCCTGACTAGGGTCCAACGGGTCATCCACAGCAATTGTTCAGCCTCAGGGGGGCAGGGTTTTGTCTTTGGTAGCTTAGGGTTTGCAATTCAGAAAGGGTTGGCGGTGTAGCTTGTTGCCCGTCTACCTTCTGTTTTGATGTAACTTGGCAATTTGAAATTGGAATTGGTATTTATCAAATATATATATATATATATATATATATATATATATATATATATATATATATATATATATATATATATATGAATAAGTTAAAATGAGAACCACCTCGAGTTGTAAGAACCCGCGAGAACCACCCCCGCGGGGGGGCGTTGACCACGATTTTTTTTTACAACTAGATGTGTATATTTTAACAACCTACGTAAAGTTTGGGTTTAAACGGCGCGCCCGAGGGGGTAGTTTTTTACGCCCAAAGTTTGGTTAAAAAGAAAAAGAAAAATTAAAAAAAAATAAAAAAAACCCAAACTTTGGGCGTAAAAAACTACCCCCTCGGGCGCGCCGTTTAAACCCAAACTTTACGTAGGTTGTTAAAATATACACATCTAGTTGTAAAAAAAAATCGTGGTCAACGCCCCCCCGCGGGGGTGGTTCTCGCGGGTTCTTACAACTCGAGGTGGTTCTCATTTTAACCTTCCCCTATATATATATATATATATATATATATATATATATAACCTTTTTTTAAAGTTATTTACCCAATTAGTCCTAGAAAGATGAAATGACAAAAATATTCTCATATACATGACCAGATTTAACAGAAAAAGGTAATTGGGTTAGAGTCAATGGACATAACGTATAGGTTTTAGATACAACAAATACAAAACTCGTCAATTTTAAAGAAAAAGGATACCGTTTGAAATGAAGTATATAAATAAAGGATAAAACTTGCAATTCACTCTTAAATGATTTTGAGCCAAACTCTTTTTTTATTTGAACGGTGGCGTATTCGGGCTCAGTGCCATGCATCTTCGTAGCCTAGGTATATATCCATACCTTAGACGGAATTACAAGCGTTCATTATTAGTTTGACGCTCAAGGATGGTGCCAAACCGTTTAAGAAGGAAACTAATTGGCTCGTAAAACCCCCTGACTTGCTGTTATATGCACTAACCACGATAACGTTGATTCATGTATGCATATGTTCGTCCGGATGATCATATAGTTACGGTTGTAAGTCTTGAATGCTATGCATACTTTTCATTTGATTCGGATGCTGCCTTGTTTGATACGGTAGTTATCCAAACCTCTTGTCTCGGTTTACATGGTATCAAAGAAGAGATTCAAGCTTTGTTTGATTCTCATTTCAATTTCAAGTTTCGCATTTATTTATTGTGCTGGGGAATTTAGAACAAACATTGGATTAATCTATGAGTCGTGTATGACACTTTTAGATCGAAAAAATTTGATGTCTTACTCGAATTTCTCAATCAGATAAAACTCAAAAAGTAATTTTGAAAGAACCGGTATGTAATCTGTGTGGCATGTGAACCAGAGTGTCTAACCAAAGTGAAGGTATTTCGAAATTAGGGACAGGAGCAAAATAATTGCCATCGAAAAATTGCTTAAAAAAATGGAGCCAAATTTGATCTTCGAAATTTTAGTGCAATATTCAGAAAATTAAATTTCTAGGCAATTTTTTAATGAAGCAATTTTAAAATTCAAATTTAAGTACACTCGACTCTAGGCCTCCATTAGCCCCTTGGACCCCTGCCATGGGCTGCTACCTTGGAACCTACTTCTAGGGGCGTTGCCTCCTTGGAGCCCCCTTCCCTCCTGCTATGAACGATGTTCCGATTACTTAAATCATGATAATCTCAAACAAATGTATATTCCGCACTCTCCTAAGACCACCCGTAGTGGCAATGATTTTGGGCGTTTTTTTCAAAAAAGCACGCCCCTCCACTCCTTATAGACCGGCCCCCAGGGCGTTTTTGAGCAATAATTTGGGTGGAGCGTTCCAATAACATTTTTTTTGGTGGTTTTTTTTATTTAATTTTTTACACCCCTTTTAACATAATGTCTCACAATGCTCACATCCCCATTACGCTCACTTTAGAAAAACACCCCATAATGCCCAATTGCTAGCTGGATTGCCACATGGCGCAAAACGCCCAAGAGTGGGGTGTCTTCCGCTACACATGGTCTAACTTGACGTATATTATGATACGGTCAACAAGCCAATTCAATCACACTAAAATAATCAAACACATTGATCATTTTTTCATTCGGAATTGAATTTGAATCTATCATTTCGATTTTTCAATTGGTTCATCGATCTCAGTTTGATCGATTATTGTTTTCATTGCCTAGAAAGATTAGGTGTTTGTTTCATTTTCCGTTTTCCGGTGTCTTAATATTATGAAAAAGGGTCAGTTAATTAAGATTTAGAACCAAATTTGGATTTATCATGAATGCAGTCAATGATGATGTCAAGTGTATTCAAACACCTAACTTTGTGACATATGATTGGATCTGGTGCCCATGGCTGGTTTTTAGAAAGACATACATACATATTTCAAACATAGACAGACAGATTAACGAGAGGGGTTTGCATTCTTTACAAAAAAAAAAAAAAAGATATATATAAATAAATAAAAAAAAGTGTTTCATTTATGCATCGGATCGGTCTTCTTTTGAGGTGTTTGGTGAACAAGTTTGAAAATCCACTTCATTGCATTTGCAGCGCTCTTGGCCGATGACGACTTACAGCTGCTGGTGTTAGCGTTCCGGTGGTGGTGGTGGTCTTCTCCTATTAGTGTAAGCATTGCCACGGTTGGTGCCATTTCAATATCCCTTCCTTCCGGTGTGTACTTGTATTTGCATATAAGGATAATATATAGGATAAAGATAGACACACAGACTTGTGGCTTGTGTCCGTGTGAGAGAGGCAAACTGTGGGCGGTATCGTAATACTTATGCGGGCGCGTGTCTGTCTATTCTGTGTGTAATATGTTTGCATGTCTCTCTCTGTGTGCGTGTATCCTGTGTGCCTCAGTTGGGAGATTATTTTATTATATTCAATATATAATTAGCTTTATGAATAAATGTTTTTTGTTCATCTATGAAATTAGAATTAAAATGCTTGTGTTATATAAATAATAATGATAATAATATCAAAGCGTACGTCTCCTTTACAATGCTATTAATTTTCATTTCATCGAGATGAATTTTTAGTAACAACTTGCCAAATAACAGACATCGGATTAGCTGTACATGTTCAGGGGCACCTTTAGATAACATACTTACAGACAAAAACAGCAAAAATATAAACGAAATAATAATAGCTGTACATGTTAAAAAGAAAGAAGCTATTCAGACCGGTTGACCGGAAGCCGTCGCCTCCTCAAGCAGTGGTCTTGTGTTTGAGCGCTCAACAGGATGCTCGCTGTCTTCGTTGTATCTGTCCACGCTCGGAATAAAAATACTGAGACAAAAGGAAATGTGGGCGACATTGGCATCCATCAATCATTCAATTAATTAATTAATCACTTCTCATCTGTTTTAACATACCTATAAACCAAATTCCAGATGCCAAAAACAGTATTGAAGTTAGGATCAAGGCGGAGGTCCTCCAATTGTTAATTCTGTCCTGCATAACTCCAACAAGAGGAGACGAAGGCACGTCACCAAACACATGAATTGAGACTGTAGACATAGCCATTGATAATGGTCTCAAGCTCGGCTTCACGGTATGCAGACACACAAAGTTTACAGGACCCTGCCGTTTACAATGCAAACTTACCACCATTGTATTATATAATATGTCTGTCATATACTGTTCGATATGAAACAGGAACGTACCTGAGTGGCAAATACCAGTATCTCTCCAATCAGAAAGAAAACTATAAACGCATACAAGTTCTTGAAACAAAACGCACTGAAGCAAAATATTGCACCAAAAAAGGTTGCCGTCGAGAGAAGCTATAGAACATTTATAAAAATATTAAATCAAAAACAAATTAGAGAGACATAATAAACGTGTTGGTGGATTTTGAATGAAGAGATTTACCTTAAAGGCATTAGGGATAGTGGAGTTGATGCGATCTAGGATAAAACCACCTGCCAATGTCCCCACAATTCCACCGACAATTGTAATTCCTCCAAACAACAGATCAGCATTGCTCTGTAACCAATAAAAAAATCTCAGGCTTCTCTCTTTTTCTTGCCACTTAATGAGAGGTTATATGCATGCTTACCATATGATATATGCTATAACCAGCCTTTGGTCCCCAGTATGAATACGCACCAATCACAAAATTATACGCAATATAACCTAGTTAAGATCACCAGTTAGTAAGCAACACTGCAGATAGAATAAGTAAATATAGTACCTAAAACATTGATGACATATATCTTCTCAAGCAAAAGAGATTTCATATCTTGCCAAAATCTTTGCAAACCAGAACTGCAACAAAAGCACGTCAGTGACAACAATGATCTCAAATTTTCAGATTAATTGGTTTGAGAACACACCTGGAAGGTTTGTTTAAGCTGTGATTTGACCCTGGGACATCTTTATCAGTTGTAATAACTGCATTGTTACAAACAACTGTGTTCAAGTATAGACACATGATTTTTAACTAAGATACACGAAATACAAAAAGTCAATTGCTTTCAAGAGGCAACTGTCTATCCAATTAACTCAATAACCCTAAGTCAATATTCAAAATCAGGATAATAACCTATGACCTGCTCATATAGACAATTGGACACTATCAATCATATCATTGTCATAGTTAATAATATCTATCAAAAACATCTTTCTTTTGTTAAAGAATTGAAGATGAAGCACCTTCAACTTGTATGGCATTCGTCTCTGAACTTTTTGACCCGGCTGGAGCAAACCCTGCATTATCAAATTGATGAGCAACACTAGAAAAATGATAATATAAAAACAACCTTAAGCTATACTACCACTGCATTAGAGAGAGAAGAGTTATTTTTTTCACAGGTTGGAATACACCGAGTAAAAGCAAAAGCAGATTACAAGTTTTGAAATAATGTTTCTCTAAATTTATGTTAACTATCTGAATCATGGTATCCATACCTTGCAACATAGAAAATATGTTAACAAACACAATCTAATTTTAATATACCTTTCATTTGCAAAGGTTTCATGACAAAACCTAAAATAGCAAATGGAAGCATTAGGATTGCCTCACCAAAGAATGCATATCGCCAACCAAAGCTATTTCCAACCTAGAAAAGATGGAGAGTCATTAGTTAAAGCAATGAACATCTTATATGAGATATGTCTACTTACCCATCCGCCATAAACATAGCCAAGGGCGACTCCAGTAGGTATGCACATGTAGAATATTCCCAGCCAAGCTGTTCTCTGTAACAAAAGTACAAATGCTCTCAACAACTGATGATAAGTAAGGTTCGTTTTTGAAGTGGAAGTTCCTAGTTTCAATTACTTGATGTTAATCACTGAGAGGGTGACAATATTGAACTCTTGGTTTTAAAAAGCGTGCCTCAGGCGCACTAAAGCGCGAAGTGCAAACTCTGGGGCTTTTTCGCTTAGCGCCTAGAGTAATTACAAGAAGCGCCAAAAAGGCGCGCTTTTTTGGGATTTGATTTTCCTGGGCTTTTTTGGCCTGAGGCGCGTGCCTCTCGTACCCGAGGCGTTTTTATGCATCTAACTGTTGTACCTTCGGTTTTTTTGGCTTGTACATGCAGCTAAAATCATACAAAAACCTTACTTATAGCTATATTTTGGGTAGGGAAAGCTAAAAACCTATGGGATATATAAAAAATATATATAATTAGCTTGCGTCTCGGATACGAAAAGCCCACCGCTTTTGCGCTTCGCGCTTTGCGCCTCGGTTTTAGACCTCGTCGCTTTTGTGTGCCTCTCGTTTTTTTTAAACCAAGATTGAAGTCAACTTATTACAAGGTTTGTAGTGACAATTTGTCCTGAACATTGGTCCTTAGTACTGAGATACTAAATTTTTATTTAAGCAACTATTTTCTCAACATTATAATTAGTTTCTGCTGCATAACGATCAAAGTACAAATGTTGGTTCGTTGGCAAAAGATGAGACCTGAGTTACTGGAGCATTGTCATCGATGAATGGAGCTGCAAGACTAATGAAAGAAGCCTCACCAACACCAACTAGCCTGAAAAGATAATGGAGAATATGATCAATCGAAACTAAAAAGTCCCAATTCATCAACAGTGTTAGATTGACTGACATTCTACAGGCAGTGATGGACCAAAAATCAACTGAGATTCCACAACCAGCAGCAGCAAAAGTCCAGACAGACAATCCAACACCAATAAGTCTAAAGGGATTAAAGCTCTTGGCCAATGATGCAAATATGGGAGATGCGACAAGAAGTCCAACCATGAAAGCAGAAGAAATCACACCGTCTTTGAAGTTGGTTAGGTCAAATTCACCCCTGTGAATTGAGAAGATGATGAAGCAGAATAAATAAAGTGATAACTTTATCAAAAAGGTAAAAAAGAACTTACTGGATTCCACTACCATGTGAGCAAACTCCTCCGCAGACTCTGGGACTCCCATTGACACCATTGCTTGCAATGGCTCCTCGGTCCACATAGTTTATCATGTTAATCACACAGAATATCATAAGCAGCCTGCATATAATCTAACTTAGGGTTTGGCTTCTACACAGACAGACAGACAGAATGAATAATTAAGTTGAAACCCTAGGCATACCTTTTAGGAGTGAACCAAGAAGGAGCAGGTTCGGATTCAGGCGCCATGTCTTGTTTCTCAACAACAGGAGCAGCGGCAGCAGCAGCAGCTTTTGAGTCTTGGTCTTGAACCGCCGCTCCCTCAACGCCCATTTTATTATTATTTATTGAAGCAAACACTTGAGTGATGCAGGTTTTTGATGAAGAAGAAGTATCTTTACTATAAATTTTGAGGTTTTTATTTATTTATTTATTTATTTTGAGAACAAATCTGAGTGCAGCTTTTCCTCACCATGCTCTTTGGCTTGCATTATTGGGCTTCAAAGTCAAGTGTAATTAGATGTCAATTCTTTAAATTATTCATACAAATATCTCCTCTCTTCATCACTTTTACATGTTTTATTATTTTATTATTATTGAAGAATATACAGTAAGTTTTATAAATATTTTTATAATAAAAAGAAGAGCTTTTTAGATTATTCCCCATCCAACTGCTTTCTTATTCCATGCCCTTCTCTCAAATTAAAGCAAAAAGTGACACTGTTGTTTGGTATAGAGAATGATCTTTGAGTAGGGTTTGAATTGTATTGAGAGAAAAATTGTATTGAAGTTGTACTGAAGTAGGGTTACACAAAGATGGAGTTTATATAGAACCCCATATTACACATTAGCCCCTACACTATTTTTTCTTCTTTCCGACACTCCCCCTCAAGTTGAGTAGTGGGGTCACCAATACTTAACTTGCTCAAACAGCTACTAAAAGCGTTTCCGTTGACTGCTTTTGTGAGAATATCTGCGAGTTGATCTTTTGTTGATATATACGGGAGCTCTATGATTCTTTTCTCCAGTTTTTCCTTGATGAAATGTCGATCTACCTCCACGTGTTTTGTTCGATCATGCTGAACTGGGTTTTCTGAGATTTGTATTGCAGCCGTATTGTCGCACATAATTTTACTGGGTTTCGCCCTTTGGGAGAAACCAATGTCTTCTAGGAGCTTCCTGATCCAAAGAACTTCACTTAGCCCTCGAGCTATACCTCTGAACTCAGCTTCTGCACTCGACAGAGCGACCACCTTCTGTTTCTTACTTCTCCAGGTAACGAGGTTTCCACCAACCAAAGAAAAATATCCTGATGTTGACCTTCGGTTTCCCTTATCTCCTGCCCAGTCTGCGTCAGTATAGAGCTCAACATTTAAATGTCCATTTGTTTTGAACAAAACTCCATGGCCTGGAGTTCCTTTGAGATATCTTAAAATTCTCTGAGCAGCTTCCATGTGGGCAACTTGAGGTTGATGCATGAACTGACTCACCACTCCAACAGCATAAGCTATATCAGGGCGAGTGTGAGAGAGATAAATTAACTTGCCCACGAGCCGTTGATACCTTTCTTTGTCTGCAAGTTCTCCATTGAGTTCCATGTGAAGATTGTGGTTCACTACCATTGGAGTATCTGCTGGTTTACAATCAACCAACCCAGTTTCTGCTAGGAGATCAAGGACATACTTCTTTTGGCAGATGAAAATCCCTCGTTTAGACCTGAGAACTTCTATCCCGAGGAAATACTTGAGATTCCCAAGGTCTTTCATTTCAAACTTTGAAAACAGATTTCTTTTCAGCCGTGCTATTTCTTCTATATCATCTCCGGTAATAATCATGTCGTCCACATATATGATCAAGCAAGTTACAAGACCGTTTCTTCTCTTGAGGAACAGAGTATGATCAGCGTTACTTTGGTGATACCCATACTCTTTCATGGCCAAGGTGAACTTTCCAAACCATGCCCGAGGAGATTGCTTTAGCCCATAAAGGGACTTTTTCAACCGACAAACTTCTCCTTCTTTAAAACCCCATGAGAACCCTGGAGGTGCTTCCATGTAGACTTCTTCAGTTAGGTCTCCATGGAGAAAGGCGTTTGTAACATCAAACTGGTGAAGAGGCCACTCCTTATTGGCTGCTACCAAGAAGAGAACTCTGATGGTATCCATTTTTGCAACCGGGGAAAAAGTCTCAGAATAATCGATCCCATACGTCTGAGTGTAACCCTTGGCTACAAGCCGAGCTTTGTATCGTCCAATAGAACCATCTGGCTTATACTTGATTGAATATACCCACCGGCATCCAACTGTTTTCTTTCCTTTAGGAAGAATGCACTTCTCCCATGTGTTGTTTTTCACAAGAGCACGCATTTCCACTTCCATTGCTTCTTCCCAGTTCTTCTTACCTTGAGCTTCCTTTACGGAATTAGGTATTTGTTCAGAGTATAGTGAAGTAACAAATGCTTTCGCACTGTTAGATAAGTTCCCGTTGACCATATTAGCTACAGGATACCTTGAATTTCTGGTTTCCCTCTCTGGGGAGTACCGTTTTGGAGGAACCCCTCTATTGGCTCTAGGAGGAAGAGAGTATCTTCCGGTAGTCTCTGCTGCACCTGGTGCAACCTGTTCAACAACTGGTTCAACCTGTTCAACAACTGGTTCAACCTGTTCAACAACTGGATCAACATGTTCTGTAGTTGTCGGTTCTATGTGTTCCCCTGTTGTCTCATAGTTATAAGACGTAGAACATTCAGAGTTCTCAGTATTTCTTACCTCAGGCATCACGTTGGATGGACTTTCTTCAGTGGTACTGTGCTCCGAGGATTGTGTGTCTGTGTTTGAAGGACTCGCAGTACTGTGATAGTTTTCTGTGTTGACTTCTTCAAATGAGGGAATTTGGGTTAACCAGCTCAGAGTGTCTATACTGTCATTCTCCCCCTGACCATTGAGTTGGGTGTTATAAAAGTATTTTGTTTCAAGAAAGTCAACATTCATTGTGGTGAACATTTGACGAGTTGTTGGATTATAACACCGGTAGCCGATTTGATCGATTCCATAGCCGACAAATACACATTTTTCAGCACATGGACCAAGCTTGTTTCGATTGGTTTTGGGTATATGAACAAATGCGGTACACCCGAAGATTCGGGGTTCAAGTGTAAGGGGATGAGGGATACTGGCAGACTTAGACAGACAATCTAAGGGAGTCTTAAATTTGAGAGCTTTTGTGGGAAGCCGATTCAGCAGATACACAGAGGTTGCAACTGCCTCCGGCCAGAAAGATTTAGGGACCTGAGATTCGATCAAAAGGGCTCGAGTCATTTCAAGAATAATACGGTTTTTCCGTTCGGAAACACCGTTTTGTTCGGGGGTATGAGCACAAGAGGTTTGGTGAATTAATCCTTTGGTTTTAAAGAATTGTTTCATAGATGTATTGACAAATTCCCCCCCATTGTCGGATCGAAGGATTTGGATTTGAGTTTGAAATTGAGTTTGAATCATAGCATAAAAAGTGACAAATTTTTCGTAAACTTCGGCTTTGGTTTTTAAAAAATATACCCATGTCATGCGAGTGCAATCATCCACGAACAGTATAAAGTACCGAAGACCCTGCCCCCCCATCACAGGAGCAGGACCCTACACATCAGAATGTATTAGTGAAAAAGGTGAAGCAACTTTCGTATTGCTAGGTTTGAACGGTTGTCGATGACTTTTAGCGCGAAGACAGGTTTCACAATCTGTTTTTCCATTTGAAGGGAACAGTTTTGGAAACAAAAGGTGCGAATAACCACTGGATGGGTGTCCCAAACGTCTATGCCATAGCCAGGCTTCCCGGTTTTCTGTTCCATGTGCCAACATCACAGTGCCCTGTTGAGCCACTTCATCCACATAGTACAATCCGTGGCGCTCAGTACCACGTCCGATAATCACACCCGTCCTGATATCCTGTAGGAGGCAGAAAGTAGGGTGCATTAGTACTGTGCAATTTAATTCTTTGGTAATATGACTAATTGAGAGCAATTTGTGTGATAATGACGGAACATAGAGGCAATTTGATAATTTCATAGTTGGTGAAATTTCAATTACTCCTCCTCCTTTCACTTGCATCGTTCCGTTGTTTGCTGTATGGATTTTAGTTTTTTGAGGTTGGCTCATTGAACGTATGTCCAATGGTTCAAACGTCATGGTGTCAGTAGCACCAGAATCAAATATCCAAGCACTATTTTTTTCATGATTGATTTCCATTTTTTTTTAACTTCGCTGAAACCCGTAAACCGCGTTCAAGACTTATCAAATTCGCCGGTAACTGAACTGGGCGACTTAAATCCGCCAACAAAACGACGCCAGAGAATGACGTTCGCTTACCGGCGTATTTATTAAATACACCGGTAACTTGAACTCGCGTTCAAGGTTTAAAGTGGATCCCGAATAATTCCACCCGAACACCTTCGCTGGTTCAACAAACAAAACAAATCCGCTATCTTGCTGATTTCTCTGACTTCGCTAGGGTTCGCTGACAATCTCCGCCGCCACCTCCAATATGACTTCTGAACAGATCGGTTAATGTCGGCCCTTGTCGGTTCTTGTTGACTTTTGCCGGCCCTTTGAAACAAAAGAAACACCAGCCTCGTGATGTTGATGATAACTTATAGTTGTTGATAATTAATGTCCTCCACAAAAAAGACAAAGACCACGTGATGTTGATGATAATTTGGATTGTTCTTGTTGACTTTTGTGCTTTCTTCTTTGTTTCCCCTCTGCCGTGAGATGATGATGATGTCAAGGTTTTAATTTTGATTTGTTGGATTTTTTCTGGTTTAAGTTTGGATTGAATGGGTTTTGAGTTTTTTTTTTTTTTTTTGGTTTTTGAGATTGAAGAACAGAGTTTTCAAGGATCATAACTCTGCTCTGATACCATGTTGTTTGGTATAGAGAATGATCTTTGAGTAGGGTTTGAATTGTATTGAGAGAAAAATTGTATTGAAGTTGTACGGAAGTAGGGTTACACAAAGATGGAGTTTATATAGAACCCCATATTACACATTAGCCCCTACACTATTTTTTCTTCTTTCCGACAGACACACCTCTACTCATTCATAGATATATTATGTGGGTGTTTGGGGTTCCTTATTTTGAAGAAAAAATGACTTTTGAAGGGGCAAAAGTCCTTTTGAGAAGTGTTTGGCTTTCCATTTTAAGGGCAAAAGTCCTTTTTTGAAGGCAAAAGTCAGGATTACCTGACTTATTTTTGCCAAAAGGACTTTTGGAAAAGTCACCAATAAGTTAAGCCAAACATGCCCTATATTAAGCTAAAATGATTTATCATCTCATCACTCAAGAGTTTCCTAGTAAGATGATATGATTAAGCTAATTTGAACCACTGGTTGATAGATTTGCAAATTCTTTGTTTTTATTTCCTTCCCAAGTGCATTTCAAAGAAAATATTTTCAATTTATTCCCCTTATACAATTTACTATCGTTTCACATTTTTTTTAACTCTACTATCCTTTCAATTTTTTAACTCTACATCACTCATAATTGTCATGTCATAAAATACTTGTCACCGCGACACCGCACCACACCACACCACTTTTTTTCACTCCAACCTGTTTTTGTTTCACAGGTTTTTACGCCCTGTTAAAATAATATTAAAATAAAAAAATTAGAAAAAACCTTGATTGGTTGATGGGCATGGGCCCCACCAACTCCCTTCTCCTTCAGGCCTTGTTCTCCTCCACGCCCTGTTCCCGACCCCTACTCTGGTGCACCGTGCTACCTCACGCCGGCCACCATGCCACATGCCTAGAGCGTGAGACTATAGCGAATAGCCTTTATCATTATCTTGTTTGGAGACTTGAAGTCGATCCAAATTGGGTACATATGATCAAATCAATTGTTTCATTTATTTCTTGGAGGTAAGCCCATGCTATTGTGTGGTTTTTTTTTTTTTTTTTTTTTTTTTTTTTTTTTTTTTTTTTTTTTTTTTTTTTTTAAAGGAAAACTTCATTAAAACACACACCCACACCCGAAAAACCAGAGGGGAAGAAGCTACATATTAACAAATTTACACTAATCCGGCCAAGAAATTTAACTATGCTTCGATCTATGTTTGAACCATAAAAAAAAAAAACAAAAAAAAAACACTTCTTCTCCATCAATAATTCATCACTCGAGTGTTTGCTTCAATAAATAATAATAAAATGGGTGTTGAGGGAGCGGCGGTTCAAGACCAAGACTCAAAAGCTTCCGCTGCTCCTGTTGCTGAGAAACAAGACATGGCTCCTGAATCCGAACCTGCTCCTTCTTGGTTCACTCCTAAAAGGTATGTAAATTGCTTACATGTAGAGGCCAATATAGTTTTTATTTCCTAGTCCCCTAAAGCAGAAAGTTAAACAGATGTCTGCTTTAAATAATGACAAGACAGAGGCAGAAAAACAAATTACATCTTGCAATCTGTTTCAAATTATGTCAAAACTGAATTCAATTATATACAGATATATAGGCAGACTTCTCCTTCAAACCCCATTCATCTGGCTTTGTGTCATGCAGAGTGAACCCTATGATATATACACATAACTCAATCTTCCATACTTAGTGTTGGTTTGGAGTATTGTTGTCCATATCAAGTTCACAATATAACACGCCTCTCCCATCCTCCCCACTAGACTGGGACTTGGGCTTCGGCTTTGGTGGTTCTTGTGTCATTAGGATGCGATCTCTCTCCGCTTGGCTGATTCTCACTGATTCTTCCTTGGCTGGGAGTACTGCCCCAGATTTTCTTGTTAACACCAAATCCCCAACTCTCACCTGTACAAACATACAAATCTTTCAATATTTCTATTGCAAAAAAAAAAAAAAAAAAAAAAAAAAAAACTGTACATAAAAAAAAACACCTGTAATGACTCCATAACATCAGGGTCCTTGGCTACAGCAATTGTTTTAGCTTGCAACTCCATCGAATCTCTAACAATTTGACTTAAAAAGTTTACATCATCAGACATAACACCCAGCCCTTTCAGGAGCTTTGATCCAAGTTGCAAACTTGTCTGCAGTTCAAACAATGTCAGAATACCAACCAATTGAAACTAAAGTACATTAAATTGGTGATGTCATAATAACCTCTGCGTTTTCTAGAATAGCATCAGTCGCCCCTGCTTCTTTCAGATCTAAAAGATGTGGGATGTCCCGAGCACGTGCATATATAGGTACCTGTAATTCGACTTGTATTAAAACATTAAAAGCATCTACTCGTCTCCAACATTAAACAAGGTTTTTTATCTTATGTTAGCATAAGAGAAATCGTTACTGCAGGGAATGCAAGGCGAATCCTTTCAACAGCTTCAACTGCCCTCTGTCGTCCTTCATACATAACCATGACCGCTTTTGGAGAAGATATACCAGCAGACTGTAAAACAGCAGCACGCGATCCATCTCCATACAGGACTGGGAAACCAAGTTTGCTAGATGCCTGCTCAGTATTATAATAATAATCTTTTTATTACAAACTGATTAAAAATTGGAGCACTCTTTTTCAATATATGTAGCTGACCTTTACGACTGATGGATCAAGATCAAAGGCAACAAAAGGCCATCCAGCATCCCCGTCTATACCATTGGCCAGTGGAGTGGACAAGAAGTTGGCAAGAACCTGCATGCTAGAACATTTAACAAAAAAACAAACACATGTATTTAAACAAAAATTAACTGGAGCAGCTGTGCCTACCTGACTCATTTGTCCAAACCCAAGGATAACAACTGGATCCGATGCATCAAAATTTACCACTTCAGCAGGTTTCTACACCCAAAATTATATAAGTTGTAGCTACATAGACAAGGATGGTTAAAACATTTAAGGAACTTACATCTTCTTCATCAACATTTTCACCAATAAAATCAGCAGCCTTGCGTCCAAGATCGTTAAGTAAAGGAGTCAACGCCATTGACAACACAACAACAATTATAAGAAGCTTGTTAAGCTCAAGTGGCAACACCCCTAGCCTACAAATATTTCCAAGTTATTATACTTGTTATCAAAATTATGAAAATAAAAAATAAAAAAAGGAAAAATTCATGCAAACCTGTTTGCAAGAGAAAAAACTACAAATCCAAATTCGCCACCTTGAGAGAGAAGCAATCCTATCCTCACACTCTCTTGCAAAGTTAGTCCAACACGCGGACCAATTGCTGTTATAATCAGTGTCTTGATAACAATTAAACCTGCTAACAGTGACAATACATTCGGCCATTCTCGGAGAAGTAGCTGCACATTAGAAACACCAAATTAACCTTTCTGAAAACTACAAATTCCATTGATAACTGCTCACCTGTGTATCTATAGATGTTCCGGTAGTCACAAAGAATAACCCAAGAAGTAACCCCCTAAAAGGCCTTATGTCAGCTTCAATCTGGGTCCTGTAATTTGTTTCAGCCAACAAAGCCCCGGCTAAAAAGGCTCCAAGCTGCATAAAAATTGTATTGAATTAGCAAAGACCTGAAGAATGAATATATACTGATAAGTAGAAACAAATATATCAGACCGTGTCGCTAAAGCCTAATTTCTGAGTTATAAGTGATGTTCCAGCAACTGTCAATAAACAGAGCGCTACAAAAGCTTCTGAGCTTCTTGCTTCTGCAACAACCTGAAACATATGAATATAATTTACTAAAATTAAGCTTCATTTTCTTGAAAGTATAAGGGATTTTCATACCTCAAAAACACGCCTAAGAAGGAATTTTCCACCAAGAGAGAGCAAACCTAGTCCACCTAAAGCCTTCAAACTTTCTTTCACAAGCATCGGTAAAATACTTTCTTGCACTAAATTCTACACAATGAAGACTCAAATTACAAACAGAGTTTCATCCACACCATATCAAAGAGTGCTGAGTCATATATTTTAACCTGGCTTTCCAACACCGGAAGTATAACTAAAAGAGGGACCACTGCTATATCCTGCAAATATCAATCCGCCATAAAGTTTCTTGATGCAGGTATCACTCATGACCATCAAGCAGATGTCGTAAAATGGCCAAACGGGTTACAAAAATATTACCTGGAGGAGGAGTATCCCAAGTGTAGCTGACCCGAATCGAGTTGGTAGCTCACCTTTCTCTGCAAGAAGCTACATTGTACTAGGTAAGCATATTATCTGACTAGCTATGAAGTCAACCTATTATTATTATATGATATCTTTCTTTAATACATCTATGAGCATCAAAAATAAAAATACCTGTAGAACAAATGCAGAAGATGACAACGAGAGAGCAGCACCAATCACTATAGCCTCATCAATACTTCTAATGTTTACCTGCGATCCTTTTCAGCTTATAATAGTGACCACAATATCAATGAAAGAGCTATTCCATCAGTGTAATGTGAGTTATTTAAACTTCAACTTTTACAAGAAACTTTTACTTTGTATAAGAAGGATAAACAGAATAAATTAGGATGATAATAATTTCTCACCAAATCAGATCTTGAGTGAAAAAGGAACTCCAAAATTCGGGTTCCAATAGCCCCATTAGGTGGGAGTTCAAATGCTGTGAAAGCAAGAGTAGACAGAACAACCTTTGACAAACAATAGTTAATATTACTAGACTTGCAGTGTTTGAAAAGTTGAAGCAGTTAGCAAGAAGGAAATCTGACCTGAGTTAAACCCATACCGAATGCGAATTTAGCAAGAGCTTTCAAACGGGCAAGTGAAAGCTCTAATCCCATCTCAAATAGCTGCATAAGTTATCAGAAAGAAGGTCAACTCAAACTCAAAGTGTAATATAACATCACACGATTTGGTCGTTAATAATAAAGTTACCAAGAAAAGGATGCCCCACTCAGAGAGAACTTTAACATCTGTAAGATTTCTAATCAGCCCAAACTGATTGAGCACAACTCCCGCGCAGAAGAAACCAAGTATCTGAAACAATCATATATATATATCGATAATATCGGTTATCTTATCCATTTTGATGATAGTGAATTAACAAGGCTTACAGGGCTAGCTTTGACGATCTTGAAAGCAGGAACCACTAAAACAGTGACAGCTAAGAAAGTGAGAGTATCCAACCCAAGGTCATTAATGACCTCAATGGCACCCGCAACATCCGGTGTTGCATTCATACGAAATCTCTGAAATTGTCGTCTATGATTATTGTTATTATTATTCTTTGATGAGATAAAAAGCAGCTGCCTTCTTCTCCCCAGAAATGAGGAAGTTAAGAAAGATGCAGTATTAGTATTTGTATTTGGTGATTTTGCATAACAGTAGCAGTGACATGCTGACCGATAAACATATCGATGAGGAGTGGATCTTGGATGAAGAATAATACGCTCATGGCCCTGCAATCAATCAGAATTAACATCAAATAATCTTAATTTGTGACAGAAAAAGAAAAAAAGTAAAGAAGATGAGATGATTACCATAGGGCCATGCCAAGAAGCAAGCATTACGAAGCAGACAGGTTTAATCTAGCCGCAGACATTTGCTTTCAACTTTGAATAACCAAACAGTGTATATGAATGATAAACAAACAGTGGCCACACGTTCAAAACTACAAAATAAGATTCGGAAGGCAGAATAGGAATTTTTTTCAGCCACCGATTTTCTTATTATTAATTAAATAATAAATTTTTTTTTACAATATTCTAAAGTAATATTTTTCACTGTTATTAATAAAGTCCAACGGCCTTCTTTTATCAGTAAATTAAGTTTTAACCGAAGTTCAACATAAATTAGATATATACTATCGTTATTATTTACTAAAATATGAATATTATTCATTTCCAAATTATCGAGGAGGATGAAAATATAGTTCTGGTGAGAAATATTTTTATACCTTAAGGCTTGTAGCTTAGAGAAGGTATGAGTTAGTTGATAAAATAAAAAGAAATATTTTTATGCAAGAGACTTTTGTTTTAAATTTGTAGTTGTCAAGATTCCACGAGGATAGAGGGAAAACCAAAAAAAGAATTGCTGATGTGGCGGATTGTTGGAGATTGGATTCTCAAGTGAAGATAAGCAACATGATTCCAACATCCAACCCCTATCCAAAATAATATTAACGAAACACGTGCTTTCATAAATAAAGGCATACTGCATATATGTATAACAAGACCAAAAACCACTTGGTTTACATTTAGTACAATTTAATTAATGTAAGATTAACAGAAAGAAAGCTGAAGTTTTTTATTTTCATAGCATAGCATAGCAGCAGCAAAATCTCCAGTTTCAGTTTGCATTGGCATTTGCTGGGGTAAACTTGAGGGAGATGCTATTGACACAATGGCGTTCATCCGTGGGGGTGCGAAAACCTTCACCTTTAAAAACATGCCCAAGATGCCCACCACAAGCCGCACATGTGATTTCCACCCTCATTCCATCTGGATCAGCCTGCCATCACAAACATTAGCTTAAAAACAAGACTTGCTGGTAATTAAATGATTAAAAGAAATCGTCTGTATGTATGTATGTATTTGTTTACATTACGGTTTATGGCTCCAGGGAGACCCTCAAAGAAGGCAGGCCAACCACACCCAGAATTAAACTTTGCCGTGGACTTGTAGAGAGGGGTCTCACACCCTGCACAAGTATACACCCCCTCCTCATAGAACTTGTCATACACTCCCGTGCCAGGATACCTGTGAAAAATCCAATCAAGGGAGATGGAACTGAACTACTTTACCAGAAACCAGATCATGATACGAAACATATTAGATCATATAGGTCATAAGGCTATGCGGTATGGTGATGGCCCATCCTTGGAGGATGATCCGCCACGTAAGCGCCACGTAGGATGGGTGTGAGGATGGCGCAAAGGGGATGGATGAAACTAAGGAAATGGGGGGATGAGCCTAATATATATATATAAGTTGTATGTATAGGTGTGTGAGAGAGGGGGAGGGCCATCACAATCGTCCGGAGGGAGACGGGGTTTGGGACGTTGCCGGGCCTCGCCGAGCCCCACACCGCTTAGCCTAAGTGTATAAACAAACCTACCGGATCCTATGTTGTCAAAGGCGCACGAGACGCCTGGAAGTGACGCAAGGCACCCCAGAGGCTAGCACTTAAATAAGGTCAGGCCCAGTTTTGATCCTTAGACAACAACTCAACAAGAGCTGTTTGTTTTTCTCAATAACCTAAACTACCAGCCCTAGCCTGCTTTATTCTAGAGATGATTGATAGGAGGCATATTGTTCAATTAACGATTCTCCCACCCAATCAGATCCCAGCCTCCTCCGGCATTGATTTTAAATAATGAGATTCAATTGCTTTGGATAACTAGGATTTCTTAAATGATGACATTCTATGGGTATGGGTGTATAGATATCATCCTAATACCTACACTATGTTCCCGAGTCATTTATCAGGGGGAGGGGAAGGAAAATTTTCTCTCCTAATCTCTCCAATTTGGGAGGATGAATATATGGTCATATTTTCTTCCCTTTTCCCTCCCCTCCCCCTGTTAAATAAAACTGGGAACATGGTTTTTCATATTTTCATCTCTTTTCCCTCCCCTCCCCTGTTAAATGTGTTGAGGGTCAATTTCAAAGAAACTGAGACCAAAACCATAATATGAAGAGGCAATTTTTTATGGCAAAAATTGGGATGAACACAAAGGGGTAAAGGAAAGATTGATTAACAAGTGTTACAAAACCCTAACATGATTAAATTAAAAGATTTTTAAAAGACTTACTCAGTCCCTTTCTGTCTGAGAATCCGAAACTGCTCAGGGGATAAAACCGCACGCCACTCCTCCTCCGACTTCTGAACCTGAGCAGCCATGGCCACAATTCCCTCTCTAAACCCTCTCCTAGCTCCTCCTGCAACACTCACAATCTTCAAAAATGAAGACCGATTCTGTTTCAAATGGGTGGTGGTGCTCAACAACAAAAGGTTGCTTCTTGATAAATGAGGGATAGATGACGTCATCGCATTCGCCAGGGTTCCACTCCATACCATCATCACTCCTCCTTTTATGAGGTTAAAGACTTGTCAAGGAACCAATACGTCCACGTGCGCTTCTGGATAAATACTTTCTTAATTTGCAAACCTGCCCTGTACTATTCTTTTTTTCTTTTTTAAAGTTAACTTCAATAAAAAATTGCGGAACCCGAAACCGAGCCGGACACACAACCAACAAAAACATTACGTAATTACAAATTTACACCAATCGATCCAAGCAATAGACTTGAACTTAGATTTATGTTTGAACCAAAAGAAACCCAGAGATCTAACTTCGCTAAGATGTATTCCACTTTGACTTGGGCCGCCGAGAACAACGCCTTATTCCTAGCCTTCCACAAACACCAACACGATGTAATTATAATACCTTGAACCGCAACCTTCTCCACCGCCCCTATCCTTCCAAGGTTATGAATTTCCAAAAGATCTCTAAACGAGAAGGCAAAAATATTTGGAATACGGCACCACGCATGAGGTGATCCACCGTTTCGTCTTCACACCCACAAAGAGAACAAACCCCATCTCCAATCAAAATACCCCTTTCTAATCAGTGCATCTCCGGTAGGATTTATGTTCATCTCTGTCCTCCAAACGAACACATTATACTTCAAGGGGACCCACTTGCACCAGTCAATCATGAACCGGTTACTAACATCAACGCTTCTTATCATGGCTTTCTTGGCTGAACTCACAGAAAAAGCCCCAATGTGTCCCCCAGCCATCTCTTCTACCGCTAAGAGTCACCGAAAACAAAGAGTTGCAGAGATCAGCCAACTCCCTTGACTCCTCATCCGAATCTGGATTATGTTTCCAAAGCCATAAACCTGCTCCCTCAATCCGATCCCGAATGGAGCATGATGTGCGCAAAATGCAACATATAAATTACATCAAATGTGGCATAAAATTAACCCTTTTTTAGTACTAATGTTGGAAAAAGTGTGTTTTTGTCTTCCTTTTGTATTTTCAGGATTAAATGAGCCTAAATGAACAAAAGAAGCAAAAAGGCAGCTAAACCTAACATAAATACAAGAAAAGGAATAAACGTGGCATGCCCGACCCCCCCCCCCCACCCCCCCCCCCCCCCACAACATAAATACAAGAAAAGGAATAAACCTATCTATCTTAGGACTTTTAAATTTTATTTTTCTGCGTTTTTTTAGGACCTATGTAATGTGTTAGTTTTAATGAATGATGGTTTTATTTGGTGTTTGGATGATAATGTAATGGTCAAAACACACTCGGGATGGTGAAGGATACCAAGGGAAACTTGAACCAGCACCCCATGCACAACAACAGGGCCACCCGACAATTTTTCTTCATTACAGCAAGTTCAGCACGGGGCCGTGCTCATCCAACATGCCTCGTGCTCAACCATCTGCAGAAAAAAAAAGCCTAGTTCAGTTACCTGGACACGGGGCGTGCTCACTGAACACACCCCCGTGTCCAGCCTTCTGTTACTTTGTTTTATTTTCTGTTACTGGTGATCTGAACACGGGGCTGTGCCCGGTCACCACGGGGCCGTGTCCAGACGCCCAGTAACATAAATTTTTGCTTTTTCACATCTCTTTACACATTCAATCAACCTAAAAACTTATTTTTTGGACACATTGATGACAATGTGTAATTTAAGTATGGGGGGATGCTAAAACCTTGAATTTTGCAAGTCCTAATTATAAGCATTACACAAAACTCTATTGGAACCGCTAATCACCCCAAATTTTTTCAAAAATTTTTCAATCTTTTTTACTTGTCTAGGTTTAATTTGAGAATTTCAAGTTCTAAAAAAAAGTTATATTTTTACGAATTTACAACCTATAGCGTCGTGATAAAAAGAACCAACATAAGAAAATTATGAAACGGCATGACAAATCTAGTTAAAATTTGATTATATATACTTGATCACATAAAAACCCATTCCCACAAAAAGTGATTTTGATCCTTTATTGAGCATACAAATACACATCTTTAAACTAAATGCTCATTTTTCGTTTCTTGTGTGAATAGCCGCTTGGTTCTTACGACTCTAGAACTTGCCATGACGATACATTCTCGGTCCTTACCAACTTAAACCCGAGTAAGTAAATGATGGAGGCATTAGGACTAACCATTTTTATTTCTACACCATTATTTTTCTTTTTTTTTACCACCTACCCAAAATCCCCCTAGTTAACCCCTTTGAGCCTAAACCTTTTCATTTCTTAACCCAAAACAAACACCCTTTTACCCACCAAAACCCTTTTTCATTTTAAACCCTTTATTTTAGTAAAAAGCTCGGTTTTTCATATGACATTCCTTATAAAAAAAAATGAAGTTAGCAATAAACAAACAAAGCTCATCAAAAGAAGGCTTGTTTGAATAATACTTCATTGAAATAAAAAGTCATAAAAATAAAGTCTTACGAAAATCGACGCTTTTTACGCCTTTCGCCCTTTTCTACTAACCACTAACCCAACCACCTACCTTTAACCCAAGCCTAACCCTTCCCCAAAGTCCTCTTGATATTTACAAAGGTGTATAGTTAAAAAGGAGGAGGATTGATTGCTTGGCAAGCTTATGGTAGAAGTAAGTTCCATGCCGCTCTCGAGTGTTTCACAACAATACATTTTCGGCCGAGTGTTGAGTGATCCCCCGTGAGGTATGTGAACTTGTATATAAATGGAATTTTAAAAAGGCATGTTATGCTCTAATAAGTAATTTATCTTATGTAATGTTTTAAATAAATCATGACGAATAGGATTGTAAATAAATAAAAATAAAACTTAATAAAGAATATTGGAAATCCTGACACTCTATGACAAGCCCAAAAACCTTCTCTTCTACCCATTCCATTTGGGAGTGTTAGCCACATTGTAAAGAGTTTTGCTTGAGGACAAGCAAAGATTCAAGTGTGGGGGTATTTGATGTGCGCAAAATGCAACATATAAATTACATCAAATGTGGCATAAAACTAACCCTTTTTTAGTACTAACGTTGGAAAAAGTGTGTTTTTGTCTTCCTTTTGTATTTTCAGGATTAAATGAGCTCAAATGAACAAAAGAAGCAAAAAGGCAGCTAAACCTAACATAAATACAAGAAAAGGAATAAACGTGGCATGCCCGACCCCCCGACAGCATCTTCCAAAGCAAAAACAAGAGAACAGAAGGCTGAACACGCCCCGTGCTCAATGAGCACGGGGGCGTGGCCAAGTGTCTGCAGAAAAGACAAAGTTGTAGAAGCTTCTATCACCCACCACGGGGGCATGCCCAGCGGACACGGGGCCGTGGTCAACTCTAAGATTCGCAGAATCTAGGGAAATCTTGATAGTACAGATACGCTTCTGCACACGGGGTCGTGCCCAGCGGACACATGGGCTTGGTCAACTAATGAAGACAAACTGCATTTAATGAAGAAAGAGAAGATGGGTGGACACGGGACCGTGTCCAATGGACACGGGGGCGTGCCCAATGGACATGGGGCCGTGTCCGGGCTTCTGTGCAGGCTATAAATAAGGGTGTTTGGCTCATTTGCAAACCATCCTTGGCAAACCACCTCTCTCACACTTCACCTACCCACCACCACCATCACAACCCACATCCACCACCATCATCCATCATCCATCATAGAGTGTGTGAGTAGTCTCAGGATCCAAGATTAATCGTAAGAGTTCTTGACAATCAAAGGCCATGTTTGCCTAAGTCTCTTACATCACTTGGTGAAGACAAGTGTCTAGTGTAATACTTTTTATTTTTAATCTTTTCGAACTTTTTATTTGGTTATGTATTAATGACTTTAATAACTAGTTTCTTATGTTGCAGGTGAATCTTCCTTATCATTTTTCCGTGGTGTCTTGGCGTTATTTTACTGTCTATATAAAATAAAAGATTTTCACCATTCATATCTCCACGGTCTATATGGAGATATGTTGGCTACCTGGTCAGGGGTTAAGGGATGGTTTGGTAAGAGTCTTGCCTTGTTCAGTGTATAGATCCTGCAAGGACCTGGGTCAACTTTAGTATGACCTCCTTCAATACCCACTGGTATTGGATGGCGGGGGTCCGAACTCCTTGATCCCCTCATATGTAAACTACTATTAAAACTTTAACCCGGCTATTTAGGACTGTATCCCTGCTGACTCAGACTACTTAGCCGAGGGTAACGTCACCTTCAAAAGAGGGGCCTACCACATTATGCATTAATAACTTAATTAATTATCTTTCAATAATCCAATCCTTTAGGATTGTATCCTTGCTGACTCAAACTACTGGGTTGAGGGTAGCGTCACCTTCAAAAGAGGGGCCTACTACAATAACTAAGATAATCTCTTAAAAAGTGCAAAAGTGCGAAAATAATCAAAGGTTACACTAAACATGAGTCAAATCCAAGTGATTCATCTTGTCTATCTGTTTTACTTTTATTTTTATTTTTCAGCATTTTTAGTTTTTATTTTCTAGTTTAAAACATTTTTCTAAACTTTTGATTTGATTAGACGTTGAGGATAAACCGGTATTAAAAGCTCTTGTGCTTTCTTAGGCGAAGCCACCCTATCCCAAGCCACCCAATGGGCTTTTTTAACCTCACTCGAGCCACCCCACAAGATTTGTTTAATCATGCCTTCTAAATCCTTGATAACCTTCTCTGGCGCCTTATACAACCACAAAGGTAGGAAGGCTCTCGAGAACTGAGCGAATCAAGATCACCCTCCCATATATAGACATCATCGAAGACTTCCAAAGAGAGATACATCTTTCAAAAACTTCGTAAACCAGCCTTCAATTGTTTATATGATTCACGTTGGCTCAAACCGTCAAACCAAGATATTTAAACGGAATCGAGTCCGCGTTACAACCTATCACCTCCGCCATATCCTCCACCTCCATATTATTGACCCCGATACCGAAAATATTAGATTTACCGATATGCATGGAAACATCTCAAAATTATAACAACATTAAGCACATCCTCCTTATTTCAATCACCCATGATAAAAGCGTCATCAGCGTAGAACAAATGGGAAACGCTAGGACCTTCATTAAGAAGTCGGATGCCTTTCAAAATATCAACCTCACAAGCCTTGTCGATTATACAAGACAGGGCTTCCATCACAATAATGAATAAGAACGGAGAAATGGGGTCCCCTTGCCTCATGCCTTTGCCGAAATTAAATTCAAAAGTAGGGGATCCGTTCACCAAAACCGATGCCCGAGCCGAAGAGGGGATGCCAAAAATCCAGTCGAACCACTTAGAGTGAAACCTCATCTAACAAAGCACATCTATCACAAAGTTCCAATTAAAATCGTCATATGCTTTCTCGAAATCAATTTTTCTGAAGAACGCCTTCTTCTTAGGCTTTTTGGGCCACGATAACACCCCATTGATAATTAATGGACCGTCAAGAATGTATTTGCTGCTCAAGAAAGCAGATTGAGAATTAGAAATAGCCGAATAGAGGACCTTCTTCAATATATTTGCGAGAATTTTGGACACCACTTTGTTGATGTGACACCCCAGGAAAACCGGGAAAACCATACAACTTAACTAGCTCCCTCAGTGAGTGCTTACCAAATTTCGGGACGAAATTTCTTTCAACTTGGGGATAATGTGACAACTCGTAATTTAGAACCCTTCAACTGTATCTTGATGTAACATGCTTGAACGTTATATGTTTATATATTAGTAAATGAAGGTTCAAATTATCTTAATGTGCTATGTGTTGTATGTACGTATGTTATATATGATTGTAAGTGAACCGAGACCACAATAGACCCGACTCAAGACCACCCGGTCTCGAGTGAACAGGAAAATGGTGGGCCGGTTGGGCCATGCACCTCTCGAAACCCAAAACCGAGTATAAAAGCCCCAAACCCACACTCACTCTCACACACTCCCCTCCACACTCTCCTTCTCTCTCTCTCACTAAAACCCTAAGTCTCAACATCCTTCTTCCCTCATTCTCTTGGATCAATCGGCAATAACAAGGAGGCTCGGTCATGCTCATCATCATCATCACTCGGACACTCCATTTTATTCGTCTTCTTTACTATCTCGGTGCCTTTTCACAACCGGTTAGTGATTCATGCTAAGTGCTTTTATTTCGGTTGATGATGTGTGATGAGATTGTATGATAATATGCATTTGCTTGTTAAGTTTTATACATCTTTCTTGAAATGTCGATGTTAAGATTGTTGTTATCCATGATGAATACATTATGACTATTGTTGGTGTATGATAAAGGTGTTTGTTTGATTTGGGTACAATACGTGTAGAAAATACGTGCACTACTTGAATATGAACCTGACTTGAATGATAACCATGTTAGGGCGTGGTTGACCACTAGCATCTAGACTTGACTTTTCTGTGTGTGTGTCTGCCGAGCAAACCAAGGTGAGTTCACACTCTCTACAAAGCATGGGATTCCTAGGGGTTGGGAATTTGGGGTTAAGGAACATGGATTCCTCGTCCTTTCTTGGGTAGGACAGCTTCGGTTCAGGAATATAATTCCTCGTCCAGGTGGACAGATAACTCGTACTAGACTAAAACTCTATCACGAAGTACCTCCTTTTTATATCGACTTAATCGCCGGGCCAATGGCGAGCGGGTCATTAGTTAGATAGCGCTATTTAGGTTTGACAAACCTCACACCGTGCCGCAGAGGACGGGCGTGAACTAATGGATCTGGGCACGTCAATGATGACATTGACAGTTCAGGGCACATAAACATGACTACAGTCAGCGGTCGATATGGTAACGAGTCTAGTGTATACATGGGGTAGCCCCCACGGCCGAAATGCCAGATAACTAACATGGGGTAGCCCCCACGGCTGTATTACCAGAATAAATGGGTAAACAAATCACGTTTTCAACTATGGGGTAACCCCCACGGCAGGATGCCAGTTAAAGGAAACTGTTTTCGGAACAACTTAAAAATGAACACCCAACAGTGAACTCACTCAACTTGTTGTTGACTCGTTACTACATGCTTTGCAGGTCAATAGGTACTTAGCTGGAGCTTACATGGAAGAGAGTCGTTGTGGGACATGGACAGCTGTGTGCCATGTCAAACTTTGAAACAATTAAACTTATGTTTTGGTTTTAAAACATTATGCTTCCGCTTGCTACTTAAACTATGTTTTGTATGGACACCAATTGTATTGGTTGAACTTTTATAATTACTTACTTGCTTGTTCAATATGATTGGTGGCTGGATCCTGGTCAGTCACGCCTCCAAGCGGTGATACTCCGCAGGTGGATTTTGGGGGTGTGACAGTTGACGACCCAAACCAGGCTAATAAGCCGGTAGTCATTTAACCCCATGGGATCTCTAGATTTGGGAATTAACGTAATGAAATAAGACCCACAACCCAAACTAATCTTACCAGATAAAAAAACAGCCAAGATTTTAGCAAATCCTTCTCAAATAGGCTCCAAAAAATGCTTAAAACCTGAAAATGAAGCCATCAAGCCCAGGTGCCCGATCGACGCCGAATTCGAACACGGCAGCCTTGATTTCAGCCTTAGAAAATTGCTCCTCCAAACCAGTACCTTCGTCTTTCGAAATTTGTTTAATGTAAGCACATTCTAACAGCAGACGATCCACAATCTCTAAACAACTGAAAAACCTCTTTCTTTATCAACGTAGGTTTCGAGACCCACGCACCCTCAACCTCCAGCCTATGAATAACTTTACTTGCCTTCCTACAGTTAATCATCGAATGAAAGAATTTTGAGTTTTCTTCGCCTTCTTTGGCCCATACGATACGAGTTCTTTGAATGAGGTCTTCGAATTTCGCTTCTTCAGCCTCGACAATCACTTTCTTATTTTCCGAAGTAACAACCCGACTTCTTGAAGTCAAAGTCAAAGGAAGAAAAGATTGCTAATTCGATCTGTCATTCCTTGCTTAATTATAACTTGTACTCTTTGACTTTGTAATCGATACTTTGGTCTATGTTACTTTAGTTGTATTATGTGGAGTAAATGCAATAATCGCAGTTAATCGATAATCTACTTAACGCTAATCTACTTAATGCTAATCTCATCGCTATCGCATCGCAACTTGGATCGCATGTTCTGGATATTGTTTTACGTGTGTGTACTAATATGTGTTACTTGTGCATGTTTTATTATATGTTTGAGGTGATTAATCGCAAACGCAATCGCAACTCTATCGCAACGCAATCTCATCGCGAACTAGAAACGCAAGGTTATTTATGTTGTTGTACGTTAGTTATGTTATTTGTGTAACTATTATTTAAAACTATCGCATCGCTCATTCGACACTCGCTTAAACGCATCGCAATGCTCAACGCACGAAACAAAAGTCAAAAACCAACTCGCACAAACCATCCGATCAAAGGACCATTCAATCGAATGGTCATCCGTCCGGATGATCATCCGATTGGATGGACATCCGATCGGAAGGCCCTCCGATCCGTCACACTTGCACCGCCTTTGTTCCTCACCACCTATAAATACCACCTGGCACATCACTGTTCATGTGATGTGACAGCTCTCGTTGGACCAGCACGCTCTTGGCCTATTTTCTTCGATTCCTCGCGATTCTTGTAAGTTTTCATCTCAAATCTTGTACTTCTTTGATCTACACACACTTTCTCATCATTTTCACCACAAAATCTTAACTTTTCACCATGAAATCGATGGATTTAGGCTGTTTTAGGATGATGTCATCATGGGTTCTCAAGAACATCAAAGGGTGACCTCATTCCACCAAGAACAACTCAGATCCAAAGGATTTCTACAATGTTTAAACATAGATTTCACCTAAAACTAAGCTTAACCGAAGTGTTTCAACTTTTCTTCAACATTCTCAACATTTCATATTAAACCGATAGGATCAGAGCTCGTTCGAGCCTTCTACTCATTCTCTAGTGAAGTGCCGGTTTGAGAACTGATTTCTATCAACGAGATGACCGACTTAACGGGTTGAACATGAAGTCTATCAAGAACAATTACTGATCGGACGGGGTGATTCCCATCCGATCGGATGACTTAGACTTGATGGGGTTTCTGTTGTTTGACACGTAGTCATACCGTCTCGGTCCAAATGCAAAACTTTCCAAACTTAAAATTTTTTTACAAGTTTTCAAACGAGCAAATCCCTGAACAGATTGCCGTCCGATCGGATTACCATCCGATCGAATGACAATCCGAACGGACGACTTATGATTTCCTTTCAACACTTAAACATTTTACAAAATTTCAATGCATGTCAGTGTCTAACGAATGGTCATCCTATCGGACGACCATCCGATCGAATGACCATCCTACAGTGGACTTGGATCTCGAATAATCTCACTTGGAACGGATTACCATCCGAGCGAACGACCATCCGTCCGGATGACCGTTCGACCGGACGACCTGAAAGGTAGAGATACTTCTCTCTTTTTAAAATGCTACAACGAACCTTCAAAGTCACATCATACACAAACACATCCATCCCAAACGAATGACTATCCGACCGAATGGTCATCCGTCCGGATGACCATCCATCCAGATTGTCATCCGATCGGATCACTATCCGTCACCTGTCCCACTCGACACCGTTTAACGCACTGTTTATCGCTTATGCTCTCGTTCTGTAATCAGGCTAACTCTCCAGCGCTCCCATCAATCCACGCTTATGTTTATTCATTTAAACACGAACTGTGAGCATACTCAAACCCTTTTTACTTTACGCACTTTTGGGTGTTACATACGTTACCTATTACAAATCACATTAGACACACAACGCAAACACTTTTATACGCTAACCGTCTCTGCATGTTATACGTGTTATTCGATGAATGCTTGTATGTTACGTTTACACAGTGATTGTTGCCTGACACCTTAGCAACGAGAGTACTATAGTTTGGACTCAGCACCTGTCGTGGACAAGGGTTGTTAAGGGCTTTACTTGACGTGTCACAGTGGTGATATGTGTTGCGCATTCTACAACTCGCAGTCATGTCTGTGCATATTTCATTGTCGATAGCTTACATGCTTCACTTTTCAACATGTTACATGCTGGTTATGCGTAAACCGCTTTCGCTATCTATTATACTATTAAACTTGTATGCTCACCTTTACACTATGTGTATTGACCTTTATTTTAACGTATGTGACAGGTGTTTAGGATGCTTATGCTATGCTTGCTGTTCAAGAATCAAGTTAGGAGGTCTAGAAATGTCACATTTAAATCTGAGTTGTCGAAACAATTTATTTGTCTTTGAGATACTATGTTTGTATTAACTAATTTGCTAAGTATGTTATGGTAAGGGACATAACTTTTAATATTTGGTAATATTAGTTGTTATCGATTTCTCCTGGACAATCTGTTTCGCTCAGTGCCGCGCCCCGATGTTTCCGCCATCGGTTGGGGTGTGACAGATTGGTATCAGAGCCATAACTATAGGGAATTAGGCATGACTCGGCCTAGTCCGGGTTGATGTCCTAGAAACGACCTAGTCTATAATCTAAGTACCAACAGACCGACTTGTGCGAACCCAGTAGGGGTTCCACACGAGCATATTTCTGTTATCTTCTCGATCTCATCCTTGCGTGAACACCGTATACTACAGCTTCACGCAAACTAGCTTTTCCTAAGGCTGGAACGCTATCACTTAGCCTTTCCTAAGGCTAACACCGCACACTGTTTTCAAAAATGACGACTGATTGGATCGAGACTAGGTGTGAAAACCGCAAACTCTCGATTAGGTCGCTTGTTCGACGCGCATTTTTACTATAAACACGAGAATTTGCGTTGAATCAAGAGTGAAATCCATACGTCGACGCAAATCTCCCTCTCTATCTCGTGATTCTATCACACAAACCGGAATGCAATCATTGAGTTAGGGGTGAAACCCGAACCTTAATGACTTGTTCTGTTCTCTATTTCGGTTTTACAGAACTCTCACCAAAGTCACGATGGATTCCAATGACTCGAGTTGCGTAAATAGCCGAAAGGATGCGTGCCGCTCACCGAAAGTCGGTGAGAGAGCACAGTCTATTAGACCAAAACGTATACTCGAAGTCCTTGAGAATAGTCGGATCACTTTGGGTAGTCGATGTCTCACACCCAGATGCTCCAATCACTGATTTTATGAGTTTCGATTCTGAGATCGCAGCCGCTGACACCATGATTTATCGCTTTTATGTGGGATTTTATGTGTTTTATGTGGTTCTATATGATTGTGTGTTTTAATTTTTGGAGATTTATACGCTTATCTCTTTTTGCTTTGATCAACACACACAACTCGCACTTCACATCCATCTCAATATGCTAACAAATCGCATGCTATGTTACTCGCTTACGCTATACTGTTCGCTGTGTTACTCGCAACCCTCGTATACGCTATCCTTCGCAACAAAAGGTCGCGACGCGCGAACCTTGAATAATAGGTGAATACGTGCAATATATGTAGGTGAATATGTGCAAAATATAGTGTAAAGCGTGGTTTTGTCGAGCTATGTGCTTCGGTGTCTATGTGTTTCTATGTGCTTATGTGACTGTGTGTTTACGTGCCTAAGTGGTTTATGTGCCTACTTGATTACGTGCTTACATTTAGATGTGTTCCTGAGCTTTATCTAGTAGTAGTATGTTGTAAGGTGAGATTCGATTATATAGTGTTTGAATCCTATGGCGATGTCTGTTGCAGACAATGTCGTCATTCGGTTCGCATACCTCTCGCACTGCCCGACGCAATCACGCAGACAAGCGTATCACTTCTCTAGTCGCAAGGCAGATAGCTAAGGTCATTCCACAAATTTTCAGCGGGCTTAATGAAAACGCTATCAAGTCCTCTGAGGAATCAAGGACCGACTCTCCAAAGGGTACTTTTAGCTTCAAGCAGTTTAAGGCCTGTGGCCCAAAAGACTTCACAGGCGAAGACGGACCAAGCGCTATGTTTCAATGGTTCGACTCAATTGAAGTCACGCTATGCCAGAGCGGATGTCCCGATCACCTACGTACTGTCAACGCAACTGGCGTTTTCCAGTCCAGGGCTCTGGATTGGTGGACCGCCGAAAGAAACAGATGTGGGAATGACGTAGCCTATGGACTTACTTGGGATGAGTTGAAGGAACTCATGATGAAGGAATTCTGCCCACCCCACGAGCTCCAGAAGCTGGAGAACGAATTTTGGAACATCAAGCTGGATGGTGGAGATAACGCCGGTCTAACTGCCCGCTTCAAGCAGCTGAGTATCATTTGTCCCAGCCAGGTGGCAACACTTGAGATGACGATCAAGAAATACATCCATTCTTTACCGGATTGTGTTGCTGACTTCGTGCAAACCGCGAAGACAACAACCATTGAAGAGACGTATCTGCTCACTGCCGGGATTAATGACAAGCGAGTGTTGGCTGGTTATTTCAAGAATACCACCAAAAGTCTTCATCAAGTTACCGCTTCTCCCACCACTGAAACCTCCGCACCGCAAGCTTCCAAGTCTTCCGCCGCAAACGCAAGAACAACATCGACAAGAATTGTGCTGTCACAGCCGCTCCGCTCCAAGCTACCCCTACTCAATCGCAACCCCAGAACCGCCAAGTAGCGACACCAGTGACCAATGCACCACCGGCCAAGCGTGCATATACTGGTCCACACCCTCTCTGCCCTACTTGTACTTATCATCATCCTGTTGGGATCGCCTATCGATTTTGTGTTCATTGCAACCTGTACGGCCACTTTACTGCCAACTGCCGTACTGGTCCCCACCAAGCTCAAGCTCAAGTTCAAGCTCCTGCACTGCCAGCTCCTCTTCCTACTCCATAGTGCCTACAAGCAGCTCCTGCTCCCGCTGCTCACGCAAGAGCCTGCTTTGCATGTGGTGATCCCAACCACTTTGCAAATGTCTGCCCAAATAGAGTGGTGCAGCAAGAGACACAACAGCAGCCGCTAGCGCAACAACATCAACAGCAGCAGCCCCAGCAGCAGCAACAGCAGCCAGCAGCCCGCAGACATGTATTCAACATCAACGCCCGCCAGGCTCAAGCAGATAACAACGTGGTTAATGGTATGTTTCTCGTCAATGGTATATATGCTTTGTGTTTATTTGATACTGGAGCCGATAACTGTTTTGTATCGTTAGAATTCGAAAAGCTCCTAAATCGTAAGCGCGCTAATCTCCCTTCGACGTTCGACGTAGAAGTTGCCACTGGAAGAACCGTCACTGTTCGTTCTGTTCTTCGTGATTGTACTCTTGAACTCAACAATCACGTCTTCCCTATCGATCTTATTCCGATGCAGCTTGGTAGTTTTGATATCATAGTAGGCATGGATTTTCTTCACAAAATTCGTGCTTAAGTCGTTTGCTTTGACAAAATGATTCGTTTCTCCTTCGCTAATGGTGATCAACTCTGTGTCTATGGCGAAGTCTCATCGAAGGATCTCAAACTTATGTCGTGTATCCAGGCAAGCAAGTATCTCCGAAAGGAATACAAAGCTTTCTTGGCGCACATCATAGTAGCGGAGGAAAAGGAAAAGAAGGCAATGGATAAGGTTCCTGTGGTTCGTGATTTTCCTAAAGTCTTTCCTGATGATTTACCTGGTTTACCCCCGAGTCGTGATATTGATTTTCGAATCGACCTCATTCCTGGAGCCAATCCTGTTGTTAAAGCTCCTTATCGCCTCGCTCCGTCTGAAATGCACGAACTCTCGAGTCAACTCCAGGAACTTCTTGACAAAGGCTTCATTCGCCCTAGCACCTTTCCTTGGGGCGCACCAGTTCTTTTCATCAAAAAGAAGGACGGCTCGTTCCGGATGTGCATCGATTACAGGGTATTGAATAAGCTGACTATCAAGAATCACCATCCGCTGCCCCAAATTGATGATTTGTTTCATCAATTGCAAGGTGCTACGTGTTTCTCGAAGATTGATTTACGCTCAGGCTATCACCAGTTATGAATCCATGAGGAAGATATACCCAAAACCGCTTTCCGAACCCGATAGGGCCATTATGAATTCGTCGTAATGCCCTTTGGTTTAACCAACGCACCCACAGTTTTCATGGATTTGATGAATCGCGTGTGTAAACCCTTTCTCAACCGCTTCGTCATCGTGTTTATCAATGATATCCTTATCTATTCGAAATCGAAAACCGAACACGTGCAACATCTACGTTTGGTTCTCGAATTACTCCAAGGGAATCGACTCTATGCCAAGTTCTCTAAGTGTGAATTTTGGCTAGAGGAGGTTCAATTCCTCGGTCACATCGTCAATAGTCAAGGTATATACGTCGATCCCGCGAAGATTGAAGCTATCAAGAGTTGGGTTACACCAAAATCACCATCCGAAGTTCGTTGGTTCCTCGGATTGGCGGGCTATTACCGTCGATTCATCGCTGATTTCTCGAAAATTACCGTTCTGCTTACTTCTCTCACGCATAAAGACAAGTCTTTTGTTTGGGGAACCGAACAAGAGCAAGCCTTTCAGACTCTTAAGCATATGCTCTGCAATACTCCTATCCTCGCATTACTCGACGGAAACGATGACTTCGTTGTCTACTGCGATGCCTCTAACCTCGGTCTCGGTTGTGTTCTCATGCAACGGGACAAGGTCATCGCGTACGCCTCTCGTCAGCTCAAGATCCACGAGAAGAACTATACAACCCATGATCTCGAGCTTGGTTCAGTTGTTTTTGCATTAAAGATTTGGTGACACTACTTTTACGGTACCAAGTGTACGGTCTTCACCGACCACAAGAGCCTGCAGCATATCTTGAACCAAAAGGAACTGAATATGTGCCAACGCCGATGGGTTGAACTTCTCAACGATTACGACTGTGAGATTCATTACCATCCTGGCAAAGCAAATGTTGTTGTCGATACTCTAAGTCGTCGAAGCTATTTGCATAGCATTCGTAACACTCACGCCCAGCACGACCTCGAAGCGTTAATTCGTGACGCTCAGCACGCCTGCTTCGTTGAGAATACCTTGCGAGAGGAAATGAAGAAGTGTGGTGCTGACTCCCAATTTGTCACCAAATCGAACGGTATCTACTACTATCTAGATCGCATCTGGATTCCAAGTCGCAATAACCTTCGGGAGATATTGATAACTGAAGCACACAAGTCTCGATATTCCATTCATCCTGGTGCTGACAAGATGTACCACGACCTTCGTCTTCGGTACTGGTGGCTTGGAATGAAGAAGGATATCGCTATCTATGTTTCGAAGTGCCTGACTTGTTCGAAAGTCAAGGCCGAACAACAAAGACCCTCTGGCTTACTCGTGCAACCCGAGATCCCAATGTGGAAATGGGAGAGTATAGCCATGGACTTTATAACGAAACTCCCGGGCACGCCATCAGGTCACGATAGCATCCGGGTTATCGTGGACCGTCTTACTAAGTCTGCTCATTTTCTGCTGATACGAGAAGACTTTAAGGTAGAACGATTAGCACGGATCTACACCGACGAAATTATCTGTCGACACGGGATGCCTCGTGATATCATCTCTGACTGCGATGGTCGGTTTACCTCGCGTCTTTGGAAAACGTTTCAATTTGCTCTCGGTACTACTCTCAATCTAAGTACTGCTTTCCATCCCCAAACCGACGGTCAGATTGAACGAACGATCCATACCCTTGAAGACATGCTTCGCTCGTGTATCATAGATTTCGGTGGTAATTGGGATGCGTACTTACCTTTGGTCGAATTCTTGTACAATAACAGTTATCATTCTAGCATTCAAATGGCACCATTTGAGGCACTGTACGGAAGAAAATGTTGATCGCCAATTGTATGGCACGAGATCGGAGATGCGCAAATTACCGGTCCTGAGCTGCTGCAAGAAACGACTGACAAAATCCTCCAAATTCGAGACAACCTGCTGAAAGCTCGGAGTCGTCAGAAAAGTTACGTACTCCTAAATGTTTCACCTTGGAAGGGGGTGATCAGATTCGGCAAGAAAGGAAAGATCGCGCCTCTATATATTGGACCATTTAAAATTCTGGAAAGGATTGGCAAGGTGGCCTACAGACTCGAACTACCAGAGGAACTTAGCAACGTTCACCCGACTTTCCATGTTTCGAACCTCAAAAAGTGTCTGGCCGAGCAGAATTTACATGTACCACTTGAGGATGTACAAGTGGATGAAACATTACACTTTGTGGAAAAGCCTGTCGAAATCATGGACCGAGAAACCAAGAAGCTCCGATGCTCACGCATTCCCATAGAAAAGGTTCGCTGGGAAGGCAAACGCGGCGCTGAGTTCACCTGCGAACTCGAAAGTGACATGAAGGCTAAGTATCCGCAACTATTCGTTACGCCTGTGCCTTAATTTCGGGACGAAATTCCCTAAAGTAGGGGAGGCTGTAACAACCCGACTTCTTGAAGTCAAAGTACAAGTCAAAGTCAAAGCAAGAAAAGATTGCTAATTCGATCAGTTATTCCTTGCTTAATTATAACTTGTAATCTTTGACTTTGTAATCGATATTTTGGTCTATGTTACTTTAGTTGTATTATGTGGAGTAAATGCAATAATCGCAGTTAATCGCTAATCTACTTAATGGTAATCTCATCGCTATCGCTATCGCAACTTGGATTGCATGTCCTGGATATTGTTTTACGTGTGTGTGCTACTATGCATGTCAGTGTCCAACGAATGGTCATCCGATCAGACGACCACCTGATCGAATGACCATCCTACAGTGGACTTGGATCTCGAAACATCTCACTTGGAATGGAATGGATTGCCATCCGAGCGAACGACCATCTGCCCGGATGACCGTTAGACCGGACGACCTGAAAGGTAGATATACTTCTCTCTTTTTAAAATGCTACAACGAAAAACTTCAAATTCACATCATACACAAACACATCCTTCCCAAACAAATGACTATCCGACAGAATGGTCAATCGTCCGGATTGTCATCCATCCAGATTATCATCCGATCGGATCACTATCCGTCTGTAACACCCCGTGTTTCGAAAGTCAAAGTCAAAGTCAAGATTGAAGTCAAAGGAAGACAAGATTGCTAATTGCGATCTGTCTCTCCTTGCTCAATTCCTGTTTTGACTAATTAGTCTATTTTACTTATCACTTTAGTTGTATTATGTGGAGTATCTATTAATAATCGCATAGTAATCGCTATTTATTGCATGTTTAATCACTTTATCGCTGTCGCAATCGCACTCGCAACTCAAATTACGCATTTTGGTTACTGTTATACGTGTGTGTGTGCCTTATGTGTTACTTGTGCATGATTATTTATGTTATGTTGTGGTAATCAATCGAATCGCAATCGAACTCAATCGCAATCGAATCGCAAACGCTAAACGAATACGAAGTAAGGATGCTTGTATGTTAGATATAGTAGTTAGGATTGAAAGTAATTTAACTAGGAAACTCTATCGCATCGCAACGCGCTACATGCAAATCGAAACGGTAAAACTCCTCGCGCCAAGCACTCGAACCAGGTGCCAGCCGACCGAACTGCCACCGGACCGGGCAGCCACCCGATCGAGGTGCCACTCGATCGGGCTGCCATCCGGGTGAGTTGCCACCCGAGCGACCAACCTATTCTCCCCTTTCCATTTTGGGTAACCCTATAAATACCCCGTTGTCACTTTCATTCTTTCTACTTTTGGCAACTGACGTCCGACCAGTGCTCCTGCTCGCTTTTTCCTTCGATTTCTCACAATTCCGATAAGATCTCGTCCTAAATCTTGTACTTCCTTAATCTACACGCACTCCTACACCTTTCAATCTTTTGAATCTTAACTTTTAACCGTGAAATCATCAAGATTCAAGGTGTTCTGGGATGACGTCATCATGTGTTCTTGAAGAACTTCATGTTTTGGCCTCAATCCACCAAGAACAACTTGGATCTAACCGATTTCCACATAAACAAACCAAGATCTTTCATAGATCTAGACATATTCACAATGAAAAAGATTGAAAGATGGTTTTCCAACTTTCTTTCAACTCTTTTACACTCAATGCACCAAACCCAATGGAACCGGACCTAATGCTGATCGTCTACTCATTCTTAGCGATGTATCAGTGCGAGATCCAAGTTCTATTTGAAAGATAGTGATTTCGGGTTTGGACACGAACAACCGTCTCGAACCGTGCACTGACGGACTAGGGTGATTCCTGTTCGGTCAGGTCATTGGGGACGAGATGGGGTCCCCATTGTTTAAACCAGTCATCACAACGTCTTGCTCAAGTTACAACACTTCAAGCAAGATCAAGTAACAACACGATCAAGTCGTTGGGACGAGTTGTCATCCGACCGGACTGCTGTCCGACGGGGTTGCCATCCGCTCGACCCACTGTCCGATCGGGTTGCATCTTGATTCATTTAAAACTTAAACAATTTTCAACATGTCCAGTAACAAGGTTGCCACCCGGTCGGATGGACATCCGATCGAGTGACCGCCCTACTATGGATTTGTTCTCACTGAGGAACCTCGCCATTCAAGTCGCCGTCTGATTGAACGACCGTTCGACCGACCAACCTGAAGGGTAGAGATACTTCTATGTTTTCTAAATACTACAATGAAAACTTCAAAAGTCAAGCCATCATACACAAACACATCCTTCTCAAAGGAGGAAACAATCCACTCGAAAGGTCAACCGACCGTTTGACCACCCGAGCGGACTGTCAACCAAACGACCGGCCGTCCGATCGGACTACCATCCGATCGAACTGCTGATCGACCCAACCTTCACTTGTTCCTTTTTACGCGTCGCTTATCGTTATGCTATTAATCTGATCAGGCAAATCCTACTCTCTAGCGCTCCCTTCAATCCATCAACCGCTGTGAGTATACTCAATCCCTTTTTGCTTTACGCACTTTTGGGTGTTACATACGTTACTTATACAAAATCACATCTAACACACAACGCAATACTTAAACGCTAACCGTTATCGCATGTATACGTGACTAAATGAATGCTTGTTTGTTATGTTTACACATGGAATGCTGTCTACCTACCTTAGGAACGGTAGTACTATTAGTTTGGACTCGGCACCCGTTCACTCGGGGGTTGTTAAGGACAATTACCTACATGGCTCACAGTGGTGTGTATGTATCGCGAACTGCCTTGGGCAGTCAACCCGCAGTCATTGGTATCGATGGGTTCATGTCGATAACTAACATGCCTCATTTCACTCTGTGTACGTGCTAGTTATGCGTAACGCTTTCGAACTCTATATGCTATTATCAAACTTGTATGCTCACTTTTACACTATGTGTATTGACTTTTACTTTAACATATGTGACAGGTGCTTAGGATGTTTACATGCTTTGTGCGCTGGTGATGAAATTGAAGCTAGGGACGGAGTCCTAGAAACCAATAAATAAACAATTGTCTGTAATAAAAATCTGAGTTGTCGGAACAGAACAATTTGACTAGAACTTTCTGTAATAATTGCATTATCATTTATGACATGGTATGGGACATGTTACTTTAAATATTTGGTAAATATAGTTGTTATGGAAACTTCTGGACAATCTGTTTCGCTCAATGACATGCCCCGATGTTTCCACCATCAGTTGGGGTGTGACAGACTGGTATCAGAGCCATAACTATAGGGAATTAGGCAAGACTCGACCTAGTCCGGGTCGATGTCTTAGATACCTAGTCTATAGTTTGGAGCCAACAGACCGACTCGTGCATGACCAGTAGGGATTGTGCATGAGCATACTGTTATTTCTCGCTATTATCGCCTACGCTACACTATCACTGCACTCGAATTTTCAATTATGAATGAGCGATTAAGTTGAGATTAGGTGTGAAAACCGCAAACTCTCGACTAAATTGCTTGTTCAACCCATATTTTATCTATAAACACGAGAAATTGCATTGAAATAGGAATGAAATCCCTACTTCGACGCATAGTCCTCTTTTATTTTATCAAAACGGGAACAAAGTTGTTAAGCCAGGGGTGAAACCCTAACCTTGACGACATGTTCCGCCTTTTTACAAAAACTCTCACCAAAGTCTCGACGGACTCCAACGACTTGAAGTCACGACATGACCAAAAGGATGCGTGTCGGCCCAAGACTCGAGGCAAAAACACAATCCTGAAAGTCAAAGTGTGCACAACAGGTCCCTGTGAATAGTCGAATCACTTTGAGTAGTCAATGTCTAATAGCCGCAGACGATCTATTTCTCGGTTTTTATGTGTTTCGATTCTGAGCCCGCAACTGCTGACTCTGATGATTCATCGATTTTATATGTTGTATGTGTATTTACCTGCTTATGTGTTTTAATTTTTGGAGACTTATTCGATTTTTGCTCTCACTTCAATCGACACGCACGACCCGCATTGCTTACCTACCTCAAAACACTGACAAATCGCTAAATTATGGACGACCTTATGCTATATTATTCGCTTATACTATACTACTCGCTATGTTAATCGCGATCGCTATTCTCGAACGCTCGCGAACTTTGAATGATAGGTTTTTGTATTCTGACTGCTCCCATGTGCTTCTAAGTGAATTATGTGCCTATATGCTTCTGTGTTTCTGTGCCTTACGTGATTATGTGCTTCTGTGCTTACGTGAATCTGTGATTATGTGCCTATGTGCTTACGTGATTATACGTGTTCCTGAGTTTTAGAAGTACTAGGATTGTGAGGTGAGATTCGAATCTATCATGTTGAGTCCTGTGGCGATGTCTGTTGCAGACTATATCGTCATCTGGATCTCGTGCTACCCATGATGCTCGCCGAAAGCAAGCAGACAAACGCCTTGCTGCCATGATTACTAAGCAAATGGCAAAGGTTGTACCCCAAGTCGTCAGTGAACTGTACGAAAACATGAGCAAATCGTCTGAGGAATCCAGAACCGAGACTCCCAAAGCTGCTTTCAGCTTCAAACAGTTCAAGGCATGTGGACCGAAGGAGTTCACCGGCGAAGAAGGCCCTATGGCTTTGTTTCAATGGTTTGACTCAATCGAAGTCACTCTACGACAGAGCGGATGTCCTGATAATCTCTGCGTCCGGCGTCTTCCAGCCTCGCGCCCTAGACTGGTGGACGGCCGAAAGGAACAAGCGCATAAATGATGCAGCTTACGGCCTGTCATGGGACGGGTTGAAGAACATGATGCTCGAAGATTTCTGCCCTCCCCATGAGCGCCAGAAGCTGGAGGACGAGTTCTGGCATATTAAGTAGAAAGAAGGTGACAACGCTGCCCTGACTGCTCGCTTTAAGCAGCTCAGCATCATCTGCCCCGATCAAGTAAAGATGCCTGACATGGAAATCAAGAAGTACATCGGAGCTTTACCCGACTGTGTTGCGGATTTTGTGCATGCCGCAAAGACAGCAACGATTGAAGAAACCTACTTGCTTGCCGCCGAAATCAACGACAAGCGGGTAAAAGCTGGTTTTTGGGATAAAGCTTCAAAGAACCTGCACCAAGTCACCACCGCACCAACCGCTGAAACCGCCGCCGCTCAATCGTCAAAGGCCACACGCCACAAGAAGAAGAAGAACAACAGCATCTCCAGCAACAAGAACTGTGTTGTCACTACCACTGCTGCTCCACTTCAAGCTGTACCAGCTCAGCAGCAATCTCACCACCGACCACCACCAGTTACTTATGCACCGCCTGCAAAGCGTGCATACACAGGTCCCCACCCTGCCTGTCCAACATGTTCTTATCATCACCCGGTGGGTCTCGCCTGCCGTTTATGCGCTCACTGCAATATGTACGGCCACTTCACTGCTAATTGCCGTACTGGTCCTCGTCAAGCACCAGCTCAAGCCACTGCTCATCAAGCTCTGCTCCCAGCCCCGCAAGGCCAACAAGCGGCTCAGGCACCCGCGGTCAACGCCCGAGTCTGCTTCGCATGTGGTGATCCCAACCACTTTGCGAATGTAATAACCATAAATTTAAAATCATTATTTTTAATAAAAGAATAATAATAATTTATAATAAACTAAACATTTATCTTATGATCCATACTTATGTATATCAACCAAAATTATTATTATTATTTATAAATTATCCCTTAGGAAACCCTAATTAAGACACCCAAGTAATTCTGTACAAACCCTAAAATTTTCAGAAGAATCAGAATCAGGATTAGGGCCCCTAAAACTCAAGGGGGTTTTTCTATTGATGATTATCCATATAACTCGTTGTCAGAATAGAATTTTAAGATTTCGTCGACTCAGCTAAGCTAGTTGGACACGTGGCAACCCTATGCATAAAATAAGTGGCTACGCGGGCCGCGTAAGGGTAGGCTGAAGGTTCACGCGGGCCGCGACAATGTCAAATTTCACCTATAAATAGAGGACATTGGCACTTGATTCTGGGCACTGAAACGACGAAAGAATTCGTAATATACTTCGAATTATCGTCTGTTTACTACAATTAACACACACAGATCACTAATCGACGCCGCAATCATGGTAATAACTCAATCGCTGATATGATTTAATGTCCGATTGATTGAAATCAATCCAATGGATGTTTAAGTGCTGCTCAAATTTGGGTTATGCTTTGTCATTAGTCGTGATTCCGATGGATGTTTAAGTAATTTCACTTTGTCATTAGTTGTGATTCTGATGGATGTTTAAGTGTTTACACTTTGTCATTCGTTGTGAATCCAATGGATGTTTAAGTGATTTCACTTTGTCATTAGTTGTGAATCCGATAGATGTTTAAGTATCGCACTTTGTCATTCGTTGTGAGGATTTTAATCTCGTGAGTTATCATAAAATGTTGTATTAAGTTACTAACCTAGTTTGTGTGCATGTTATTTAAATTAGGTTAAAAGACTAATCAGTAGTCTAAACTCTGCCCGTATAAATCTGAAATATTATCACAAGGTAGCATCACTTTGGAATTATCAAGGTACGGATCCTTACCCTCACTCCTTATTGCTTCATATTCAAATTATTATAAACCCATTAAATTCATATAAAACTCCTCACGTCTTTGATTATCGATTCATTTGACAGACCGTTGGATTCCTATTCTAATCATAACTTTGGATTTAGCTTTCATGTCATGCGATAGTATTATGTTAGTTGTACTCATTATCGCATGTTCCAATATATGTTACGTCTTGTTATGAAAAATATTTTGATAATTTATGTGAATAAGACCATTTGTACTCTGATACCCTGAGTATCGCTTCTCGTGGAGTGTCCCACGAGCATGTTGTTGCGGCATCGACATCATGTGCTCCATCCGTGACGGAGAGATCAGTTCACGGCGTCCCTAGGTACAAGTGAGGTACAAAGCTACTAGGAGGCGTATGGATCGATCCTAGGATTTAAGTTAAGGAGGTGGATAGCGGGTATGCCAACTCGCCATCTCGTGTGATAATTATGCAGGAGTAGCTACCTGTGTATTGTCACGTTTTAAGTTTGGCTCATGGGTACATCCGAATGATATGATTATGAAATTACGTTACGTGCATCATATCATTTTAACATAAAGTTTCATCCGAATAACTTTTCATATAAAGCGTTATTTGTTATTTGAGCCTATTATTCCGTACTGAGCATTTGGCTCATTCCGTAAACTTTTTGTATATACAGGTCCGCATGTTACTTTGGGCAGGGAAAAGAGAGAAGAATAAAGCCTAGGAATAAATCTGAAGATGTTAGTTAATTAAGTCGAATGTATCCGCTTGTATATTAACCTTAAGTTTAGTTGTCGTTGTATCCTTATCAAATAAATAAATGGAATTATGACTTTTGTTTATGATACCACTGTTATTGTGACACGTCAGCCCTTCTGGGTTGGGGTGTTACAGCTATGGTATCAGAGCAAAGGCTCTTTCCTGTAGAAAACTTGAAGATAGTAATTAAAACCTGTGAGGAATGGGTAGATATCTATGATAGGATTCAACTTGGTCTCTTATTTTGTTTAACTCCTATGTCTATTCTTATAGATGCCTCCTCGTCGTCCGCCACGTAGGAGTACTCGTACTAACCATGTACGTAACAACACTTCTTCGAATGAGACTCCAGTTGATCCAAACGTAATTAATGCTATCAACCAGGCTGTTGCCGGGTTGCTTCCAAACCTTGTTGCTCAAACAGCTGAGGCCGTTATTCAACAAACTCGTCATCCAGAACGTAATAACACGAATCCAATCTCTGGTGAAGAAATTCATGAGAATACCACGAACCATACTACCTATAGTATAGACATATGGATCGCTAAATTCCAAAAACAAAATCCGAAATCCTTTAGTCACGCTACTAATCCAGTCGAAGCAAGAAACTGGATAGCTCATGTTGAAAAGATCTTCGGAGTTCTTGGAGTTCCGGAGCAATACAAAGTTAGATTGGCTACCTACAAACTTGAAGATGACGCACAAACTTGGTGGGAAGGATATAAGCAAGTCAAAGGAGGGGATGATTTTGACGCAAATCTTTCATGGGTCGACTTTCGTACCATCTTCTACGACAAGTATTTTTCTATCGCTGATAAAGAAGCTTATATCAGGGAGTATGCAGTGATTCGACAGGGGAGTGATGAACCAGCCTCTGAGTTCATTACTCGATTTTCAAGGTTGGCTAGTATTGTAGGAGAAGTTGCAGGATCAGCAGAAGTCCAGGCAGAAAAATGCAAGTGGGCAGTCAATGATCGAATTCGGAAGTCGATCATGTACATGAAATTTAAGGATATCACCGAAGTTGCTGATGCAATCAAAACTTTTGAGTTCGAGAGGAAAGAATTTTTATCTCGAACTGGGGATAATAAGAAGAGAAATAGGGAAGGACAATTTAAGCAGGAAATCGGCCAATCATCCACTACGCCACAGCATCAAGACCGCAAAGTGCAAGGAAATCAAAACTCTGGAAATCAGGCACGTCCATGGCAACCTAGACTGCAAAACCCGAGGCCTGCTCAAAACCAGATTCAGTTGTATACAGAACCTATTAGAGCTCAACCACTGAATCAACATGTAAACCCGAATCAGATTACATATCCTCTATGTAATACTTGTGGTAAGCGACATCAGGGCGTATGTCACCGAGGTACAGGAGCATGCTTTAGATGTGGCCAAACTGGACACATGATCAAGGAGTGTACAAAGAAAGACACTAAGAAGAATAACCGACCAAACGTTGCACCACCCAATGTTGGAGGAAGAGTTTTCGCACTTTCTGCTACTGATGCTGCTAATGCCCCAGGTACTGTGTCGGGAACCCTTCAGCTTGGTAAACATAGTATCTATGTGTTATTCGATACAGGAGCGACCCATTCTTTAGTATCCCACTCGTTTACTAAGTACCTTCCGATAAGACCAACTCTCTTAAATCATACTTTAACCATTTCCACTCCCATGGAAAATTCATCCGTAATCACTTACGTATATAAAGATTGTCCGATCCGTTTTGAATCTATTGTGTGTAAGGCAGACCTATTTCCAATACATATGTGTGACTTTGATGTTATTCTAGGGATAGATTGGTTGTCTCGACATCGCGTAACTATAGATTGTCATTTCCGCCGTGTTATTTTCGGCGATCTTCATCATCCTGATATTATATATCAGGGAACTCAAGCTCATAAATCTCTTAAAATTATCTCTGCGCTCAAGGCTCGAAAATTCATATCAAACGGCTGTGCTGGATTCCTAGCATCGATTAAGGATACTTCTGCTAGTGTTAAGAGTATCGATAACCACTCCGTTGTTCGTGAATATCCTGATGTATTTCCGGATGAACTACCAGGATTACCACCCGACCGTCAGGTAGAATTCACCATCGACTTGATCCCTGGCGCCGAGCCTATTTCTAAAGCTCCATATCGTATGGCCCCAATGGAACTGAAGGAGTTGAAGGAACAATTGCAAGAATTGTTAGATCTAGGATTCATAAGACCCAGTGTTTCACCTTGGGGTGCTCCGGTCTTATTTATGAAGAAGAAAGACGGTAGTATGCGTTTATGTATTGACTACCGAGAGCTGAACAAGATAACTATTCGTAATCAGTATCCTCTGCCTCGCATTGATGATCTCTTTGATCAACTTCAGGGGGCTCAGTTCTTCTCAAAAATTGACCTGAGGTCCGGGTACCATCAGCTAAAGATCAAAAATGATGATGTTCCCAAGACCGCCTTTCGTACTCGTTATGGTCATTACGAATTCTTGGTTATGCCCTTTGGGCTAACTAACGCAGCCGCAGTCTTCATGGATTTGATGAATCGCGTATTTCACAAATTCCTAGATAAATTCGTTATTGTTTTTATCGATGACATTCTGGTATATTCTAAGAATCGTGAAGAGCATGAAGCACATCTACATGCAGTACTTGGAACCTTGCGGCATGAGAAGTTGTATGCTAAGTTTTCCAAATGTGACTTTTGGCTTAGCCAAGTGGCATTTCTAGGTCATGTCATATCAGCAGAGGGAATTATGGTAGACCCAACAAAGGTTGAAGCTATTACAAAATGGCCAAGACCCATTTCTGTTACCGAAATACGAAGTTTCTTGGGTCTTGCTGGCTATTACCGAAGATTTGTTGAAAGATTCTCGGTAATTGCTTTACCACTCACAAAACTCCTAAGGAAAGGGGTGAAGTACTCATGGAATGAGGAACAAGAGAAAAGCTTTGAAGAATTGAAGAAACAACTCATATCCTCCCCGATACTCGCTCTCCCTTCTGGATCAGGAGGTTACCAAGTCTATAGTGATGCCTCAAAGAAAGGATTAGGTTGTGTGCTAATGCAACATGGGAAGGTTATCGCTTATGCCTCCCGTCAGTTAAAGCCTTATGAAGTTAACTACCCTACACATGATTTAGAACTAGCCGCAGTCGTCTTTGCACTTAAGATTTGGCGACACTATCTGTATGGTGAAAGTTGTGACATTTTTACCGACCATAAGAGCCTCAAGTACATATTCACCCAGAAAGAGCTAAATATGAGGCAAAGAAGGTGGTTAGAACTTTTAAAAGATTACGACGCAAATATTCAATACCATCCAGGCAAAGCCAATGTTGTAGCTGACGCGTTGAGCCGAAAGAATTCCGGGACTATATCTTGCTTACAAATTCAGCCTTGTATTAGGAGGGATCTCGAAAGAATGAACATTTGGCTTCAGGTTAATAAATCTGATGGATATCTAGCTAGAATGCAGATTGAACCCGACCTCATATCACGGATCAAAGATGCACAGAAGCAAGATGGAGAACTTTGGGCAATTGTGCAAAATCTTGAGGTGGGTAAGCAATCTGAATTTCGTATAGACCATCATGGGGTGATTTGGTGCGGTAAAAGACTTTGTGTACCCGATGACTCCACCCTTCGTGAGTCATTGTTAGCCGAAGCTCACAGCTCACCATTTTCAATTCACGCAGGATCTACTAAGATGTATCGAGACTTAAGACAGAACTTCTGGTGGAATGGCATGAAGGAAGACGTTGCTCGATACGTAAGTAAATGCCTCACTTGCCAACAAGTGAAAATTGAACACAAACGAGCAAGCGGTCTGTTGCAGCCATTGGATATTCCCATATGGAAATGGGATGAGATCACAATGGATTTTGTTACCGGTTTGCCTAAGACTTTCAAGAAAAATGATGTTGTATGGGTTGTTGTCGATAGATTGTCGAAGTCAGCACATTTTCTACCAATTCAGCAAGGATTTTCGGTTAATAAGTTATCCGAAATATTTCTTCAAGAAATTATTCGACTCCATGGCACACCATCTTCCATTGTTTCCGATAGAGACCCACGTTTCACCTCACGATTTTGGAAAGGTTTTCAGGCAGCTTGGGGTACACGACTGAAGTTTAGTACGGCTTTCCATCCACAAACAGATGGGCAGTCGGAACGCACGATTCAGACCTTGGAAGACATGCTCCGAGCATGTGCACTTGAATGGTCTGGAAACTGGGATGAATATCTATGCCTTGTTGAGTTCGCTTACAACAATAGTTGGCAAGCAAGTATTGGCATGGCACCTTTTGAGCTTTTGTACGGTCGGAAATGTCGAGCACCGATATGCTGGGACGAAGTTGGAGAAAAGATTATTGAAGGTCCAGAACTAGTTCAGATTACAAATGAAAAAGTCACTATGGCACGAGAAAAATTGAAAGAAGCTCAGAGTAGACAAAAGAGCTATGCAGATCAAGATAGACGACCACTCGAATTTAAAATTGGCGACCACGTATTCTTAAAGGTATCACCTTGGCGTGGTGTTCGTAGATTTGGAATTAAATGGAAGCTTAGTCCCCGTTTCATCGGTCCGTTTGAAATCCTTGAAAGAATTGGAGAAGTGTCATATCGACCGGCTTTACCACCTCAGCTCTCTCACGTTCATAATGTTTTTCATGTCTCCTCGTTAAGAGGATATAATTATCATCCACTCCATGTCATTAGTTATCCGTTACTTACAATTCACGAAGATTTGTCCTACGAAGAGGAACCAAAAGCTATCTTAGATCGACAAGAAAGGGTTATGCGTAGGAAAGTAATTCCGTTTGTTAAAGTCCTCTGGAAAAATCACTCTGAACACGAAGCAACATGGGAATCTGAAGAATCAATTCGCTCTCTATACCCTAATCTATTCTAGTAATAAAATTTTAGTCGAGGAAACGGTAAATCTTGCTCTTTGATATATGTTCAATTGTTCTATTTACGGTAATTCATGCTTTATCTTATATGAATATATCTTAGCTATGATTAAGCATATCTATGTAGGAGATATCAGTACCAATAGTCACTCTATTATCTGTAAGCCTCCATTGACTTTTCGTACGGTAAGATATTTTATTAAGATGCGTTATAGGAGGACCATTAGGGCACATATGTAAGGTAATTGACAATTATAGTCATGAACGTAATTATGAATTTCAGATACACATGTGTGTTTAGGAGATTCTTGTTATATAAGTTAGTAACTCTGCTATGAAAGTTCCGTTTCCGTTACTTATGTGATATGTTATATTCTTATTTGAAAAATTTCGAGGACGAAATTTCTTTTAAGGGGGTAATAGTTGTAATAACCATAAATTTAAAATCATTATTTTTAATAAAAGAATAATAATAATTTATAATAAACTAAACATTTATCTTATGATCCATACTTATGTATATCAACCAAAATTATTATTATTATTTATAAATTATCCCATAGGAAACCCTAATTAAGACACCCAAGTAATTCTGTACAAACCCTAAAATTTTCAGAAGAATCAGAATCAGGATTAGGGCCCCTAAAACTCAAGGGGGTTATTTTCTATTGATGATTATCCATATAACTCGTTGTCAGAATAGAATTTTAAGATTTCGTCGACTCAGCTAAGCTAGTTGGACACGTGGCAACCCTATGCATAAAATAAGTGGCTACGCGGGCCGCGTAAGGGTAGGCTAAAGGTTCACGCGGGCCGCGACAATGTCAAATTTCACCTATAAATAGAGGACATTGGCACTTGATTCTGGGCACTGAAACGACGAAAGAATTCGTAATATACTTCGAATTATCGTCTGTTTACTACAATTAACACACACAGATCACTAATCGACGCCGCAATCAGGGTAATAACTCAATCGCTGATACGATTCAATGTCCGATCGATTGTAATCAATCCAATGGATGTTTAAGTGCTGCTCAAATTTGGGTTATGCTTTGTCATTAGTCGTGATTCCGATGGATGTTTAAGTAATTTCACTTTGTCATTAGTTGTGATTCCGATGGATGTTTAAGTGTTTACACTTTGTCATTCGTTGTGAATCCAATGGATGTTTAAGTGATTTCACTTTGTCATTAGTTGTGAATCCGATAGATGTTTAAGTATCGCACTTTGTCATTCGTTGTGAGGATTTTAATCTCGTGAGTTATCGTAAAATGCTGTATTAAGTTACTAACCTAGTTTGTGTGCATGTTATTTAAATTAGGTTAAAAGACTAATCAGTAGTCTAAACTCTGCCCGTATAAATCTGAAATATTATCACAAGGTAGCATCACTTTGGAATTATCAAGGTACGGATCCTTACACTCACTCCTTATTGCTTCATATTCAAATTATTATAAACCCATTAAATTCATATAAAACTCCTCACGTCTTTGATTATCGATTCATTTGACAGACCGTTGGATTCCTATTCTAATCATAACTTTGGATTTAGCTTTCATGTCATGCGATAGTATTATGTTAGTTGTACTCATTATCGCATGTTCCAATATATGTTACGTCTTGTTATGAAAAAAATTTTGATAATTTATGTGAATAAGACCATTTGTACTCTGATACCCTGAGTATCGCTTCTCATGGAGTGTCCCACGAGCATGTTGTTGCGGCATCGACATCATGTGCTCCATCCGTGACGGAGAGATCAGTTCACGGCGTCCCTAGGTACAAGTGAGGTACAAAGCTACTAGGAGGCGTATGGATCGATCCTAGGATTTAAGTTAAGGAGGTGGATAGCGGGTATGCCAACTCGCCATCTCGTGTGATAATTATGCAGGAGTAGCTACCTGTGTATTGTCACGTTTTAAGTTTGGCTCATGGGTACATCCGAATGATATGATTATGAAATTACGTTACGTGCATCATATCATTTTAACATAAAGTTTCATCCGAATAACTTTTCATATAAAGCGTTATTTGTTATTTGAGCCTATTATTCCGTACTGAGCATTTGGCTCATTCCGTAAACTTTTTGTATATACAGGTCCGCATGTTACTTTGGGCAGGGAAAAGAGAGAAGAATAAAGCCTAGGAATAAATCTGAAGATGTTAGTTAATTAAGTCGAATGTATCCGCTTGTATATTAACCTTAAGTTTAGTTGTCGTTGTATCCTTATCAAATAAATAAATGGAATTATGACTTTTGTTTATGATACCACTGTTATTGTGACACGTCAGCTCTTCTGGGTTGGGGTGTTACAGCGAACATGTGCCCGAACAGGGTTGTGAAACAAGAGCCCCAGCAGCAGCAGCCTCAACAGCAGCAACAACCTCAGCAGCAGCAACAAGCCACACACGCCAGAACTTTCAACATCAATGTGCGCCAAGCCCAGGCTGACAACAACGTGGTTAATGGTACGTTCCTTGTGAATGGTATTTATGCTTCATGTTTGTTTGATACTGGAGCCGATAATTGCTTTGTGTCGTTTGAATTCGAGAAGCTTCTTAGTCGTAAGCACTCCTATCTCCCCTCAACGTTCGATGTTGAAGTCGCCACCGGAAGAACTGTCGCGGTCAATTCTGTTCTTCGTGATTGTACACTTGAGCTTAACAATCACATCTTCCCAATCGACCTTATTCCAATGCAATTCGGAAGTTTTGACATCATAGTAGGCATGGACTTTCTTCGTGAAAACCATGCTGAAGTTGTGTACTTCGATAAGATGATTTGATTCTCGCTCGCGAAAGGTGATTTATTGTGTGTCTATGGTGAAACCGCTTCGAAAGGTCTCAAACTCATGTCATGTGTCCAAGCTAGCAAGTATCTCCGCAAGGAATGCAGAACTTTCTTGGCTAACATCGTAGTAGCGGAGAAGGAAAAGAAAGGAAGGCCTGGAGTAAACGATGTTCCAGTGGTTCGAGAATTTCCTAACGTTTTTCCTGAGGATCTTCCCGGAATACCGCCAAGTCGTGATATCAACTTTCGTATCGACCTCATTCCTGGAGCCAACCCTGTTGCCAAAGCTCCTTACCGACTCGCACCGTCCGAAATGCGTGAACTCTCGAGTCAGCTTCAGGAATTACTTGAGAAAGGCTTCATTCATCCGAGCACCTCTCCTTGGGGCGTGCCAGTCCTTTTCGTCAAAAAGAAGGATGGGTCGCTCAGGATGTGCATCGACTACCGGGAATTGAATAAGCTAACTATCAAGAACCGCTATCCCCTGCCTCGCATTGATGATTTGTTTGATCAGCTACAAGGTGCTACATGCTTCTCGAAGATCGATCTATGCTCAGGCTATCACCAGCTATGCATTCAAGAGGAGGATATACCCAAAACCGCGTTTCGCACTCGATACGGCCACTATGAGTTCGTTGTTATGCCTTTTGGTTTAACCAACGCACCCGCGGTCTTCATGGATCTGATGAATCGCGTGTGTAAACCAAATCTCGACCGTTTCGTCATCGTGTTCATCGACGATGTCTTGATCTATTCCAAGTCGAAAGCCGAACACGCGCAACATCTACGTTTCGTTCTCGAGCTACTCCAGGGGAATCGACTCTATGCCAAGTTCTCCAAGTGTGAATTTTGGCTTGAGGAGGTTCAGTTTCTGGGTCACATTATCAATAGTCGAGGTATTCACGTCGATCTCGCGAAGATTGAAGCAGTCAAGAGCTGGATTACACCCAAGAACCCGTCCGAAGTCCGTTCTTTTCTCGGACTAGCGGGCTATTATCGACGATTTATCGAAGGATTCTCAAAGATCGCTGTGCCGCTTACCGCTCTCATGCACAAAGACAAGCCTTTTGTTTGGGGAACTGAACAAGAGTCTGCTTTCCAAACCCTCAAGCACATGCTTTGCAATGCTCCTGTTCTCACTCTACCCAACGGAAACGAAGATTTCATTGTCTATTGTGATGCTTCCAACCTTGGTCTTGGTTGTGTTCTTATGCAGCGAGACAAGGTTATAGCTTACGCATCTCGTCAGCTCAAAATCCACGAGAAGAACTATACGACCCATGATCTCGAGCTAGGCGCAGTTGTTTTTGCGTTAAATATTTGGCGACACTACCTGTGACGGTACAAAGTGTAGGATCTTCACCGATCATAGGAGCCTACAACATATCTTTGACCAGAAGGAACTTAATATGCGTCAACGCCGATGGGTAGAACTTCTCAACGATTATGACTGTGAGATTCGTTATCACCCATGCAAAGCAAATGTCGTTGCCGACGCTCTCAGCAGACGGAGTTATTTGCTGTGCATTCGTAATACTGAAGCCCAATACGATCTCGAAACTCTCATCCGCGAAGCCCAGCATGCTTGTTTTAATGAACGCACTCTGAAGAACGAAATTATCTATCACGATGGAGCCCAGCTTGTGAATAAGCCGAATGGGATATTCCATTATCTGGATCGAATTTGGATCCCTAAACGGACCGATTTGCGAAAGATATTGATGGACGAAGCCCATAAATCCCGGTATTCTATTCATCCCGGTGCCGATAAAATGTACCAGGACCTTCGCTACAAGTACTGGTGGCCGGGCATGAAAAGGGATATTGCTCTCTACGTTGGAAAGTGCCTGACCTGCTCAAAGGTCAAGGCTGAACACCAAAGACCCTCTGGCTTACTCGAACAACCGCCTATCCCTATGTGGAAGTGGGAAAGTATAGCCATGGACTTCATAACAAAGCTTCCGCACACGTCATCAGGTCACGACAACATCTGGGTTGTTGTTGACCGTTTGACCAAATCTGCTCACTTTCTGCCTATACGAGAAGACTACAAGGTAGAATGATTAGCCTGAATCTACACCAATGAGATCATTTGTCGACATGGGACGCTTCGCGACATCATCTCTGACCATGATGCTCGGTTTACCTCGCGACTGTGGGAAACGTTTCAAGCGGCTCTCGGTACTACGCTTAATTTGAGTACCGCATTCCACCCTCAAACCGACGGCCAGACTGAAAGAATGATCCGTACTCTTGAAAACATGCTCCGTTCGTGTGTCATAAACTTCGGTGGTAATTGGGATACATACCTGCCATTAGTCGAATCCTCGTACAACAACAACTATCATTTCAGCATTCAGATGGCACCATTCGAGGCTTTATACGGGAGGAGATGTCGGTCGCCTATTGTGTGGCACGAGATTGGTCACTTGCAACTAACCGGTCCCGAGCTATTACAAGAAACGACTGACAAAGTCCTCCAAATTCGAGACAACTTGTTGAAAGCTCGAAGTCGACAGAAAAGTTACGCCGATAGACGACGCAAGCCCCTTGAATTTGACGTTGGCGACTACTTACTCCTAAAGGTATCACCTTGGAAGGGTGTGGTCAGATTCGACAAGAAAGGGAAACTAGCGCCTCGATATGTTGGACCTTTTTAGATTCTGGAAAGAATCAGAAAAGTCGCCTACAGACTCGAACTACCGGAGGAACTTAGTAATGTCCACCCGACTTTCCATGTGTCAAACCTCCGAAAGTGCCTGGCTGAGCATGATTTAATTATACCTCTCGATGACCTCCAAGTAAACGAAAAACTACACTTTGTGGAGAAGCCTGTCGAAATCATGGATCGCCAAACCAAGCAGCTCAGATGCTCGCGCATTCCTATTGTGAAAGTCCGATGGGAAGGCAAACGAGGCGCAGAGTTCACTTGGGAACTCGAAAGCGACACGAAGGCGAAGTACCTGCAGTTGTTTGTTGCGGCTTCGGCCTAATTTCGGGACGAAATTCCCACAACTAGGGGAGGCTGTAACACCCCGTGTTTCGAAAGTCAAAGTCAAGATTGAAGTCAAAGGAAGACAAGATTGCTAATTGCGATCTGTCTCTCCTTGCTCAATTCCTGTTTGGACTTCTTTAACTTGTAATTAGTCTATTTTACTTATCACTTTAGTTGTATTATGGGGAGTATCTATTAATAATCGCATAGTAATCGCTATTTATCGCATTTTTAATCGCTTTATCACTGTCGCAATCGCACTCGCAACTCGAATTACGCATTTTGGTTACTGTTATACGTGTGTGTGTGCCTTATGTGTTACTTGTGCATGTTTATTTATGTTATGTTGTGGTAATCAATCGAATCACAATAGAACTCAATCGCAATCGAATCGCAAACGCTAAACGAATACGAAGTAAGGATGCTTGTATGTTAGATATAGTAGTTGGGATTAAAAGTAATTTGACTAGGAAACTCTATCGCATCGCAACGCGCTACACGCAAATCGAAACGGCAAAACTCGTCGCGCCAAGCACTCGAACCAGGTGCCAGCCGACCGAACTGCCACCCGACCGGGCAATCACCTGATCGAGGTGCCACTCGACCGGGCTGCCATCCGGGTGAGTTACCACCCGAGCGACCAACCTATTCTCCCCTTTCCATTTTGGGTAACCCTATAAATACCCCTTGTCAGTTTCATTCTTTCTACTTTTGGCAACTGACATCCGACCAGTGCTCCTGCTCGCTTTTTCCTTCGATTTATCGCAATTCCGGTAAGATCTCGTCCTAAATCTTGTACTTCCTTAATCTACACGCACTCCTACACCTTTCTATCTTTTGAATCTTAACTTTTAACTGTGAAATCATCAAGATTCAAGGTGTTCTGGGATGACATCATCATGTGTTCTTGAAGAACTTCATGTTTTGGCCTCAATCCACCAAGAACAACTTGGATCTAACTGATTTCCACATAAACAAACTAAGATCTTTCATAGATCTAGACATATTCACAATGAAAAAGATTGAAAGATGGTCTTCCAACTTTCTTTCAACTCTTTTACACTCAATGCACCAAACCCAATGGAACCGGACCTAATGCTGATCGTCTACTCATTCTTAGCGATGTATCAGTGCGAGATCCAAGTTCCATTTGAAAGATAGTGATTTCGGGTTTGGACACGAACAACCGTCTCGAACCGTGCACTGACGGACTAGGGTGATTCCTGTTTGGTCAGGTCATTGGGGATGAGATGGGGTCCCCATTGTTTAAACCAGTCATTACAACGTCTCGCTCAAGTTACAACACCTCAAGCAAGATCAAGTAACAGCACGATCAAGTCGTTGGGACCGGGTTGCCATCCGCTCGACCCACTGTCCGACCGGGTTGCATCTTGATTCATTTAAAACTTAAACAATTTTCAACATGTCCAGTAACAGGGTTGCCACCCGGTCGGATGGACATCCGACCGAGTGACCGCCCTACTGTGGATTTGTTCTCACTGAGGAACCTCGCCATTCGAGTCGCCGTCTGATCGAACGACCGTTCGACCGACCAACCTGAAGGGTAGAGATACTTCTCTGTTTTCTAAATAGTACAATAAAAACTTCAAAAGTCAAGCCATCATACACAAACACATCCTTCTCAAAGGAGGAAACAATCCACTCGAAAGGTCAACCGACCGGATGACCACCCGAGCGGACTGTCAACCAAACGACCGGCCGTCCGATCGGACTACCATCCGATCGAACTGCTGATCGACCTAACCTTTACTTGTTCCTTTTTACGCGTCGCTTATCGTTATGCTATTAATCTGATCAGGCTAATCCTACTCTCTAGCACTCCCTTCAATCCATCAACCGCTGTGAGTATACTCGATCCCTTTTTGCTTTACGCACTTTTGGGTGTTACATACGTTACTTATACAAAATCACATCAAACACACTACGCAATACTTAAACGCTAACCGTTATCGCATGTATACGTGACTAAATGAATGCTTGTTTGTTATGTTTACACATGGAATGCTGTCTACCTGCCTTAGCAACGGTAGTACTATTAGTTTGGACTCAGCACCCGTTCACTCGGGGGTTGTTAAGGACAATTACCTACATGGCTCACAGTGGTGAGTATGTATCGCGAACTACCTTGGGCAGTCAACCCGCAGTTATTGGTATCGATGGGTTCATGTCGATAACTAACATGCCTCATTTCACTCTGTGTACATGCTGGTTATGCGTAACGCTTTCGAACTCTATATGCTATTATCAAACTTGTATGCTCACCTTTACACTATGTGTATTGACTTTTACTTTAACGTATGTGATAGGTGCTTAGGATGTTTACATGCTTTGTGTGCTGGTGATGAAATTGAAGCTAGGGACGGAGTCCTAGAAACCAATAAATAAACAATTGTCTGTAATAAAAATCTGAGTTGTCGGAACAGAACAATTTGACTAGAACTTTCTGTAATAATTGCATTATCATTTATGACATGGTATGGGACATGTTACTTTAAAATATTTGGTAAATATAGTTGTTATGGAAACTTCTGGACAATCTGTTTCGCTCAGTGCCATGCCCCGATGTTTCCGCCATCGGTTGGGGTGTGACACCGTCACTTGTCCCACTCGACACTGTTTAACGCACTGTTCATCGCTTATGCTCTCGTTCTGTAATCAGGCTAACTCTCCAGTGCTCCCTTCAATCCAAGCTTGTGTTTATTAATTTAAACACGAACTGTGAGTATACTCGAACCTTTTTGCTTTACGCACTTTTGGATGTTACATACGTTACCTATTACAAATCACATTCGACAAACAACGAAAACACTTTTATACGCTAACCGTCTCTAATTGTTATACGTGTTATTCGATGAATGCTTGTATGTTATGTTTACACAGTGATTGTTGCCTGACACCTTAGCAACGATAGTACTATAGTTTGGACTCAGCACCTGTCGTGGACAAGGGTTGTTAAGGGCTTTACTTCACGTGTCACAGTGGTGATATGTATTGTGCATTCTACAACTCGCATTCATGTCTGTGCATATTTCATTGTCGATAGCTTACATGCTTCACTTTTCAACATGTTACATGCTGGTTATGTGTAAACCGCTTTCACTATCTATTATACTATTAAACTTTTATGCTCACCTTTACACTATGTGTATTGACCTTTATTTTAACGTATGTGACAGGTGTTTAGGATTCTTATGCTATGCTTGTTGTTCAAGAATCAAGTTAGGAGGTCTAGAAATGTCACATTTAAATCTGAGTTGTCAAAACAATTTATTTGTCTTTGAGATACTATGTCTGTATTAACTAATTTGCTAAGTATGTTATGGTATGGGTCGTAACTTTAAATATTTTGTAATATTAGTTGTTATGGATTTCTCCTGGACAATCTGTTTCGTTCAATGTCGTGCCCCGATGTTTCCGCCATCGGTTGGGGTGTGACATAAACTCATTCCTCCTCCTTGGTTAAATGCCAGACTCGAGCAGAGCTTCTATCTTTTCCAATTCTTGTTCGCAATGGTGACCGCCTTGCCCTCCTTTTGAATCATATTATCCCTCCACCCTTTCAACCGGTTCTGAAGATGGCCAGGCTTCATTTACCGCTTCCTCGTATCCTTGTCTCCCAATCCACGAATTAAAGACTCGGAAAGGACGAGCCCCAAAGTTGTTGGATTTACAAACCAGAACAATTGGATTGTGATATGACCATATCCTGGGTAGCGCCCGAACACAGGCTTCCAGCCAGGCATTGAGGAACTCCGAGTTCACCAAAAATCGGTCTAAGTTGCTCAATTTCTTGTCATTATCGGAGCAGCGGGTAAACAATCTTCCTGGCATTGTGTATTCTAACAAGCCTGTGTCAAAGATGAAAGAATTGAAGTTGTTAGCACAGATTTGTTTAAAAGCACAATCCCTCCTCCCCTCATGGAACCGGGCTGCATTGAAGTCGCCAGTGACAACCCAATAACCATTATTAGCATTAATCACCGACTTTAGGGAGTCCCATAGATCCTTTGTCGTCGGCACCCGTTGAGGCGATAAACGTTGACGATATTCACAGCCATGTCGCACCCAACCAGGCTCCCTCTAATATGCAAAGAATGTATATCCTTAGTCGCACCGGTTTGTTGGAAAATAGCTTCGTTCCATAAACAGATCAAACCCCCCGACCGGCCGGTGGAGTCGACGCTGTCTGATATGCGCCAAATGCAACATATAAATTATATCAAATAAGGTATAAAACAACCCATTTTTATACTAATGTTGAAAAAAGTGTGTTTCTTTGTATACTTTTTATTTTTAGGATTATAAGAGCTTAAATGTACAAAAGGAACAAATTAACGGCAAAAACCAAAATGAATACAAAAGAAGGGAAGTTGATACAATATACCAATCCTCTGAGCTTCATCCCAAGACAAAAAACAACAAATCAAAAGACAAGCAAGAGTCGTGCCTGCCGGGCATGGGGTCATGCCCCACCCAAGATTCCAGGAAGAAGAAGACAAACAAAAGCAGACAAGAGACACGGGGCCGTGTCCCATGGACATGGGTCGTGGTCAACTCCTAGATTTGCAAATCTTGTATAGTACATCAAATACAATGGCCATCGGGCCATGCCGTTAACACACGGGGTCGTGTGAACATCTGGACTAACAAGCTCATTAAATGAAGACAGAGAAGAAGGAAAGCACAGGGTCGTGCCCACCAGGAATTGGGATATGCCCACCAGGCACGGGGCTGTGTAAACTGTATGTTTTCAGCTATAAATAGGGGTGTTTAATTCAATAGCAATCCATCCCTTGGCAAACCACTTCTCTCACATCTGCCACCACTCCACCACCACATACCACCATCATCCACCACATCCATCCATCATACATCTCTAGAGTGTGTGTATTAGTCTCGGGATCCAAGATTGATCGTACGAGTTTTTGTCAAACAAAGGCCATGCTTGGCTAAGCACTTACATCACTTGGTGAAGACAAGTCATTTATGTATTACTTTTGATTTCCAATCTTTGGTTAACTTTTTAATTGGGTATGTATTAATGACTTTAATAATTAGTTTTTTATATTGAAAGTGAACTTTATTCTATCATCTCTTCATGTTTCGTTGATTCACTCATTTGTGTCTTTACAGTCTATATAAAGCTTGTTTGTCACACACCAACCGATGGCGAAAACATCGGAGTGAGACGAAAACGAGATTGCAAGAGATTTCATAACGCTAAATGTGACAAGTATTTAATAAACAAATTTCATTTCATTGCTAACATCAACTACATTGTTCGAAATAGAATTACAACAAGTTTGAAACAAAATAAAATACAACAAGTATCAAGGTTTAAGGTGCGTTTCTAGGAATCATAGTAGATTATGTGCATCATCATCATCATAATCATCAAAATCCTGCAACACGTATTAAAGTATAGTTCAATACAAAAAGTATTGGCGAGCATACAAGTTTGAAGTGCATTTATGACTTACTAAACTTTGTTTAATCGGATATCGTGCGTTTTGCAGTGCGTTTGTGAGTTACTAAAGTTTGTTTAATCACTTCTAAAAAAGTATGGGAGAACACCGAATTTCGCATGGCATGTTTTACGAAAATTTGGTAATATAGTAGGAACACTTATATATAGGAAGTACCAAACGGCGTATCCACCATGTTCTAACCCTATTACTTTTGTTTCGCTATTTGGTGTTATGTTACGTTCTGCGTCTTACAATACACAGTAGAACACCCTATGGTTTTCTTGCACCTACCACTATAATCCCTTGTGGACCCGCGATTATATTGGTCATTGCATGATCCGCATAGTTTATACTAGTAGTGCATGAGTCAGGGTACAGTTTATCATTACAAATGAGAATGTGCATGTGTGATAGCGTATAAGCCTGATTGTATTTAAGTATGCGTGTGACTAACGTAGGCAAACCACTCAAGTTACGCCTACATATAGGTTTCAAGTACGACTATCGAGTAGTGCGAATGTATAAGTATGATTGATGATAATTGCGTATATAGTATCGAGTGTATAAGTTGAAGCATAATGAGTTTAAGCATATAAAATGATCATGAGATTTTGAGTGTGTAAAAACGAAGTGTAATGATAATATGTGTGAGGTTGTCATGAAATATCGATTAAAACGTGTACGATGATATGCATGTGTAGTTGTTGGAGCAAATCGTTGAGTTTATTGAATCAAAATAGATTGAGTCTGTCGGGAGTGCAGAAGCAGATTTGTGAATGTCGAGAGAATTTAAAGTATCAATTTGTTATGTGAGATGTGGTTTGTAAGAAGAAAATGCTACTTTTGTTTCAAAAATTGGGATTCGCGTATGCCGTAGATTGTCTGCTTCTATGAAGTTTTCTCGCCCACGTGTTTGGATTTAGGATTGTGTATTAGCGATGTTCGAAAAAGATTTTTTAAACATTGAGCTTGCTTTATTGAAAGTATTTTATATCGAAATAAGAAAAGTTGTGTTTCGAAAATTCTCGTGGGGAACTTTGGTTTTGAAAAGAATTTTAGCAAAATGAACTTATAGATAGTCGGACTTCGTTGGTATAGGCGTGTAGGTGTAGGGTTACTATGTCTAATGTATGTATTGGGGGTTCGAATTTTTTTTGTTGTTGGAAAAATCGGAGCTTTTTCTATTAGGTTTTTTTTTAGGGATTTATACACATGTGTATATTGTTAATCTTTTAACTATACATATGTGTATATCGTCAACTTTTTAACGATACATATATGTATATACATGTTTAAAATTGAAAAATAAGTGTTGTAAATCTTTGATTGAGTTGAATGATTTATTTTTAACTTTAGGATTTAACATTAGTATTTATGGTTTAGCATTAGAGTTTAGGGTTTAGCTTTCGGGTTTAACATTAGGGTTTAGTATTAGTATTTAGGGTTTAGCTTTAGTGTTTAGCATTAGGGTTTTGCATTATGGTTTAGCTTTTGGGTTTAGCATTGGGGTTTATCTTTAGGGTTTAGCATTAGGGTTTAGCTTTAGCTTTAGCTTTAGGGTTTGCATTAGGGTTTAGCATTAGGGTTTAGCATTACGGTTTATGGTTTATGGTTTAGGGTTTAGCATTAGGGTTTAGGGTTTAGAGAGTTTTGGTTATTGTTCAATATACACATATGTATAGTTATAAGATTGACAATATACATATATGTATAGTTTAAAGATTAACAATATACACATGAGTATAAATCCCTAAAAAAACCTAATAGAAAAAGCTCTGATTTTTCCAAAAAAAAAAAAAAAATTGCATTTTTTTATATTTTTTTTTGAATGTTTTTGCTTAGGGGAAATGTGTGGTCTAGAATGTTTCTTAAGTTTCTCAAATAGGGTTGACTTCTCTTAGGATCCGTACCCTATATATATATATATATATATATATATATAGGGGAAGGTTCATTTGAGAAGAAATTTAATGTGAGAAGAAAAAGAAGGTGCATATTAGTAAAATGCTATTTAATTTATAACTTATATCATTAATTTTTCTCTCTTTAATTAATTAGTCAACTAATTATTAATTATCCTACATATAATCTACAAAACCTACACATATCAAAATTTTCCTACATATACCCTACACATTATAGAATTTTATCCTACACAGTGGAAATTTATCCTACACACCTCGAAATATATCCTACACAACTCGTGATTTATCCTACACAACTAGTAATTTATTCTACACTTTAAATTAAGTTATTTTTTTAATTTGAAAAAAGTATATATTTTGAAAAGGAGTTACAAATTTAATTTAGCTAGTTATTAAAGTGAAAGAATACACATTAATGATTTATGTAAGTTTACCAATATACCCTTATATTAAAATTAAATACAAATATTAAATGAAGTAAAATGAAGCATTCTTATTGGTTGAAACTTCTTCTTTTTTCTTCTTACAAAAAAATTCTTCTCATTTGAACCCTCCACTATATATATATATATATATGATCTAATTCAACGAGCAAGACTATTCGATTACATAATTGTAGACACTCCTTTTGAAACAAATGTGCAATATTCTCCCAATGACGGCGTTCCCTTGGCTGATCCAATTTTGTGTCATACTATTGTAGGCTGCTTGGTTTATCTTACAGATACTCGCCTGGATATTGCACATGTTGTTCATACGGTTAGTCAATTTGTTACTGCTCCCACTTTTGTTCATTGGGGAGTTTTTCTTCGTATTCTGAGATGTCTTAGTGGCACTCAGTTTCATAGCCTCTTGTTTCCTTCGGCATCGTCTCTAGAGTCGCGTACCTATAGTGATGTTGATTGGGATAACATCCTAATGATCATAAATCCGCCACTGGCTTCCATGTTTTCCTTGGAGAATCTTAATCAAATGGAAAAGTTATAACAAACAAGATGTAGTTTCTAGATCTTCTACTGAGACTAAGAGGGTGTTTGGGATTACGTTTTGAAGTGATTATTTGATTATTGCGTTTGTAAAACATAAATAATCTAAAAAGTGTTTGGATGAAAAAGTGATTATCTACCTCCAAAACGCAGTTTTGGAGAAGCATGTACCTACATGCTTTTTCCAAACGCAGTTTTGAAAACGCAAAATCTATTTTGAAAACGCAACACCAAACACCCCCTAAGTATCATGTTAAGGCTTACTACATGTGAGATTGTTTGGTTATGATAGCTTCTTGCATGTATGAGAGTTAACATTGCTCAACCTACTCGCTTACAATTTGTGATAACAAAAGTACTATGCAAATTGCAAATAATTATGTTTTTCGGACGGAGCATATATAGATTGATTGGCACTTCACTCGTCATCATCTAAAGCTCGGGACTTTCTCGCTTCCATATGTTCCATCAGCCTTGCAGGTTGTTGATATTTTCACGAATGCTCAGTGGGTATCTCGGTTTTGTTTTTTTGTGTGACAAACTCTCAACGCTTGTTGCTGTTTCATTGTGAGTTTTTTTTTTTTTTTTTCGGGGGGGGGGGGGGGGGGGGGGGATAGCATAATAAAATTAGTGGACTCTTTTTGTATTGGGTTTATTGTTTAGCTCATTTAGCTATTAAGCCTACTGTATTTGTAGTCTTATTTTCCTTGTTTTATGTATCTACTGCTCATCACATTAATACCCTAGCCGCTTTTTCTGCATGTTTATCAATTAACAATGATAATATTATTTTAGTTACACCTTATTCAATCACTCCGGTTTTGGTCACTGTTTTATATTGAAACTTAAAATAAGAAAATGTTAGGCACGGTTTTGCTAACTGTGAGCTGCGTTTCATGGTGATTGTAGACACAAGGTGAATTTTCCCGTTTTCATTGCATTGGATTCTTATCTATATCAAACTTTTCTCTTCATTTCTTATGTTTATGCATTCTTCCAGCATGTTATGATCGGATTCATCAACAATTGATTATCCAGGAAGAATTCCTTCGGTGCCAGAGATCCGAAATGATGTTGCTGCCATTAGTGAAAAGTTTGCTAATGACAAGCCTGTTTCTGGGTCCTCTTGATCAGTACCCAATGAAATGATAAGTGGCTTCATCAGCTATTAAATGGCCATTAGTCTTGAAATGCCAGCAATCCCAAATCGATGACGATGAGGAACTGAAACATGTGTTGATGTTGTGAATTAATTAAATAGCAAGTTTTTATGACATGATCTGGAAGGTTAAATGTCACTCTCCCGGAATGGAAAACCAGAAATCGGCTCAACATCTCGTTTCTTAATATTTCTTTCTTTTCAATTTCTATCCGAAAAAGGAAAGAAGAGATGACTAGGAATTCACAATATATCGATAACTCGATAAGGTTTTAATTGATTAAGAGCAGTTGTAGTTGAATACAAACTAAAAGGAGGATACATAGTGTAGAAAGACTCGGATAACGAGTTTAGTCTTCATTAAATAGATTTTCTACCATAATCAGTGTCCCTTTAAAACATCAAAATATGATGCTGGCTTCTTAGTCTCAGAACGCAGTGCCTGAATATCCAAAATCAGTATGATGTTAGTATGGTGCATGCTGACAACTTTTGCATCATGCATGTTTTGGTTAAATGTACCTCGCATGCAGCAGCCAAACGCAGAATTGTAGCTTCGCCCCATGGGCGGCCTATGATCTGCAAACCGATTGGAAGACCTTGCTTGTCATAACCAACCTGTAACAGGTAAGATATAATTCAAGTTTCGTCTAGAACAAGTTGATATTGGTATAAACAAAACACTACTTACAGGTACAGAAATGGCTGGGAGTCCAATAAGATTCCCTGCTAGGATGAAACGCATTAAACTACCTGAAACATGAAGCACACCACAAGTTAAATGCAAGGTTATACAGTAAAATCAAGCATAATGAATATGTATCACCATACCAACTCACCTGTTACCTTCAGATTCGTCTCCCCCATCTCAAGTGCCCTTGTGCGAATCAAAGGAGCTGTCATTCTAACAAAAAAATACACTCCATAAAAAGTTTTATATACACACACACACACACACATATACATCAAATTGCTCAACCTAACCTATAAAACTATGTTGATATTTTATAGTTTGATTACTAACATCCAAACTTTGGAGGCACTCTTAGCCTATGATTTAGCATCGGTTATTATATGCATTCATTGTAAATATTTGTTACCTAGAATAGGGGATTGTATCACAGTATATATTGTAATCTTGATTCAGTGAATAGAAAACGGATTACATTCAATCTCTTACATGGTATCAGGCCAACCCTAGGCCACCATCTGCCGCCACCCCCTTCCTGTCAACCTCTTCTTCGTGTCGACCCCTCATCCCCTCACCTTCACAATCACCTCTTTTCCCATGGATTCCAAGCTTCACCCGGCGGTTACCGTCACCAACATCAAGACCTGCATTCCCATCGTCCTTGAATCTGACTCTGCCCAATACTCGACGTGGTCGGAATTCTTCCGTATCCACTGCCGAGCTTTCCTCGTATCTGACCATCTCGAACCAAGACCGAAAACCACCACCACTGACACCAGCAAAACCACCGACGCAGACAAAACATCTCCTCCGAAGTCCCCTCTTGATTCGTGGGAGCGGTTGGATGCCATAGTCCTACAATGGATCTATGGCACCATTTCCCCGGATCTTGTTCAAACCATCATGAAGAAGGGTTCCACTGCGTATGACGCGTGGGCTGCCCTGGAAACATTGTTTCAAGACAACAAAGCTGTTCGTGCCCTATACCTGAAACAAAAGTTCAACTCTACCCGTCTTGAAAATTTCTCCAACATGGCCACGTATTGTCAGGAACTCAAAGTGATTTCTGATCAACTCAACAATGTTGAAGCCCCTGTTGATGACCAATCTCTTGTGTTGCAAACTCTCGCTGGCCTAACTGACTCCTACGAAGCTGTGGCCACCGTCCTTGGTAATACAAAACCCCTGCCATCTTTCAACGAGGTCCGCTCTCAACTTTGCATGAATGAGACCCGCAAAGCCAATCAGGCCTTCACCTCTGCTAACTCAGCCGGCTCCGCGCTCCATGCCGCATCTCGGCCTGCTGTCTCCCACCCCAACACCACTTCGCCAAATCCCAACACTCCCCCCACCGAATACCGCACCGACACCGGAAACAACCGGGGTCGCTCTCGCGGCCGCGGACGTGGTCGGGGCAGACCCTCCTGGAACCGCAATCGCAACCCAAACCAATCTGCTCCACAATTTTCAGCCCCATTCCCTTGGCCATACGGCCCGCCAGCATGGCCCAATGCTTCTCAACAAGTCTCACAGTGGCCGACTTGGGCCTCGCCCCCCTGCCCCTACCCGACCACTCAACAGCCCACTTCTAACACTTCGGGTCAGGGAATTTTAGGCCCACGTCCCAACACAGCCTACACCCCTACCGACATCGCGCAGGCTATGTACACGTTGAGCTTAAACCCGCCAGACTGGAACTCTGTGATGGACACTGGCGCTACGGGCCATTATCTCCAACCGTCAGGTACATCTCAATCTCATTTAAATAAGAGTAACAATCAATATATTATTGTCGGTGACGGAAATACCATCCCGGTTACAGGACAAGGCAACATTACCTTACCACCACCCTATCCCCCTTTTAAACTCAATAATGTCCTTTATTCGCCCAAACTTATCAAAAACCTAATATCCGTTCGTCGGTTATGCACCGACAACTCTCTTTCTATAGAATTTGACCCATTTGGTTTTCTTGTGAAGGATCTCAAGACCCGGATCCCTATCCTCCGGTGCAACAGCAGCGGTGACTTGTGCCCACTTCTGTCGCCTCCTGCTTCGCAACGGACTACACCAAGCACCTTTGCTGCCCTCACTCAACGTCTATGGCACCAACGCCTAGGCCATCCCGGATCTAGTCCTTTAAGTTCATTGAAAAACTCTAGTTTGATTTCTTTTGATAAAACAGATAATAAAACTATTTGTCATTCTTGTGTTTTGGGAAAAAGTGTTCGTTTACCTTTTACATCTTCTACATCTAATACTGTTGCACCATTCGATATTATCCATAGTGATCTCTGGACATCGCCAGTGTTAAGCACTAGCGGTCACAGATATTATATATTATTCCTAGATGATTATACTAATTTTTTATGGACCTATCCGATCTCAAACAAGTCCCAAGTATACTCTATTTTCTCAACCTTTGCCACCCAAATCACCACCCAATTTGAACGCCCTATTAAAACATTTCAGTGTGACAATGGCACCGAATATATTAACCACAATTTTAAACAATATTGTGCTCAAAATGGAATGTTATTTCGTCTCTCTTGTCCTCACACATCTTCTCAAAATGGTAGGGCTGAACGAAAAATCCGCTCTATCAACAACATGTCAACATCATCCGCACCCTACTCACTCACGCTAACCTCCCACCCTCCTTTTGGCATCATGCCCTTGACATGGCCACATACTTACATAATATCATTCCCGCCAAAACTCGCAACAACCACACTCCCACCGAAATCTTATATCGATCCACTCCCTCATACGAACATCTTCGGGTTTTCGGTTCTCTTTGCTACCCCCTTATCCCGTCCACCACTACTCACAAACTTGAACCCCGGTCGCACCCTTGTGTATTTATCGGATACCCCATGCAACACCGGGGGTATAAGTGCTACGATCTCCACACCAATCAAATCACCATATCTCGTCATGTTATCTTTGACGAAACTATCTTTCCTTTTCGACATGTGCTCTCCACCCCTCCCAAGTATGATTTTCTATCCACCCCTCTTCACCCAACTGTTTGGTCTCACATCTCCACCAATCCTGTCTCCCAACCAACCACCCACCCACAACCTTCCCAGCCTACCACCCCCTTGTATTCGCCAACCACCCCAACCTCCACCACCGGCCCATTTACCCCAGGCCCAACTCTTTCACCCCACTCTCCATTGACTCAACAACTCACACCTACTACCACACCTATGACGTCCACCTCCCCACCGCCACCCACTCCCCACGCCCCTCCTCTTCCTCAACACAGCCCCCCTCCGCCAACTCGCTCCATGCGCACTCGTGCCATGGATGGCATCCGTAAACCAAAGCTACACTTTGACCTTCACACCACTGCCATTGCACCCATTCCCAAAAACCCAACCCATGCCTTGTCCTCACCAGAATGGTATAACGCCATGACAACTGAATATAATGCTCTTATTAAAAATGAGACTTGGGAACTCGTTCCTAGACACCCGCAGATGAATGTAATCCGTAGTATGTGGTTATTTAAACACAAATTTAATTCTGATGGTTCTTTGGAACGATACAAGGCTCGACTAGTTTGTGATGGCAGGTTACAACAGGTAGGTATCGATTGTGGCGAAACTTTTAGCCCTGTGGTAAAACCCGCTACAATCCGCACGGTGCTCACTATCGCTCTCACCAAAGCATGGCCGATTCACCAACTTGATGTCACCAATGCTTTCCTACATGGCACCCTCAATGAAACGGTTTACATGTATCAACCCATGGGATTTCGCAACAAGCAATTTCCGAATCATGTTTGTCGTCTTAAGAAATCCTTATACGGTTTAAAACAGGCACCTAGAGCATGGTACCAGCGATTTACAGATTATGTCTTACGCATGGGTTTTCTTCAAAGCAAAAGTGACAATTCCCTTTTCATTTTACATCATCAGCAACACACCGCCTACCTTCTCCTTTATGTTGACGATATCCTTCTTGTTACTTCTTCAGCTCAGCTTCGTCAACAACTCATGGCTAATCTCGCAAGTGAATTCGCAATGAAAGATCTAGGGCCTTAGAGCTACTTCTTGGGAATTACGGTTACCCGGCACAAAGACTCTATGTTTCTCTCTCAACAGGCATATGCTCATGACATTATCCACCGTGCAGGTATGCAATCATGTAAACCAGTCGATACACCGGTTGACACCCAACCAAAATTATCGGCCACATCAGGAGAGCCGTTTGATGATCCATCACTGTATCGTAGCTTGGCAGGTGCGCTTCAGTACCTCACTTTCACCAGACTTGATCTGAGCTACGCAGTTCAGCAGATTTGCATGCACATGCATGCGCCAATGCACTCCCACTGGCAGGCTCTCAAACGAATCATTCGTTACCTACAGGGCACGGCTTCATATGGCCTTACACTTGAACCATCCTCTTCCGTCACTATGACTGCTTACACGGACGCCGATTGGGCTGGCTACCCTGACACACGACGCTCGACTTCTGGCTACTGTGTTTATTTTGGACCCACCCTTCTCTCGTGGTCGTCCAAACGTCAGCCTACGGTCTCTCGGTCCAGTGCTGAAGCCGAGTACCGGGGCGTTGCTAACGTTGTTTCAGAAATCTGTTGGCTTCGTAACCTTCTTCTAGAGCTCCGTCACCCGCCTACGAAAGCCACTCTAATCTACTGTGACAACGTCAGTGCTGTTTACCTGTCAGGCAACCCAGTTCAGCATCAGCGAACCAAGCACATCGAATTGGATATTCATTTTGTTCGCGAACAGGTTCAACGTGGTCTAGTTCGTGTGCATCATGTCTCCTCTCGCCATCAGATAGCAGACATCTTCACAAAAGGGCTCCCTCGAAATCTATTTGAAGATTTCCGATCCAGTCTCAGCATCCGTAAACCTCCAGCTTCGACTGCGGGGGTATCTTAGCCTATGATTTAGCATTGGTTATTATATGCATTCATTGTAAATATTTGTTACCTAGAATAGGGGATTGTATCTCAGTATATATTGTAATCTTGATTCAGTGAATAGAAAACGGATTACATTCAATCTCTTACAGGCACAAATGTTATAAAGGCAAGGCCAGTATTCTACAATAGTCAAGGGTATCTACATACCCGGTCGTTGGAGTAACTATGACGTCGACTGTCTTGAAGATCTCCATGTGATAGTACATCACCCTGCGCCTGCAATTGCAATCAACCATGTTATATAGTATGTCTGTTGTAGTACGAGTTTCGTATGGATAACAGTTTTCCTTCGTAAAGGCTCACCATAAGTAAAGAAATTGAAATTATTTGACCTTTAACAGTCTAAACTTGACTCTAATTGGAAAAAAAAAACAAAGAAAAGCTCAAGACCTGAGACGCTGGGCTGCAACATAGTCTGAAGCTGTGAATGAGCGGAAAAGTGCCAGATTAGTACGAGTGTCCAGTGTAAATTTCTTGTCATTCCTGCTTAGATATTAGTTATATAAGTAGAAGCATTTAGATTGACCAAAAAGCTAATGATATTAATTTATGCATAGCATAGCATAGCATAGCATAGCATAGCATACCCGCTCTGACAGTGAGGTGTAAGTGCGGCTAATGCTTCAGAACCAATGGAAACAAGATGAGATGTTCGTGTCTGGTGAAGCTCAGGTATGGCAATCTCTACTACCTTGAACAACAAAGTTAATATCCTAAACAAGTGTTACTTCATATATACTTTTTGATACTTACTTTGCAGCCATAAGTTTGTGATAAGAGATTCAGAATATCTTCACACTTGGTTGAGATGTCAGGTGAGAAGACATCATTAAACCACTGCAGACAATAATATAGTGATCAGTATATGTATAACCCAGAATTAGAGGGATAGGGTATAATGATCACCTCTGTGTACTTTCCTAGACGCATTGATCCCAAAATACTAGACTCCTCATGATGAGATGATAGGTCAGGCAGACAGGGGATGGACTGCATGCAACTTAATTATGTCTATATAATTCTTACAACATAACATGAAAGGTAAAGAGAAAGGAAGAAAAGATGATGATTATTAATATTACGGGACGAAGGCTCAGTTTATCCGTAGGAGAAGCTCCTAAAATAGCTGCATACCTAAAGAAATCGATGAATAGTAGTCAGTTACTTAAGTAGACAGACAGACAGACAGGCAGAGAGTGTGTTACTTACACCAGCATGATATCCTCAACACTGGATGCAATCGGTCCTATAATTTCTAAGGTCCCTCCATCATATAACGCCCTGAGAATTCAATATGATTATGAAGATAACAACTAGTGCGCTACCTGGTAATATATAATCTCTTAATGTACAATTACAGGAAGGAAGTTAGGTTACCCCTTGATGTCGGTACGCCCAAATGTTGTTTTCAATCCCACAACACCGCAAAGAGAAGAGGGGATACGGACTGAACCTGTGATAATTAACAAAGTAAAATTTTGTTCCTTGACTTGATATGTGTATATGTGACAAAGCAACCAACCTCCTCCATCTGTTCCCAATGCAGCTGAACATATTCCAGAAGCTACAATTGCTGCTGGTCCTGATGAAGATCCACCTGTATACCTCTCCGCATTATGCGGGTTTCGTGTTGTGCTAAAACACCAATTTCACAACTTTAATCAAAGGAAATAACTGCAAGTTATAAACCACTATATATTAATCAACTAAACCTTACCCATTGTTTGGGTTATTTCCGGTAGTCCCTTGTCCAAATTCATGCATATTAGCCTTCCCAACAAAAATCACCCCACAGCTCCTTAACCTTGATACACAAACTGCATCCTTGTCAACAGTACGCACCTCATCAAACCATGTCGTCCCACCTGTTTAAATAACCAATTTCCATCTATATGTTGTCATGGGTGGCATCAGGCAAGTAATAAATACTCATTTAGATATATACCCTTAGATGGATGGGGATAGCAATCTATATCATCCTTGATTGCCATGAAGATACCATCCAAAGCTGACAATGGTTTTCCTACACAACCATGTAAGAATGCATCAACTGGGACTGAACTTAACACAATATATACTTTTTTTCCACATGGCTTAAAAAATATGTAATATATTTTTCAGCTTTTTACAGTTGTAAACCATAGTTACATTTATAAGTGCCCAGAAACATAAAAAAATCATCATTCTTATCATAGAAAAAAACTCTGTGCACTTATAATTGTGACATTCAATTTCCTTTATTCAATGAGAAAATTAGATATAACATATTGAGATCTACACAAAGAGTACACATTTTGTGTTTCCACATGCCAACATTTTTTTTCTAAAACTATAAGACCACCCGTAGGGGGGGGTTGGCGTTTTTTTCCCAAAAAAACGCCCAAACACGCCCCTTACCCGCCCCCTTGGGTGTTTTTGTCAACTCTTTGGTCCCAGGGGTTCTTAAATCCACACCTTCCCAATCTTTGGCCAATAGCATTTTGTATGGTTTTTATTTTTATTTTTTATTTAGTTCTATTAGAATATAATTAGGGCTGTAAACGAACCGAATGTTCAGCGAACAGTCCGTGAACCGTTTGGCGGGAAGTTCGTTTATGTTCGTTCGATTAGCTTAACGAATGAACACGAACAAATAATTTTGTTCGGTTAGTTTAGCGAACGAACACGAAAACAGGTCTCGTTCGTTCGACTGCGTTCGTGAACGTTCGGTAATATGTTCGGTTATGTTCGTTCGTGTTCGTTTGATTATATTAAAAAAATAATAAACAATAAACCTTTTATCTAAGCATATTGAAAACTTGAAACCCTATTTTTTTCTTAGTTAGCTAAAATTTGGACATTCTAAGACATTTGTAGGGATAATTATGTCTAAGAGCATTCACAATCAAATCTCTTACTCCATCTTTATAATTGCACTAAAAACACTACCTTTTCTCTCTTCTTTTCAATTAAATAATATTTTTTTATACTTTTACCATTACCTTTTCTTTCTCCTTCACTCATAACCACTTTCAAAAATATTACAAAATTATAGAGGTGAACAGTATCTTCTCCAATTTTTACTGATCAACATTAACTTTTTCTGTTTTTTCTCTCTCCTCCACTCACAACAAATTACAACCACTCTCACAAATATAGAGGTTACACTCACATACATATAGAGGATCCATTGTGAATGCTCTAAGTTAGTTAAATTTGATTCATCGTTTGGTGGTGTAGTAGACTAGTTGTGTTTTGATTTATCATTTGATAGTTGTATTTAACTACTTATATCCGATGTTTAAGGATACCAATGTTTTTATTTTTATATTTTTAAGTTAAATGTTCGTTTGCGTTCGTTTTGTTCGAGACCAGTGTTCACGAACTGTTCGTGAACAGCTGAATTTCCTTAACAAACGAACATGAACATAAACTTATGTTCGGTATGCGTTCGTGAACAGTTCGCGAACATGTTAATTTCCTTAACGAACAAACACGAACATGGCCTTGTTCGTGTTCGTTCGATTCGTTTACAGCCCTAAATATAATGCCCCACAAGATTTCAAGCCCCGCTACACCCCTTTTAACATAATACCCCACAATGCCCCATTGCTGACTGAACTGCCACATGGCGCAAAACGCCAAGGGTGGGGCATTATCTGTGTCTTCCACTACACATAGTCTAAGCATGGAATTTTGAATTAGTTTTTCATGCTTATAAACGTAAACATATACTATTTTAGATATGGAATGGCATATAAGTTTGTAGCGATAGAAATGAATTGAATGCAGAATGCACCTTCCTCAAACCGTTGGGTTGAAGCTGCAGCTTGCTTTCTGACATCTTCAGCATTGAAAGAAACCAACTGTGGTGTTGGGGGTTTCTTATTATTGTTGAATTCTTCAACAGCAGAAATGACGTACTCGGCGACCTGTTAAATGGGTGTGTATATATATATATATATATTCAATTAAGAAGCATCAAATATGAGTAGGCTATTGGCAGGGGCAACTTGTATGTGATTGTGTGTACATACCCTTATTGGCGTTGTGATCCTTGACCTGTATGAATATGCATAATCACGAATCTTCCAGTAGCGAAATGATGGCGTCAAACCAGAACTCCCGCTAGCAGAAGCAGGATCATATTGGGGAAGACATCTAACGCTCGAATCAACTCGGTCTTGAGATGTTCCATCTTCTTTGAGAAAAACCACTCCTGATTCTTGTTCTAAAAGTAGAGGGGATTACTTCTTGAGGGAGCTTTAACTTGGATGCTTACTTATAATTAATGACTAGCATATGGATGTGCGTGCGATTCGCATTACCATACTTGTTTTTGGGAATTTTTATTCATATAATATTCATTGTAGCATCATTATGATAGATATACATCAAAACGAACTAATCGGGTAATCCATTTCATTGTCTTGTGCATGGTTCGGTTATTATCCTCAACCGAAGCCAAAACCAAAGTCATCGGTTAGTCTATTTTATTAACCAATCAGTTTTCGGTTAATCGGTTTGGTTTATTTGGTTAGATTGACGGTTTTGGTTTGGTTCATGTAATTTCTTAATAATAGCAAAAACCAAACTTGGGCTAAAACTTTTCTTATAAATATATGAAATTAAGGTATAAATACATGAAATGAAAATATAAATATATCAAATGGAGATATAAAATATGAAATATATGAACTGGATGTATAAAAGCTAGAAATATATGAATGATTGGGTTCGGTTCAACTAATTTTGGTTAAATGAGATTACAAAAAAATTGATAACTGGTTTTTGGTTAATTCAGTTTTTGATTGATTTCGGTTCGGTTTCGTATGTTTTTGGTTTAGTTTAGGTTAACGATTTAGTTGTTGCTCACTGATAACCGGCTTTGGTTAACAACCGATAGGTGCGCGTGTGATGCGGCTGGAAACACATACATTGCCTCGATGTGCTTTGTTTGGTTGGTTAGATTGTTATCCTCAATCGAAATCAAGGTCATCGATTAGTCTATTTTATTAACCAATCTGTTTTCAGTTAATTGGTTTGGTTTATTCAGTTAGATTGACGGTTTTTGGTTTGATTTATTTAATTTCAGTTAATAGCCAAAACCAAACTTAGGCTAAAACTTTTGATTAGAAATACATGAAATTTAGGTATAAATACATGAAATGGATGTATAAGTACATGAAATGGAGATATAAATACATAAAATGGGGGTATAAATATGAAATACATGAACTGGAGGTATAAACAATGTTGTAGAAAGCGCTAGGCGCTAGTCCGGCGGTTAGGTACCGCCTAGGGATTAATCGGGATTAATCGGATTGGACTTTTTAAGTATAATTTTACAAATATATATATATATATATATAGATAACTTTATACTTTTTTTAATAAATTTACAAGTTTAGGAGATAACTTATACTTTTTATTAATAAATTTAAAAGTTTAGGAACCATATGTAAACTAGTGAAAGATAGAGGGGGTTAAATGTTAAAATATCTAAACTTAAATGTTAAAATAGGGTTATAACTAAAATTTGGGCTTTAAACCATGGGCCAGGTTTCAAAAATTGGGTTTTTTGGGTCAAAAACACCCATGGGCCCGATTAGTCCGATTTTAACCAATTTTTACCGATTTTGTCCGACTTTTATCGACTTTTAGCGATTTTCACCATAACCGATTTTTTTTACCAACTAACTTAAATTTAGGCAGTAACCCCCCGACTAGCGCCTATGCGCCGATTAATCGGCCGCCTAGGCCGATTTCTGCAACATTGGGTATAAAAACTAGAAATATATGAATGGTTTGGTTTAGTTAATTTTGGTTAAATGAGGGTAAAAAAAATCGATAACCTTTTTTGATTAATTCGGGTTCGATTAATCATATTTCAGTTAATTTAGTTTTTGGTTGATTTCGGTTCGGTTTCAGTTCAGTTATTGCTCAACCTTAGACAATGTTAATCACGTAACATATCAATTTTTTTGAATTAAAAAAAAAACCATAGCAATACTACACTTAAATTAAAGAGATCAACATACTTGTTTACATGGTGTAATTTAAAAAAAAAAAATTAACGTTCCAAAAAGTTATGGTTGTTTAAAAATCGTGGGGATAAAGTGTAGCTACTAACTAATAATCTATAATTTTGTTAAAGATGAGAGATTAAAGTGTAATCTAGATGAGATGATTAAATTGATGGTATTTAATCACTTGATATTCTGGGATAATAACTAAGTACGTTGGGGCTTTAATCACTTGTACACTAATGCATCATATACTTGTACCTTTTAATCCACATGTCAATACTGACCAAGACAACTATCGAAACGTCGACAAAAATGAGTAGGTCATCACGGTACTTTTGGATTTTTTTAAAACATTATAGTTTATAAGATATGACAAAAATACGTAAAAAAGTTATAAATTTATTGTGGAAAGGGAAAAGTGTAACTAATTACCCATAATTATGTTAAAATTCAGGAAGTTAAGTGTAAGGCCATGGGGTATGGGGCTTGGGTTGGGGGGAAACGCCCAAGCCACCACCCCGGGTAGGCTTGGGTTGGGGCGTGGCCCTTGGGGCTTGGCTTTCAAGCCGGGCGTGGGGCGGTATGGCCATGCTAGCTGGCTGCCTCCCATTCGCTCACCCGCCACGTCATAGCGGAGTATTCAAATTTTGAATTTAAAATTCAAACGGGTTTGGGGGAAAAGCAAACCGCCACCCGGGTCTCCCAACAACCCCCTATATATTGTAACCCCCAACCCACTGGTCCCCCTATCCCACGAACCCAACCCACCGGCTACCCACCACTGGTCCCCCCATCCCACGAACCCAACCCCACCGGCTAACCCACTGGTCCCCCCATCCCACGAACCCGCTATGGCATCCTGGACCCATGAGGAAGAAATGGCTCTCGTGACAAGCATCGTTGACGCTATGAAGGGACGGCCACCGGGCCAAACAAAATATTGGGTGGAAGCATTCGCAGCCTACCGACATAACGTCGGTAACGACCGCCACAACCTCAATGCGTGCCAACATAAATGGCGCGAGCTACAGCCCAAGCTCGAGCGTTTCAAGGCTTACTACGAAGCCGTTCCGAGCGGCAAGTTGAGCCACGAGGACCGGGTGGCGTGGCGAACATAGAGTTTCGAGGCAAGGAGCGAAAGGCGTTCGACAAGATCGACCTTTTTGAAATTTATTTAACGCTTTAGGTTTGTTATTTTGTAATTTTTAGAAATTATGTAATTTTTAGGATTATGTAATTTTTAAAATTTTAATGAAGTTGTAGGTTTTTTTTTATAAATGTTGTATGATTTTTTATAAATTTTTTGTAATTTTTTTTAATATTCTGCCACCGGTGCACCCAACCCAAGCCCCGCCATACCCCGCGGACACGTAACCAGGCGGTGGGGGGGGGGGGGGCTCCCATTCCACGTGTCAACAAATGCCCCAACCCAAGCCCCACCATACCCCATGGTCTAATAAAACGAGAGACTAAAATATAATTATTGTTTAAAAGACCAATTTACCCTTATTTTAGATGTGTATTTATAAATTAAGAGGAAAAAAGTTCTTACTTTTTAGGTATGTTAAAATGTCCTCCCTCATGCATTATAATACAGTATAGATTAAGGTATCTTAAAATGCCCTCACTCATGCATTAATTCATCATTAGATCGACACACAAGAAGGATTACAACCCATGTGATTCTAAAATAGTATTGTTCATTTCCCATCATCCATGTCTTATAATTTGGCCAACAAGTGCATGAATTAAGGATTAAGTTGGAATGCGGTCTGAAAACCAAACACAATGCTAATTACCGCATTCTACTTCTGTTTTGATTCCATAGCTAGCATTTAATAATCCAAAAGTATAGATATTAGAATTTTATGAACAAGCAACAGAAAAGAAAAATAAAGGAAAATGAATTCAGCATGATTATTCTGAAAGTGGTTTCTTATATAACGTGTGTTTAGATTAAGGTAGAAGAATTAAAACCTTGAAGAGGGAACTCTGGTCGAAACATGGGTGGTTCTGGTATCACAGTCTCCCTTAACATCTGCATAACATACATACATATGTAAATAAGAAAACATATGCGCGTCAATTTAATGGACCGACAGACAGACAGACAGACCTCTTGTAGCTTATTCGGCTTCTTCAAGTAAGCAACGATGACAGGGCCAATGAATGGCATTTCAATGAACATAACAAAAATCCTCAGCCATAGCCCACTCAAATTAGGAGCTGCATGCATGCAACATTAATGATAATTAATATTATTCTTAGCTAGAAAGTAGAAAAGAGGAGGCAACAAGTAGAAGAACCTTCGATCTCTCCAGGATCGTACTTGACTTTGGTCAAATCGACTTGGTTGGCAGGCAACATAACGTTCTTCTTCTTCTTCTTCTTCCCCATCTCCACTTGACATAGAGCTTCTGCATGAATATATAATAAGCTTCAAGCTGACATCAAGATTGACGATCAGGTGACAAGTTTGTTGCTTTGATGATGAAACAAGATTTGGTGGTGAACAAAGTGTGAACATGGGGCAGGTTTAACTGCCCTTCAATTCTCCCATCGTCTTTTACTTTCACATTCTTTTTAACACTTCCATTTAGGCGGAGGCAAATTTCTATTTTACAAATCTTTTTTTATAGTATACGAAGAAACATTTAACTAATTATATTTACGAGAATAACTAAATAAAACTCGTAAAGTATACGAAGAAACATTTCACTAACTTTATATAAGAGAATAATTAAATAAAACTCATAAACTGATGAAAATCGTTAGATATGTTGTATGATCTGATTAGTTTCATGAGAAAGGATCTCGTACAATACAGAAATTTCGTGCGAAGCTTAGGTAGAAAGTGAAGTGTTATTGACACAGAGGGTAATTTTGTTTTTTCTCAAGTGAATTAGTTTGTCTCTTGATTTTCAAACGGCTGTGACTTTTTTCATACGGTAATATTTTTTTACAAAAATTACGCCGTATTAAAGAGCATTTCATTCTCTTTCATTCGAGCAACCTATTGCTATAGTTTTCTTAAAAATTACAGGATTTTGAATACCAGTTACGTGATTTCGTGATTTTGAATACCCAGTATCCATTACGTGATTTTGAATACCAGTACATGACCACATGATTTTTGAATACTCATTACGTGATTACACATTCAACATTTAACATAAAATCATTACAAATTCAATATAAATTCATTACGTGATTACTCTTTTAATATGACTTGTTATAACTAATGTTATTACATTTATACTTAATGATTACGTGATTACACATTCAATAATAACACTACAAGAAACGAGTATCTTTAGCGGCGCCATGTGTCGCCGCTAAAAGCCCTTTTTATCGCCGCTATTGGTTTTAGCGGCGACACCGCTAAAGGGTCGCGGTATAGACCAGCCGCTATTGCCCTTTTTATCGCCGCTAATGACACCCTCGCCGCTAATGACACCCTCGCCGCTATTACCCTTTAGGCTTTTAGCGACGACATGTCGCCGCTAAAGGGTTGCCGGTATTAATGTTGGTCGGTAATGGTAAAGGATCAATAGCCGCGATACGTGTCGCCGCTAAAAGTCATTTTTTTTGGTACAGCAGCTGAATACAGCTGCATACAGCCTGTTTCCGGCCGAAAAACAAAATATGCCAAATTTCTAATTTCCGCAACGCAAACAAACGCCATAAACATATACTAAATGTAATAAAATTACAAACAACGTTTAAGTCCCACGTTATCATCCTACAGTTGCGTAAAAACGTTAAAAATAATAAGTTGTACGTGGAAATCATCCTCATCTTCGTTATCGAATATCTAATCAGAATCATCGTCGTTTGCCAGTTGGTTTCCCTTTCAACCAAGATAGTTGTCAAGTTGATTCAGAATGGCTAGGGTTTGGAGCAAACTGTTAACAAATTCCTACAATAATAAATATCAAAACGTATATTAGCATATTTGTCACACCCCCAAAATACCACAAGCGTAAACCCCAGCGAGGCGTGTGACTTACCAGGATCTATCCACCAATCACATTGAACTCATGATAATAATTTCAAATAAAAGTTTTCATTCATTAAAATAAAGTATTACAAAACATATTTAAGACTCATTGTGTTTAGCGGAAGCATAATACAAGTTTATCTAATACCCAGGTGTATGAAATTAGCTAGTCTCGTTTCAAGTTTCCATGTTTCTCAACCCATGACCACTCCAGCATCCCAGACAGCAAGTTCCACATCCACACGTATCAATAACCTGCGAGCATGCACACACGTGTATCAGACAACGCTGGTGAGATCATAGTTTTACGAAAACGCTAGTTACCAAGTGTTTAGTTCCATTCATTGATTACAATGTTGATAATAACTCGAGTACCGTACAAGATGGCTACCAGATTGTTTTGCCCGTCCCCAATGCCCCCTATCTAAGCATTGGTCATGATTTAAGGTCATTAGTTCACGCCCGTCCTCTCAGGTACGGTGTGAGGTTGCCAAGCCTAATAGCGCTATCAACTAACACCCCGTTACCTCTCAGGTAACTATTCGATATAAGATGGGACTTAAAATGATAGGAATGAGTGTATTATCTAACATTCCAGTTTTTACCCACAAGACGTATTCCTCTCAGGAATACCCAATTGATTTACCCAAAAACCTATCCCTCTCAGGGATACCCAATGACTGTCCCAACCACCGGGACCCATGCTCAAGAGGAATGTACCCACCTTGGTTTTGCTCGGTAAGACTATTTACGTGTTCAAGTTGCTCAAACCAATCCTAACATGGTTACCATTAACAATCAGTTTCATGATACTTAAACACAAATCCCTTTTCATGTTTCTCAAATAGCACACACATAATATCATGCAATGAGTAACAGTTGATCATGCAATACACTTATCCATAACGTACACCATAATCATAACATGTAGTAGACACTTGGGCCACAGGAGAAATCATATCACATACTCTTACTGTATGCATTCGGCTTAATGGTTCATAACTTTTCTCACCTAAATGCTTAAATGGGCTGTCACACCTGGTCTTGTGCAACCCCCCCTTGATCACCCGGCCCATCATCACCCCACAACCCAAGGAAATATGCAATCTAGTGGTGTGCTTTATTCAAAGAGTGCATCCCAAAACTTGTGGGCCGATAATAGTGTGCGGTCCATTAATCCGAGGCCCAACCGGTGCTGCATCAAGTTGCGTGGCCCAGCACAAGTTAGAATGTGTGTGGCCCAGCACGAATGACCCGCGGATCAAGTGTGCAGCCCACCCGGGCATAATCCAACTATTATAACTGCTATCTACATATTATATCAATCCCATTTGTTCCTTAAGAAGCATCATGTAACATTTATTGAAATGTGAATATGCATACTCAAAGGTTCCATTTATTCATACTAACACATATCATAATTGTATAACATAACCCATCCCTGTTTTATAATAACCAACCCTAATTATCTCTATCAATATTCAACCATACTAAACTATGTCGAGTCTTATAAGCAGTCATCGTTACACAATCCAAGATCATTGGTTAACATCATAAGTTACCTTTTTAGATCATCATTCGTCAATCAATACTACTTGATTCGAAACAGTTAGCACAATAACTCTTCCACAATCAAGAAATCAGGTTATCGAGAAACATAAGACTATCACTATCAAATCTGATTAACAACATGATCACCACCATTTACACCGATTTCCTATAATCAAGTTATTATTCCTTCATACATGCCCTTAGACTTAATAGTTGGTAATTACCATGGGTTCATTAAGAATCCTACTATCATGCATTCTTATCTAACACAATCCAGAATAACAAAGAGCCAAGTCAAATAACAGAAATCATGTACTAACCAAGAGTTGTGTGTGCACCGAAGTATTAGAACCGAGAGAAAGAGAGTCTCGATGAAGAGAATTGCCGTCGACCACAAGAGGAATGAGAGAAGTGTTAGGGTTTGTAATTGTTTTCCAAAACTATAATTACGTACCCCTAATTCTCTAGTATGCATAACCCATGAAGGGTGGGCTCAAGTGATTAGGGCCTGTGATAATAAGTGTGGGCCGAAATGGTATAAGGGTGAAATGTTAGTTTAAAGGTGTGTGTGTGTGTGGCCCAAACGTACCCGCAGCCTAAATAAACATTGTGTGTGTGGCCCAACATACTCGCGGCCCAACTACACGTTCAATCATCAAATATACATTTAGGTTTAACAGGGTTATCATATCACAGAACATTAAACAAGTTTTATCTAAACAAAGAACATTGAAGAGGGATAACGAGAAGATAGGATCATGAGATTAAACGACACTAACCTTGAAAATTCGGGTTGTCACATCATCCCCAACTTGAAAGAAATTTCCTCCCGAAATTTGGTAAGTAAGCCTAAAGAAGTGAAGTGGTAGCTCTAGATTACTGCAGATTTTCCTCAGGTGCCACATCATCCCCAACTTGAAGTGGAATTTCGTCCCGAAATTCAGCAGTGATTCCAGAATTAGCTTGATCAGTAGGGAAGAGTTGAGGATATTTGAGCTTCATCTGATCCTCGCGCTCCCACGTGAACTCCGGTCCACGTCTTGAGTTCCAACAAACCCTCACGATCAGAATTCGAGTGTGCTTACGAACCTTGACTTCCCGATCCATGATTTCGATAGGTTCTTCGACAAACTGCAACTTGTCGTAAATCTTGAGCTCTTGAAATGGTACAACCGGTGTTTCATCAGACAAACACTTCTTTAGTTGCGAAACATGGAAGACATCATGAACATTACCCAACTCAGAAGCTGACTCGAGCTTGTAAGCCACTTTACCGATTCGCTCCAGGATTTTGAATGGTCCAACATAGCGTGGGTTAAGCTTGCCGCGTTTCCCAATGCATACTACACCCTTCCACGGCGAGACTTTCAACATAACACGATCGCTCACGACGAACTCCAAAGGTTTCCTACGCTTGTCAGCGTAGCTTTTCTGACGGTCGCGCGCTACTGCCATACGGTTTCTGATCTGGACAATCTTTTCTGAAGTTTCAAGTACAAGTTCAGGTCCCGTGATCTGGCTGTCACCCACCTCAGCCCAACAGAGAGGAGAACGACATTTTCGCCCATACAATGCTTCGAACGGAGCTGCCTGAATAATGGTATGGTAGCTGTTGTTGTACGAGAACTCTATCAACGGCAAATGTTTCTTCCAGCCCTTGGCAAAATTGATCACACATGCACGCAGCATGTCTTCAAGTGTCTGGATGGTTCGCTCGCTCTGACCATCCGTCTGTGGGTGATAAGCAGTGCTCATGTCTAGACGTGAGCCACAGGAGTTGTGTGCTGCCCGCCACAAATCAGGTATAAATGTAGATCACAAGCAGAGGTAATAGAAGTTGGCACCTCGTGCCTAGGAACCACCTCCCCCAGAGGAATATTCACAGCCTGCGAAGACTTGTCAGTTTCCTAGATAGCAAGAAAGTGTGTTGGTTACGTGAGACAGTCAACGATCACCCAGGTGATGTCATTTCCGTTTTGAGTTTTAGGCCGACCAGCGACAAAATCCTTGGCAGTCTGTGCCTGTTTCCATATGGGTGTTTCTGGTTTCTAAGACAAACCAGAAAGTTTCTGATATTCCACCTTGCCTTCCGCACAAGTCAAACATCGTTCACATACATGGTTATGTGGGCCTTCATGTCCGGTCTTCAGTACAAGATCCCTAAATCTTAATACATGCTATCAAAACCCAGACGAGTAAAAGATCGAGACTTGTGTGCTTCGCCCAACACAAGTTCCCTAAGGTTGCCGTATAATGAGGTCCACATTCGCTCCAGGAAGTAGTGAATGTCGTTCGATTTTCAGCTACATATTGTTTTTCCATGCCCCGCACGGATCCAGTTGGGAGGTCCTCGTCCTTCTACGCTTCGGTTTGAGAAGAACAGGTCTAATCAAGTAGTTTAGAGTCGAGGGTGTGCTACAAGGCTCATTATCGTTTAAGTTCCATAGTCGTAATCGTTCGAGAGTTCCATCCAGCGACGCCGTCGTATGTTTAACTCTCGCTGTTCGAGATAGGCTGAGGGTCCTTGTGATCGGTCCATATAACGCCCTTGGTACCGTCCAAGGAACACCTCCAAATTCTAAATCCAAAGGCCATGGTTTCCACCCCAGGTTGTGATTCGTGCAATTCTTATTGTTAATCCACCATGTAGGTAATCACCCTCTCGTGTTGCATCAGTGTGTAACTGAGACTCAGATTCGGACCTCCATGGTATACCACTAGATCACCCGTTCTCTCGGGTAAAGAAAATGCCCAGTGCATTGTAGAGTTGAATTTCAGAAGTTGAAAATAAGTTCTCCTATTTTGTCTCCCATGAATACACAGCACCCCGCTGGCTAAAGTGGTTAAAGCTGCGCAATCTTCGAAAATCCCGCGATGAATCTGCGATAGTATTTTGCGAAACCAAGGAATTGCTGTATCCCTAAAGGAATCTTTGGTGTCGATCAGTCTCTAACAAAATGGGTCTTAGCGAGATCCACATGTATTCCCTCTTCGTTGATTACACGACCAAAAATGTACCTCTCGAATCCAGAAGTTACATTTAACAAGACTTCGCGTGGAGTGGCTCCTCCCTCAGAAGCTCTAAGATAATATACAAATGCCGCCCATGATGTTCCCTTCTCCTGGAAATGATTCAAAACGTCCTCAATAAACACGATTGATCCATGTGATCCATAAAGCTGCTGGTGTGTTGTTTAACCCAAGGGTCGCGGAATACAAAGTCGTAATGACCGTACAGCGTTCGATATACCGTTTTAGGAACATTCTACCCTTGGACTTCCATCTGATGATAGTTCGTTCGTTAGTCAACCCTCGAATAGAAGTTTAACCCTCGCAACTGGTCAACAGGTTGTCAATACATGGTCGAGACAAACGGTTCTTGACTGTCACCTTGCTGAGTTCTCGATAGTCAGTACACATGTCCAACGATAAGGCTTATCTTCACGGATATAATCGGGGCTCCCCAGAGCGAAAACTAGGTCCGACAAAATTCCTGTCCAACAGTTCCTGTAGTTGATTTGACAGTTCTTGCAACCCTCCTGGTGCAAGACGGTAAGGAGTACGAGAAATCAAAGCTGCCTCTGGCGTGAGATCAAACTGAGATTCTACCTAACAGTTATGGAAGTAAATCTGAAAGTTCCTCGAGTAGCACTTTGGAAGGTATCACGAACAATTGGTCGATCCTCGATCCTCTTTTCCTTAGTCTTATAATCAGTAACGAGTGCTAACATTACGGGGTAATCCCTCCATAGGCACTTCTAGGCTTCCATGGCCGAAATGGCGCTATCCTTTGCACCACTCTGACGCTTTAGAACAGATAACGATTCTCCACTAGAGAGAGATACGCAAAATTTTCTTCTCACAGGGTATATCTGCGCGATATCTGAATAACCAATCTACACTGACTACTGCATCGAAACTATCAAGGATAGCAGAAGGAAGGTCGATGTCGAGCACTTGTCCCACAAGGTCGAGTTTGCATCCCAACGAACATATGAGGCTTCAATTGATTTGCCATCAGCCGATTCCACAACAAGTTTGGTTTCAAGAAGTATCAGGGTTGAACAGAACAGGGATGAGACGATTCGTTACCATGAACGTGTAGGTCACCATGTTGCTATAATCCTAGCATCGCCCATGCCAATCCTAAATGCCCTTCCATGATCATCACTTCCGGTGTTGTTGTTTTCGCTACGAGAATTTCCAGTACTGACGTCGTTCTCTTGGTTGTTGTCGTCTTGATTTGACAATGGCCAGTCCATGTCATAGGCACCTTCATTTCCATATTATTGGCTACAATTACGAGTAGCTTGATGTTGCTGTGGCCATTGCCTCTGATGTCGTTGCTTGAAACGGAGCCCTACGATCTTTCACCGACAAGGTCCATCTTCTCACATTCAGTGTCGCGTCCTAAGGCGCTACTCATTGTGCTGTCAGTTACACATTCCACACTATAGTCAATTGTCATCGCTTATGTCCCGATTGATTCGTAAGAGTTAACTCCCATAAGTTGCTGACTAGGGTTAAGGATTCGGTTTAAGCCAATTTGCTGGTGCTCGTTGCCGGTAATCAGGGTCGTCCTACTACTGAGGTTAGTAAAGTACTACGCTCATCCTCTTGTCCATCGATCTTGCAAGTCGATTGAGTAATACACGGTATGTTGCTAGAGTGTTGCAGAAGTGATCGCACTTCGGGATCTAAGGCGTTGATGCGTTACGTTCCAGCAAACTAAGATAAGTGAGAAAGGTATGGATCAATCGTTTGACGCTGCGACATCCAACTCAGAGACGTTCGTACTAGCACCTAACATTCTACACAGTTTGCTAGACGTTCGGTTGAGTGTTCAGGTGATACTCGATAGCATCGAGATTCGTAAGGATTCGGAGAGGAGTGAAGAGATCACATTCGAGTAGGAGACAATCATTGCTATGACCCCTATAGGTTTGTTATGTTTCTCATTGATCGAATAACGTAACAGAACCCCTTTTTCACTTGTTAAGCCTCACTGGGACTCGCATGCACCCCACATTATTATTATGTGTGCACCTAAAATAATATTGTGATTTGCATGCTTATCTCTGTTCCTCCTAACTCATGTCAAATGGTTCTTCAAACTCAGTTGTCAAACGGAGGTTATCAAAAGGATAAGATCACAGAAATCCAAGGGCTATGGCATACTATCAACGCATTATAATGCAAGCAAACAATTCATGTAATCATGCTATAGTGACGAGTGTGTGTTCGTACGCTACATTATAAACAAATGTGTACTAGTCATGTAATGTATGCAGCAGGTGAAAAAAAAAAAAAAGACGAACCTTACAGTCTGGAGCTGAGTGTCATGGTCGTATTCACGTATTCAGAACTGTTCGGTTATAGTCTGGTTTTATAAAAACATTTTTAAAACGAAGTTCACTATAACCTGTGGCTCTGATACCAAACTGTCACACCCCCAAAATACCACAAGCGGAAACCCCCGCGAGGCATGTGACGTACCAGGATCTAGCCACCAATCACATTGAACTCATGATAATAATTTCAAATAAAAGTTTTCATTCATTAAAATAAAGTATTACAAAACATATTTAACACTCGTTGTGTTTAGCAGAAGCATAATACAAGTTTATCTAATACCCAGGTGTATGAAATCAGCTAGTCTCATTTCAAGTTTCCATGTTTCTCGATCCATGACCACTCCAGCATCCTAGACAGCAAGTTCCATATCCACACGTATCAATAACCTGCGAGCATGCACACACATGTATCAGACAACGTTGGTGAGTTCATAGTTTTACGAAAACGTTAGTTACCAAGTGTTTAGTTCCATTCATTGATTACAATGTTGATAATAACTCGAGTACCGTACAAGATGGCTACCAGATTGTTTTGCCCGTCCCCAATGCCCCCTATCTAAGCATTGGTCATGATTTAAGGTCATTAGTTCACGCCCGTCCTCTCAGGTACGGTGTGAGGTTGCCAAGCTTAATAGCGCTATCAACTAACACCCCGTTACCTCTCAGGTAACTATTCGGTATAAGATGGGACTTAAAATGATAGGAATGAGTGTATTATCTAACATTCCAGTTTTTACCCACAAGACGTATTCCTCTCAGGAATACCCAATTGACTTACTCAAAAACCTATCCCTCTTAGGGATACCCAATGACTGTCCCAACCACCGGGACCCATGCTCAAGAGGAATGTACTCACCTTGGTTTTGCTCGGTAAGACTAGTTACGTGTTCAAGTAGCTCAAACCAATCCTAACATGGTTACCATTAACAATCAGTTTCATGATACTTAAACACAAATCCCTTTTTCATGTTTCTTAAATAGCACACACATAATATCATGCAATGAGTAACAGTTGATCATGCAATACACTTATCCATAACGTACACCATAATCATAACATGTAGTAGACACTTGGGCCACAGGGGAAATCATATCACATACTCTTACTGTATGCATTCGGCTTAATGGTTCATAACTTTTCTAACCTAAATTCTTCAATGGGCCGTCACACCTGGTCTTGTGCAACCCCCGTTGATCACCAGGCCCATCATCACCCCACAACCCAAGGAAATATGCAATCTAGTGGTGTGCTTTATTCAAAGAGTGCAACCCAAAACTTGTGGGCCGATAATAGTGTGCGGTCCATTAATCCGAGGCCCAACCGGTGCTGCATCAAGCTGCGTGGCCCAGCACAAGTTAGAATGTGTGCGGCCCAGCACGAATGGCCCGTGGATCAAGTGTGCAGCCCACCCGGGCATAATCCAACTATTATAACCGCTATCTACACATTATATCAATCCCATTTGTTCCTTAAGAAGCATCATGTAACATTTATTGAAATGTGAATATGCATACTCAAAGGTTCCATTTATTCATACTAACATATATCATGATTGTATAACATAACCCATCCCTGTTTTATAATAACCAAACCTAATTATCTCTATCAATATTCAACCATACTAAACTATGTCTAGTCTTATAAGCAGTCATCGTTACACAATCCAAGATCATTGGTTAACATCATAAGTTACCTTTTTAGATCATCATTCGTCAATCAATACTACTTGATTCGAAACAGTTAGCACAATAACTCTTCCACAATCAAGAAATCAGGTTATCGAGAAACATAAGACTATCACTATCAAATCTGATTAACAACATGATCACCACCATTTACACCGATTTCCTATAATCAAGTTATTATTCCTTCATACATGCCCTTAGACTTAATAGTTGGTAATTACCATGGGTTCATTAAGAATCCTACTATCATGCATTCTTATGTAACACAATCCAGAATAACAAAGAGCCAAGTCGAATAACAGAAATCATGTACTAACCAAGAGTTGTGTGTGCACCGAAGTATTAGAACCGAGAGAAAGAGAGTCTCGATGAAGAGAATTGCCGTCGACCACAAGAGGAATGGGAGAAGTGTTAGGGTTTGTAATTGTTTTCCAAAACTATAATTACGTACCCTTAATTCTCTAGCATACATAACCCACGAAGGGAGGGCTCAAGTGATTCGGGCCTGTGATAATAAGTGTGGGCCGAAATGGTATAAGGGTGAAATGTTAGTTTAAAGGTGTGTGTGTGTGGCCCAAACATACCCGCGGCCCAAATACACGTTGTGTGTGTGGCCCAACATACTCGCGGCCCAACTACACGTTCAATCATCAAATATACGTTTAGGTTTAACAGGGTTATCATATCACAGAACATTAAACAAGTTTTATCTAAACAAAGAACATTGAAGAGGGATAACGAGAAGATAGGATCACGAGATTAAACGACACTAACCTTGAAAATTCGGGTTGTCACATCATCCCCAACTTGAAAGAAATGTTGTCCCGAAATTTGGTAAGTAAGCCCATAGAAGTGAAGTGGTAGCTCTAGATTACTGTAGATTTTCCTCAGGTGCCACAATATTAATTAACGCTACCAACATATATATTTAGTACAGCCAGGATATAATTCTGTTTCAACTTCCTTTACCAGGTCTTCAAAATCATCACCAACACCGCTACTATCTCCATTCGAGTTCTATTGGTTAAGGTATGTATCTTCTTCCATACTCTCCCCCCTAAAGTCTTCAATAATGTTTCCCATACTGTCTTGTGGTGCAACATCGTTTACTTCCGCAACTGGAGCCGTTTCCCCAGGATAGGTCCACTTCGTGTATTCCTTCCAAAAACTGCTAATACGCAAATGGTGTTTCATTTGTGCCATGTTTGTTAAGCCAGAATTTTTATTTAGGATACACAGACATCTAACTTCATCGTGGTTTTTGATCACTCTTTCACACATCTCGATGAAAGACTCGACTCCTTGCTTGTAGTGAGGTGAATGACGTGGGGAATCAATCTAGCTTTTATCGATAGGCACTATGCAACTGAAAGAAAATCTAATTTAGGATTAACAAGACAAGGGTAGGTTGCTAAACCCACTTTTTGAACACTTTATCTCATATGTGAATGTGTATTACATGATTGTTTGTTTAAGAAAAATTCGGCAGCATTTCCTCTTAGCTCCCAAGTATATATGTAATGATATATATACCCGAAGAGCAAAGAGAAAATGATAACTGAATCCTTCTTAAACAAACAATCATGTAATACACATTCATATCATAAATGAGATAAAGTATTCAAAAAGCAGTCCCATGTTAAACAGGGACAACCCGAAATTAATTTCTAAATCAATTTCGGGTGGGTATTTCTAAGCTCGTTATGTTTAAAATGATGAATTCAAACACGGGCGCAATTTTTTAAGCTGGTTATGTTCTTAATGATTGTTTTAAATTTTGGGCGGCATGTTATGTTTTAAATCATGATTTCAATTTCGATCGGGTATTTTCTTAGCTCGTTATGTTTAAAATGATGAATTCAATATTGGGCGCGGGTTTTTAAGCTTGTGATATTCTTCATAATGGTTTAAATTTCGGGCATGTATTTTCTTAGCTCCTTTTGTTTTAAATGATAATTTCAATTTTGGCGGGTATTTTCTATGTTCATTATGTTTTAAATGATGATTTTAATTTAAGGAGGGTATTTCCTAACTAATATATATTTGTCAACCTTAAATATAAATGTTTTCAAAGCTAAACACAAACATACAAATTATCATACTTAAACATTTTTTTTCAAACCTACACATAAACATTCAAATTATCAATTTAAATATATTTATTTCTCAAACCTAAACATAAACATAGAAATTATCAACTTAAACATATTTTTTTTCAAACATAACCATAAACATAGAAATCATGACACTTAAACATAATTCATGCTCATTAACACATACTTTATACATACTTACATACACACATTTACATACTTTATACACACATATTAACATACTACCAACACACATACATACTTATAAAGACACATTTACATACTTACACATACACATACATACTTACAAACACACATTTTGACCAAAACCACAAAATCTATACATACTTACATACACATTTGCAGAGTAGGAGTTGGGTGGAAAGTCTATTTTTCCTAAAAAGTCTAGGAAGGAATAAGAATTGGACATGTGTCATTGAGGGATTTTAAGTAGAAGGGCTATCATGTAATTTCACATTTTAATTTTATTTTTGGAATGTATCTTCATTAACTAAAATTCCATGATTTTCGTAATTTTTATTATTTTCGAATTCAAATCTGGAAGTCAATGTGTTTATCTGAAAACTATCAGCATGTTCTTAGTGATGTGTGTTACCAGTCAGAGAGGTTGAAGTCAGTGTGTTTTAACACTCTGAAGTCAATATATAATCAGGTTGTGTTTTAACAGTTCTTTTGCATTTTAACAATCTGAATGTGTTTTATGTTATTGTCTATGTCACATTACATCGCATATTCCATTATTCAGAAGATTAATGGAATTTATCAGCATGTTCTTGGTGATGTGTTTTAACAGTTTATAGGGCTAAAGTCAATTTTTTTATAGATCCCACAATATAAAGATGGTAAAACACAGGGTATGAATCTGATTGATGTTAAAACACAACTGTATGAATCTGAATGCTAAAACACAACTGTATGAATCTGATTGCTGTTAAAACACAACTGTATGAATCTGAATGCTAAAACACAAGTGTATGAATCTGCTTGCTGTTAAAACACAACTATATGAATCTGTTTGCTGTTAAAACACAACTGTATGAATCTGAATGCTAAAACACAACTGTATGAATCTGCTTGCTGTTAAAACACATCTGTATGAATCTGGATGCTAAAACACAACTGTATGAATCTGAATGCTAAAACACAACTGTATGAATCTGCTTGCTGTTAAAACAGATCTGTATGAATCTGCTTGCTGTTAAAACACAACTGTATGAATCTGTTTGCTGTTAAAACACATCTGTATGAATCTGAATGCTAAAACACAACTGTATGAATCTGCTTGCTGTTAAAACACATCTGTATGAATCTGGATGCTAAACCACAACTGTATGAATCTGCTTGCTGCTAAAACACAACTGTATTAATTTGCTTGCGGTTAAAACACATCATCAAGAAAACGAAGATGATAAGAACAATATTTGAATGGTGATGATGAACTCGGAGATGGTGGAGATAGAGAAGTGTTTTAATTTGATTCGGTGCTCTCCATCGTTTCTAAAGTTATATTCTTCCATGATTGTAGTTATTTTTGGTAGGGATTGGGGTTTCCAAGATGGGTTTGGAGAGAGAGAGAGGGAGAGAGGGAAAATCGCTTGAAATTAGGAACTGGGCGGTTATCTAATTGATTTAAAACACGACCATTGACAAAATTGCCCCTACTCATTTAAAACAATCAATTAATTAAACTCAAATATTACAAGATTGCCATTGATTTAATCTCAACCCTTAAACACACCAATCGGATGGACCAGATCGCTTCCTAGACTTTCTAGGAAAAACACACTTTCCGTGCGAACCCTACTCCACATTTGCATAATTTAAACAAACATACATACTAACATACACATTTTTCACCAATTGCAAACATTTACATGCACAATTGTTCATCATTTACATACACCTACATACTAACATACACCTACATACATATATTCATAGACTTACATACACACATACTTGCTTACATACACAAATACATAGATTTCCATATACTCATTTTCACCAAATACACCTACATTATACATTTTCACAAACATTTACTAACATATACACATTTACATAAAAACATACATCCTTACATACACATTTACATACCTAAACCAAAAATTATACAATTTCTAAACATTGAAAAAAATACATATAAAACTAACCATAATTTCAAGTTTCAATTAGATGTAGACCGCGGAGACGTGGTGGTGACCGGAGAAGTGATGGTGGTGACCAGAGAAGTGATGGTGGTGATTCAATTTCTCTACCATAAACACAAAAATACACAAAAATTAAAGACTATATGTTAGTGCATTCATCTGTCGTCTTCGTCTTATATCGAGTCTGGGTTGCGGTACGAATCTAAACAAGCATGATGTCATCATTCTTGATGATGACATCACACAAGTGACATCATCTATTACATCATTGCATGCATGTTCGCTTGAAGACAAAGTTAGATTAGCTTGAAAGTTGTTGGATTTGCTTGAAAGTCAAATATGTCGGTTTCGCTTGAAGACAAAGTTGTGTGTTTCGCTTGAATTGTATTAGATAGGTTTTGCTTGAAGCTGACATGTGTGTCTTCAAGCGAAAGCAGGAATAGTATAAATAGGCTAGTTGTTATTTCATTTGTAACAGTTTTAGAGATTCCATACCGAGGTGCTGCCGGTGTGAAGACTGATTGTAGTTGCTATTATATCAATCAAATCAGTGTTTAAAGTGATAAGCAAGCTGTTTCAAAGTCAGTTTCTTATTTTCCGCATCTGAAACTGATAAATTCTCTTCTGAACGACTCGTTTGGGTCACAAAACGATCCTACAAGTGATATCAGAGCTCAGGAGGAAGAGATATTGTCTAAACAGCCTGTTTTCATCACTTTTTCTGAATTCTACACCTTCTTTTTCAAAATTAAAATTTTTTTCACGGTTAAAATCGGCTCAAATTCACACATATTATGCGCAATCATGTTTTAACAAACCCTTGAGAATATCAGCTTAAAATTCGAAGTAAATCTAGTAAAAATGGACTGAAAACCTGGTTTTGCTTGAATGAACAGTTGGGGTTCGCTTGAAAAAGTGGTGCTGTTTGAAGCGAAACACAGGCTTTCGCTTGAAAAGTTCAGCTTTCGCTTGAGTTTACATCATGAGTCTCGCTTGAAACTGACACAGCGCTTGAAAGTGTCTGTCAACATTAATCTGCTTCATTAATTGCCTCAGGACTTCACATCACGTGAATATTGTGTCAGAATCATTTTTCACCATTGTCACGTGAATATTTGTTCAAGGTCCAATTGAATCAAATTGATTATGTTGATTGCATGTGAATGCTTTTAGTGGTTCAATGAGAATTGACTAAGTGAAGTGGTTGTCTCGAAACTATAAATCACGTGAACTCTGATTTCATTTTTGTGCATTAAAAACTTCGGCCCATGTGATTGAGTATATTGTCCGAAGTTGCGGCTCAATGAGATTTGAGGGGTGATCACATATTGTCGGTCACGTGAATTAATTCAAAAGGTTTGTTCAAACGGTGCACACCAAACAATAGTATAATTGTATTGATCTCCATATTTGCGGTCCAATTATTTCATCTTGATATTTGAATTTGTTGGCCATCAACTTTTGTGCATGTGCATATAAAGACATTGTCTAGAAAGTATCATTTCAAGTTGACAATTATCAGTACATGTTTTGAACAAGTTCTCGGCCCAAGTTTCATTATCATCAATCCAATCAGTGAAGGCCCAATCAGATTTAATTGTTTGAACAGATTGTTTTGGACAAGATGTTTGATGAGAATGAAAATTATTATTTTGAAAGATTTAACAATTGGAATCGAGGGTTTATAGATGATAGTTATAGAGATGTGAAAAAGGATGGTTGGGTCAAAAGGTTTAAATATTTTGTGTGTTTGAAAAATGAAACCTTGGATGATCTAGTAAACCGATATAATGTTTTACTTGGTTATCTAAAAGATCATGAGATATTCTTGACAGATGCTGAAAAAATAGCAAAGTTTGCAGATGCATTACCTATTGAATGGAGTGAATGTTTGAAAAATTTAAGAAAGGATTCAAATTTTTCAAAATTACATCTAAAAGGATTCATTAGCAAACTTAAAACTCATGATTATGAAAGTGAAAAGAAAAGGAAAGAATTGATAAAAGTCTTGGAAACACATTTGGTGGATATGAGTTTAGATGTGATTGACGAAATGAACAAAAGGATTGTTGAATGTGTTAAGGCAAAACATGTTATGAAATACGATAACAAGAGGGGTTGTTATATTGATGAGAATGCGAATCCTCTTAATTTCGTTAAAATTTTTTGTGCAGGATCATTCAAGACAACAACAAAGGAAGTTCCAAAAAATGAAGAATTTGTGAAGAATGAATCTTCAAGTTCTGCATCAGTGTGCTCTAAATGTGATAAACTTGAAGCTGACAATGGCAAACTCTTGAAAGATGTGGAAAATTTGACATTGGAAGTCAAAAAGTTGAAGGATGAGAAGCAAACTGATGTTAAACAGATTTTTATTTTGCAGGAAATTTGTGAGAAGCAAAAATCTGAAAATGTTAAACTGTTAAATAACTTGAACAGTTTGACATCAGAAAACAAGAAGTTGAAAAAAAATGGAAAAATTTTTGAAGATAAAATTAAAAGTTTTGGAAATGAAAAATCAAAAATTGAAAAAGAATTTCAAAGTCAAATAAAAATTCTTGAAGATGGGAGATCTGTTTTTAGCAAGAATAACATTGAAAAGCAAAAAATGATAAATTCTCATCTTCAGACGATTATTCAACTTGAAAAAGAAGCAGAACGTGCTCAAAAGAAAATCAAAGAGTTAGAAGGTAAAATCAGGGAATGGGAAGAAAAGTTGAAGGTTTTTGTGAATACTTCAGCTATTCCCTGCCCAAAACCTATTAATTCAGTTCCAATAAGTGACGATGTCACAAACTATGACAAAGTCATAGTTGAAGATTGCGATGAGAAATCTGATGATGAAAATGAAAAAATGAAGAAAAAGAATTTATTTTTGAAGTTAAAAGAAAAGTTTCAAGAAACTGTTTCACAATCAACTGAAAAGGGAGAATGCTCTAAGCAAAAACCTTTGAAGAAGAAAGTGGAACAAAAACAAAAAGAGAAAATTTTGAAAAATGTTCAAAAAGAAAATAAAAGTTCATCAGATCAATCATCCAATCGCAATAAAAAATTACAAAAAGTAAAAAATGAAAATTAAAAAATTGTTGGTAATGAGTGGTGCAGGTCGGACCACAGAGCTCAAAGGCCAAATCCAGCAAACAAGAGGAGGAAAGATTATCACCAAGCCAAACAATGCTTTGATCTAAATGTTTGGACTAAAAATGGTGATTGGTACGATAACAGAGTGTATTACAGATGCGGTTATCAAGGACACATTGTTGTTAACTGCCAGAGTTGGAGGTTTGAATCAAGGAGATGCTTTAACTGCAACATCATTGGCCATATTGCTAGAGATTGCTCAATGAGATCAATGAGAAGATCGAGGGCTGAATCTCAAAAGCAGGTGAAGAAACCAGTCAATGTCAAGCCCAAAGAACAGAAGGTTCAAGAACCTAAAGTTCAAGAAAAGAAAGTGAAGCTTTCACAGGGGCAAAAAGACAAACTGAGGAAGAAGAGGAAGAAAGCGAGAGAGTATCTCGAAAGGATTTTGTCCTCGGATACAACTGGTAAAACAGATAAAAGTTCTGATAAATTGTTTTGCTCACCAAAGAACAACAAATCAAGCAAAACGCATTCATCAGATACAAATCTGAGGACGAAAGAGGGAAAGAAGAAGAAGAAAGTTTGTGGTGATGAATCTGTTTCTTCGGAAACAAAGGAGCCACATGTTGGCGATGAATCTGGCTCATCAAAGTCAGACAAGTCACATTCAGGCAATGATTCTGGTTCGTTAAAACCAGAGGAGCCATGTGTTGAGGTAAAAAAATGAGAATTCTGGTCTAACAATGGATGATGCAAATTTTCCACCATTGTTGAACAAGAATTCAAAATCACCCAAGGACCGTCAGGCTTGGGTGAATCTGTTTAAATGAAAAACCTGACTTGCCAGAGTTCCCAGGTTGGTAAGCGTCGAACATGAATCGGCATATTTCTTGAGAAATTCACGAAAGTGATTTCGATTTAAAAGTGGTAAATCAGGGACATTAAATTGTACTTGATTTTCTACAAGTGATGTTTGTGGATTGATCTTACAAATGTTAGTTTTTACAAGTGGTTGAAAGAACAAGGTGATGAAACCCCATGTTTGAGAAATGACTTACAAAACTAATTTTCCGGAAAAACCATTTTGATTAAAACAAACTTAAGTGTTTTGAAATCACCATGGGAAAATGTTTTGTTGTCAATGGGAGTTCTGATTATTCAAGCCAAGCGAATGGAGAATTGAAGTAATTCTCATCATGTTGTGTAACACCTCGAAAATTCACGTCCTATAATGTGTTGACACGTGTCATAAAGTTTGAACGTGTGAAAGAATGTTATAAAAGGACTAAAGTTGACAAACATGGAAAGTATGTGTTTATACGGATTCTAAATGTCAACTGTGAATAAAATATAATGAACATTAACCCTACACAATGTTCATACCTTCAAACGAATGAATCATGGATCATACGAAGCTAAAAGTGAGAGATTACAAACTACAGGGGTTAAATGTGTCAACATGTTAAAGATATACCTCTGAGTGACCTTTTGACAAACCCGAAGCTTTGTAAATGTAAATTATGCTCACTAGAATGCACGATATAAATTTCATAAAGTTTCGTTATCGTATGAGAAAGTTATGATCAAATTCGTGTGCGAGGGGTTAAAAGCGTCAAACGTTGAAATTTATGACTTTTCGGGTAACCATAAAGTTACCCAAGGACTTAACAAAGTATAGTTATGTCTTAAGGCCCATAAAAGTCAAGTTAGAGGGCTCGAAGTGCAAGAAAGCATGTTAAGATCAAGTGTAGAAGGATCAGGGACTAAAAGCGTCAAAAAGTGCATAAGTTTGCATTTTCGCGCATAACCTACGTTCTGTATACATCTGGACATCCAAAAATTTATGTAAGCATGACTACATTATATTTTAGTGTTCGCCTTAAGAAAAATCCATTCGTCGCGTCATTTGGTTCGTTTTTCGCGCTTATGCGCATTCCGTCGTAATTAAGCGAACATCGCGTTCGTACGACCAAACGAACCGACATCCGAGATATTTTTGAACACATTTTAAGTTCCCTATACTTTAACTTCATTTTAGAGCTTTGAAATGGGGTTAACGGGCCTTAAACGTGTCGAAAATGGGCTGAATGCATGACAGGGACCAAAAGTGAAAATCTGCCAAACTTAAGCCTAGCGGTGCGCTACACTTTTAGCGTAGCGGTGCGCTAGGGGTCTCCAGACCAGGTGCAATGTTTAAACAGCCTGTTTGCACATGTTTTAACCACAACCACATAATCATAATTGTCTAGTCATCTGATAAGGATGGATTTCCAGCCACCATAAGGTTCCGACAAGTGTACGGGTTGGATTCATGGCACGTTTTCCATGGAACGATCCTAACGGTTCGGGTATTCCTATAAATACCCAACCCACACAACCTCATTTTGCACTAGAATTCTGATTTGAGAGCTCTAAGTTGAAACCATTGTTTCATACCTGAGTTCTTGGATCGGGATTAGCATTCGGGGACCCTTCGTAAGTATTCTTTCGTTCTTTTCCTTATTTTATTGCTTTTCGAGTCAGAAAGTCAAACTTTGTTTGACGTCAAACTTTGTTTGACTTTCAGCGTTGACCAATAATGGTCAATGCGAAGTTCTTTTGAACTTCGCAACGTGAGTGTAATCACGTTGGTTATAGTCCCTTGGGACTATGCCTACTGATTACCACGTTATCTAGGGTCGTAGGGTAAGCGATCTGATGAATCGCTTATACCTCGAACCCGACCCAGTTTGGTCGATCATTAGGATCCGACCAAACACATTAAGTGACCTTATGGTCACGTCGTTCGAGTAGTTGTATGACAGGTAGTATATATGCCTTAGGTAAATGACCAAAATACCCCTACGGGGCTTAAATTGAGATTAAACTTGTTTTGGGCATAATGGAAGGTATCCTACTGATACCACAACATATTTAAGGCATATTAACTAAGGAAACCTGTAAATGACTCTTACGGATACCCGTTACGCTTCATACGCGTTCGGTTCGGTTTATGTAACTAGTTTACATAAATTAGCCGAAACGGGTCAAACCTTATCGGTTTTATCTCAAAATCCAGAATGTGTTTAGTTTACCCATGTTATACAAGTCCCCAAACTTGTCGGGTCTAAATCACATTCTATTCCGGTCTTCGCGTAATCGTGCGTAAGAACCGTATATTCCCTTAAGACTAACCGGTCTAAGCTTAGGCTTAATTAAAGACCCGTTAGCATTCTAATTAATTGTTTATACCATCATTCCAGACTAGAGCTTTCCGGTAAATTGTACCTACGCTTACTTAAGTGACTACGGCTGAGTTATTAGATTCTTGCTATATAAGACAGGAGCTAGCTCAGGTAAATACTCTTAACTTATTTTCCCTATACGGGCTTGGGATACGGTACTATAAAAGTACCGCTTGGTCGGGTATGTAGACATTTAAATCGGATTGTGATTAATGTATTACATAACTCGTTTTATTCTGTATTATTTAATGTATGGCCCTTGGGGGTTAATGACCATGTCCCGGATATCCTTGGCATCATTTTACGAAATGGCCACGACCTAAGCACGGGGTGTAGGCATACACCTGACAGCTGCATTATGTAAAAACTGGTAATCCACTCCGAGGTATCATCCCTGTGGGCATTATACCGGGACTGGTAATCCACTTAGGGGATGATAGCCCGTGGGCATTATACCTGTGGCGTGTCAGTTAATCTAGTCCGGCCCTACAAACCGGCCCTAACGGACGACAAATAAGTAAAACTGTATACAAGATTATATACAAATAATTTTCCCAAGTTATAAAAGGTTAATTTTGCCTCTGTGCATTTTAATCGAAGTGTCAAAAGGTTTTGTGCCTGGTGCATCTAAATCAATTTTCTTAAACTCTTTTCAAATGAGTCGGTTGAGTGTATTTACCAGTGAAAACTGACGTATTTTCCAAAAGGGTTAAGTGACAGGTACTGAACGGAATTGGCTGGGAGCTCAGGGCGCTAATAAGGAATCTTGCAAGTTCTAGGCGTCTAAAGTCTGTTGAACAAATGATATGTTTTAAGATCCGCCTGTGGATCCTTTACTTCCGTTGTAATACTGAATATTACTTCATATTCGGAATGTAATAATAAATATCCTTTGCTTCCGCTGTGCATTCATATATATTGTGTTGTTTGACTATTATGTTGCCAACCACGTCACGATACTCCCCCACCGGGCCCACCGGTGACACGTGGAAATTCGGGGTGTGACAGGTTGGTATCAGAGCCAACACTGAGTGAATTAAACACTAGCCTTTTGTGTTTAATCTCAGTTACACAATTGCACATATCTAAACTTCTGAGTCTAGACTTAACATAGGATCATTCTCAATCCTAATCTGAAAATTTTGCTTCCAAAATTTTTATTGGATACGTCGCCAAGCGAAGAAGCCGTAATAGGAGTTCTCCACACCCGGAGCCTTGAAATGCTGAGCTTTGTACCGCGACCAAGATGAAACGTGCAACCAAGGAGAAAGCATTCAGGAATTGAATAAAGAAGAAACTCCTTTGCTGAAAATCGTTTCCTCAATAGTCCTTATAAGGACATATTTATCTTTTAGTCCCTTCGAGGACAACATTATTCCTTTCAAGTCCCGCTTAGGGCAACCCTATACTTGTTTAAATTTTAAAGGAACGATTATATTTAAATATCATTCCTATATTATAAGATCTACCATTATAATAAGATGGCAAAATCTAAAAAGGGCAAAACCTAGCTTCGGGTCATATTAAGACCGGCCAAGATGGCAGTTCCTCAATTTAGATTCAGATCTTTATTAACATTCCTTTTGCAAGACCTACCATTATAATAAAAGGGCAAAAATCTAAAAGGACAAGACCTAGCTTCGGGTCATATTAAGACCGGCCAAGATGGCAGTTCCTCAATATAGATTCAGGTCCCTATTAACAGTTCAATTCAGAAATCCTTCTGCGTGAAATATTAATAAGAATCTTAAAAAGTGAAACCTAGCCTTCGGGTCAATTATAAGACCGGGCCAAGATGGTAAGACCTGTTTAAAAAGATTCAATTCCCTGTTAACATCTTAAAACATGTTAACACTCCTGGCAGATGTGATTCATTTAAAATCACACACGTCATTTTATATAGGATTCTTCAAAAGATCCCTAACCCAGTATAATGATCCCTGAATCCTGGGTTTACGTCATCAATTTGGATGATCATATTTTAACCAAACGTGGTAATATAACGCCTACGGGCCTTGCTCATTTCCACATGAGCCAAAATACAGTGGTAGCAATGACTCCCTGTCAAGGTAATGAACTAGGTTCAAACCTCAACTGCTTTGATTCTCCGAAATCATAGCTTATAACTTAAAACTTGTCTACGTGACTAGGCCATTTGTGCTATTATTAAAACCTTAATGCCTCGATTCTCTGAAATCATGGCTTATAAATTAAACTTGTCTACGCGACTAGGCCATTTGGGCTATTACTAACTTATAAATTGGGATTTATGATAAAAATCCTGAGTGAAATAAACATCCTTCCTTCCCGGCCAGTATGCATTTTAAAAAGAATCTTAAAGGTGAAACCTAGCCTACGCGGCCAAGATGGTAAAACCTACTCAAGGGATTCAGATCCTTGTTAACACTTAGGAACGTGTTAGCACTCTTGACAAATGTGATTCGAGAAAATCACAACAGTCATCCTTATAAAGGAATCTTTCCGAAAATCTAAGAGCACTCTTTCTTTGCATAGAGTACGACAACGTATATTATTTTAATTATTTCTCATTGTTTTCTATCGCCTGCGAATGCCAAACTATGTTTGATGAAAGTGTCATATGAGGATTGGCGTATCCTAGTGTGTCCCATAGATTGCTTCCATGCCTGATCAGTATGGAGGTTTAATGCATGGAACTCCTGAGATATCCCAATGGTCATATTGTACTAATGTCGACTAGTAGCATTCAAAGAAAATATCCATAATATAATTGTCCAAGTAAATATTCCCGATTTAGGAATTCGTGTACTAGTAACATAAATGTGTCACTTATTCGACACAAGCAGCGATGAGTGAACTGGAGCTTGAGATATGGAAATCTCTGCAACCTCCTTGTACTTAGATTATCTTCTCCTAAGTTTACCCTGTTTACCTCCCTAGAGGCAGGTGGAGTTAAGATTTACATCCCACTTTGGGTTAGAGTGTTGTAAGAACTCCATGTTGATTATGGAATAACTGAAAACCTGATTAAGTAAATTTTAAGATAGGAGATTCGTAGCCTAACTCAATATCCTGAGAATTCGGTATAGGAAATTTTGAAAGACGGTTCATTTTGCTAAGGCATTGTTCACCGCAACCCTAATTAGGCGACGATTAAGAATCGCCATCAGCTGCCAAAATCGTCGAATTGTTCGACTAACTGTAAAGATTAGCTATTCCGTAAGATTAATTTTGAGCAATGGTTGGAATAATCATCTCACCTTAAGATAAGCTTTTCTATAATGACTGACATATAAGTATCTAGGTGGCTCCTTGGAGACCTGGTATAAATGGCATGTTAAACGTTTATTGTTAGGACAATAGATTGGTAAGTCCAATTATAAGGATCTGAACGTTGCCCAGGAAACAACAAATAAGATCATATAAATCCGTACTCGATTGTAAGTTGCCAGTATGCGGCAGGAAATCGGGAATTCATGAAAATAGCAAACTTCCTAAATTCTTGTTAAGAAATAGGGTTCAACAAGGGATATCACCCTGGAAGGGTGTGCTAAATTTGTTAAATTATCGGGCTAGTTAAGCTCTGAGTATATAGAATCATTCGAAGGATTCGAATGTATCAAGATTAAATAGCTTACGAGCTAAGACCTAATTAAGGACTTGGTGGAACGCGCAATGTGACCCACACTAATGATTTAGCGACGTGTCACAAATAAGTCGAAAAGCGCTATCACATAATGATATGCAGGACTATGATAATAAGAGCAACCTTTGTCGATTGAGGATCGACGGGTTAAGAAGCTTCGAAGGAAGCATGTACCTATTGTAAAGGTCAAATAGGATGCCCGTAGAGGTCCCGAAGTCACGTGGGAGGTTGAATCCACGATGAAAGAAAAGTACCCTTGCTTATTTCAGTAAATCTCGGGTCGAGATTTATTTTAAGGGGGTGAGGATGTAACACCTCAAAAATTCACGTCCTATAATGTGTTGACACGTGTCATAAAGTTTGAACGTGTGAAAGAATGTTATAAAAGGACTAAAGTTGACAAACATGGAAAGTATGTGTTTATACGGATTCTAAATGTCAACTGTGAATAAAATATAATGAACATTAACCCTACACAATGTTCATACCTTCAAACGAATGAATCATGGATCATACGAAGCTAAAAGTGAGAGATTACAAACTACAGGGGTTAAATGTGTCAACATGTTAAAGATATACCTCTGAGTGACCTTTTGACAAACCCGAAGCTTTGTAAATGTAAATTATGCTCACTAGAATGCACGATATAAATTTCATAAAGTTTCGTTATCGTATGAGAAAGTTATGATCAAATTCGTGTGCGAGGGGTTAAAAGCGTCAAACGTTGAAATTTATGACTTTTCGGGTAACCATAAAGTTACCCAAGGACTTAACAAAGTATAGTTATGTCTTAAGGCCCATAAAAGTCAAGTTAGAGGGCTCGAAGTGCAAGAAAGCATGTTAAGATCAAGTGTAGAAGGATCAGGGACTAAAAGCGTCAAAAAGTGCATAAGTTTGCATTTTCGCGCATAACCTACGTTCTGTATACATCTGGACATCCAAAAATTTATGTAAGCATGACTACATTATATTTTAGTGTTCGCCTTAAGAAAAATCCATTCGTCGCGTCATTTGGTTCGTTTTTCGCGCTTATGCGCATTCCGTCGTAATTAAGCGAACATCGCGTTCGTACGACCAAACGAACCGACATCCGAGATATTTTTGAACACATTTTAAGTTCCCTATACTTTAACTTCATTTTAGAGCTTTGAAATGGGGTTAACGGGCCTTAAACGTGTCGAAAATGGGCTGAATGCATGACAGGGACCAAAAGTGAAAATCTGCCAAACTTAAGCCTAGCGGTGCGCTACACTTTTAGCGTAGCGGTGCGCTAGGGGTCTCCAGACCAGGTGCAATGTTTAAACAGCCTGTTTGCACATGTTTTAACCACAACCACATAATCATAATTGTCTAGTCATCTGATAAGGATGGATTTCCAGCCACCATAAGGTTCCGACAAGTGTACGGGTTGGATTCATGGCACGTTTTCCATGGAACGATCCTAACGGTTCGGGTATTCCTATAAATACCCAACCCACACAACCTCATTTTGCACTAGAATTCTGATTTGAGAGCTCTAAGTTGAAACCATTGTTTCATACCTGAGTTCTTGGATCGGGATTAGCATTCGGGGACCCTTCGTAAGTATTCTTTCGTTCTTTTCCTTATTTTATTGCTTTTCGAGTCAGAAAGTCAAACTTTGTTTGACGTCAAACTTTGTTTGACTTTCAGCGTTGACCAATAATGGTCAATGCGAAGTTCTTTTGAACTTCGCAACGTGAGTGTAATCACGTTGGTTATAGTCCCTTGGGACTATGCCTACTGATTACCACGTTATCTAGGGTCGTAGGGTAAGCGATCTGATGAATCGCTTATACCTCGAACCCGACCCAGTTTGGTCGATCATTAGGATCCGACCAAACACATTAAGTGACCTTATGGTCACGTCGTTCGAGTAGTTGTATGACAGGTAGTATATATGCCTTAGGTAAATGACCAAAATACCCCTACGGGGCTTAAATTGAGATTAAACTTGTTTTGGGCATAATGGAAGGTATCCTACTGATACCACAACATATTTAAGGCATATTAACTAAGGAAACCTGTAAATGACTCTTACGGATACCCGTTACGCTTCATACGCGTTCGGTTCGGTTTATGTAACTAGTTTACATAAATTAGCCGAAACGGGTCAAACCTTATCGGTTTTATCTCAAAATCCAGAATGTGTTTAGTTTACCCATGTTATACAAGTCCCCAAACTTGTCGGGTCTAAATCACATTCTATTCCGGTCTTCGCGTAATCGTGCGTAAGAACCGTATATTCCCTTAAGACTAACCGGTCTAAGCTTAGGCTTAATTAAAGACCCGTTAGCATTCTAATTAATTGTTTATACCATCATTCCAGACTAGAGCTTTCCGGTAAATTGTACCTACGCTTACTTAAGTGACTACGGCTGAGTTATTAGATTCTTGCTATATAAGACAGGAGCTAGCTCAGGTAAATACTCTTAACTTATTTTCCCTATACGGGCTTGGGATACGGTACTATAAAAGTACCGCTTGGTCGGGTATGTAGACATTTAAATCGGATTGTGATTAATGTATTACATAACTCGTTTTATTCTGTATTATTTAATGTATGGCCCTTGGGGGTTAATGACCATGTCCCGGATATCCTTGGCATCATTTTACGAAATGGCCACGACCTAAGCACGGGGTGTAGGCATACACCTGACAGCTGCATTATGTAAAAACTGGTAATCCACTCCGAGGTATCATCCCTGTGGGCATTATACCGGGACTGGTAATCCACTTAGGGGATGATAGCCCGTGGGCATTATACCTGTGGCGTGTCAGTTAATCTAGTCCGGCCCTACAAACCGGCCCTAACGGACGACAAATAAGTAAAACTGTATACAAGATTATATACAAATAATTTTCCCAAGTTATAAAAGGTTAATTTTGCCTCTGTGCATTTTAATCGAAGTGTCAAAAGGTTTTGTGCCTGGTGCATCTAAATCAATTTTCTTAAACTCTTTTCAAATGAGTCGGTTGAGTGTATTTACCAGTGAAAACTGACGTATTTTCCAAAAGGGTTAAGTGACAGGTACTGAACGGAATTGGCTGGGAGCTCAGGGCGCTAATAAGGAATCTTGCAAGTTCTAGGCGTCTAAAGTCTGTTGAACAAATGATATGTTTTAAGATCCGCCTGTGGATCCTTTACTTCCGTTGTAATACTGAATATTACTTCATATTCGGAATGTAATAATAAATATCCTTTGCTTCCGCTGTGCATTCATATATATTGTGTTGTTTGACTATTATGTTGCCAACCACGTCACGATACTCCCCCACCGGGCCCACCGGTGACACGTGGAAATTCGGGGTGTGACATGTTGTCACATTTCTTTGTACAGTTCATTTTCAAATTTTCCCAGAAAATCAAAATTGAGATATATTTTGATTTTAGGGGGAGTAAAAATTTTTAAAAAATTAGAAAATTTGAAAATGTCAAAAACATTGAAAAAATGCAAAAATGAGTTTTGTTGTAAAAAGAGGAAATGATAGTAGATCAGTTAGACTGTCACAGCATGCTAAGGAAATGAAAAGATAAAATGTGATAAACGGCCTCACTAAAGATGTGACAATAGGCTCAGCTAGACTAGTAGATTTGCGATAACGATACAAACCTAAATGAAAAGGCCTAGTTCTAGTGGGAAACATGATTGAAAGCATAGTACTTAGTTTTGTCCTTCTTGATTGTGTGCCTGCTCGGTAATCGCTGATTGTCGTAAGACATAAAACTGGTTAAGTTTGTGAACTTTCACAACTTTGCTAAAAAGTCGCTGTGATTGTGCATTTCATTTTGCAAAGATTTAAACTTGTTTTATTTCTTTATTTTTTTTAAGAATTGGACATCCTCTGCGTATACGTGAGTATCGACCTGGATGTTATTGCCTAAACGTTCTGCTTTATTTCCTTTGGTGTTTCATTTAAGCTTTGGATCACCTCTGCGTATACGGAAGTATCGACCTGGTGGTTAAAGCCTAAACAACTTCAACTTGTTTATTTTTTCTTATTTTGTTTAAACATTGGACTTTCTCTGCGTATCGAAAGATCGACCTGATTGTTAATGTTTAAACATTCTGCTTTATTTTCGCACAAATCACAGTTGATAAAAGTTTAAAGGCATTACTTGAGTTAGTGTATTGCATGATGAGGGGATATGCTGAGATCGTGGGGTCCATAAGAACTTAGTGCAAAATTAATATACCTTAAACGTATCGGTAAGCATGTCGAAAGTTTTTAGATTGAGCTTAAGTGGACAACAATATCGTCAATCTACGTGAATCGTTTAGAGCTTAAAATGATTAAAGCTTAACGGTGTTGGTGATTTGTCTAATAAACTGATATGATCCTCTTATACAAACTCACAAAAATATTGTTTGTAAATATTTCTTTACTACATTTCATTTCATTCAAAAATCCAAAAAGATTTTAGTGTGTTTTAGCATAAATTTTTGAAAAATCAAAAAGGATTTTTGACAACTGATGTTGAAGAACTGATTTTCAAAATTCCAAGTGCTGAACATGATGAACAGGGTTGGGTTTGAATGCTGAATTGAAAAATTTTGAATTAAGAAAGAAGTTGAGATTAGTTAATCAGGGTCATTAATTTGAACTTGGTGTAACTATTTTTAGTAAGTTTTTCTTATTGATATAAGTAAAAACTTATGTTTTGGTGAGAAGTGTGCAGGAGATGTGCAGGTTTCTAAGAGATAGAGAACCAGGAGAGAGAGTAGAATCGATACCGAAGTACTGCCGGTATTCCTTGTGATTGTAATCATTGTTATTTCAATACACAAGACGTTTAAAGTGATATTCAAGTTGTTTTCACATCCGTTTCTTTGTTTCCGCCTCTGAAACGGATTTGAGCTCTTCCGAACGACTCATTTAGGTCGCGATTGGGTTTATAAATTTGTTAAATGTTAAATTTGTGAAATTTATTTCTGGGTTAAGAATTTGCAGGTGTAGCCAGGTTTCGATCTTGAACCTGAAGATAGAGAACCAGGTTCCGATATCTGAGGAATGTGTGATTTCAACATGCCAGACTGCAATCCCAGTATATCGAAAGGGGGAGTCTGAAGACATCCGAGTAGAGATTGTTCGTGGGGAGTCTGTTGATGCTGAAGAGGAGAAGGAGATAAAGTTTGAGGATGCTTACACTGTGAGATATTTCAGAGAGTATTCAGACTGATAAATACTAAAGACGTTGAAGACTCGACATTTAAGACTCGTCAACATCTGAGGGGGAGTCTGTTAGTGCATTCATCTATCGTCTTCGTCTTATATCGAGTCTGGGTTGCGGTGCGAATCTAAACAAGCATGATGTCATCATTCTTGATGATGACATCACACAAGTGACATCATCTATTACATCATTGCATGCATGTTCGCTTGAAGACAAAGTTAGATTAGCTTGAAAGTTGTTGGATTTGCTTGAAAGTCAAATATGTCAGTTTCGCTTGAAGACAAAGTTGTGTGTTTCGCTTGAATTGTATTAGATAGGTTTCGCTTGAAGCTGACATGTGTGTCTTCAAGCGAAAGCAGGAATAGTATAAATAGGCTAGTTGTTATTTCATTTGTAACAGTTTTAGAGATTCCATACCGAGGTGCTGCCGGTGTGAAGACTGATTGTAGTTGCTATTATATCAATCAAATCAGTGTTTAAAGTGATAAGCAAGTTGTTTCAAAGTCAGTTTCTTATTTTCCGCATCTGAAACTGATAAAATCTCTTCTGAACGACTCGTTTGGGTCACAAAACGATCCAACACTATAACATGTATATAACAAAATAGAGAATAAATTTAACAAAAACAAACTTAAACTAACCGATTTGGGGCAAACTTGAGCTTTTTCGTCGGTAGAGGCACATAGCCTACTATGTATGCAAGAGCCATGGGTGGTGAAAAGTTCAACATGATTAGACTTATTTTTGCCATAAAATCTCTAATCAATTGACATAAAAGAAACTCTACTCAAGAGTTGTCATCAATACACCACATGAAGAGTTTATATACTATTTATAATTTCACTAAACTATAAATTTACTAAATATCCATTCACCAAATTTCCAACAATCCCCCACATGAATGGAGATTAATTTAAACACACAAAATTCCTAATGCAACCTCGAGAGTTCAGTATTGCAGGATAGGTAGGTATTAGCTTTGAACCTTCCTTTGTGAAGCATACTTAGTCTCCTAGCGGTGTGTAGACGCGATGTCCTTGAACAAACCCCCATTTGTGTAGACAACAATACACTTCACATAATACTCTCCTTAGCCGGGTCATCCCCTCATAGTCGTGTCCAATAATGGTCATGGAACACCTTCCTGGTTCTGCGAGAGCTCTAGGAATTGTGCCCCTAATTCCATTCAAAGCGACCCCACTTCTCTCTAACATAGGTGATTCTCCTTAAATCATTAAAAGCATCGTCGTTACCATGATTATGCAATATCATTTACCACATAATATGCTTAGCCTCACAATTTGTCACTAAATTTTATAGGAATGAACTAGTACCTATTTAAACACCCTTTTATCGTTTAAGGGGTATATATAACCGTATATACTAGCTTATGCATATCATCTATGCCCCCCTCCCCCACAGTGACCACCGTTAGGCATATGAATTCTTTGTCCTATTGAACTTAGATCTTGGGATCTCCAGTCAACTAAGTTAGGTTTCCTTCACACACCCTTTTTTCCATAGGCTTTAGTCTCATTCCACATATTGATCTCAAATAAACCCTCAGGTTGTTGGATCCATAACATTATCTTTGACTTTGTTTAGTCACTACAAATAACTTTACGTATTTGAGATCAGCTGTCATGATGTGCTCATAACTCGTAAGTTTATTTTACCTATTGTCAACTTCTATGACTATAACCTCAGTGGCCATCTGAATCTGGTTATAATATATGTCTTTGTAAGACACACGTATCATTTAAGGCAATCTCCATTATGCACTACGACCTTTGTGTCCTCCACTTAGTCGTCTGTTTGCAATGTTAGATTGGATTACAAAATCCTTATTGCCAAAATTTTATGGTACAAATGCAAGACACCCCCACATTTAAGTGTTATTTGGATAACATCTAGATGGGTTGATGAGAACCATTTTTACATACCCTTATAGGGTTGTTTCTTAAATGAATCCTCCCCCACATTTCTTGCCATTTGCTCAACATTTCCATAATTTCACTTATGACGACATGTATACACATATTATTGAACAAGATCAACCTCATTGTATCAGTGAATTCAACTCATATTGCATTAGCTTACATAAGCTTCCGAGCTGACCAAAGCAATACATGCCATTGTCATAAGTTTGTCACTAACTTAGAATAATTCTAATTTAACATCTAGAATAAGCCTAGAAATAAGTTCTCCTCATTAGCTTTTCGAACAACCTCTTCAAAAGTTACATGTCTTTTCCTTATAATGAATGAAAATTCTCCCTCAACTTTTTCTATACACAAATTCTTTTTGTGTTCATACACATTTGAATGTTTAGAGTTAATTAGTCTCCGTCAAGACCCATAATTAACCAAACACTAGTCTAGCATGCTTTAGACTACAATACTTTAGCATGTGAACAGAAGATGCATCATTCTGATTCTTCACAGCCCTAAGGATATCATAATATCACTTTGCAACATTCATTCCTTGTTAAGACAAAATAATGAGACTTGTTCATAATCCTAAAACATTAATATTTAGGAAGGTCCCACAAATTATTGTATATAGCACATAGCTAAATTTTATTATTCAATTAAGGAACATAACTTGTTTACATTTGATCTCCAACGCTTTACCATTGTCTCATAAGGACTTAAACATAAGTCTTTATTCATGTCACTTGGTGAACACATTCATCACCAACAAGATGAATGTTTCTCGTCTATAATCACTAATATGTGTGACATAGAGTCAACTAGATCGACACTCAACAACATGGCATTCATAATTTTGCCATTAGTGATTTGCACACAATTATTGTTATTCATTAGGAGATATTTATATTTAGGATGCTCTCTCAAACGAAGGTAAAATCTCCATATAGTTCTAACAATAATCAAATGGTAGACGCATCTACGAATAGATCACTCGGAACAAATCTCTCAAGATTTATTAAAGGTATACAATAACATATAGTACTTTTTCTTTCATATATTAGAATTCACACTTGTGAATTTTCCAATGACTTCTAATGAAGTATGTCGACATGAATCTTGTTTGTGTATTTCATCTCAATACACTCAGTACGTTCTTTCATTATTCTCTCATGATGTGGTTATACATTTGTGTTTCGTCTTTGACTTTTAGTCAATTAAACAACTCTCAAGTTGTTTAAGTCCAAATATTTTCATGTACTATACGTTTAAAACCATATTCATTTAAACAATGTATAGTTGACGTTATAATTACTTTCCACAAAAATAATTTATACGTCACAAACATTATTGATTTGTTTCTTTGTAAAAAATTGCATGTCTTATCCGAAGATTGAACACAAAACAATAAAATACATTGGAAACTAAATCATAAGTGCCAAACACTTTTGAAATTTAAACAAAAGCATAGACGACATGTAGACATCAAATACCAAAGTGCTTTTATCTTCAACACTTTATAATCTGACCGAAATCTTCTCAATGATATCGTCCCATGGCATGTCTTGAGGTACTCTCTCATTAAGACTCAATACACTTCTAAGTACAAGTTCCCCATTTCATCTTGAAACTTTAAACTTGGACAATTATGCTCAAAACAACACCAAGTTGTTACAAAGACTACATTTAAGTTGTAAACTTGAACAATTAAATTTGTTCACAACAACACCAAGTTGTTTTTCACCAAATAACATCCACAAGACTGTTACTTTGTTCACCATATGCTATTTCTAGCAAGAGTAGCGAACCATTTGAATTATCATTGTTATGCAAAACTTTGTTTTAAAAATCATTCAAAACAGTTTCTTAGTTTTGCAATATACAATATTAATAATATCAATTAGGGTTATGAAAACATAGATCAAAACCCAAAATATCAAATGGTTTTATATAGTTTAGTCTTACTACACATGTACTAAACATTTTTTAACACGCATGTTAGAAAAAAAATGTTATAACGAGCACATTATAGAATCGAACGTTTACATAAAACGTTTTCCAAAGATATAGCTTATAAAATAAACCATTTCTCGTCATTTTTAATGCACACATAGGCAATTAAATGTTTACCTAAAACATTTTCGTTCATTATGAACAATCTCTAACCTTGTATTCGTGATACACATTTTCTAACACACATGTTAGAAAACTTAAGTCATTTTATATATACAAAACATGACCAATTGGATTTAGAAATCACAAATTAAAGTAGGTGATAAATCTCACACAACTACACCATCAATTTATGATGATTTAATTCTTGAAGCCAATCAAACATTAACTTCAATATATGACCTTTTTATTTCTAAACCATACAAAGCATTAAAATTAATGCTACAACAAATTACTTATATAAAATGTATACATAAAACATTTCAAAGCATTTGTATTTTATCAATCATGTTAAAATGAATGAAATTCTAACGCGCACGTTAAAAATATTAACATTTCCACAAAATGTTAATTTGACTTGCTAAAAACACATATATGGTTCAAATAAATAAGTCATTTCTAATACACACGTTAGAAACTAAACAATTAAAAAATTGCTTCTAAACTAACGCCTTTCATAAACGTTTCTAACACACATGTTAGAATACACATGATTACAAAAATCAATATAAGACTTATTTGTTTATATCAATCCATGGGTGGATGAAGAGTCTACTTTAAATAGAGACTTAATTAGAGACATAAAACTCTAATCAAGTAACATAAAACTCTTATTTAAAGACATAAAAATCTCTACTTAAGAGAATTTAACATTTACAAAAAAGTATGGTTTACACCAATAATTCCGGTCTAACACACATGTTAGAGAATTTTACGTTTACAAAAAAATGTATGGTTTACACTAATAAACCCGATCTTACACAAAAGTTAGAAAAATTAATGATTCCCAATATCGTTTCAAAACCAAAATATTGAACCAAAACTATTCGTTGTGTACCACGGTATAGGATTTAAGATTGTATCTCAATCTCAGTAAATCAAAACACGACAAGTTGTACTACATACATATTTCCTAAAAAAAAATTATAAGATCATAATCTCTAAAAATATTTTTTATTATAAATGCTTTCTTGAACCCAAAATCCTTATAAATAAGGTTTTAAGATTGTAGCAACAATCTCACGAAATCTGTTTTAAGTTTTTAGGGCATGGGTCACAATTGAAATAAAAATTATATAAATAAATATAAAAAATATAAAGATACTCTCTTTACATATTTTGGAAATTATGGTACATGTACCGTATACAAATCCTTACGAATATAACGTATAATACGAACATATGTAATTAAATTGATTCAAACTATGGTCTTCAACAAGAGCTTTAACTGCATCTTCTTGTAAAGTCCGTTGTGTTTTCAGTCCTTTGTGTATGCTTCAACGAGGTCTTGAACCGTCTTCTTGTACATTAATTTCCTACAAAATTAACAAACAAATGTTGACGGTTGTGGTTGAAGCACGTGTTCAACAAGCTTCCCTTAAAACAGATTTCGCGCCTCTACCAAATGTGACAATCCGAGAATTCAAGGTCTTTCCCATACACATCACTGATTTCATAAACCTGTTTTACAATTTGATTCATATGGTGTCGAGTGTAGTATGTGAATGATTGATAGTTATGTTTGGTGGTTATATGTGTGATGTTTAATATAATTAATATAGTTTAATTAAGATTTAATATAAAGTTCTTCGTCACTTGTAACCTCGACGAAGAATGTGGTTCTTCGCCATCACTAGCCTCGACGTAGAATAGATATTCGTCGAGCAGGTCTTTCGCCGAAGAAGGGCTTCAGCCCAAAGTGGTTCGCGGCCCAACCTTTTATGTTATAACCTCATGATTAGTAACCGTAATACCAAAACCCTAAATCCTCTCTCTCTCTCTCTTTGTTCTCTGCGCGACGGCAGTAGGAAGTCTCGAAGCTTTTTCCATATCGTTTTATCTAATCAATCCGGTATTACAGTTAGTGTCTTGATCTCGTTGATGGATTAATTCTAATATGTGGTATTGTGTAGAGATGATTTTTAAGATTATGTTGGATCTTGTGTGTATGTTCAATGATCGTGGTTCGAATAGAATTATATGTAACATGGAAACTAAGGTTTCGTTTATAGGATTGTACGTTTAGGATATACGATTGATCATGACGTGAATCTATGGTTGAATTATTGATGTGTTAATGATTAGAGTAGTATGAACATGAATAACTGCCGTTTGATCCACTGTTATGTTGAAAAGTGTTAACTGTTGATATGTGAAGTAAGTTGTAGCTATTGAGAAGGGGCAACGAAGATGATGACCCGACGAAAAATAAATCTTTCGTCGACTGACCTTGGACGAATCTCCTGGGTTCTTCGTCGTGCCCATCTCTGACGAAGAATTGGTCTTTCGTCGTCTGGGGTCTGACGAACTCCCCAGGTCCTTCATCACACTTGTCTCCGGCGAAGAATGATTCTTCTCCTTAGGGGTATTTCGCCGATAAGACACTGAGTGTAACAGTAGTCAGTTGTGATGCATGTGTTGTTAAATACTTGTGGTTACTAGTTATGCATGATAACAATTTAATCAAAGGATAAGAAATCTGACTTGTCTTGTGTGGTTAAGACATTTATCTGTTATGTGCTATGTGGTTAAATGGAATGTGAACATGTGTAGGACTGGGTATTTGGCATATGATATACGGTGATCTTGGGTTAGATACAAACTGTGTATAAACGTGTGGCTTCCTATGTATAAAATACGTGACTTGTTGAATACGTGATCTAGATATGTGTTTACGATACTGATTGTATTGATAACCTCGGTAGGGTTTGGTTGATTAACTAGAATGGGTAACTTGTTAAATACCGAGCAAAGCTAAGGTGAGTTCATTCCTCTTGAGCATGCGTCCCGGTGGTTGGGACAGTCATTGGGTATCCCTGAGAGGGATAGGTTTTTGGGTAAATCAGTTGGGTATTCCGGAGAGGAATACGTCTTGTGGGTAAAATCTGGAATGTTGGATAATACACTCATCCTATCACCTTTAAGTCCCATCTTGTTTGTTACCTGAGAGGTAACGGGGTATTAGTTGGTAGCGCTATCTACGTTTGGCACCCTCACCCCGTACCTGAGAGGACGGGTGTGAACTAATGACCCAGTCATGCCCAATGCTTTGATAGGAGCATTGGGGAACGGGCAAAGTAAATCAGGAGCCGTCTTGTATTCGAGGTATTATCAACATTGTAATCAATGAACTGAATTAAACACTTGGTAAACTAACGTTTTCGTAAAACTATGAACTCACCAGCGTTGTCTGATACACGTGTGTGCATGCTCGCAGGTTATTGATATGTGTGGATGTGGAACTTGCTGTCTGGGATGCTGGAGTGGTCATGGGTCGAGTTACATGGAAACTTGAAACAAGACTAGTTGGTTACATACACTTGGGTTTTTTATTAAACTTTGTATTATGCTTCCGTTGAACACAACGTGTTGTAAATAATGTTATGTAACACTTTACCTTAATGAATGAAAGCTTTATTTAAAATCTTGAATGAGTTCAATGTGATTGGTGGCTAGATCGTGGTACGTCACACGCCTTGCGGGGGTTTCCGCTTGGGGTATTTTTGGGGGTGTGACAGTTTGGTATCAGAGCTACTTGTTATAGTGAACTTGGTTTTAAAACGTTTTTATAAAACCAGACTATAACCGAACAATTTCGAAATCGACCATGACACTCAGCTCTAGATTGCAAGGTTCGTCTCTTTTTCATCTGCTGCATACAATGCATAACTAGTACGCATTTGCTTATGATGTAGTATACGGACACACACTTGTCACTATAACATGATTACATGAATTGCTTGCTTACGTTATGATGCGTTGATAGTATGTCATAGGGATTGGAATTCTGTGATCTTATCATTTTGACAACCTCCGTTTGACATCTGAGTCTGAGGAACCATTTGACATGAGTTAGGAGGAACTGAGATGAGCATGCAAATCACAATATTATTGTGGGTGCACACATAATAATAATGTGGGGTGCATGTGAGTCCCAGTGAGACTTAACAAGTGAAAAAGGGGTTCCGTTCCGTTATTTGATCAATGAGAAACATAACAAATCTATAGGGGTCATAGCAATGACTGTCTCATGTTCGAACATGGTCCTTTCACTTCCCTCTGAACCCTTGCGAATCTCGATGCTATCCAGTATTACCTGAACACTCATCTGAACGTCTAGCGAACTGTGTAGAATGCTAGGTGCTAGTACGAACGTCCCTGAGTAGGATGTCGCAGCATCGAGTGATTGGTTTAAACTTTTCTCACTCCTCTTCATTTGCTGGAACTCAATGTATTGACGCCTTAAATCCCGAAGTGCGATCACTTCTACAACACTCTAGAAACATACCGTGTATTACTCAATCAACTTGCAAGAACGATGGACAAGAGGATGAGCGTAGTACCTTACCGACCTCAGTATTGGGACGACCCTGACTACCGGCAACGAACACCAGCAAATAGACTTCGATCGAATCCTTAACCCTAGTCAGCGACTTATGGGAGTCAACTCTTACGAACCAATCAGGGCATAAGCGATGACAATTGACTATAGTGTGGGATGTGTAACTGCCAGCACAATGAGTAGTGCCCTAGGACGCTGTACGGAATGTGAAAAGATGGACCCTGTTGGTAAAAGATCGCAGGGCTCCGTTACAAGCAACGACATTAGAGACAACAGTCACGGCGACATCAAGGTACTCATACTCATAGCCTACAGTATGGGGATGAAGGTGCCTACGACGTGGATTGGCCGTTGTTAAGTCAAGACGACAACAACCAAGGGAACGACGGCAGTACTGGAAATCCTCGTAACAGAAATAACAACACTGGAAATGATGCTCATGGAGGGGCATTTAGGATTGGCGAAGGCAACGCCAGGCATAATAGCAACATGGTAGCTTGTACGGGTAGCTAATTACTTCGTCTCTGTTTTGTTTAACCCTGATGCTTCTTGAAACCGAACCTGTTGTGGAATCGGCTGATGGCAATCAATTGAAGCCTCATATGTTCGTTGGGATGCAAAATCGGCCTTGTGGGACAAGTGTTCGACACCGACCTTCCTTCTATTATCCTTGATGGTTTCGATGCAGTAGTTAGTGTGGATTGGTTATCCAGATATCGCGCAGATATACCCGGTGAGGAGAAAATTCTGCGTATCACTCTCCCTAGTGGAGAATCATTATCTGTTCCAAAGCATCAGAGTGGTGCAAAGGTTAGCGCCATTTTAGTTGTGAAAGCCCAGAAGTGTCTACGGAGGAATTACCCCGCTATGTTAGCAACCGTTACTGATGTTAAGGCTAAGGGAAAAAGAGGAGCGAGGATCCACCAAATGTTCGTGATTCCTCTCGGTGTACTACCCGAGGGACTTTCAGGTTTACTTCCACAACTGCTAGGTAGAATCTCAGTTTGATCTCATGCCAGAGGCAGCCCTGATTACTCGTACTCCTTACTGTTTTGCACCAGGAGGGGTGCAAGAACTGTCTAATCAACTATAGGAACTGTTGGACAGAAGTTTTGTCGAACCTAGTTTTTCTCTTTGGGAAGCCCCAGTTATATCCGTGAAGAAAAGCCTTTTCGTACTGATTATCGAGAACCCAACAAGGTGGCAGTCAAGAACCGTTCGCTTGGACCATGTATCGACAACCAGTTGACCAGTTGCAAGGGGGTCAAGCTCCTATGCGAGGGTTAGCTAACGAACGAGCTATCATCAGATGGAATTACAAGGAGGGAATGTTTCTAAAACGGCATATCGAACGCAGTATGGCCATTATGACTTTGTATTCCGCGACCCTTGGGTTAATCAACGCACCAGCAACTTTATGGATCACATGGATCAATTGTGTTTATTGAGGACGTTTTGAATCATTTCTAGGAGAAAGGAACATCATGGGCGGCATTGTATCTTATTTTAGAGCTCCTGAGGGAGGAGCCACTACGCGTGAAGTCTTGTTAAATGTAACATCTGGATTCGAGAGGTACATTTTGATCATATAATCAACGAAGTGGGAATACACGTGGATCTTGCTAAGATCCATTTTGTTAGAAACTGATTGACACCAAAGATTCCTTTGGGGATACAGTAATTCCTTGGTTTCACTAGATACTATCGCAGATTCATTGTGGGATTTTTGAAGATTGCGCAGCTTTAACTTCTTTAGCACGGCGGGGTGCTGTGTATTCATGGGAGACAAAACAGGAGAACACCTTTTCAGCTTTCGAAATCCAACACTACAATGCACTGAGCATCGTCATTACCCGAGGGTACGAGTGATCTAGTGGTATACCATGATGGTTCGAATCAGAGTCCCAGTTACACATCGATGCAACACGAGAAGGTGATGGCAACCTGCGGTGGAAGCCATGGTCTTTGGATTTAAGTTGCAGGCAATACTTGGATGGTACCAAATGCACTACTTAGGCCGATCACAAAGGACCTCCCGTGTACCCTTGTTTGAAAAGAGCTAAACATGTGATGGCGTCACTGGATGGAACCTTTGAATGATTTCGACTGTGAAACCTAGACGCATATGAGCCTCACAGCACACCATCGAATATAATCTCTCTGATCAGATTCGCCCTGTTCAAACCGAAGCACTGAAGGGAGGGAATTTTCAAGTTGGGTCCATGCGGGGCATGGAGGAGCAACTTTTGGCAAGCAGGACGATACTCACTACTTCATGGAACGAATATGGATTCCACTATACGACAACCGTAGGGAACTTGTGTTGAGCAAAGCACACCGGCCTCGATGTTCTAGTCGTCTGGGTTTTGATAGGAGATATTAGGATTTATAAGTCTTGTACTAGCGACCGGGCATGAAGGCCCACATAGCCGAGTATGTGAACGATGTTTGACTTATGCGAAAGTCAAGGTGGAATATCAGAAACCTTCTGCTTTGTGCCGGCAACCGGAAACACTCATTTGAAAATGGGAACAAACTACCATGGATTTTGTCGCTGTCCTACTTGAAACCCGAAACAGAAACAATGTCACCTGGGCGATCATTAATTGTCTCATGTAACCGGTACACTTTCTTGCAAACAGAGAAAAATGACAAAGTCATCGTATCCAGTGAGTAATTACCTGAGAAGGGAGGTCTCTAGGCACGGGGTGCCAACTCCTGTTACCTTCGATTTTGATCTATACCTGATTCATGACAGGCACTACACAACACCCTTGGCTCACGTCTAGGCATGATCATTGCCTATCACCATAGGATAAATGGTCAGAGTAAACGAACCATCCTGACACTCGAAGACATGCTGCAAGCATGGGCGTGATTGGCCTAGGTAAAAACTTAAAGGACACCTACCTATAGTTGAGCACTACTGCAGCAGTTACCATTTTAGTATTCAGACAGCTCTGTTGAGGCATTGCATGGACGATAATGCCAACCTCCTTGTTGGACTAAGGTGGTTGACAACTTAATTACGGGTCCAGGGCTTGTACTTGAAACTCTTGGGAAAATTGTTTGGATCGGGAGTTGTTTGGCGGCAACGCGTGACCATCAGGAAAGCTGATAAGCTTAGGAAACGCTGGAAGATCGCTGTAGGCGATCGTATCATGTTGAAAGTCTTACCCTGGGAGGGTGTGGTACGCTTGGGAAACGCGGTGAGCTTAATTTAGGTTACGTTGGGCTATTCAAAATTTTGGAAAGGATCAGTAGCGTGACCTACAAACTCAGGTTACCCGACGAATTGGGTAACGTTCAATATGTCGTTTATGTTTCGAACCTCAGAAAGTGTTTGTCCGATGAAACACAGGTGATATCCTTCCTAGATTCTAAGGTTAACGACAAGTTGCAGTTGTCAAGGAATCTATTTTAGGCATGGGCCAGGAAGTCAAGGTTCGTTATCATAGTCGAAATTCCAATTATGAGTGTTCGTTGGAACTCAAGACGTGGACCGAAGTTCACGTGGAAATGCAATGATTGGATGAAGCTCTATATCCTAAATTGTTCAAGCGGTTGTTTCAACCTTGGATGTCGTTGACGAATTTTGGGACAAAATTCCCTTTCAAGTTGGGGATGATGTGGCACCTGCGGAAAATCCACAGTCATCCTGATTTAATACCTTGTCGCTTTGGGTTACTTGTCAAATTTCAGGACGAAATTTCTTTCAAGTTGGGGATTATGTGACAATCCAAGAATTCAAGGTCTTTCCCATACACATCACTGATTTCATAAACCTGTTTTACAATTTGATTCATATGGTGTCGAGTGTAGTATGTGAATGATTGATAGTTATGTTTGGTGGTTATATGTGTGGTGTTTAATATAATTAAATATAGTTTAATTAAGATTTAATATAAAGTTCTTCATCACTTGTAACCTTGACGAAGAATGTGGTTCTTCGCCATCACTAGCCTCGACGAAGAATAGATCTTCGTCGAGCAGGTCTTTCGCCGAAGAAGGGTTTTAGCCCAAAGGGGTTCGTGGCCCAACCTTTTATGTTATAACCTCATGATTAGTAACCATAATACCAAAACCCTAAATCCTCTCTCTCTCTTCGTTCTCTGCGCGACGGCAGTAGGAAGTCTCGAAGCTTTTTCAATCTCATTTTATCTAATCAATCCGGTATTACGGTTAGTGTCTTGATCTCGTTGATGGATTAATTCTGATATGTGGTGTTGTGTTGAGATGATTTTGTAGGATTATGTTGGATCTTGTGTGTATGATGTCCCATTGTTAATCGGCTATTTGAACAATGATTCGTAGTTAGGGTTTGTATGTTCAATGATCGTGGTTCGAATAGAATTATATGTAACATGGAAACTAAGGTTTCGTTTATGGGATTGTACGTTTAGGATATATGATTGATCATGACGTGAATCTATGGTTGAATTATTGATGTGTTAATGATTAGAGTAGTAAGAACATGAATAACTGCCGTTTGATCCATTGGTTATGTTGAAAAGTGTTAATTGTTGATATGTGAAGTAAGTTCTAACTGTTGAGAAGCGGCAACTGTGACAACCGTCACTTTTCCGTACATTCCGTACACGAAATGAACAGTAATTTGTGCTTAAATGACTGTGCATGATCTGGTTTACCAGACAAATAAATTTCTGAATTCCATACAAGTGAATTCATGCATGATATATGCTACAAGAATTACGTCATGATAGCGTTGCATCAAAAATACTAAGTAAACTCACCGGTAAGACACTATGTGTCAACGGAACTGCAGAAAGCAGTCAGACAATAAAATTGGAGCCTAGGTGTAGGTCCGACAACAAGAATGCATTAAAACCCAAGAGTACATACAAGGGTTTAATATATATGCAATACGAAAGCAAAAATAAGCACTAAAAAGCACCCGAAACGCACTCTAAGTGCAGAATTTATATAATTCAGCAATAAATCAGCATTTAGACATATGAATATTATGCAGAAATGTCGTTTTATTATCCAGAATATTTCCCTAAGTGTTGGGAATTGAAAGAGTACAAGAGAGGTACTTAAAAGACACTAAAAAGTGTAATTTAGCACTTTAACGAACCGGTGTCTAACCGAACAACCGGACTTTACCCGGAACACCAAAATATTGCTAGAAGCAATGTTTTTATTTTTCTAAGCTAATTAGGGTACCCGAATACCCTAACACCCGTCACAAGACACTACATGCTAATATCTAGTCTTAACCTCCTACTTAACAACTAATGCTCAATCATTTAGTTAGAAACCAACCATGAGACCCGCCCCCCCCCCCCCTCATGCCATAATCGGCCATGTGGCCAAATTGGTGGATCTTATGGGATATTGTTAGATATTGGTGAATCTTGGAAGATTTAAAGTAAGATATGGTCTAGTACTTGAGGATACACAAGATCCTACAATATCCATCAAAGATCTTACTTGGATTTAATTTGATTTCATAAGATATTGCATAGATATTATGCATCTTGAAAGATTTACTAGAGATTTTGCAAAGTACTATAAGTTACAACTAGACCCCTCCCCATATCCTAACAAAATCGGCCCAACATGTCTAAATACAAGATTATGTAATCTTCCCAAAATCTTAAATTGATTTTATTTAGATTAATTTAGATATTATGTGATATTTCTTGGATTCTATAAGATTTATGAGGATCTTGAAAGATATGACTATAAGTATGACATATGGATTCTAAAGATCTTCATAATTCACTCACTTCACAACATTACACCTCTCTCACTCTCTCCCTTGCTCTCTTGATCTCGGCCAAACATAGAGCCACCACCACCACCATTGTTCCATCCATTTCAAGGCATTCTCAAGGTGCAAGGAGCCATATAAGAAGGTTTGGTGGTCTCGGAACTTGAAGGACCTCATCCGTTTGCTTTTATCCACCCATTTTTCGTCTAGTTTCTTCCCTAGCCTCGAGCTAGTAGTAAGTGCTTCTAAACATCCTCTTGTGCTTGTTTAGAGTGGTTAATAAGAGATTTGTCGGATAAAAGTCATGAATATATAAGATCAAAGTTTAAAGTCTTATAAAGATGATGAACTTGTTGGATAAAAGAAATATAATGGTGTAAAACTTGTAAGACTTATTTTGTGGTGATTATTTAGTGCCGATCTGTGTTGTGGTAGCTCGGATCATCATCTAACCCGGATTAGTCATGTTCATGAAACATGACATAGAATATGTTAAGAATGAAAAGGGTTAAATGATGAAACTCTACTACACACTAAACATGAACTTGTGTAAAATCGATTTTTCTTACGAAATGAAGTTCTAAACTAGTAGGTCTAAAGATCTACAAGTGGTATTTTCGAAAAACCAAGTATATGATGAAATCGTGTTTTAAGGCCGGATCTTCCATAAACTAGAAGTGTTTTTATGAACAAACAAGTGTGTGGACACTCGAGTAACAAAAGTTTTAACAAAGAAATAATTTTCGTAAAAACCGACTAGAAGTTGTGAAACTTCATATTCTTTAAAAATAAAGTTTTTAAGAAATTTAACTTATTTTTAAAGATAACAAGACTTACTAAATGTGCTAGTAAGTTACTACACATTTTTGTAAGTATTCAAGTTCATGAAATGGAGAAATTAGTGATTGTTGTTGATGATTATTGTTGAAAATTGTTGTTGATGATTGTTGACGATTTAAAAGAAAATAAACACATGTTTTGAAAACATGGGAAACCTCCATTTTTAGGGGAAACTCTGTCAAAATTTTTTATAAATTTTGACACTTAGAAAAATATAAGTTTTTGGGAAACTTATTCCCTAAAAATGTATTTAAAGTATTACCAAGGTTTCCCTAATTTTTGGTGATTAGAAATGAGGATTTCTTCAAGAATAAAAATGAATATAAGTATGTATATTTTTGAGAGAAAAATATATATTATTTATTATTTTATCACCAACTTTTGTGCTAAGTGTATATAGTATGTGTTATACGTGCTAGTGTATTAAGACTTAAAAATACACTAAACACTCATGAGGAGTATAAACATAAAAATACACATACAACATACAAGATGCATAATTCGGGTGCAAGGTGCAAAACACGAGATACTTATATTAATTTTAGAGAAAATAATATAAGTAAGATACGTAGTTAAAAATATAGAATATTTTTAACACAAGAATACGTACACAAGAGATAGTGACTGTACTTGTGCGATACAAGTCTAGTGACTAACGTTAAGAAAACACGTATAGGTCACGACGTTAGATAAGCAAATCCGGTGAAGTTTACGACGCAGGAACGCAAAGTTGTGAGTTCATGCTCCCCCTTTTCTCTAACTGTTTTTGGTTTTATAACTCTCGGGGGTGAAATACATGTTACAAATATTATAATTTTTACAAAGGGTAAAAATATAAGAAGCACTCTTGGTGAGAACGAGAACCGAGTGCAATATGATTTGAAAATATAAGAAGCACTCTTGGTGAGAACGAGAACCGAGTGCAATATGATTTGAGAATACGAGAAGCACTCGTGGTGAGTGCAATATGATGAGCTTTAAGAAAAGCCTAGAAAATACTAGATCATGTGAGCTTAAACTAGATATTGAGATGCCATTAATACTTAATTAGGGACGAGGGTTAGATCTAACGGGTACGGCCGAGCCCCACTCATGGTCCTTATGTGACCACTTGAGTGCTTCGGTGTCCCAGTCGAGGGAAATCGACGCAGTCGAGGGTAATCGACGCAGTCGAGGGTAATCGACGCAGTCAAGGGAAATCGACGCAGTCGAGGGTAATCGACACAGTCGAGGGTAATCGACACAGTCAAGGGAAATTGACGCAGTCAAGGTTAATCGACACAGTCGAGGGAAAATCGACATAGTTAGAGGGAGAATATACTAATGCTCCCTATGTCCTCACATGCCTTGAAGGAGAATATACTAATGCTCCCTATGTCCTCACGTGCCTTAATGTCCTTGTATAAACAATCATTTAAAACGTGGGGTACACAAGAAAACTTGAATGATACTTGAGTACGTGGGGTACTCAAGAAAGCGGAAATTATACTTGAGTACATGGGGTACTCAAGAAAGATTTGAATTATACATGACACATACTATGTTTTCATACAAAGTATAAAAACGTGAAATACAAAAACACATGAACTCGCTCAACTTTATGTTGATGTTTTCCAAAATTACATGTATTTCAGGTGACAGGATGGATCTTGGGCGCAAGTGTCGTAACTAGAAGTAGACTACAAGTTTAGATGTCATCCACTTTTGTTGAATTGTAACCTTGTCAAAGGTCGTGTTTTGAAAACTTAAATAACAAGTGTTTGTTATACTCAAATTTTTATGAATGGATGAACATCGTTTTGATCATGTAGATGTTTATTACGATTGAATGCAATGATAACAAGCTAGTCACACATCATACGCTTCCGCAAAAGACAGGGTGTGACAGTTTGGTATCAGAGCTTCGATTGTAGTGAACTAGGATTCTTTCTCGAGTCTAGACTACAATCACTAGAGTTCTCTCACGAAAACATTTTACAAAAAAGGTTTTCATTGCATTCACGAAAGCGCCAAGATCCACAAGTCAGACACTTTTCAAAAAGTGACAAGGCAAGGACATTAGTGAGGAATACCTTTAAAATAAGGTGCCAAACAAAGCATAGTCTACACGAGTTAGACTTGCCAAAAACAAAATGACCCCCCCCAAAAACGAGAGTTATACGTGATATAATGCATTAAATTGCTTGATTATGCTAAGTGGCATATATGTTATTGATATACATACATACAAATAAGTGTACGGAATGATTATTGACGTGAATAAGATACTTTCGACTCCGACTCCTATTACTATACGTGACTCGCACGATGAAGCTACCGACCTCGCATCCTTTGCAAAGCTCATGGCTGGGAGTGATTACCAAACAAGATGCTGAGCTTGCTTCCGTAGGAGATGGCTGCTCTTCCTTCTCGATCGTGAAGGTGCCTAACTACGGTGATGATGACGAGGCAGAGGCGGCAACCTTGAACGAATTCTCAATCAACGGGACGAGATCCCTGCGGCTTATGTGAAGCAAGATTGGCAATATGCTTAACCAGAAAAGGGAGATGAAGTATTCATCTCGAAGGTGCCCCTCCAACTACTAGGAATTCTCTCTATTCCTATCCCATCTAATCATCGTGCCTATACGCGCGTAACAATAATGAATGTTAGCGCGTGGACCATCGCAAAGGTCCTTTCCATGACAAAGAGGTACAAGGACAGTAGTGTCCCCTCCTTGATTGATCATCTGCTTGGACGAGAGAAAATTTGGGGTAACTGTGCAAGACAATTTATTATTATGGGGGCCCACGTAATAATGACTTGTAGTGCACAGGAATCCTGGTGGACTCTGCGGGCCGAGCTAATGAAAACCATACAAAATTAATCTATAGGTGTCCTCACCTTCATCTGGTAGAACAACACATAGATCAGTGCTTTAGCACGTTAGAAAGTAGGAAGCCTGTCTTAGCCTACTTCGTGACTAACACTTCTACCTGCATAAGAGACGTTTGAGAAAACGATATTTAAGCAAGAGAGGTCGAATAACATTCAGAAAGAATCAGCGACGATACACTCCCTATCACCTCTACACAAACAACCCCATCAAAAGGGAAATATACGCACCAGTAAACCTAAAGACCTAAGAAAACCAGTGAAGCAGGAAATAACTGAAACTTGAATGACCAAGGCGATGTAGCCTCGAGTTCATTCCAAACAATAAGCCAAGTTGGCAAGCCTATGTGAAGGCTCAATAACTGTTTCCTCGCTTATACACTGATTTCATATACGTGTGAAATTGGGTGATTACATAATGGCTTATGGTGCTATGTATCTCATAGACAATTGGAATGTTGTCTAACCTACTTCATACCATTTTGGCAGAAGAGAATGCCGCCCAGGCGAGACACAAACACCAGTACGCTGCCAAGAACAGAAACCGAGCTGCAAGAACGCATCTCACAGGCGATTGCTCGACATGAAGCCCTCCGCTCTAAGCACAGCGATGGCACTACTGAAAATAACCCTCCAACTGGCTGCACCTATAAACAATTCCTGGACTGCAAGCCATTAAATTTTGATGGCACAGGAGGTGCCGTTGCATTTGTTCGTTGGGCAGAAAAGACTGACTCAGTTCTAAGAATGAGTAACTGTTCACCCCGACAGAGTGTTACTTATATCTCAGGGTTATTCGTAGATGGCGCACTCTCCTGGTGGAACCTTCAGGTTCAAACCCTTGGTGCGGATGCTGCTTATGCACTAAGCTGGGACGAGCTCAAGGAAATGATGGAAAAGAAATATTGTTCTAGAGCTGAAATCCAGAAGCTTGAGGTGGAGTTCTGGAACTTGAAAATGGACGGACCGAAGATTCATGAATATGTCCAACGATTTCACGACTTGTCTAGGGTCGTCCCCTACTTAGTCAAACCGGAATTCAAAAGGGTTGAACGATTCATTTGGGGACTTGCACCTCAGATCAGGAGCATGGTTACTACCTCAAAGCCCTCAACCATTGCAGAGGCTATCGATATGAGTGTCACACTTACTGAAGAAGCTCTACGTGCGAGAAAATTTTCGGAATCTGAGGATAACAAGAAAGAGACTCATGTGGAGTCGTCAAGCAACAAGAAGAGGAAGTCCTCAAACCTAAAAATGAACACCCAAGTCAACTATGGAAGCTCTAAAGCAAACAAAAGAAAGAAAGTGAATCCGCCACATGACAGGAAAACTGATAGAGCCACTAATAAGGCTGGTGGTAAAATATACTCGGGGACTAAGCCGAAGTGCGAAGAATGCAATTTTCACCATGAAGGTCGATGTCTGAAGCCTAAGTGCGGAAAGTGTGGAAAAGAAGGGCACAGCAAGGATGCCTGTTGGGCGAAGGACCCAGGTGGAAGAAATAAGAGAATACCAGGCTGCTACAAATGTGGTGAACCAGGGCACATTAGGAAGAATTGCCCTGAGAAGAAACAAGCAAGGAAGGGTTTTCATGATTGAAATTCGTGAAGCACGCCAGGATCCAGATGCGGTTACGGGTACGTTCCCTATTAACCAACCTAATGCATCTACTTTTAATTAATACTGGCATCAACGTTAACCTTACACGCTTAGAACTTAAGAAACTGCTTGGCCTAGTTTCAAGTAAAATAGACGTCCTGTATTCTTTAGATATGGGCATATAGAAGGCTAGTTTAAACAGTCGAAGCGGGTAATGATTGTATTTAGGGACTCAGAAGGCCGGAACCTTCTGCTACCATTGACTCGCGAAGTCATAAAATGATAGTCAGCATGGATCAGAAATCCAAGTACAGCTGAAGTCGTTCGACATGAGAAAATCAGACGCAACCCTCTTGCGGATGATGAAACCCAACTTTCCTGCAATAGGTGTAAGGATGCTAGACCCCACAAGGCGGCAGATCTACGACATCCCTCATTGGTCGAAGAGGTATAGAAACGCCTCTGAGTAGACTGCAGAGCCTGAGAACATCCCTGTGAAGAAAGAGGTCCCAGTAGCCTTTTCGGAAGACTTGCCTGGAACGTCTCTCCGTAGCGACGAGAGGAGTTCAGAATAAATCGCGTGCCAGGAGCAGCACCAGTGACGAATGACGCCATACCGACTAGCTTCACCAGCGAAGCATGAACCGCTGATATAACTACAAGAGCTGCTAGACAGAGGAAATTAAGGACATAACATCCTTAGTTAAGGAGACAAGGAGAAAGTTGGTAGTCTCCACTTTACATAAACTTCAGAAAATTTAGAATCAGAATCCTTTGCCAAGGATCAAATTGAGGACAGGAGGTCCTCCACTGTTAATACAAGTGGAAATATCCCTAAAACGACCTATAGGACTTGCTTCGAGCATTACAAGATCCTTGTCGTATCATTTGGCTTGACACATGCATCGACAATATATTCATGGACTTCGTGAATCGAACGCGTGAGCCATACCTGGATAAGTTATATACTTATTGACTACATTCTTATATGGCCAACGACCAAGGAAGGTCGTGAGCAACAGCTGCAATTTACCTTGCAACTCTTAGAGAAAGCACAGTGATGTGCAATGATGACGGAAAGCGGATTTCGAGTTCGCGAAAGGAAAACTGAAGATACATGGTGAATAAGAACGAAATTCATGCCAACCCTGCAACCAAGAGCTAAGGAGCTATAGTTGCAATTATGTGACGTCTCTAGACAAAGTCTCGATTGTACGTCGATGCAACGAGACCACGGCATTGCATACGCGGTACATTGATTAAGGAATCATGAGAAGAGGCCTTGAGATAGATACAGTAATTGCGCGCCGCAAACTGGACGTCATTACCTGAGAGGAAACGCTGCACGATCTTTATTGATCACAAGGGTTGCAACACACCGATGATCGTAAGAACTCGAATATGAACTGCGCTGCTGAACAATGCAGACTGTATGAACACAATACGTTCTTGTGTGATAAACTTTGATGAAAAGCCGGAACACTCACTTGCCCTTAGTGGAGTTTTCCTAAAATGGTATCTATCACACCGTCGTCTAAACCGCTTCGTGTAAAGCTTTAGACGGAACATATTGAGTAAATTCCCGTCATGTAGAACGGAGACGAGAAATAAACAATCAACGGGCCCGAGATGGCCCAGGAAAACTAGAGGCCAGATCCTTCAGATATGTAATCATATCAGGACAGCCCGTAGAATACAGAAAGATTACGCCGATGAGCGGCAGAAATCGTAAGAATATGAGACAAGAAGTATGACTTAAATGAGAGCCTCGCCTAGAGAAGGCGTAGTGTGAGTTGAAAAACGAAAAGGTTGAATCCCCGGTGTAGGGATCAGAACCATTATTCACAAGATGAAGCTCCCAGAAAAAGATCAGTAGTGATCGCGACACATTCATGTGTCTAGTCTGTAGAGGAGTCTGACTTAAGGAACAGTCGTTGTTCCCACAAATAAGATTCACGTAAATGACAAACGACAAGAATTACAATAGAAACCTGTTAAGGTTTTGGACCAAGAGTCCGTGATAATATAGAAACCTGTTGAGGTTTTGGACCAAGAGTCCGTGATAATATAGAAACCTGCTGAGGTTTTGGACCAAGAGTCTGTGATACGATAGAAACCTGTTGAGGTTAGAGACCAAGAGTCCACAAGACACAGAAAAGTCATGATTGATCTACTTGAGTATGATAGAATTCATGACATGACCCAGAGATTTCATGGGAACATGAAGACAAATCATGAATCTAAGTGACCATATTGGTTTCACAACTCCCCTGCGACCAATGGCATCGCTTGAATTTCGGGACGAAATTCTTTTAACGGGGGGAGACTGTGACAACCGTCACTTTTCCGTACATTCCGTACACGAAATGAACAGTAATTTGTGCTTAAATGACTGTGCATGATCTGGTTTACCAGACAAATAAATTTCTGAATTCCATACAAGTGAATTCATGCATGATATATGCTACAAGAATTACGTCATGATAGCGTTGCGTCAAAAATACTAAGTAAACTCACCGGTAAGACACTATGTGTCAACGGAACTGCAGAAAGCAGTCAGACAATAAAATTGGAGCCTAGGTGTAGGTCCGACAACAAGAATGCATTAAAACCCAAGAGTACATACAAGGGTTTAATATATATGCAATACGAAAGCAAAAATAAGCACTAAAAAGCACCCGAAACGCACTCTAAGTGCAGAATTTATATAATTCAGCAATAAATCAGCATTTAGACATATGAATATTATGCAGAAATGTCGTTTTATTATCCAGAATATTTCCCTAAGTGTTGGGAATTGAAAGAGTACAAGAAAGGTACTTAAAAGACACTAAAAAGTGTAATTTAGCACTTTAACGAACCGGTGTCTAACCGAACAACCGGACTTTACCCGGAACACCAAAATATTGCTAGAAGCAATGTTTTTATTTTTCTAAGCTAATTAGGGTACCCGAATACCCTAACACCCGTCACAAGACACTACATGCTAATATCTAGCCTTAACCTCCTACTTAACAACTAATGCTCAATCATTTAGTTAGAAACCAAACATGAGACCCGCCCCCCCCCCCCCCCCTCATGCCATAATCGGCCATGTGGCCAAATTGGTGGATCTTATGGGATATTGTTAGATATTGGTGAATCTTGGAAGGTTTAAAGTAAGATATGGTCTAGTACTTGAGGATACACAAGATCCTACAATATCCATCAAAGATCTTACTTGGATTTAATTTGATTTCATAAGATATTGCATAGATATTATGCATCTTGAAAGATTTACTAGAGATTTTGCAAAGTACTATAAGTTACAACTAGACCCCTCCCCATATCCTAACAAAATCGGCCCAACATGTCTAAATACAAGATTATGTAATCTTCCCAAAATATTAAATTGATTTTATTTAGATTAATTTAGATATTATGTGATATTTCTTGGATTCTATAAGATTTATGAGGATCTTGAAAGATATAACTATAAGTATGACATATGGATTCTAAAGATCTTCATAATTCACTCACTTCACAACATTACACCTCTCTCACTCTCTCCCTTGCTCTCTTGATCTCGGCCAAACATAGAGCCACCACCACCACCATTGTTCCATCCATTTCAAGGCATTCTGAAGGTGCAAGGAGCCATATAAGAAGGTTTGGTGGTCTCGGAACTTGAAGGACCTCTTCCGTTTGCTTTTATCCACCCATTTTTCGTCTAGTTTCTTCCCTAGCCTTGAGCTAGTAGTAAGTGCTTCTAAACATCCTCTTGTGCTTGTTTAGAGTGGTTAATAAGAGATTTGTCGGATAAAAGTCATGAATATATAAGATCAAAGTTTAAAGTCTTATAAAAATGATGAACTTGTTGGATAAAAGAAATATAATGGTGTAAAACTTGTAAGACTTATTTTGTGGTGATTATTTAGTGCCGATCTGTGTTGTGGTAGCTCGGATCATCATCTAACCCGGATTAGTCATGTTCATGAAACATGACATAGAATATGTTAAGAATGAAAAGGGTTAAATGATGAAACTCTACTACACACTAAACATGAACTTGTGTAAAATCGATTTTTCTTACGAAATGAAGTTCTAAACTAGTAGGTCTAAAGATCTACAAGTGGTATTTTCGAAAAACCAAGTATATGATGAAATCGTGTTTTAAGGCCGGATCTTCCATAAACTAGAAGTGTTTTTATGAACAAACAAGTGTGTGGACACTCGTGTAACAAAAGTTTTAACAAAGAAATAATTTTCGTAAAAACCGACTAAAAGTTGTGAAACTTCATATTCTTTAAAAATAAAGTTTTTAAGAAATTTAACTTATTTTTAAAGATAACAAGACTTACTAAATGTGCTAGTAAGTTACTACACATTTTTGTAAGTATTCAAGTTCATGAAATGGAGAAATTAGTGATTGTTGTTGATGATTATTGTTGAAAATTGTTGTTGATGATTGTTGACGATTTAAAAGAAAATAAACACATGTTTTGAAAACATGGGAAACCTCCATTTTTAGGGGAAACTCTGTCAAAATTTTTATAAATTTTGACACTTAGAAAAATATAAGTTTTTGGGAAACTTATTCCCTAAAAATGTATTTAAAGTATTACCAAGGTTTCCCTAATTTTTGGTGATTAGAAATGAGGATTTCTTCAAGAATAAAAATGAATATAAGTATGTATATTTTTGAGAGAAAAATATATATTATTTATTATTTTATCACCAACTTTTGTGCTAAGTGTATATAGTATGTGTTATACGTGCTAGTGTATTAAGACTTAAAAATACACTAAACACTCATGAGGAGTATAAACATAAAAATACACATACAACATACAAGATGCATAATTCGGGTGCAAAGTGCAAAACACGAGATACTTATATTAATTTTAGAGAAAATAATATAAGTAAGATACGTAGTTAAAAATATAGAATATTTTTAACACAAGAATACGTACACAAGAGATAGTGACTGTACTTGTGCGATACAAGTCTAGTGACTAACGTTAAGAAAACACGTATAGGTCACGACGTTAGATAAGCAAATCCGGTGAAGTTTACGACGCAGGAACGCAAAGTTGTGAGTTCATGCTCCCCCTTTTTTCTAACTGTTTTTGGTTGTATAACTCTCGGGGGTGAAATACATGTTACAAATATTATAATTTTTACAAAGGGTAAAAATATAAGAAGCACTCTTGGTGAGAACGAGAACCGAGTGCAATATGATTTGAAAATATAAGAAGCACTCTTGGTGAGAACGAGAACCGAGTGCAATATGATTTGAGAATACGAGAAGCACTCGTGGTGAGTGCAATATGACGAGCTTTAAGAAAAGCCTAGAAAATACTAGATCATGTGAGCTTAAACTAGATATTGAGATGCCATTAATACTTAATTAGGGACGAGGGTTAGATCTAACGGGTACGGCCGAGCCCCACTCATGGTCCTTATGTGACCACTTGAGTGCTTCGGTGTCCCAGTCGAGGGAAATCGACGCAGTCGAGGGTAATCGACGCAGTCGAGGGTAATCGACACAGTCAAGGGAAATCGACGCAGTCGAGGGTAATCGACACAGTCAAGGGTAATCGACACAGTCAAGGGAAATTGACGCAGTCAAGGTTAATCGACACAGTCGAGGGAAAATCGACATAGTTAGAGGGAGAATATACTAATGCTCCCTATGTCCTCACATGCCTTGAAGGAGAATATACTAATGCTCCCTATGTCCTCACGTGCCTTAATGTCCTTGTATAAACAATCATTTAAAACGTGGGGTACACAAGAAAACTTGAATGATACTTGAGTACGTGGGGTACTCAAGAAAGCGGGAATTATACTTGAGTACGTGGGGTACTCAAGAAAGATTTGAATTATACATGACACATACTATGTTTTCATACAAAGTATAAAAACGTGAAATACAAAAACACATGAACTCGCTCAACTTTATGTTGATGTTTTCCAAAATTACATGTATTTCAGGTGACAGGATGGATCTTGGGCGCAAGTGTCGTAACTAGAAGTAGACTACAAGTTTAGATGTCATCCACTTTTGTTGAATTGTAACCTTGTCAAAGGTCGTGTTTTGAAAACTTAAATAACAAGTGTTTGTTATACTCAAATTTTTATGAATGGATGAACATCGTTTTGATCATGTAGTTGTTTATTACGATTGAATGCAATGATAACAAGCTAGTCACACATCATACGCTTCCGCAAAAGACAGGGTGTGACAGCAACGAAGGTGATGACCTGATGAAAAATAAATCTTTCGTCGACTGACCTTGGACGAATCTCCTGGGTTCTTCACCGTGCCCATCTCTGAGGAAGAATTGGTCTTTCATCGTCTGGGGTCTGACGAACTCCCCAGGTCCTTCGTCACACTTGTCTCCGGTGAAGAATGATTCTTCGCCTTAGGGGTATTTTGCCGAGAAGACACTGAGTGTAACAGTAGTCAGTTGTGATGCATGTGTTGTTAAATACTTGTGGTTACTAGCTATGCATGATAACAATTTAATCTAAGGATAAGAAATCTGACTTGTCTTGTGTGGTTAAGACATTTATCTGTTATGTGCTATGTGGTTAAATGGAATGTGAACATGTGTAGAACTGGGTATTTGGCATATGATATACGGTGGTCTTGGGTTAGATGCAAACTGTGTACAAACGTGTGGCTTCCTGTGTACAAAATACGTGACTTGTTGAATACGTGATCTAGATATGTGTTTACAATACTGATTGTATTGATAACCTTGGTAGGGTTTGGTTGATTAACTGGAACGGGTAACTTGTTAAATACCAAGCAAAGCTAAGGTGAGTTCATTCCTCTTGAGCATGTGTCCCGGTGGTTGGGACAGTCATTGGGTATCCCTGAGAGGGATAGGTTTTTGGGTAAATCAATTGGGTATTCCAGAGAGGAATACGTCTTGTGGGTAAAATCTGGAATGTTGGATAATACACTCATCCTATCACCTTTATGTCCCATCTTGTTTGTTACCTGAGAGGTAACGGGGTATTAGTTGGTAGCGCTATCTAGGTTTGGCACCCTCACCCCGTACCTGAGAGGACGGGTGTGAACTAATGACCCAGTCATGCCCAATGCTTTGATAGGAGCATTGGGGAATGGGCAAAGTAAATCAGGAGCCGTCTTGTATTCGAGGTATTATCAACATTGTAATCAATGAACTGAATTAAACACTTGGTAAACTAACGTTTTCGTAAAACAATGAACTCACCAGCGTTGTCTGATACACGTGTGTGCATGCTCGCAGGTTATTGATATGTGTGGATGTGGAACTTGCTGTCTGGGATGTTGGAGTGGTCATGGGTCAAGTTACATGGAAACTTGAAACAAGACTAGTTGGTTACATACACTTGGGTTTTTTATTAAACTTTGTATTATGCTTCCGCTGAACACAACGTGTTGTAAATAATGTTCTATAACACTTTACCTTAATGAATGAAAGCTTTATTTAAAATCTTGAATGAGTTCAATGTGATTGGTGGCTAGATCCTGGTACGTCACACGCCTCGCGGGGGTTTCCGCTTGGGGTATTTTTGGGGGTGTGACACCAAAGACGAGGCATCTGTCCCACAGGGTACAACAACAGAAGCAGTCTGTACTACCGAAGAAGGCCACACGCCCGAGGTTACACTGGGTAAAATCATAGTGTTAGACCTTGTTACACCCCAACTGATGACGGAAACATCGGGGCATGGCGCTGAGCGAAACAGATTGTCAAGAGAAATTCCATAACGATTAAATTACCAAATAGTTAATATTATGTCCCATACCATAACCCATTGAGTAATCTAATTATTACAGACATAGATATTCTCAAAACACATCATGTTCCGACAACTCAGATTCAAATAAGAATAAATTGTCTTTATTTGTTTCTAGACTCTCCTAAGCTTGGTTCCATCGAATAGCAAGCAAAGCACACCATCCTAAACACCTGTCACATACGTTAAAATAAAGGTCAATACACATAGTGTAAGGGTGAGCATACAAGTTTGATAATAGCATTATACAGTTCGAAATCGTTTACGCGTAACCAACATGTACAACGTATAATGTGAAGCATGTAAGTTATCGACAAAGATCCTATCAATACCAATGACTGCGATTTGACTGCGAGTAGCGAGTGTGCATCACATGTTCACCACTGCGAACACGTGAAGTAATTGTCCTTAACAACCCCTGAGTGAACAGGTGCTGAGTCCAAACTATAGTACTATCGTTGCTAAGGCAGGTAGACAACAATCAATGTGTAAACATAACAAACAGGCATTCATCGAGTCACGTATAACATGCATTAGAGATCAGCGTATAAATAGTGTTTGCGTTGTGTGATCGATGTGATTCAGAATAAGTAACGTATGTAACACCCAAAAGTGCATAAAGCAAAAAGGGACCGAGTATACTCACAGCGATGGAAGTATGGATTGAAGGGAGCGCTAGAGCGGTTTAGCCTGAACAGTTAATGATAACATAAGCGAAGAGTCGATGCGTAAAACGATGGAAGTGGCCAAGTCTCGATCGGTTGGCCACTTCGATCTTGGTGCGACGAGTTTTGTTGTTTCGATTCGCGCGTTGAGCGTTGTGATGCGATAGTACTACCCAATAGTTACTCAAATAACCTACTACTATATCTAACATACAATCACTATAAATAACTTGCGTTTAGCGTTTGCGATTCGATTGCGGTGCGATAGACTGCGATTTCGATTGCAATTAACCACCTCAACATAAACATAACATGCACAAGTAACACACAAGCGGCACACACACGTAAAACAATATCCAGAACGCATAATTCGGGTTGCGATGCAATAGCGATGAGTCGATTATACATGCGATTAAATAGCGATTAAACCTCAATTATTTATAGATACTCCACAGAATACAATCAAAGCGATTAAATAAATAGATTCGATTACAAGTTACTAACGTACAATCAATAGTTAAGCAAGGAGTGACAGATCACATTTAGCAATATTTTATTCCTTTGGCTTTGACTTTGAATTTAACTTTGACTTGTACTTTGACTTCCAAAAAGCGGGTTGTTACAGCCTCCCCTACTTTAGGAAATTTCGTCCCGAAATTTAAGATGTAGGCGTAACGAACAGCTGCGGGTACTTCGCCTTCATGTCGCTTTCGAGTTCCCAGGTGAACTCTGCACCGCGTTTGCCTTCCCAGCGAACCTTCACAATGGGAATGCGTGAGCGTCTGAGTACCTTGGTTTCTCGTCCCACGATCTCGACAGGCTTTTCCACGAAGTGTAATGTTTCATCCACTTGTAAATCCTCAAGAGGGACATGTAATTCCTGGTCGGCCAAGCACTTTTTGTGGTTCAAAACGTGGAAGGTCAGATGGACGTTACTCAGTTCCTCTGGTAGCTTGAGTCTGTAGGCCACTTTTCCAATCCTTTCTAGAATTTTAAAGGGTCCAACATATCGAGGCGCGAGCTTGCCTTTCTTGCCGAATCTGATCACCCCCTTCCAAGGTGCAACCTTTAGGAGTACGTGATCGCCAACGTCAAATTCAAGGGGCTTGCGGCGTCTATCAGTGTAACTTTTCTGTCGGCTCCGAGCTTTCAGCAAATTGTCTCGAATTTGGAGGATCTTGTTAGTCGTTTCTTGTAACAGCTTGGGACCGGTAATTTGCGCGTCTCCGATCTCGTGCCACACAATAGGCGATCGACATTTCCTTCCGTATAATGCCTCAAATGGTGCCATTTGTATGCTAGAATGATAACTGTTATTGTACGAGAATTCGACCAAAGGTAAGTGTGCGTCCCAATTACCACCAAAATCTATGACACACGAGCAGAGCATGTCTTCAAGGGTGCGAATCGTTCTTTCAGTCTGACCGTCGGTTTGGGGATGGAAAGCGGTACTTAGATTAAGAGTAGTACCGAGAGCAGATTGAAATGTTTCCCAAAGACGCGAGGTAAACCGAGCATCGCGGTTAGAGATGATATCACGAGGCGTCCCGTGTCGACAAATGATCTCCTTGGAGTAGATTCAGGCTAATTTTTCCACCTTAAAGTCTTCTCGTATCGGTAGGAAGTGAGCTGACTTAATCAAATGGTTAATCACAACCCAAATGCTATCATAACTTGATTGAGCACGCGGGAGTTTTGTTATGAAGTCCATAGCTATACTCTCCCATTTCCACATCGGAATCTTGGGTTGAACGAGTAAGCCAGAGGGTCTTTGATGCTCAGCCTTGACCTTGGAACAGGTCAGGCATTTCGAAACATAGATTGCGATATCCTTCTTCATGCCCGGCCACCAGTACTTGTAGCGCATGTCCTGGTACATCTTGTCAGCACCGGGATGAATTGAATATCGAGATTTGTGGGCTTCGTCCATCAGAAGTTGACGCAAATTCATACGCTTAGGAATCTAAATTCGGTCCAAGTAGTGAAAAATACCATTATATTTATTCTCGAGTTGGGCACCATCGTGTAGAATCCTTTCCTTCTTCAAAGTTCGCTGGGTAAAACAAGCATGCTGCGCGTCACGAATAAGAGTTTCGAGATGAAATTGGGCTTGAGAATTACGAACACTAAGCAGATAGCTTCGTCGACTGAGGGCATCGGCAATGTCATTTGCTTTACCTGGGTGGTAACGGATCTCACAGTCGTAATCGTTGAGCAGTTCTACCTACCGGCTTTGCATATTCAGCTCCTTCTGGTCAAAGATATGTTGTAGGCTCCTATGATCGGTGAAGAACGTACACTTGGTTCCGTAAAGGTAGTGTCGCCAAATCTTTAACGCAAAAACAACTGCGCCAAGCTCAAGTTCGTGATTGGTATAGTTCTTCTCGTGGATCTTGCGCTGTCGAGAAGCGTACGCGATGACCTTGTCTCGTTGCATGAGGACAGGACCAAGACCAAAGTTCGAGGCATCGCAGTAAACTATGAAATTGTCGTTTCCGTCAGGCAGTGAGAGCACGGGAGCATTGCAAAGCATACCTTTGAGAGCTTGAAAGGCCTCCTCTTGTTTAGTTCCCCAAACAAAAGGTTTGTCTTTATGCGTAAGAGAGGTTAACGGCACAACGATCTTGGAAAAACCTTCGATAAAACGGTGATAGTAACCTGCCAGTCTAAGAAATGAGCGGACTTCAGACGGATTCTTGGGTGTAACCCAACTCTTAACAGCTTCGATCTTCGCAGGGTTAACGTGGATACCTTGACTATTGACAATGTGACCCAAGAACTGGACATCCTCCAGCCAAAATTCAAACTTGGAGAATTTGGCGTAGCGACGGTTTCCCTGGAGTAACTCAAGAACCAAACGTAGATGTTGCGAGTGTTCGGCTTTTGATTTGGAATAGATCAGGATATCATCAATGAATACGATTACGAAGCGATCAAGGAAGGGTTTGCACGCTCGATTCATCAGATCCATGAAGACTGCAGGAGCGTTAGTCAGACCAAATGGTAAGACAACGAACTCATAGTGACCATAGTTGGTTCGAAATGCGGTTTTGGGTATATTCTCCTCTTGAATGTGTAGTTGGTTATAGCCTGAGCATAAATCGATTTTAGAAAAACACGTAACACCTTGTAACTGATCAAACAAATCGTCGATGCGAGGCAAGGGGTAGCGATTCTTGATTGTCAACTTATTCAACTCCCTATAGTCGATGCACATTCGGAACGAACCATCCTTCTTTTTAACGAAAAGGACAGGTGCGCCCCATGGAGAGGTGCTAGGGCGAATAAAGCCTTTATCAAGTAGTTCCTGGAGCTGACTCGAGAGTTCGCGCATTTCGGAAAGAGCGAGACGATACGGCGCTTTAGCAACAGGATTTGCTCCAAGAATGAGGTCGATTCGAAAATCGATATCACGAGCGGGTGGTAAGCCAGGTAAATCATCGGGGAAAACGTTGGGAAATTCACAGACAACGGGGACCTATTTCATTCCAGGACTACCTTTCTTTTCCTTCTCCGCTACTACAATGTGTGCCAAGAAGGCATGGTATTCCTTGCGGAGATACTTGCCAGCCTAGACACATGACATGAGTTGGAGTTTTTTCGACGCGACTTCACCGTAAACACATAATTGATCACCATTAGCGAGCGAGAATCGAATCATCTTTTCGAAGCAAACAACTTCAGCATTGAAGGGGTAAGGTCCCAAAAACCTTATACCAAGTACATGGGACCATACCACGACCTCACCTCTTAGCCCTCTTTCGACCTTGCGCGGTAGCGCAACTGGTCCTACAAGAGAAGACTCAAGAGGAAGATAGCAGACAACATCTGCGCGCTGAAAAGGAAACCATAAATCCTTGCGCCTTCCTCCATAAACAAAGGATGAAAATCCTAAAGTTAAACATTTCCGCTTAAATAATACCCAGACTTGGGTATTATTTACCTAAATGGTGCCACACGATAAAGAGCCACACAGAATTATGGCAATAAACTTCTGGAAGGCTCAATCGTGCACCACCAGACGGTTATAACCGTCTGGGACACGTGTCACCATCACAGAATTCCCTGAAATCACAACGATGGCATGGAATTAAAGAGAAAGCTCCACTAATCCACTATCCACGTGGCAATTTCCCAGCCATTGATCAAAACAGCAATCCGTGTGCTTAGACATCGGATCGAGAAGATTAACGGAAGAAGAAAATAACCGCTTACGGGGTTAGCATCTTCCGTTAATATTTCATCAACGAGTTTTCCCGCCCAAACTTCCGGCTATAAATACGAGGGTAATTCAGGTATGAACTTCAAGTTACACACACTTCTTCAATACTACTTCTTCTTCATAAACACCTACTTATTCTCACGCTGGAGTCGGGTCAAGGAGAGAACCCCCTTCTCCCCTTGACGAGGCTAACGGTGCTTTGTTTTGCAGAGTTTACCGGAGAAGAAGATCAGTTCATCGAATCAAACGAGAGAGAACAACCCCCTTTTATGCAGATCCAAACCCCTAGATAATTTCATCCCGATCATTTATCTAGTGTTTCTTCATTGGCGCCTGACGTGTGCGCATATACACATATTTTTATAATGAAATTACACACGATTTGGTTTTAAATTTATAAAAGTGATTTATACTTCTACATCAAAACACACACGAAAGAGGCAAGTATACCCCATCATATATGTAGTAAAGTATCGGTAAGAACCAAGTATCAATCCAAGGAAATGGGCGGAGGAATAATACTATACCTTTGTCATTAAATTAACGGAAGAAAGATAAGTTTTGTGATTTTCTAAAAACTAAAATAAGCATAAACAAATACTTAATAAAACAAACTAAATACCAAATAAGAAAATAGATAAGTAGCCTTGCTTTATACACAACCACAGCATGCAAACTAAGTCGGTTTTGGCACTAGAAACATTCGATCAATTCTTCATTTTCAAGACAATTAGTATCCCTTTCGGGAATCCTAACATGACAATCATTCGGAAAGCTAAAACGATAAACACACTTTAACCACCTAAAATTGTTCTTTAACGTGCAATTGATAAATGTCTATGAAAATCTCTTAAAAATAAGTTAGTCATCCGTTAGGAGTTTTCTAACCTCACTTAAACAAGGAAAGTGACATCGATATACACAATGCAACCACCGAGACAAGATAAACTAGATTAAATCACAACCGAGTTCATTTTACAAATCTTGCACATAAATTCACCAAGATAGTAATTTTGGCCTAAACTACTAACTAAGCTAACAAATCATGGCAAGAATTTATAACGACACCATTTAACCCGTTAAGGTCCTTACGTGACGGCAAGCTTTCTTGATTAACAATAATTACATTTTATTAAACCACTAACCATTTCTAGTATCATGGTGCACACATTTTAACCAAGCTAAACTAGTTAACCAAGTTTAAAGTTTACTAATACAAGATTAATTAAGCTTCATTTTTCAACTATCTTAACTAACCAAAAACCAATCATCCAACAAAATTACTTATAATCAAGTAATCAATATCAATAACAAGGTTGCAAACTAATCATCAAAGATTAACATAGAAAATACTTCCAAGTGTCATTACAAACAAAGATTAACATACTAATGGTTATAATCAAGCTAGGGATTGTTGTGTTTTTGCCCAAAGGCTACAATAATACATAAACATTAATCTAAATGCTTGAAAGATTAACAAAATTATGGAAAGATTAGAAAACCAAACCATAAACAAGCACTAGATTAAGAATCCGGATAGTAATCGAGCTAAACAGGAAAATGTGGCTTGAATCCGGGTGAAAGCTAACGCCTCCGGAGCCTGAAAATCGCCTGAATTGCTCTCCAAAATTCCAGAGTTCCGACCAGAATGTTTCTGCATGTTTTTTATATATTTTCGATCTCGCACGGTCGTGCACTTTATTGGCACGACCGTTCACTTTTTTGCATTATTGGAGTTACGGTGCACCATACCGCATAACGTCATCAGATCTTGACCGGTCTTCCGATCGGCACGGGCGTGCCATGGGTTGCACGGGGGGTGCATCACCGAGATGGGTTTGACACGACCAACTGCACAGGTAGTGCATATCCGGGCTGGGGTTGGTCATTGCATCCGCACGGGGGTGCCACCAGTCGCACGGGGGTGCGTTCCAGGGATTTCGTTGCATTCCTGATCGCACTGGGTGTGCAACGCCGAGCTGAGCCTTGTTGTTGCATCCGCACGGGGGTGCGTTTCCGGGATTTCGTTGCATTCCTGATCGTACTGGGTGTGCAACGCCGAGCTGAGACTTGTTGTCGCATCCGCACGGGGGTGCCACCAGTCGCACGGGGGTGCAACTTGCCCAGGTCAGAATTTTCCACAGAATGTTCGCAGTTCATTCGTTTCGCCCGGAAAATCCTCGTTTTCACTATCATCTTGTCTGATATGTTGTTTTGGGCCTGTAAACAAAAGTATACCTGATTAAGTATCTGAATAACGGTTTTACGGCCGAAAACGCATAAAATGGGGATAAAATGGGGGACTAAAATATGTATAAATTGGTGAATATCAAATCTCCCCACACTTGAACCTTGCTTGTCCTCAAGCAAGCTAAACTAAAATGGGATAAAAAACAAGAATCTAACAAGAACGAGTATTTACAAACTATTTATTGAAACAACTACAAACGGTTAGCCGGTTTTTCGAAAGACAACATCAAATGAATCAAACCAAACAAGCATATGCAAATATATGTAGATAACCAAAAAGCCGTGACTTCACTTTCAATTGACTTAACATGCTAATCTTCACACAACTCACAATGTTCACACACACTCGGTTTTATATGTGAAACATACATAAAATGTGTATGTGCAAACACTCAATCCCTTGTCAATGAAACGTGTAATATCATAAGCTTGTCATAAGATCTCGTCTCCACCAACTAACATGCGAAAAAGTGCAAATCAAGAGGACTTTACGGGTTTAAACGTTAGGCTTGGGTGATGGGTATGGAAATGGATATTTAAAGTGGCGAAATGGTTAAAACTCGGTTTTAGCGTTTAACTAGCGCAATACAATAAAACTATACATACATATGCCTTAAAAGGCGACTTTTGCGATATCAAGCGCATCAACGATATTTCATCAATTTAGCATTCAAAATTGCTCGATTTTTGTCGACTTCACCCTATTTTAGGGTGTTTTATTTATTTTTTTTATTTTTTTGAATAGTACAATAAACAATAAACTACAACAAGCGCTAGTTAAACGATTATTTTGACCGAGTTTCAACATTAAAAGGTTTATAACATAAAAAGGCTAAATTTGGCTAAGTGGGCGATTATGTTGGGTAAACAAAGGTAAACGGGAAGGCTCGACATGGTTAATCCTAAAGGGTAATGTAAGGTTTACGGGAAACAAAACACAAAGAACAAGGCTAACAACAAAGGGGTAATCTAAGTGCCTCTATCACTTCTACACAATTCCGCAAGTTCATGGTCTTAACAAGCATGCTAGTGACAAGTTCTAAATTACACATGACATCCGGCTCACTCCTACTCCGAAATGAACAAATATATAACACTTTCAAGGCTCGAATATGCTCACATAACGGAAAGAATGGGTAAAAGTGTGAAAACTATCATGCAAGTCTTTCTTTGTTTGTCACGCTTTCCGGTTTTCTTTTTCAAAATTTATTTTGCTTGTCGAGTTTTTATCATGTCCGAAGCTTTCTAAAACACAACCAACCGGTTTATTTGCTAAAAATATATACAAAATACTGATATTTTTTAATGATGTTTCTGATTTTTTTTAGGACAAACAAAGTCAACAAAGTTAAACCACTCCCCACACTTGAACTTCGCATTGTCCCCAATGCGAAATCCGAAAATATAAAGAGAAAAGGAGGGTAACACTCCCCTGAAGATGGCTGAAAATGAAACGAGGCTCCAAAGCCGACTCCGTCGTGTCTTTCCGGTCCAATGTGTGACCATAAATCTGCATATATGTCACAAGGCAAAGCAAAGCAAAATAGAATATAGCACGCGGAACAAATCAGTTGCAACTCAAACCATACACTAAATAATAATAGAAATACTAAAAATCCGTACATAATACTGAAAGAAATAAACGAAAATGTCTGAAAAAAAACATAATACATAAACGCGGGTTTATGAAATAAAAACCAAAATGAACACCCGAAAATAAACTACTAAAATGCTACTACCACCACCAGCTACTCATCATCACCGTCAGCACCACCTCCTGTGCCGGATGGGCCTGCCCCGCCAAAATCACCAGTGTTCCCGAATGGGAACTGCGGGGGGGGGGGGGGGGGGGGGGGGGTTCGCGAAGTAATTGGGGTAGGTGTTCTGAAGCCCCCCAAAGATGTATGAAAATCCAGCATGCATCTCTTGACGCATAAAATCCTAATTTGTCCGCTTCTGATCCTGGTTGACTCGCAGCTGCTCCTGGTTCAGCTGCATTTGTTGAAATTGCTGGTACAAATCAGGATAAGATGGGATGCCGGGTGGCCAGTCTTGGTGCTGCTGGAATTGCTGGTGTGGTGTTGTGGGTGGTGGCTGATTCTGCTCCTCCTCTTCATGCTCAGCCGAACACACAGTTATGAAGATTCTGTCAAACTGATCTGGACGTTTCGCACGGGCGTGCGAATGGACGCATGGTCATGCGTCACCGAGATCAGTGGTGGTGCGGTCTTGATTATCGGAACATGATGGGATTGCACGGTCGTGCGACTGGTCGCACCACCGTGCATACCCGGCTCCACAGTTAAAAATCATGAACGACCCTCATACGCACGACCGTGCGATCCCGTTTTCTGCAGATTCTTAACCCCGAATCAGAACAGTCAAATCTTTTCGAAATTTTTCAAGTTTCTAGTGACAGGGGGTTAGGAAATCAGTCGACTGTTCATGATTTGTGAAGTTCTTGCAAGGGCTAGGGTTTCGATTTGTTTATGAAGGGAACCCTAAAAAGCCTTGAAGAAATCAGAGAATCTAACTCTAGAAAGCGATAAAAACAGGAAATCGACAAGAAAAAACATACCGTGCGAGAAGATCTGAGAAACCGTGCGAAAAATGGTGCGATTTTGGGGGAAAAAATCGGCCAGCAACGAGAGTGCAGTAGGGTTTCGCGAATGTGAGAAGTGGCTGCAGATGAGGGCTTTTACATGGAACAATGACAAAAATGCCCCTGACCATGCGCACGGTCGTCCCGTGCGGATCCGATGTTGACCCATTCTTGCACGTTGACCTCGGTAACGCACGGTGGTGCGACTCGAGGTGCAAGCCAGCCCGAAATCGCACGGGCGTGCGACCCATGGCACGGCCATGCCAAATCTGCAGATGTGTCTGTTTGCTGCAGAAACCAGTGTCAGCACTCTTTTTGGCCGTTTTTCACCATTTTTGCAACACGCTAACTGTTTTAACATTTGTCTAACATAGAACCTTCGCTTGGTATGATTACAAACTGTACACGACTACGGAAACTACCAAACACACCAAAATTACGTAAAAACGACAAAAACACAAATATAGACAATTTTACCCCTAAAGCGCCAAAGATGCTCTTGCTACATTTTTGGTCCTCGAGTCAGTAGCGTAGACTCTCAACATCACACTTAAGACGCATGTGGGGTATGGAGTTCAAATCTAGGTGCTATTATCATCGGTCCGCACCTCCGGGTTGGTTCGACTTGTTTAGCGGCCGCTCGTCGTCCACCATGATGATGTTTCCTGCGTCGGCTGAGCCCTCGGCCTCAGCGGGTACCATCGGCTCGTACACAGCTGCCACCGCACGGGATCTTTTGCGAAGACGTCCCTTCAGATCACGCTCGGGTTCGTCGGAAGGCTCTACTGCGGCGGGTGCGGGGGTTAAGGACATCAACCGCAAACGAAAAACCAACACACATGAATATTATATTATTATAATAATTCTGGTTTTTTTTTTTTTTTTTTTGAAAAAAAAACAGAATATTATTTTAAATGGTCTGAAAATTTTATAAAAATCCGAAAATGGGCCCGGAATTTTATAGAAATTAAAGCACTAAAAATAATCGAATCAGCTAATGTAAAAATGATTTTTCAAAGCCGAAAATTCAAAGAATAAATGAATGACAAGTCTGAACTCGAACAAATAAATGGAGTAAAAATTTACAAGTGTACAAAAAATAATCTAGAAAACTAATAAAATGAATTAAAATAAGAAATATTAACAAATAAATAAACAAATAAATAAACAAGTAAATAATCAAGAAAATATTCACAAATATTAACAAGTATATACACTGATAAAACAATGACTCGGGTCGTTCCTAAAACTCGCCATTTCCCCAGCAACGGCGCCAAAAACTTGACGTGTGCGCATATACACATATTTTTATAATGAAATTACACACGATTTGGTTTTAAATTTATAAAAGTGATTTATACTTCTACATCAAAACATACACGAAAGAGGCAAGTATACCCCGCCATATATGTAGTAAAGTATCGGTAAGAACCAAGTATCGATCCAAGGAAATGGGCGGAGGAATAATACTATACCTTTGTCATTAAATTAACGGAAGAAAGATAAGTTTTGTGATTTTCTAAAAACTAAAGTAAGCATAAACAAATACTTAAAAAAACAAAGTAAATACCAAATAAGAAAATAGATAAGTAGCCTTGCTTTATACACAACCACAGCATTCAAACTAAGTCGGTTTTGGCACTAGAAACATTCGATCAATTCTTCATTTTCAAGACAATTAGTATCCCTTTCGGGAATCCTAACATGACAATCATTCGGAAAGCTAAAACGATAAACACACTTTAACCACCTAAAATTGTTCTTTAACGTGCAATTGATAAATGTCTATGAAAATCTCTTAAAAATAAGTTAGTTATCCGTTAGGAGTTTTCTAACCTCACTTAAACAAGGAAAGTGACATTGATAAACACAATGCAACCACCGAGACAAGAATAAACTAGATTAAATCACAACCGAGTTCATTTTACAAATCTTGCACATAAATTCACCAAGATAGCAATTTTGGCCTAAACTACTAACTAAGCTAACAAATCATGGCAAGAATTTATAACGACACCATTTAACCCGTTAAGGTCCTTACGTGACGGCAAGCTTTCTTGATTAATAATAATTACATTTTATTAAACCACTAAGCATTTCTAATATCATGGTGCACACATTTTAACCGAGCTAAACTAGTTAACCAAGTTTAATGTTTACTAATACAAGATTAATTAAGCTTTATTTTTCGACTATCTTAACTAACCAAATACCAATCATCCAACAAAATTACTTATAATCAAGAAATCAATATCAATAACAAGGTTGCAAACTAATCATCAAAGATTAACATAGAAAATACTTCCAAGTGTCATTACAAATGAAGATTAACATACTAATGGTTATAATCAAGCTAGGGATTGTTGTGTTTTTGCCCAAAGGCTACAATAATACATAAACATTAATCTAAATGCTTGAAAGATTAACAAAATTATGGAAAGATTAGAAAACCAAACCATAAACAAGCACTAGATTAAGAATCCGGATAGTAATCGAGCTAAACAGGGCAATGTGGCTTGAATCCGGGTGAAAGCTAACGCCTCCGGAGCCTGAAAATCACCTGAATTGCTCTCCAAAATTCCAGAGTTCCGAGCAGAATGTTTCTGCATGTTTTTTATATATTTTCGATCTCGCACGGTCGTGCACTTTATTGGCACGACCGTTCACTTTTTTGCATTATTGGAGTTACTGTGCACCATACCGCATGACGTCATCAGATCTTGACCGGTCTTCCGATCGGCATGGGCGTGCCATGGGTTGCACCGGGGTACATCACGGAGATGGGTTTGGCACGACCAACTGCACAGGTAGTCCATATCCGGGCTGGGGCTGGTCATCGCATCCGCACGGGGGTGCCACCAGTCGCACGGGGGTGCGTTCTAGGGATTTCGTTGCATTCCTGATCGCACTGGGTGTGCAACGCCGAGCTGAGCCTTGTTGTCGCATCCGCACGGGGGTGCCACCAGTCGCACGGGGGTGCGTTCCCGGGATTTCGTTGCATTCCTGATCGCACTGGGTGTGCAACGCCGAGCTGAGCCTTGTTGTCGCATCCGCACGGGGGTGCCACCAGTCGCACAGGGGTGCAACTTGCCCAGGTTAGAATTTTCCACAGAATGTTCGCTGTTCATTCGTTTCGCCTGGAAAATCCTCGTTTTCACTATCATCTTGTCTGATATGCTGTTTTAGGCCTGTAAACAAAAGTATACCTGATTAAGTATCTGAATAACGGTTTTACGGCCGAAAACGCATAAAATGGGGATAAAATGGGGGACTAAAATATGTATAAATTGGTGAATATCAGCGCCCACCATTTTTCTCTGTTTCATCCAATTTTCTCTCGTTTTTTGATCTACTTTGTTGATTCCATTTGCACATGGAAGAAACTTCATCTCATCGGCACACTGGCCCTCGGCCGAATGTCGGTAACAACCTTCAGGTCGAAGGAATTCCAGAGGATGCCTCGGATGACAATGAGGTGCAATCCAATCGAGTGAATGAGCCTATCACTCCAGGGGTACAGCCAGAGAACCCTGTGCACTCAATTCTACCCCCAGGAGAAACCCCAATCTCCTGGTACGTTAGGTCTCAAGGAGCACTAAACGCAGTATACACACAGTTATGTGCACAAACTGCTCCCCTAACTCAATCACGGAGGCCAGGATCCCGTGCTAATGCTTCTCAACGTGAGGGCCCGTCCCACATCGAAGACACAGAGGTATACTCCAGATCTACATCGAGATACGAGTATACCCAGTCAGGAAGTCATCAAAGAGAATATCGAGACAAGTCACATCCTCACCGACGACAATCAGTCCACACCAGGTTGGGTTCTCAACGAAACACCCACACCAATGAGTCTGATCCGACTTACCGTATAGGTGAAAGTGCCAGCGTGTTTAGCCGATTACAGCCAAATTACAACAAATGCAGACCTCGTGCGGTTTACAACCCTGAGGCTGAGCACAATTACGATTTGATTTACCGCCCTGCGGAAGCAGCGGAGAATTCAAAATTCATCATGGAAATAGCTCTGGCTCCGCTAGAGAAAGCAAAGCTACCGTCTAATGTGGGTAAATTCAACGGGCTGACAGACCCTGACGACCATTTAAGAGTTTTTACAAGCGCAGGGTTGGTCGGAGGCTGGACTCTACCATTATGGTGCCACCTTTTTGTACAGACCCTAACTGGGGCTGCAAGAATATGGTTCGATAACTTGCCCATCGGGAGAATCACATCATGGAAAGATCTGCGCGAAAATTTTCTGACTCATTTTAGCCAACAATGGCGATCTATCTGCGACACATCTGGTGTGATAAACATTTGGCGTCATGATGACGAAAGTCTGGAAGACTTTATCACCCGATATAACAAAGAAGTATTGGAGATTGGAGGCGTCCATGAACAACTGATTCGCGCTCAGTTCAAGTATGCAGTCAGGTGCGACGATATGATAAAGGTCCTGTCTGGGACGGAAGGACTCCCGAAGAGCTGGGAGAAGGTGATGGCAGCGGCTAAGGTTTACGCCCAAACAGAAAAAAATCTTACCACAAATAGGCCGCCACCACCACATATTTAGGCTCAACCGGCGGAAGGAAATTCAAGAAAGGATGGCGTGATTCTGCTTCGGGAAACCATTCATCCGAAGATGCTCGAGCAACAATCAATAAACTTGCCACGCAGAGGGAAGCCAAACAAGAGAACAGGGAGAGACAATGGACTCCCTTAACCAAAACCCCTGCGGAAGTCTTGAGCACTGAGGATTATCAGTTTAAACCTCCAATACCCATGAAGAGCAAGCGTGGACAAGACCCTGCCCAATATTGTGAATACCACAAGGACGGCGGTCATACCACCAACAATTGCATTTCCTTGTGCACCGAGATAGAAAAGGCCCTTAAAAGTGGTGAGCTCACTCACCTACTACAAAATGTACGCAAGGAAATTAAGCAAATAACTCGAGGCGATGAAGGCCCAAGCAAGAAAGCAAAAAACTGAGCAGAAACTCTATGATCTCTCTGCAGTACGAAGCACTCTACAGTTATCTAAAAAGCGGAGGATAGAGTAAGTTAAGAAACATGTATTTATTTTTAATAGACTTTGTAACGGCCTCTGCGCCTTATCCCAAAATAAACAACAAAGTTTCTATTATTCCTGTGTTTTTTATTACAAAGTGCATGTAATTCCTTTTGGTAAGCGCAAAAACAGTATGGTAAATACAGTACAAGTCTCATGAACGGTCAGTGATTACATCACTCAAGGCCATACGTTTACACATGAGCTGCATACCACCTTCATTCGCCTTACCTAATCAAAGTAATTGTACACATGCAAAATATTGTAAACTAAAAAAAACATGTCATACTATACGCTAACAAGCCTATGGAAATTATCAAAATTACACGGCAGTGTATCATAGTTACTTGCGCGACAGCGCATTAACAAGAAAGGGATACATATCCCAAATATAACAAAAAATTGTTCAGTACAATTACAAAAGGAAAACCTACGCTAGATCTTCACCCTCATCCGGGAATATTTCCTTTAAACGCATCACATGATCTTCAGATTGCAGCGCAGCATTTATAAGGTCCATAACAGGAAGCTGCAAAGTGTCGAATTCTGTTTTTAAAGCTGCAAGCGCGGCACTAGTATTAACACCATAAGTGGCGGATTTGGTAATATCCCAGTCAACCTTCAGAGCGCTATTCACATGGTGAGAACATTCAGCATAGCCTTGGGAATATCCATCCTTCCGCGCGGCAACTACCAAACGCGCTACAGTCTTACCCAGCTCTTCAGAATTCAACACTGACTTAGCAACCTACAAGAACGAAAGATAAATAAAAGAAAGGCGCAAAGCAGTCCCGTAAAAAGGAGAAAGTAACTTACACAGGCAATCCCGCGCTCTTTCAACCACAGCATGTCGCTCTTCAAAGGCTCCAACTCACTCTCTATTGTAGCCCGCGCCGTTTCAGAAGCTTCCAATTTTTCTTCAGTCTCAGTCAGACGGCGTGAAGTTTCAGTTTTCTCGGAACGTGCAAGTTCCAGATCTTTCTTGAGTTGTTCCTGATCAGAAAGCAAAGCAGTGAGTTCTTCTAACTCTTTATCTCTAAGAGCAAGAGTGGCGCAAGCTTGTACCTCTCGTTGTTCACTCCGCTCCCTGTGTAAACGCGCCTCATCACGCGCAGCTTCAGCGTCAGCTTTCTCTTTCATCAACTTCTCAATCTCCGCGTCCTGTTTTTTCAACTTCTTAACCTCAGCCTTGAGATTATTAATAACAGTGCGGAGATTCATCTTCTCATAGTTATCTTTCTCACATATTTTCTTCCAGTTCTTGCGCTCCTCAGAAAGAAGAGCAGCCTCAGCCTCCGCTTTTCTTTTCCAGCCTGCAACGGACCATTCTTCAGTTTTCCGATCAGCCTCAAACTTGGCCTGATCAGCTTCCAGCTTAGCCTTTAACTGGGAAATCTGGGTTTCATCCGCAGCAAATTTCTTCTTCGACGCCTTGAAAGCATCCCACTCCTTGTGTATACTATGCCATTCACGCACTATACGATGAGTGGTCGATGCATGAGAAGCAGCTTCCTCAAGGTAAGCATGATAAGTTTGCTCGTGAGACCGGCTTTCTTGAAATTTGATTTCCCCTGGCGGAAATATCCCCTGCAACCAGTCCCGGCACACGTGCCAATCTGAGAAAGTATCACCCTTCTTCAGATTCCAAACAGGGGCATGGATGTCAGAAGCATCTTTCTCTGAATAAGTTCTATAATAATAATCCCCCAGAGTCTCATCTGGGTGGATCGGGGAATTTTTGTTAACATCAGAGAACGAGCCTCGGTCTTCAGCAGAAACCTTCTTGATATTCTCAGGCATAGAACCAGAAGCTTTAGAAGGGGACGCAGTAACAGGAATTTCTTCCGCAGTTTTCTCTTTCTCATGGGCAGCAGGCTCAGGGACCTGGGGGTTACCAGTGTCATCAACAACCTCCGAGCTCACAACCTTCTCGGTTTCCACAACAACATCAACAGGCTTGTCAGCCTCAACAACTTTCTCCACACCACCCTCAGGAACCTCAGTCGCCTTTACCTGATCAGCAATAGTAGCAGGCGAAGGAGAGGGTGAGAGTTCTTCGTTAACCACAGGCAAAGACTCTGTGGGAATAGGAGAAGTTGGGATCGCTGCAAAATCAAAGCCTATAAATAATCAATGGGCATAAGAGGACGACAACAAAGATAACACTTACTTGGAGCAGACTCCGAGATAAAGGCATCCAAATTGCCTCTCCTGGTGATCTTCTTCCTCTGAATTTTCTCTGCAGGCTGACCTTCCGCCTCAGTACCAGTCTGTTTTCTTTTTCCTGCTTTAGTCCGCACCAAGTGCTCAGGACTCGACTCCAAATCAATAGGATCGTCTGGGTTGGATGGAGGGATGTCAGCAGTATCTTTGGGCTCCGGTTTCGGCCTTCTAATAACAACTGCAGGCGCAAGACCCTCCAAAGAGTCAGAAACCACCACATAATGACACCAGGAGTCAGAGGAACGGCGCATACCTTTCTTCTCCCCTCCGACATTCTTAACCCTAGAAGATTGCGCTTTCTCAGCATCATCCTTCTTCGACGCGGAAGTATTAGTTGTTGCGCGTCTTTTCTTCTCAGGGCCTATGCCCAAATTTGACAACTCACCTGCTAAAGAACAGAACGAAACTTTTTCAGATGCGTAAAAAGAAGCAGATAATAAAAACAAGATAATGGCCTACCAGCGCCAGCAGCAGGCTGAAAGGACAGATCTGCATCCCGCGGAAGAACAAAATTCTTCAAAATTTGATGGTACCAAAGCTCTTCATCAGGCTTCTTCTTAATGGTACCCATCTTTCCGCCTTCTCTCTTATATGCTACAACATACAACGAAACGACTGCAGGAGAAGAAGAGCACGTTCAAAAAAAATGGGGGGGGGAGAAAGGCAAAAATGGTAAAACCGCAATCTTACCATGACCTTCCTCCGTATACACCGGTTTGTCTTCCCGATCCATCCTCCAATTCAAACTCATACCAGCACCAACAAGAGCTTTCTCCGGCAAAGCAATGTTAGGAACGTCTTTCAGATCCTGGTACCAATTCTCGTCAACAGGGGTTTGAACAGTTTCAATGGGGACATCTTCTTTTCCCCTAAATACCATCCTCATCGGAACGACGCCGGCCTTGATAAACAAAAACTTCTGTTTCCAGTCATGAAAGGATTTTGGGGGATGCAACAAAATTTTCTTCGCTGACGCCCTCTGAACGAAAGAATAAAACCCTTGGGTATAGTGCATTTGGTGAAAAACCCGGAATCGAGAAACTGTTGGCTCAATATGCATCGAACGACACACGAACTCAAAATGCCAAACCCTAACCATGCCAATCGGGTGCATTTAGGAAAGATGAAACCTGTAACGCCCAAGAATTTCAAGAAAAAATTTCGTCACAGGTAGACGAAAGTTGCCTTCACAAAAGAAATCCCAAAATAGGGTAATATACCCAGCCGGAGCATCTGCCGCTGTCTGACCCTCCGCAGGGTACAGGGCACCCCAGTTCTCCGGGAATCTAAGATTTTGAACCAAGCCATCAAAAGTTGCCCTAGGCCACTTCAACGGTGGAAGTTCAGCAGACATTTCTTCAGATAAGTCTTCGTGACGTTCTCCGGTTGACATAGGAGTGAAGAATTGAAACTTTTTTTTCTCAAAAACGGATAAAGAGAATGAGGATTTTTGAACGAAGTAATGATTACTGGAAATGAGAAGTCCAAAACGCTTATATACTCACCGCCTTAAATAGCCTCAGTAACTGCACAACACCTTTTTCGGGGTAGCACGGTTACCTAAGCAACAAAGGCAAGTGAAAAACGACACAGACGCGAGTTCACGCGCGCGTGTAAAGCACGGTCAGTAATATACCTCTGATAGTAACAGCCTGTCACACAGTCTTTACTGTGCCATTCTTCAACCAAAAGTCAAAGATTTTCAAAAATCAAATCATAATAAGCAAAGTAAATCTTCTCACAGAAGATTTCCTAAGTTCACGACCAAAGCTATTTCTCTCACATAGTCCAGTGCTCCACTTATTTGCATAAGAGCAACACTAGACTGGGGGGACTTGAAGGGGTAAGGTCCCAAAAACCTTATACCAAGTACATGGGACCATACCACGACCTCACCTCTTAGCCCTCATTTGACCTTGCGCGGCAGCGCAACTGGTCCTACAAGAGAAGACTCAAGAGGAAGATAGCAGACAACATATGCGCGCTGAAAAGGAAACCATAAATCCTTGCGCCTTCCTCCATAAACAAAGGATGAAAATCCTAAAGTTAAACATTTCCGCTTAAATAATACCCAGACTTGGGTATTATTTACCTAAATGGTGCCACACGATAAAGAGCCACACAGGATTATGGCAATAGACTTCTGGAAGGCTCAATCGTGCACCACCAGACGGTTATAACCGTCTGGGACACGTGTCACCATCACAGAATTCCCTGAAATCACAACGATGGCATGGAATTAAAGAGAAAGCTCCACTAATCCACTATTCACGTGGCAATTTCCCAGCCATTGATCAAAAAAGCAATCCGTGTGCTCATACATCGGATCGAGAAGATTAACGGAAGAAGAAAATAACCGCTTACGGGGTTAGCATCTTCCGTTAATATTTCCTCAACGAGTTTTCCCGCCCACACTTCCGGCTATAAATACGAGGGTAATTCAGGTATGAACTTCAAGTTACACACACTTCTTCAATACTTCTTCTTCATAAACACCTACTTATTCTCACGCCGGAGTCGGGTCAAGGAGAGAACCCCCTTCTCCCCTTGATGAGGCTAACGGTGCTTTGTTTTGCAGAGTTTACCGGAGAAGAAGATCAGTTCATCGAATCAAACGAGAGAGAACACCCCCCTTTTATGCAGATCTAAACCCCCTAGATAATTTGATCCCGATCATTTATCTAGTGTTTCTTCAAGCATGGTTTTCACGAAGAAAGTCAATGCCTACTAAGACGTCAAAACTACCAAGCTTCATTGGAATAAGATCGATGGGGAAGATGTGATTGTTGAGTTCGAGCGTACAATCACGAAGAACAGAATTGACAGCGACGGTTCTTCCGGTGGCAACTTCAACATCGAACGTCGAGGGAGATGAGCACGCCTACGATTGAGGAGCTTTTCGAATTCAAGCAATACAAAACAGTTATTTGCTCCAGTATCAAACAAACATGAAGCATATATACCATTCACAAGAAACGTACCATTCACCACGTTGTTATCGGCTTGAGCTTGGTGGACATTGATGTTGAAAGTGCGTCCGGGGGGTACTGGTTGTTGCTGCTGTTGCTGAGGCTGCTGCTGTTGTGGCTCTTGCTTGACCACTCGGTTCGGGCACATGTTCGCGAAGTGGTTAGGATCACCACACGCGTAGCAAGCTCTAGCATTGACCGCGGGTGCAGGAGCCGCTTGATGGCCTTGGGGAGCAGTAAGTAGAGCTTGATGAGCAGGAGCTTGACCTTGTGTCGGAGCGGGGTTTTGATGTGGACCTGTACGGCAGTTGGTGGTGAAATGACCATACATGTTGCAATGCACACAGTATCTGCAGGCGATTCCCACTGGGTGGTGATAAGTACAAGTAGGGCAAACCGGATGAGGACCAGTATACGCACGCTTTGCCGGCAGTGCGTTGGTAACCGGGGCCGCTACTTGGCGGTGTTGATGTTGCTGAGGAGCTGGAACTGATTGGAGCGGGGCAGCGTTGGTTATAGCGCAGTTCTTGTTGCTGGAACTGCTGTTGTTCTTTCTCTTGCGTCTCGAGAGCTTGGGTGACTGAGGAGTGGTGGCCGTTTCAGCGGTTGAAGCAGTGGTAGCTTGATGCAGATTCTTATGAGCTTTATCCCAGACACCAGACTTGACTCGCTTGTCGTTGATCTCAGCTGCGAGCAAGTAGGTTTCTTCAGTCGTCGCCATCTTTGCAGCTTGAACGAAATCAGCCACGCAATCCGGAAGAGCACGGATATACTTTTTGATGGCGATTTCGGGCGTCTTGACTTGATCGGGACAGATTATACTTAATTGCTTAAAGCGCGCAGTCAAACCAGCGTTGTCACCATCTTTCTGCTTAATGTGTCAGAATTCATCCTCTAATTTTGGCGCTCATGGGGAGGGCAGAACTCTTCCGTCATCATGTCCTTCAACTCATTCCATGATAGCCCGTAAGCTGCATCATTTTCGCGTTTATTTCTCTCGGCCGTCCACCAGTCTAAGGCGCGGGACTGGAAGACGCCGGTTGTGTTAAGAGTACGGAGATCATCAGGACAGCCACTCTGACGCAAGGTGACTTCGATAGAATCAAACCATTAGAACATGGCCATAGGACCATCTTCACCAGTAAACTCTTTCGGTCCGCAGGCTTTGAACTGTTTGAAGCTGAAAGCAGCTTTCGGTGAATCAGTCCGGGACTCTTCAGAATACTTGCTTGCGTTCTCGTTTAGTTCACTCACGATCTGAGGGATGACTTTGACGATTTGGCTTGCGACGAAAGAAGCGAGTCTCTTGTCAGCTTGCTTTCGTCTAGCCGCTCGGGAGTGTAGGGATCCAGATGACGACATTGTCTACAACAGACATCATCACAGGACTCAAACTCAATTTTGATTAATCTTAGTATAGTCTAATGGTTTACCATAAAGCTCAGGAACACGTATACAGAATCACTTAAGCACATAAGCACATAATCACATAAGGCACAGAAGCACGTAAGCACATAAGGCACAGAAGCACATAAGGCAGTCAGAATACAGAAACCTTTCTATATGTTGCAAATATTCTCTATCCTTTACAGCACGTATAGCGATTAAATATAGCGATTGCGAGTATCGAGTAGCGATTGCGAATAATGACCAGCGATTTGTTAGTGTGGTGTGTATTGTACGTGTTTTGGCGGAGTAAGAAACGTGGAATCGAAACCATCAATACCTCCGTACTGTTTATCTCAAAACGTTAACAAATCACCATCACATAAATTTCCCATAAAATCGGTCATAAAAGCGATAAATCACAGAGTTAGCTGCTGCGGATTCCAGTATCGAAATACATAAAATCGAGGATAGATTGTCTTGGGTGTGATAGACGTCGACTATCCAAAGTGATTCGACTATTCATAAGGACTTTGAGTGCACACTTTGGCTTTTGGGACTGTGCTCTCGCTTCAATTCGAGCGATCGGCACCCATCCTTCCAGCTATGGTGTGACTTCAAGTCGTTGGAGTCCGTCGAGACTTTGGTGAGAGTTTTGTAAAAACCACAATAAAGAGCGGAACGTGTCATCAAGGTTCGGGTTTCACGCCTACCTAGGCGACTACATCCCTGTTGGTATGATAAACCAAGAGATAAATAAAGAGATTTGCGTCAAAGTATGGATTTCACTCCTGATTCGACGCAAATTCTCTTGTTTTACAGCAAAAATAGCAATTCGAACGAGTATTCTGGTTGAGAGTTTGCGGTTTTCACACCTATTCTTAACCAGCTCATTCATTTGTGTGTGTATTCAGCCTTAGGAAAAGCTAATCTTGCGCAGAACTGTAGTATGCGATGTTCGCGTAAGTGTGTAGTATACAGCGAATTCGAGCGAGAAATAGAGAGTAAGCTCGTACAAACCCCTACTGGGCATGCACAAGTCGGTCTGTTGGTACTTAGACTATAGACTAGGACGTTTCTAAGACATCGACCCGAACTAGGTCGAGTCTTGCCTAATTCCCTATAGTTATGGCTCTGATACCAATCTGTCACACCCCAACCGATGACAGAAACATCTGGGCATGGCACTGAGTTAAACAAATTGTCAAGAGAAATTCCATAATGATTAAACTACCAAATAGTTAATATTATGTCCCATACCATAACCCATTGAGTAATCTAATTATTACAGACATAGATATTCTCAAAACACATCATGTTCCGACAACTCAGATTCAAATAAGAATAAATTGTCTTTATTTGTTTCTAGACTCTCCTAAGCTTGGTTCCATCAAATAGCAAGCAAAGCACAGCATCCTAAACACCTGTCACATACGTTAAAATAAAGGTCAATACACATAGTGTAAGGGTGAGCATACAAGTTTGATAATAGCATAATAGAGTTCGAAATCGTTACGTGTAACCAGCATGTACAACGTATAATGTGAAGCATGTAAGTTATCGACAAAGATCCTATCAATACCAATGACTACGATTTGACTGCGAGTAGCGAGTGCGCATCACATGTTCACCACTGCGAACACGTGAAGTAATTGTCCTTAACAACCCCTGAGTGAACAGGTGCTGAGTCCAAACTATAGTACTATCATTGCTAAGGCGGTAGACAGCAATCAATGTGTAAACATAACAAACAGACATTCATCAAGTCACGTATAAAATGCATTAGAGGTCAACGTATAAATAGTGTTTGCGTTGTGTGATCGATGTGATTCAGAATAAGTAACGTATGTAACACCCAAAAGTGTATAAAGCAAAAAGGGATCGAGTATACTCACAGCGATGGAAGTATGGATTGAAGGGAGAGCTAGAGCGGTTTAGCCTGAACAGTTAATGATAACATAAGCAAAGAGTCGGTGCGTAAAACAATGGAAGTGGCCAAGTGTCGAACGGTAGTCCGATCGGATGGCAATCCGATCGGATGGTCATTCGATTGGATTGACACCTTGTTTGGTGAGCATGTGTTTGTGTATGATGGTTTGTCCTTTGAAGTTTTCGTTATAGCATTTTGAAAATAGAGAAGTATCTCTGCCCTTCAGGTCGGTCGATCGGACGGCGGTTCGATCGGGCGGCGATCTGATTGGCGAGGCTTCTCAGTTGAGAACAAGTTCACAGCAGGACGGTCACTCGATCGGATAGTCTTCCGATGGGGTGGTAAACCATTGGTTAATGATGATCTTTGAAAATTGAAAATGAACGTTTAAGTGTGGAAATCAAGTGTGAGCCAATCGGACGCCTGTCCGATCGGATGGTAATCCGATCGGACGGCAATCCGTCCCAACGATCTGATCGTCTTGACGCTTGATTGTTTTGAAAGTTCTGCAGTTCCGATCGAGACGTTACGATGACTTGCTTAAACAACAGAACCCCATCTCGTCCCAAGTGACCCGACCGAACAGGAATCACCCTAGTCCGATCCGTTCACGGTTCGAGACGGTTGTTCATGTTCAAACCCGAAATCAGTTGTCTCTTGGATAGAATTCAGATCTGGAACTAACCCATCACTAAGAAGGAGTAGAAGATCAGAACGAGCTCCGATTCTATCGGTTTTGAGTGCATTGAGTGTAAAAGAGTTGAAAGAAAGTTGGAAAACCTTCTTTCAATCCTTTTAATCATGAATATGTGTAGATCTTTGTGAAAACATTGTTTAATCGTGTGGAAATCCTTCAGATCTAAGTTGTTCTTGGTGGAATGAGGCCAATCTTTGAAGTTCATAAGAACTCCATGATGACATCACCCTAGAACACCTCAAATCCGGCGATTTCACAGTTAAAAGTTAAGATTCAAAGGTGAAAATGATGAAGATTTGTGTGTAGATCATAGAAGTATAAGATTTAGGTTGGAAACTTACAAGAATTGAGAGAAATCGAGAGAAATGAATGCTTGAGTGCGGCTGGTCGAACAAGGAGCTGTCACATCACAAATGATGTGACATGTGGGTATTTATAGGGTTTCCCAAAAAGGAAAGTGGTGAGGTGTCGGACCAATCGGGTGGCAGTCCGATTGGGTGACAACTCGATCGGATGACAATCCGATCGGATGGCAATCTGATCGGATGGCCACTCGATCGGTTGGCCACTTCGATCCTGGTGCGACGAGTTTTGTCATTTCGATTCGCGCGTTGAGCGTTGCGATGCGATAGTACTACCCAGTAGTTACTCAAATAACCTACTACTATATCTAACATACAATCACTAAAAATAACTTGCGTTTAGCGTTTACGATTCGATTGCGGTGTGATAGACTGCGATTTCGATTGCAATTAACCACCTCAACATAAACATAAAATGCACAAGTAACACACAAGTGGCACACACACGTAAAACAATATCCAGAACCCATAATTCGGGTTACGATGCGATAGTGATGAGTCGATTATACATGCGATTAAATAGCGATTAAACCTCGATTAGTTATAGATACTCCACAAAATACAATCAAAGCGATTAAATAAATAGATTCAATTACAAGTTACTAACGTACAATCAATAGTTAAGCAAGGAGTAACAGAACGCATTTAGCAATCTTTTCTTCCTTTGACTTTGACTTATACTTTGACTTCCAAAAAGCGGGTTGTTACAGACCTTTTGGAAACTAATAATAGAAATGTAGTTGAATCGTGTAGAGAAACTTATCTCTATATGTGCCCAACATATGGGTCATCAAGTACTTCTTCTCCAAAGACTCTTCATGCATACATCTCTCTTTCTTGTATCTTTTTACTTATATTTTTTTCTTTTCTCTAACCCCATTAAAAGAGGCACATAGCCTACTATGTATGCAAGAGTCATGGGTGGTGAAAAGTTCAACGTAATTAGAGACTTATTTTTGCCATAAAATCTCTAATCAATTTACATAAAAGAAACTCTACTCAAGAGTTGTCATCAATACACCACATGAAGAGTTTATATACTATTTATAATTTCACTAAATTATAAATTTACTAAATATCCATTCACCAAATTTCCAACAATCTCCCACATGAATGGAGATTGATTTAAACACACAATATTCCTAATGCAACCTCGACAGTTGAGTATTGCAGGATATGTAGGTATTGGCTTTGAACCATCCTTTGTGAAGCATATTTAGTCTCCTAGCGGTGTGTAGATGTGATGTCCTTGAACAAACCCCCATTTGTGTAGACGACAATACACTTCACATAATACTCTCCTTAGCCGGGTCATCCCCTCATAGTCGTGTCCAATAATGGTCGTGGAACACTTTCCTGGTTTTGCGAGAGCTCTAGGAATTGTGCCCCCAATTCCATTCGAAGCGACCCCACTTCTCTCTAACATAGGTGATTTTCCTTAAATCATTAAAAGCATCGTGGTTACCATGATTAGGAATATCATTTACCACATAATATGCTTAGCCTCACAGTTTGTCATTAAATTTCATAGGAATGAACTAGAACCTATTTAAACACTTTTTTATCGTTTAGGGGGTATATATAACCATATATACTAGCTTATGCATATCATCTATGCCCCCACAGTGACCACCCTTAGGCATATGAATTCGTTGTCCTATTGAACTTAGATCTTGGGATCTCCAGTCAACTAAGTTAGGTTTCCTTCTCACACCCTTTTTTCCATAGGCTTTAGTCTCATTCCACATCTTGATCTCTAATAAACCTTTAGGTTGTTGGATCCATAACATTATCTTTGACTTTGTCTAGTCACTACAAATAACTTTACGTATTTAATATCAGCTGTCATGATGTGTTCATAACTCGTAAGTTAATTTTACCTATTGTCGACTTCTATGACTATAACCACAGTGGCCATCTGAATCTTGTTATAATATATGTCTTTGTAAGACACACGTATCATTTAAGGCAAACAAATCTCCATTATGCACTACGACCTTTGTGTCCTCCACTTAGTCGTCTGTTTGCAATGTTAGATTGGATTACAAAATCCTTATTGCCAAAATTTTATGGTATAGATGCAAGACACCCCCACATTTAAGTGTTATTGGATATTTAATACAACATATGTAATTAAATTGATTCAAACTATGGTCTTCAACAAGAGCTTTAACCGCGTTTTCTTGTAAAGTCCGTTGTGTTTTCAGTCCTTTGTGTATGCTTCAATGAGGTCTTGAACCGTCTTCTTGTACATTAATTTCCTACAAAATTAACAAACAAATGTTGACGGTTGTGGCTTAGGCACATGTTCAACACGCTTCCCTTAAAACAGATTTCGCGCCTCTATCAAAGATGACGCGTCTGTCTCCCAGGGTACAACAGCCGAAGCAGTCTGTACGGCCAGAGAAGGCCACACGCCCGAGGTTACACTGGGTAAAATCATAGTGTTAGATCTTTTGGAAACTAAGAATAGAAATGTAGTTGAATCGTGTAGAGAAAGTTATCTCTATATGTTCCCAACATATGGGTCATCAAGTACTTCTTCTCCAGTGACTCTTCATGCATACATCTCTCTTTCTTGTATATTTTTACTTATATTTTTCTTTTCTCTAACCCCATCAAAAGAGTCATATAGCCTACTAAGTATGCAAGAGCCATGGGTGATGAAAAGTTCAACATAATTAGAGACTTAATTTTGACATAAAATCTCTAATCAATTGACATAAAAAAAACTCTACTCAAGAGTTGTCATCAATACACCACATATAATTTCACTAAATTATAAATTTACTAAATATTCATTCACCAAATTTCCAATAAATTTTAATGTTTAAGCAACCCACATTTCATCTTTCTGACCAACCTCTTGAGAGCTAAAAAATGATGATGTTTCTTTTTTCAAGTGATCTTAAACTTAAAATCGAATCATGATCTAGAGAAAAAGAAAATGACGATCAAGAGCAAGAGGTTTAACTAGAAGTGTTAGGTGTGATTCTTTCTCTTCATCAAAATCATACTCACTAAATCTCACCAATAGCAAAGCAAAAGTGGGGTCTGATGAGGGTAAGATGTAGACATCTATCTTGAAGGGGTATGGTCCCAAAAAAGCCGCGCAACCCTCCGGTCAGGACGCGCGCAGGACCATACTCCTTATTCAACATATTTCTTATTGCTAACCCCGCGCGGGATACATACACATGTAATGATCCGGCGCGAGGCCTGAGCAAGTGGAGACTCCATTTCTAACACTTAGCATTCTGAAAGAACATTTGGAAGCCCTACCCCGCGCAGAGTAGTAACGTGCTCAGCAAGAATCATGCGTGACTACGGCGCAACGCCTATCCAAATAGTACACAAGGTACAAGTGGCAGAAGAAAAGAGCCAATCAACGTCCGCCTGGCTCTGCTCAATCGTGCTCCACGATCATCTGACATGCAGGAGACAAAAAGTACTTAAGGACGCTTACATGGCACCAATCATAAGGCAGAGACAACTGCCCCACGATCTCCACTTACCTGCTGATGGCAGAAGGGCGTCCAGGCCGACAACAATGACACGTGGCTCCAATCACATCGCGCCAGCTCCAGAAAGCTCCTAGAAGCCACTAACGGTCGACACCAGTGAGACAAGGAGCATATCCTTCATGTTGTCGCCTTCCGGCCCAAGGCCCATCAGCCCACATCCTCTTACACCTCTCCGGCTATAAATAGAGACCTCACTTCACAGGTTAAACATTCCATTCTCTCTACTCTCACACTTAATACTTAATTACTCCCCAAACGCAGTCACTTATTCTCACGCCGGAGCCCGGTTAAGAGGGAAACCCCCACATTCCCCTCTTAACGAGTAACGGTGTTCTATTTTGCAGATAACCCGAGTGATTAAGGAGCTCAGGAAACCATAAAGAAGATTAACCATTATGGTAGGAACATAAACCAAACTGCTTAGCCCCTTAATTAGTTATGTGTTTCTTCATTGGCGCCCACCGGTTTTTCTACAAATCACTTTCATCTTCTTCGTTCCTGAGTTTTTCGTATTTTTTCTTCCTTCGACCATGGCTGGTCAAGGAATCATTCCCGAGTTTGTTGGTTTCGGTGAAAACCCTAATGCAGCGTTGGGGGAGGGTAATCAAAACGCCCAACCTCAACACATCGAAGAGATTGGCGAAATCGAAGTGAACAATGCGGGGGGTCCACGCGGGAGCATCACCCGCATCACTCAAACGGTAACCCCAGGAAACAACGGCGCTGGACCTTCAAACCCAGCCCCACCTCAGAATATCTCGGCGCTACTAGGGCTACCAGAGGGCGAAACCCCAGCCTCATGGTACGCCAAGCAACTTGCCACTATTAACGAGGCATATCAATCCTTGAGCGCATAACAAGCAGTCTTAACGGCAGAACCGTCCTTGGTTACACCAACCAGCCCCAGTCACGGGCCGCGCCAGAGGCCACCGCCGTAAAATATCCAAGGAAGAGTCAACAGACCTCCCCCTACCCGAAGACTAAGCGTGCAGGACACGCGCGATACACGGGGAGAAACAGAAAGCTACTTTGACGATCCGTCAAACGTCCAAAGAGGCCCGGTTCATAGTCGGCTCACGCCGCGCAACATGAACTATGAATGGGAAGATACTGACCCAAATGATCCAACTTGGGAGAACGATGAAGAATCTTCGGTCTTCAATCGTTTACAAAGAAATCACGAATACTACAAACCAAGACAGTACGTCGGGTACACCGAAGAGGCAGAGCAAGACTTTCGCCTCGCCTATCGACCAGCAGAAGCTATAGAACATTCAAAGTTCATTCCAAAGATCACGCTAGCGCCGCTCAAAAGAGAGAAGTTACCTCCGACAGTCGGAAAGTTTAACGGATTGACTGATCCTGATGATCACGTCAGAGTTTTCACAAGTGTGGGCTGCATGGGAGGATGGAATATGCCCAGTTGGTGCCATCTGTTTATTCAAATGCTCACAGGGGCTGCTCGCGCCTGGTTCGACAGCCTTCCTCCGGGAAAGATAAAGTCATGGGTGGATTTCCGGACTCAGTTTTTGAGTCACTTCAGTCAACAAAGACGATACCAGCGCGACACAACCGAGGTTGAGGATATCTGGCGCAGAGATAACGAAGGTTTAGAAGATTTCATCACTCGCTTTAACAAAGAGTGTCTGGAAATCGGTGGCGTAAGTGAACAACTCATGCGCTGTCACTTCAAGAAAGCCATTCGCTGTGATAGTCTCATCAGAACTATCACTGGGAAAGATAGAATGCCGAAAGAATGGGATAAGCTCATGGAAGCCGCGAAGATAGTCGCGCAGACTGAAGAGTCACTCGCCAGAAACAAGAATTATCATACCGAAGATCGATTTTCTAAAGGAAGTCATTCGCGCGATAACAACAGACGGAACAAAGGAAAAAACCCTAGGTGGAAAGCAAACCACTCCAGCGGTTATAGTGAACGATCTCGTTATGAAGAACGGCCACGTTACAGAGAAGATGCGCGAGACACTATCGATCGAATTGGGTATCGAAAGGCAGTCAGGGATGACAACCGAGATAAGCATTGGACTCCGCTCATAAAAACACCAAAAGAGGTGCTGATGACGGAGAATCATGATGTCAAGGCGCCAAGGCCTATGACGAACAAGAAGGGGCAAGACCCCAACCTGTACTGCGACTTCCACAAGGATTCCGGACACCTGACAGATGACTTTTACAGCTTACGTCAAGAGATCGAAAGAGCACTGAAGAGTGGAAAGCTGAGCCACTTGGTGAAAAACGTGCGCAAAGAAACTCGACAGCTCCATCGCCATGATGAGGGAAATCACAAGAAAGTCCGACGCTTAGAGACCCACATGGTCAATGGACCAAGGTATAGCGCGAGAGAAAAAGGCAAGCGACCTTACGAGCCTTCATGGCAAGAGCAGCAAGTCATTTTCCCGGTGGTGCGTGGGGGTCCTCGAGCCACACGACCCATCGTCATCACCGGTATCATCGGCCATTATGAAACGGAATACGTCTTCATTGACCCGGGAAGTACAGCAGACATCATCTATGAGCAGTGCTTTAATCAGTTTGACGAAGAAGACAAAGCAAGACTCGAACCGGTTGATTACCCTTTGTCAGGATTTTGCAACGAGATGGTTTTCCCACTTGGCCAAATCGGCTTCCCCGTCACGCTTTCTGACGGGAAGCACTCAAGAACAACGACTGTAAACTTCATGGTGATGCCTATGAAGTCAAGGCATGATGTGTTGATCGGGAGAGAGACGCAAGGCGAGCTGAATATGATAACCTCCACCCCCCACTCAGCGATAGGTTTCCCAACTAAGACGGGGGTGGCGATCATTTATGCAAAGAAAGAAGTAATGTCGACGGAAGAGTTGCGCCCAATGAAAGCGGCGAAGGTTTCAGCAGATGAGCCAGAAAAATGGGTGTTAAACCGAAAATACCCGGAGCAAACGGTGACGATAGGCCAAGCTATCTCTCCAAACATAAGAACGTGTCTCAAGCAACTGCTGTTCAGGAATATGGATATCTTCGCCTGGACTCCGGCTGACATGACCGGAGTCCCGCGCGACATTACTGAGCACTGTTTAAACACCTACCCCTCTGTTGAGCCGAAAGTCCAAAGAAGGCGCAGCTTAGGGGCAGACAAAACCAAAGCTATGAATGAGCAAGTATGCGAACTACTCAAAGCTGGAATCCTACGGGAGGTCCGTTATCAAAGTTGGGTTGCGAACCCTGTGATGGTAGAGAAGTCTAGCGGAGGATGGCGAATGTGTGTAGATTACACTGATCTCAACAAGGCATGCCCCAAAGGTTGCTACTCTTTGCCGGAGATCGACAAAAAGATAGACTCTCTAGCGCCATACAGGTGGAAGTGCTTCTTAGATTGCTATAAAGGGTACCACCAGGTTCAAATGAAGCTCGAGGATGAAGACAAGACAGCCTTTCGTACTGATCTTGGGATTTTTTGCTATACAAAGATGCCATTCGGCCTCAAAAACGCTGGCGCCACATACCAGCGGCTCATGGATAAGACCTTCGCGGGAGACATCGGGAAGCACATTGAGGTCTACATCGATGATCTGGTGGTCAAAAGTCCTGAAGAGGACCAAATGTTGAAGGACATCGAAAAGACATTCAACTCATTGTGCAGCGTGAATATGAAACTGAATCCAGCCAAGTGTTCGTTTGGTATGGAAGAAGGGAAGTTCTTAGGCTTCATAGTCACAAATGGCGGCTTTAAGGTGAACCCAGAAAAAGTCCAGGCAATAGAGCGAATGCCATCACCAAGAACAATCAAAGAGATGCAACGGTTGGCCGGCCGCCTAGCCGCGCGAAACATTTTTTGTCAAATCATGCCGCGAAGTCATACCCTTTTATCAGCACTCTGCGCAACTGTGTGAAGAAACAAGAGTTCAGGTGGACCCCTGAAGCAGAAAAGGCTTTTCAGCAAATGAAAGAATGTTTGATTGAACTCCCTACCCTGACTGCACCGTTCGAAAAAGAGCCGCTCATCCTGTACTTGTCGTCATCCGACAAGGCAGTTGGGTCGGTATTACTGGTGGAGAGAAATGGAGTCCAAACTCCAATTTATTACGTCAGCAGGGTACTCACTGACCCAGAAACGAGATATTCCACGATGGAAAAATTGGTTCTTGCGCTGCTACACGCCTCCTGGAGGCTGCGCAGATATTTTACAGGGCATGTGATCACCGTACTTACCAATTTCCACATTGGAACGATACTGCAAAAGCCGGAAACATCTGGGCGACTCGCAAAATGGGCAATCGAGTTGGGAGGCCACAACATTTTGTACAGGCCGCGCCCAGCCATCAAGGGTCAAGTTCTAGCAGACTTCATCACAGAAGTCCCAATTGATAAAATCAAAGATTGTGAGCTTGTAGAGACTCCCGTAAAAGACACGACAAATGAGACTTGGATGCTTTATACTGATGGGGCCTCAAATGAGGATGGCGCGGGAGCTGGATTGGGCCTAGTGAGCCCTGAAAACCATGAATTCACTTACGCCATCAAGTTGGATTTTAAGAATACCAACAACGAGGCGGAGTACGAGGCATTTCTGGCAGGCTTGCGCCTCGCCATAAAAATGGGAGCTAAAAACTTACAAGCACACGTTGATTCACTCCTGATAGCCAGCCAAGTCAACGGTATATACGATGCAAGGGGCGAAGTTATGGCCCTATATCTAGAGCAGGCAAAAGAGTTGCTTCAACAATTCAAGTCTCACAAGGTAATCCACATCAATCGCTCTGAAAACAAACCAGCTAACGCTTTGAGCAAGCTTGCTTCAACTTCCTTTCAACATCTCGCCAAAGATGTAAGGATTGAAGTACTCAAGAATCCATCAGTCCTGCTACGACAAGTCAACGTGATCGAGATAGGGCAGCCATCCTGGATGACCCCTATAATTCAATATTTACAAGAGGGAATACTCCCTGAGAACAAAGCAGAGGCGAGGAAGATTCAAAACAAGGCCCTGCAATACGAAATGAATGGTGGTATTTTGTACCGAAAATCCTTCTTGGGACCACTGTTGCGCTGTGTGGACCCCCAAGATGCGAATTACTTGATCCGGGAGATCCACGAAGGGATCTGCGGCATCCATGCAGGGCCGCGCATGGTGGTCGCAAAGATTATGAACGCCGGATATTACTGGCCAGGGATGCATGTCGATGCACTGAAGGAGCTGCGCAAGTGCGACTCCTGTCAGCGACACTCTCCAAAAACCCTGCGCCCTAAAAACGATCTTATCCCTGTATCCACTACTTGGCCTTTTCAGCAGTGGGGAATCGACATGGTGGGACCCTTCCCAGACGCTCCTGGTGCCGTCAAATTCATAATTGTGGCCGTTGATTATTTTACTAAGTGGGTAGAGGCCAAAGCTCTCGCCTCAACCACTGCGATGATGGTGCGCAAGTTTATTTGGGAGCACATCATTTGCAGGTTTGGTCTCCCACTCAAGATTGTTACAGACAACGGAACCAATTTTGCTTCGGAGGACCTCCAGAAGTGGATGAAAGAGATGAAAATCGAACACACTTTCTCCTCCGTTGCGCATCCTCAAGGCAACGGGCAGGTTGAAAGTGTGAACAAGTGTATCGTCGATGGGATAAAGGCCCGACTGGGCACAAAGCGAAGAGGCTGGGTGGATGAGCTCCCAAGTATCTTGTGGGCTCACCGAACCATGCCGAAGACAAGTACCGGCGAAACCCCTTTTAGCCTAGTCTATGGCTCAGAAGCGGTTATCCCGGCTGAAGTTGGCCTGCCCTCCCCGCGCTTGACAGCAGTCAACGCAATCGACAACGAGGCAGAGCGACGTCTTGACTTGGATTTGCTAGAAGAAAGGCGCGAAATCGCGTGAATTAAAGAAGCCAAGTACAAAACACAACAGGAAAGGTACTACAATGCGAGAGTCCGCATCTGTACCTTCACTCCAGGAGAATACGTCTTCCGAGACAACGAAGCGTCAAATGCTGAACGCCCAGGGAAACTAGCACCCAAATGGGAAGGCCCATACTTGGTTCACGAGGTGCTAGGAAAAGGGGCTTACAAATTGCGCACCCTGGATGGTCACATCATCCCGCGAACGTGGAATGCGCAAAAACTGCGCAAATGCTATATGTGACTACTCTAGGCTTTGAGCCTTTACTTTCTCATGTGGCCACGCGTCTTTTTTATCACTTATGATTGGCTAAGCGCCCCTTTTGCTACTTATGCGATGTATATTGGCCTAAGCGCCTGTTTCCAAGTTAATGAAAGCATACGACATGTTTTTTTTTATCATATTGCTTCTTGAGTTACAAATGCATGTTAAACTTTTCAGTAGCACGAAAACACTTCAGTGAATTACAAGCTCTTGAATAAAGGTCCTCCGCGAACGATAGCGCGAGACCGGGCAGCTACACTCACACAGGAGCCACACTTACATTTATTCGCGCTAACTTAACCAAAGTTTCTAACAACAGTGCAATAATTGTAACGGGAAAGAATAAATGAGCAACATATTTAAAACAAGCGCAACCGCACAACAGTTATATAGAAAACAAATAGCATTCATTCAGTCTAAAACAAGCGCGACCGCGCAAGAGGTTACATCCAAAACAAACAAAAATTACAAGGCACAAAGCCTGTCGACAACCTATTCAAATTCATCATTCCCACTACCATCATGCTTATCGCCTTCATCACCATCATCATCACCAGGCTTACCGTCATCACCATCGTTTCCACCGTCATCTCCAGCTGGCTCCTCTCCATCTGATAGTTCAACAGTTATCGGTGGGTCGAGAATGGCCTTAAGGCGATGACACCAGTCATCATGCTCCAGAGCCTTCGCGACTAAGTCCATCACAGGCAGTGATAAGTGATCATAAGCATTTTCAGCACGTGTCAACTCGGCACTAGCCTGGTCAGTCACCGAGCAATGACTAATGTCAAACTCCTGTCCAAATACCTCTTCAACGTGTTGCGCACATTCCAGATACCCTCCTCGATGACCAACTGCACGCGCGGCATCTGTCAGGGCAGCAACAGCGCGATCTAGTTCGCCAGCGTTAAGAACAGAGTTGGCAACCTATAACGAAAACTGCGTATTAAAAGCAACTCCTAATAAATAAAACTTCTAAGGGAAAAAAGAATAGCATACCAGCACTACTCCGCGGCCGCGCATCCACTCGGCCTCAGAGACAAGCGTATCAACGATGCCCTGAGCCTCAGCATAGTTAGTCTGTGCCACATTGAGGGCAGAGGTACTAACATCACGCGCTTCTTCAGCTTGCTGCTTGGCCTCCTCAGCAGTTGCGGCCTTAACTTTCTCCGCCTCAAGGTCAATTTCCAAGGATTCGCATTTATCAACCTGATCATTCAGGCGGCGTTTCAGTTCAGCGATCTCGACATCCTTGGCCTGAAGATCTTTGTCTTTGCTCGAAAGCTGCAACCTCACATCAGCCAATTCAACCTAAAAAAGGACAAGACTTAGGCTATTTTGCAAACAAAACACAGAAAGAAAAGGTTAAAATTTTCACAAACCTCAATCCGCTCCTTAGCAGCATGCGCAGCCTGCGCATCCTCGACCTTCGCTGACAACTCAGCAACCTTGGCTTCAAGGTCGACAATCTTATTACGAGCCGCGAACGCGCGCTCATTGTCTTTCTCACATATGCGCTTGAATTCAGCTTTCTCCTTAGCCAATTGATGTTCAGCAGCTTGAAGTTTGTTTTTCAGGCCCTCGCGCCCCCATTCCTCCGCCTTCTTATCAGCCTCAAACTTGGCTTTCTCTTCGTCAAAGGCGGCTTTCGACTTTTCGAACTCGCTAACACGCTTCAGCATTCGCTCGCGGTAGCTCTCCCAATCCAACCGCTCCCTAACCATTGTCCGCCACTCGCGAACTATTTGATGGTTAGCAGCGCGAGTGTTGGCCTCCCCGATCACATAAGTGCGATATAACCCTTCATGAGTCTTCGCCCTCTGCCGGATAACCTCACCGGGAGTGAAGGAGTTTAAGAACCAATCGCGGCAAGGACCGAACTCTTGAAAGGTGTCCTTTTGCCTCAAACCCCAGGGAGCCTGGTGGGGGGCATTTCCATGTTCCTCCTCAGTATAACTTTTATAGTAAATGTCTCCAAGGGTATCCTTCGCCCCGATAACTTGTGGGTTAAAACCCCCAGCGCCACCAGAGCTCGCGCCACTAGAAACATAGGGGCCTGATCCCCTGGTAGAAGATACCTTGGAGCGATGGGGGATCTCAGTATGCGAGGGGCGGGTAGGTTTTTCAACCTCAGGTTCTCTTCTTTTCTCTTGATGGGGCTGGTCAGGCCCCGTGGTGCTCACAAACCCCGGACCCTGCGCTTTCTCTTGGGCAGCGATAGCAGCGGCACCGGTATATTTCAAGGCATCATCAATAGGCTTTTCAACAGTCTTTTTCCTCTCCTTCTCCTTCTCTATATCAGAGGCTTTCTTCCTCTTCGCCTCAGCCTTCTTATCTTCCTCAGCTTTCCTCTTCTTCTCTTCCTCAGCTTTCTTCCTCTTGTCCTCATCAACCTTCTTCTTCTCTTCGGCAACCTTCGCCTTATCCCCCTCAGCAACATGTTTATCCTTGGCAGACTCAGCCCCAGCAGTCTTGGAAGATTTAATGGTAATCTTTGGCCTCTTTGGCTCCGGCTCGGTAAACGTAACACCCTTCTCAGGGGTCTTCTTCTTGGTCTCTGCAGAAACTAAGTGATTAAGAAGAGAGTAGCAAAAGGAAGAGAAACTAAGGAACTTACCAGGAGAGAATTTGTAAAGAGAGCGCAAGTTGCTCGTCTTCCCGATCAAGGGAACCGCACCAGCTATCGACGCAGCAGCCACACCAGTTGTGGTCTCGCTTCTACTTCTTTTTCTGCTGATCAACTTTTCAGCAGCCTCCTCTACTTCTTCTTCGTCCTCCTCCTCATGCGCAACAGAGGAAGGAGTAGCACCAGCATCCGGGTTGCGAGAACCCGCGCTACCTTCACTTTTTGAGCCACCTCCTCCAGTTTTCTTCTCGCCTGCGCGCGACAAGCCTTCAAGTGACTCACTAATTATCTCATAATCTTTCAAGTCACTCTAACGAAGCCGAAGAGTACCTTTATCAGCAGCACCAGCAGCCGCGCGACTACTCCCGCCCCTTTTGCTGGTCACCTCAGGCTCAAGGTTGATCACCTTCTTCTTCCTAGAGGGTTTCTTCTTCTTCTCTTCGGGATCGATACCCAGGCCGCGCAGCACACCTGCAAAGACGTTAGACCACGAACTTAGCTCCCCGTTCGAAGACCCTACAGACTCCTCGCTGGAAAGATAGACAATCTCTTTCCCAGCAGAAGTCACAGAGCGCAAAGGACGAGGTTTGGGTATGTGCGCACCTTCGGTTGCAGTAGGCGGCGAGGCGAACGCATCAGCGACCGGGTACATGAAATTACCCTTAATCCGCTCGTACCAATACTCTTCTCCAGCCTGGAGCGGGCGCACACTCATAGACCCACCAAAGGTGGAGAACGCAGCTTGATACAGTTGCGCCTCTACACAACAAGTTACATAAATAAACACCAAGTTATGAAACAAGAAATCAGTGAAACTAAGGAGATCACTAACCTCTGTCTTCAATCATCAAGATGGGAACTTCCTGGCTGTCAGGCAGCCACTGGTCGCTCATCCGCGTCGCTACTAAAACGTTCTCACCAAACACGCGATTGGGGGTGGAAGTGAGATCCCGATACCAGGCCTCAGTCTTAGGAATCGCCAGATCCTCTTTTGCAATTGGTTCAGACCAGGCGCGAAACGTCATCGCGATCGGGATCACCTCCTCGCGAATGTAAAAGAACTTCGGTTTCCATTCATGAAAGCTCTTCGGAGGGTTAAGCAATATCTTCTTCACAGCGCCCCTACTGGCAAAGGAGTAAAAGCCCATATTCCGGATCAACTGATAGAAGACCCTAAATCTATCCACAGTTGGCTCTATGCCATGAGACCAGCACAGGAACTCGAAGTGCCGAACCCGGACCATCCCGGGAGGGCTCAACTGCGATATATGAAACCCATAAAACTGAAGTATATGGGCCATAAAATTTGTCACCGGCAACCGGAAGTTGCCCTGATGGAAGAAGTCTTCAAACAAGGTGATGTACCCCGGCGGTGCGTCGGCAGCCGTTTGATTCAGGCCGGGATACCGGGCATCCCATTCCGGTGGGAACCGGAAACCACGTACGATCTGTTCAAAAAGCCCTAAGTCCCACCGGAGAACGGGCACAGGGCCTTCTTCTCCGGGAATATCTTCCTGATGTTCTTCAGCCATGGAAGAAGGTAAGAGTTTCTTTAAGGATTCTGGGTAGAACTTGAAAATATGGTGGAGAAACTTGAAGATCTGCTGCTACTTTTCTTCAAACTTTGAAGATTCAGTGGAATTCGAGAGGAAATAAGGAATAAAGTAGAAGAGAAAGTGATGATCCCTCATGCCCCTTCAGATATATATACCCATCGCATTTAATGCGATGGGTAACCGTGCCGAAATCGCCGCGAGCGTGGCCAATCAGTAAACGCCACGTAAGGCGTGTTTCCCGGAGTGACGGTTACCACGCGCGCGTGGGCCTCACTCTCCTGACGGAAATACGATTCGTCAGGGACAAGTTGATGACAACCACGTCAGAGGTCAACTCAAACGTCACCAACCACGACATTTTTACCAACCTGTCAGAAATTCAAATTTCGATGATTTTCCCGCCCAAAAGTTCAACAACGTAATACAGAAGTTATCCATGACGCGCAAGCCGCATTGCTACCCAAGCGCATTACCAACTGCCAAGTGCATAGCCGCGCCTACCAAACAAAAAACAAGCATTTTACTACAATTTTTTCTAAGTCCAGAGCTCCAACCACTTGCCTCGCGCATGGTGCAGCACTGGACTGGGGGGACTTGAAGGGGTATGGTCCCAAAAAAGCCGCGCAACCCTCCGGTCAGGACGCGCGCAGGACCATACTCCTTATTCAACATATTTCTTATTGCCAACCCCGCGCGGGATACATACACATGTAATGATCTGGCGCGAGGCCTGAGCAAGTGGAGACTCCATTTCTAACACTTAGCATTCTGAAAGAACATTTGGAAGCCCTACCCCGCGCGGAGTAGTAACGTGCTCAGCAAGAATCATGCGTGACTACGGCGCAAGGCCTATCCAAATAGTACACAAGGTACAAGTGGCAGAAGAAAAGAGCCAATCAACGTCCGCCTGGCTCTGCTCAATCGTGCTCCACGATCATCTGACATGCAGGAGACAAAAAGTACTTAAGGACGCTTACATGGCACCAATCATAAGGCAGAGACAACTCCCCCACGATCTCCACTTACCTGCTGATGGCAGAAGGGCGTCCAGGCCGACAACAATGACACGTGGCTCCAATCACATCGCGCCAGCTCCAGAAAGCTCCTAGAAGCCACTAACGGTCGACACCAGTGAGACAAGGAGCATATCCTCCATGTTGTCGCCTTCCGGCCCAAGGCCCATCAGCCCACATCCTCTTACACCTCTCCGGCTATAAATAGAGACCTCACTTCACAGGTTAAACATTCCATTCTCTCTACTCTCACACTTAATACTTAATTACTCCCCAAACGCAGTCACTTATTCTCAAGCCGGAGCCCGGTTAAGAGGGAAACCCCCACATTCCCCTCTTAACGAGTAACGGTGTTCTATTTTGCAGATAACCCGAGTGATTAAGGAGCTCAGGAAACCATAAAGAAGATTAACCATTATGGTAGGAACATAAACCAAACTGATTAGTCCCTTAATTAGTTCTGTGTTTCTTCATATCTATTGTAAACATCTATTACCAAAAATGTGAGTAATTTGAGAGGGCCGATCACTAACCAATAGGTGACAGATATGTTACACGGACATGCTAGATGCCCATATTGCAAGGGGTATGCAGATACATTTTAGTTACATAACTGAGAGAAATCTTGTTGTTTGGACTGTCATTGTAGATGGTTACTTTTAGGACTCAAATTACTCACTCACAAGAAAAGCTTTATTCGTAGAATTGTTGTGAGAAACGGTCCACCGACCATCAACCGGTGAACAAATTTGAGAGCAGGTCCATGGAAATCCAAATATAATAAAGGAATTTTGTAACAATAAAAAAGAAGGGTAAATTAATTTTTGAGTTCATGTGTTTTATATGTTTTAACTAATTGAGTTCAAAAGCAAAAAGTTTAATGCCCTGAGTCCTCATAAACATTTTCTTTAACCATTTAAGTCCAATTTTGTGACGTCTGTTAAATGGGATGTTGAGTCCCCTCACGTGCAATCCACGTGAGGGGTATTTTCGTCCATTCCTGCCTATTAACCCTTAAATACTCCTGTATTTATCTCACTAACCACCATTAATTATATACCGGAAGACCTTGTTAATATATGGCAAATTTGACGTCACATGTACATTAATTACTAGCTATTACCAATCTATTTCCATTTAACATTGAAATTTTTTGATTTTAGGCTTTTAGCAAATCATATCATAGAAGTTCCTGAAGGGCTGCTTTTTAATATTTCTTTTAGCAGGTCGATACTTTAGACTATGGGGTATGGGGCGGGAGTTGGGGCGTGGGTTGGAGAGAAACGCCCAAGTCACCACCCCGGGTGGGCTTGGGTTTGGGAGTGGCCCCTTGGGCGGGAGTTTAAGGCCGGGCGTGGGGCGGGGCTACGACATGACATGGCGGAACCTCATTGGCCAAGAGCACTAGCCCTTTGAAATTGGTTTTTTTCCACGCCACCCAACCCACGCCCCACGATACCCCTTTGAAATTGGCTTTTGGTCTTGGGTGTCCCATAGTCCACGTGTCGCACCATGCCCCCAACCCACGCCCCACCATACCCCACGGTCTTAAATACATGTTAGAGCATTCACATCTGATCTCTTATCCTAATTTCTATAATTACACTAAAGCTTACTATTTTTTCTTTTGCCTTTTCAATTAAATAATATCTTTTTTATATCTTTATCGTTACCTTTTCTCTTTCCTCCACTCACATCCACTTTCAAAAATATTAAAAAAGTATATGAGTGAATAATGTTTCCCGTATATTTACAAATAAGTAACATTGTCTCTCTCTTCCACTCAAAACCACTCACAACCATTTCTTATAATATAACTAACTCATATAATTACTTTTGAGCTTGTTTTGCATTCTACTTATAACTTTTAAGATACGATATTTTTATAAAATTTCGAGTATGCCATTTGGATATATATATTTTTGCAGACGTCTCAATATAATATTACTCAAAGCAGAATTAGGAATAGTAATGTACAGATGATCGAAGCACAAACATGTATGTCATCAAAGTTGCCATATGGTTTTGGATTTTTTTTTCATATATGAAGTGACGTTTACCTTTTCGTCATTTTAATAATATAATATAACTATTTAATAATATACTATAACTATTTTGTAAAATGTTGAATGTACCATTTCAATATTTTTATTTTTGTATACGATTCGATAAAAGTTGAACATGCCAAATATAGTTGATTTTTTTTGTTCTTTACTTTGACGAACCGAACCGCCTACCATCTGAACATGGATACCTGTGTCGCATACGTTTTTATGGTTTTCTCTGACGAATCGAACCGATACCATGCAGTATTATTTTCAGTGGATTTTAGTAGACGTAAAATACGTGCAACATCCTATTGAGTCTTTCGCTTACTAAACCAAGTGTTAATATTGTAACAAAGCAAATCGATACGGACCGAAAGTCCGCTAGGTCTAATAAAGATGTGTTAGTAGTTGCTTGCTGGCACTATTCATTTCCCTTCTATTATTAATAGTACTGGAATAATAACCTTCACTCAAGCTGGTTCGTTCACCAGATCTACTTTCTCGACCATTTCAGGGCAAGCTTACTAAAAGGAAAATAGCATATTTTACTTCAATACACACCACTGATATTGTGAGCTAATTAAGGCTTCTACTTTTTATTTTGATTTAGTATATTGTTATATGTGTAATATAAAACTAGTATTATATGTGATACGTAGGTTTTATATGTGAATTAATCTAGTAACTTAATGGCTACTTTTGTTTGACAAATTAATTTCAATTACATCAAAATGCTTTTAGTGATTTTATGGTTAATTTTTCACAAGAGACTTAATAATTTGATAGATAAATTTATTTATATGCCATGGTATCAAACTGTTTCACCATTTTGAACATATGGTTTTAAATCAAGTTATCTTTGAGCACTGATCAACAACCCCAGCTTGTTACTCACTTACCCTTCGTAACGTCGAAATATATTACAGGCTTCCTCTTAGGTTCATTCCATTGTTGCTGAAAATGAAAATGAAAATGAAAATGAAAATGAAAATAGTCAGCGTGGCGGTCTCCGTGTTTAGTCTACTCTGACTTTTGAAGGTCAAATTAACTATTTATAGGCTTTCATTGAGATGATCATCTTTAAATTTATGACAAATCCAGAATGATAAACGGTTTATTTGACCTTAAAGTTGATAGGTCACGCCTTCGGGTTTTACCTCTATGGCAGCAGCCAAACGCAAAATCGTAGCTTCACACCAAGGTCTTCCCATTAGCTGCAAGCCTATTGGAAGTCCCTGCTTATCATAACCAACCTAGGCAGACAACAACATTTTGTTAGTGAGGAGGTTAGCCGGTCATTTGTTATAAAATCACTTTTTTCACTTACAGGGACAGAAATGGCTGGGAATCCAAGAACATTTGCTGTCGCTGTAAATTTCATTAGGTTACCTGAACAACACATTCCATTGGTTATGATCCATCTCATTTTCCCATAATTGCTATACATAGATCTTTTCTTACCTGTAACATCCAGATCTGATTCACCACAATCAAGTGCAGTTGGGTGAATCGTAGGTGCAGTCATGCTGGAAAATAACACAACTAGGTCATGAAAATAATCAAAAAATATTCTAACTTTATTTAATAGCTGAGCTTGTAATACCCAGTTGAGGGGGTCACGATAATGTCGACCTTCTTGAAGATTTCCATGTGGTAATACATTAATCTCCGCCTGTAAAATATTAAATTACTACAGACACTAGAAATCAAGTTTGCTACATAATAAACCTCATGTTACCTAAGACGTTGGGCAGCAACATAATCTGAGGCAGTGAATGACTGAAAAACTGCCAAATTTATACGACTATCTAGTGCAAGTTTCTGAAACCTCCTGCGTGAGACGAATGGAAAACAAACGAACAAGTTTCTGAAACCTCCTGCAGTTATACATAAACTTATGAAATGGACAACCAGAAATAGACGTACCTTTTTTGGAATTGGGGCACTAATGAGCACAGCGATTCACAACCATATGAAACGACATGTGCTGTGCGCATCTGTTGAAGCTCTGGTATAGTAATCTCTACTATCTTGAACCACAAAAAAAAGGATATTGAACCTCTATGCACTTTCTTTGATCATGGTTTGATAAAATTAAATTCAACAAAAGCAAATATCACAATCTGGGAGAAATAACATTTGAGTAGATATATAGACTTACTTCACACCCGTGCATCTCTGATAATGAAGTAAGAACTTGTCCACAGACACTAGATATGTCAGGCGAGCTTACATCATCAAACCACTGAAAGGGCGGTTTACACATTGTTAATACTCAAGACCTTAGTGGATAAAATTATGTCCATTCCAACCCATTGACAGGTTGAAAGTCGTCTAAAGTCTATTTTTAATGCATACAATATCCCAAATTGTTTTTTTAGACTTTAATAGTTACTTTGATAATAATTAATGCTATAATTATTTAAAACCTTTTTTTTAAAAGTAGTTGGACAAACAAGTGTTTATTGGACCGACCGAACTCAAATATGACCCGTTTCCCAACCCACACATCTTGCCACCTGAAGATAGAATGGATATTGCTGCAGTGAGCGGCGAAAAACCACCTGTGTGTACTTCCCTAATCGCATTGGAAAGCCAGCATTTGATGACAAATCTGGCAAACAAGGGATGGGCTGCATAAAATGGAGGCTAATATAATAAGTAGTGCAAAAAAGTAAAGTGGTGATTTATGAATATTATCCAACAGCAAGAGCACACCGGTCTTAAACTGATTTTATCAGCAGGCGAGGATCCCAGCATCGCTGCATATCTACAGGAAGAAATCAATAAAAACTGTTTTTAACATACAGTCATGAAAAATATGAGGATACAATTTATAAAATGACTATAGACAAGAATATTAAGGATGAAGCAAGCTAATTACATCAGCATGACATCATCAACACTTGACGCTATTGGTCCAATAACCTCGACAGTCCCTGGCCCACATAATGTCCTGTAAAAGATGACTAACATTTACAAAAGTATAGTTGTGATTTATAGTGGTATAAAAGGACGAATGTTAAATTCACCCAGTTGTGTCGGTTCGTCCATAGGTAGTCTTTAATCCCACAACACCACAAATGGACGCAGGAATTCGAATGGAGCCTGGCATTTAAAATTAAACTTCTAGGAGTGTGAAACTTATAACAATAAGTAAAATCGAACACAACATTAATACAACCTCCAGCATCCGATCCAAGTGCAGCAGGACATATTCCAGATGCTACAATAGCTGCAGATCCTGATGAAGATCCACCAGTATACCTTTGTGGGTCATGTGGGTTTCGAGGTGTCCTGTCATGGCAACAAGATAAATACACACACATATATATTTCGTTTCTTACAGTTACCTCGAAAGAAAAGCTTACCCATGATGAGGATTCATTCCCGTGTCTCCCATGCCCAACTCATGCATGTTAGCCTTCCCAACAAATATGACACCACAGCTTCTTAACCGAGATACAGCAACCCCATCCTTGGTAACAGGGCGTATGTCGTGCAGCCATGTTGTGCCACCTGTTGATCTTAAGAATGAAGTGATTTTGCTGAAAATGAACTTTGAAGTTAAAAGATATACATACATACATACATACATACCCTTTGATTGATGAGGATAGCAATCTATGTCATCCTTGACAGCCATGAAAATGCCATCCAAAATAGACAAAGGATTTCCTGTTGAGAAAATATAGATTGAGCATGCATCATGTAGCAAGGTTGGTCAAACTGTAAATTGGCAATACTACCTTCCTCAAACCTTTGAGTAGATGCTGCAGCCTGCTTTCTTACTTCCTCGGGATTAAAAGAAATTAATAGAGGCGTTCGGGCTTTGCATTCCTCCACCGCTGAAATGACATGCTCAGCAACCTATTCAATTAAGGTGGACGACGTTTCTTAGTGGAATTAAACAAGAGCCCGAAACATGGGGACACCTGAACCTACCATCGACGGTGTGGTAAGGCCCGACCTGTAAGCATATGCATAATCACGGATTTTCCAGTAGCGGAATTTAGAATTCCAAGTGGTAGCAGGATGATGATGTGGAAGACACCTAGAAGCCGCTTCAACTCGATCTTGTGGTTTACCATCTTCTTCAAGATGAACCACTCCAGCTTCTTGTTCTAGAATCAAAATCAGCGATATTCATTGTTGTTAGATACATACATGAGTTTTCAAGTTCAAAATATGTTGGTAAAAACCTTGAGGAGGAGGAAACTCGGGTTTAAACATTGGCGGTTCTGGTATCACTGTATTTCTTAGCATCTGTAAATGATAGCATTGAACATATTTTACACCTTCTAATTAAAGAACATAATATTATATATATATATAGAGAGAGAGAGAGAGAGACCTGATCCATTTTGTTCTGCTTTCTCAAGTAAGCGATGATGAAAGAACCAACCACAGGCGCCTTGATCAAGGTAGCAAACAACTTGAGCCATAATCCAGTCAAACGTGGGGCTGCAGTTCACAAAGTACAAGTCAATATCATGATCCAACATTGAAAATTTTATCATAAAAAACAAAGTACAACCTTGGATTTCTCCTAAATCGTACTTGACCTCCGTCAACTGAACTTCACTTGCAGGGACCATAACCATCTTCATGTTCTTTCCAAATATCTTCACTTCAATCAACCAATCGATCGATTACCTCATAACACTTGCGTAATAAATCGTACCTGACTGCTTCAGATCCAACTTAACTTGCGGGGACCATACATCTTCACTCAAATTGACTACTAGATTCACAATGGACCCTCACATTAAAACATCCAAAATAAATATAAACTAGGATTACGACCCGCCGCAATGCGGCGGGGATTCTTTATTTATAACTAAGTCGATCTACGACCCACACGATATGTTAAACCTGTCAAACGGGGTAAAAATAGACGATGTAAAAACGTTCACCCACACACGCACGTTGCGTCGTGTTAACTCGCAAAATTTAGAACGAAACGTAAAAACGTTAAGCTAAAGACGCACACTGTGATGTGTTAAGTCACAAAATTTAGAACCAACCATAGAGCACAAAATTTGCGGAAAATGAAAACTATAAAGGACCAAAGTTGAAAGTAAAAAAAGTTATGAGGATAGATTGTAAAAGATAAAAAGTTTTGGGTTAAAAGTAAAAAACAAATAGTTTTGGGTTAAAAGTAATTTATGAAATACTTTTGGGTGAAAAGTAAAAAAAAAATCAATTTTTTTTTTGGAAAACCCCCAAAGCCAACGTTACGACAACAATATGCATAACAATTTTTTCTTTGAAAAATCCCCAAAGCACATCCCGTGTTGCGGCGGGGTGTAAAACGGTGTCAAATAGTACTAATGTCACACAACCGTCATTGACAACCAACACTGACTCGACCTATAATATGCGTATTGCGACGAACCTGTCAAACATGGAAAAATAGAGGTAAAAACGTTGAACCACACATGCACGTTGCGTCGTATTAACTCGAAAAATTTAGAACTATACGTAAAACGAAAATTTGCGAAAGATGAAAAGTATAAGTGACAAAAGTTGTGAAGTTAAATTGCAAATAATGAAAAGTTTTGGGTTAAAGTTAAAAAAACAAATTATGTAGGGTTAAAATTGAAAAAGGTACAAACCTTTGGGTTAAAACTAAAAAATCAAGTTTTTTTTTTTGAAAAACACCCAAAGCACAACTTACAAGTCCTTATGCACAAAAAGTTTGCTAATTTATATAGGTTTTAATAAGGGCATGTTTGGCTAAGCTTATTAGAGTTAAAAAGGACTTTTGGGAAAATGACATTTTGAAAATGAGTTTTTAAAAAAAAAGTGTTTGGATTAGCTTATGGTGTGGGAAAAGCCAATAAGTCAATAAGTTGTTTTTTAAAAAGTGTTTGGCTTAGTTTATTGATGTAAAATGACTAAAATTGACATTCTTTCATAAGGGGTGTTAAAAAATAAGGGGTATATTGGTAATTTATTGGTTGAAAAGCTATAAGCTAAACAAGAAGTCACAATTTCCTGACTTTTCAAAAACTCCTTTTCATTCATATCAAAAAGTCATTTTTAAAAACACTTTTCCATTTGCCAAACACTATAAGGAGCTTATTGGCTTTTTGATATGTCAATAAGCCAATAAGTTAGTTTGAAAAGCTTAGCCAAACATGCCCTAAATTAGTATTAACCGCACCCGTGTTGCGGTGGGGGCGTAAAACCATGATAAATAACACTAATGTCACATCATCGTCAGCAACAACCAACACTAAAGTTGTGGCGTGTTAATGCAAAGAAACTATAACGAAACGTAAAACATAGAAAGTAATAACTAAGACGATTTAAGACCCGCACATCGTGACGAACTTGTCAAATAGGAAAAAAATAGACGACATAAAAACATTGAACCACACATGCACGTTGCGTCATGTTTACTCGAAAAAAATTTAGAACGAAGCGTAAAACGAAACATAAAACCGTTGAAACACACATGAACGTTGCACCGTGTTAACTCGCAAAATTTAGAACGAAACGTAAAACGAAAAATTTACGAAATATGAAAAGTATAGGGGACCAAAGTTGAAAGTAAAAAACTTGTGAGGTTAAATTGGAAAATATGAAAACTTTTTGGGTTAAAAGTAAATAATAAAATAGTTTTGGGCTAAAAGTGTAATATGATTTTTTTTTTTTTTTTGAAACTCCCCTAAGCATAGGTTACAACACCCCTATGCATGAAAGTGTTGCTTATTTATAGTATTTAAATTAAATTTAAATTTAAATTAAATATTTAAACGTACTTGTTAATAAGGTAGTGGTTGGGAAAAGACTTGGTGTTCCTTATGACCCAGGTTCGACTCCCACTCTTCCCATTATTTTCTGCGGCATTCAGGTGAATGGCGAATACGGGTGGCGCCAGTTCGTCTTGGATGGGAGGCGAGGTTTTACCGATTATTACACTGTCGTACCTTCGGACGGGTGGAGGTCAGGTTTCCGCATATCCGGGAGAACCAAGGGGCTGAATGCAATCGAGTAGTCGACCTTGGCCACAACGCCCGATGTCACGATAGTTGGCACGTCGTTCCTTTCCATTCAAAAAAAAATATAAATGTAGTTGTTAAAGGTGGGGATAGCTTATTTGTTAGAAGAGAGGCTTTTGTCTTTAATAAAGGTAGGTTTTGGTTCAATCTAAAACAAAACAAAAGAAATAGTAGATTATGTTATGATTTATTTTGTGTAATTTATGAGTTAGTAAGCCTAATGTACTTAGAAAGTGGTTAGGATTGCTAATTATGATTTTGTCAATAGAAGCGTTTTTTATATAGGTTTTGAACTAGATTTTGTTATGGGAAAAGTTAATAAATCAATAACTTGTTTTTTTTAAAGTGTTTGATATATCTTACTGATGTAAAATGACTAAAAAATATATTCTTATATATTTTATAATAATTCATTAATTTTACGTATAATATTGTATGTTTAACAATTTTTTTGAAAAATAATTATAATTTGAAAAAATTACAAAATATATAACATAAATTGCATTTGCAAATTTATAATTCCTTGATTAGACCATAAAAATATTAAGTTCATACAAATTCTATATAGTTTCTAAAAAATTACCAAAATTATGTCATAGTACATTTTGGTTAGGTAAAGGTGGCAGGAGCGATCGTGAGGTGGCGGTGATTGTCGGTGTGATGTTGGCAGGGGCAGCGGATGGGTGGATGGTGGTCGGGTGAAGATAGGTGATGGTGTGTTTGTGTAAACCAGAGGTTTTTGGGTAAATGATGGGGGTAGATTAGTAATTTTGTGTTCAGAAAGCTAAAGACTATTTCGAAAGCTAAGTTTTGTGAATTTTGGAAAAACAACTTTTTATCTCTTTTCAAAAAGCAAAAGAGTAAATTGTCATTTTAGTCCCTGAGGTTTGGTTCAAATTGTCATTTTAGTCCAAATAGTTTTTTTTTCTCGTATGGCTCCCTGACTTTTCCATTTTCTTGTCATTTTGATCACATTGCCTAACTCAGTCTAAAAATCTGGTTATAATCAGGGGTATTTTTTGCATAACTGTTGTATAGTGATAACCAGGGGTAGTTTATAACATAATTTATAAACCTCATAATAAATTAATGTCAAAAATACCACTGATTATAACGTGGTTTTTATACTAAGTTGGGCAATGTGATCAAAATGGCAAGAAAAAATAAAAGTTAGGGATCCAGAGGAGAAAAAAACTATTTGGACTAAAATGACAATTTGGACAAAAACTCAGGGACTAAAATGACAATTTACTCAAAAGCAAAATTAAAAACACTTTTATCAATGCCAAACATTTTTTAACTTATTGACTTTTTGAAAAGTCAACAAGTTAATAAGTCATTTCCAAACTCAAACCCAAAGACCATCTTAGGGTTTAAAGATTGTGTTTGATCAATAAATGTTTTTATACCCTGCATACTTAATGTTTTGATTAAGTTTTTTGTGAGAGCCTTTTAAAAATAACAGTGTTTCTTATAGGGTCATCTTATTCGTACTCCCCAGAATTTTATTCGAACACCATTTCCTACTCTATATTTTTCTATATATATGTATGTATTTATGGAGAGAGATGGAGTGGAAGGGTGTACCGATATCAACACAAAGTTAATCCTTGGCGGTTTATGTGTTTTATTTAGACATTAGTTTTACAAAATTACACAGATGCTCTTGGTGGTATGCTGTAACGCCCTGCTTTTTCGTAACTTTCCTTAATTATAAAGCTTGTCGTGTGTTTCTATTTTTGGAAACTTGTATTCCTTGTAATCGTATCCGAGACTTTGATCGTCATAAAATTGATCTTCTACATTGATACGTGCATTCGTTTGAGACATGACTCGTAATTCTCATAAACATAAGTTTAACTCATACACGATCATTGTGTATTCGTAATCCCTAAATCTTCATACATTCAAACACTTGGTTATTCGATTATAAGATTAAGTTGTATGTTTTTTTTTCACTTGATCATACCAAACTATAAACCATACATACTTGTTACAAATAGTGTTATGAAGTCTCTTGCAATCTATTTCGTCTCACTCCGATGTTTCCGCCATCGGTTGGGGTGTGACAAATTGGCATCAGAGCCATAACTATAGGGAATTAGGAAAATTGCCATGCTTTTGACCTAGTCTATAGTTAAGCACCAAAATCGACCATACTTGTTTCACATGCTACTTTTACGAAATATCCTTACATGTTATTCTTGAAATGTCTCTTACGTGTTATTTTCTTGAAATGTTTTATGTGCTCATACTTATTATAACTTCAAACATACGTCTTTTACTTGTTGATACTAAAATCGAAACCACTCGTAATACACAAACGAGACGACTTCACCAAAATAGGCGTGAAACCCACAATTTGGTGAACAACTCTCAACCCATCTATTTTTCCTTTTTACATGAAATTCATCATCAAGTTAGGAGTGAAATCCTCACCTTGATGGAGAAATTCAAGTTTCAAATTCTAGTGGACCCTCGTCAAAGTGTTGAAATTAAATTTTGACCCGACGAGTACCAACCACACTTAGGATACGAAATCGTCAAGTTAGGGGTGAAACCCGCACCTTGTCGACTAGTTCCACTCCTTGATTTTTTTTTATAAATCCCGCCAAGCCTCGAAATTTCGATTGATTTGGGACATGTAGTAACCGGAAGGGTAAATACCGTTAACCGACTTGTCGGCGAGAGTATTCCACCTATTAGGTCAAAGCATGCTTCTCAAATTCGAAAGACTTTTCGACCACTTTGGTTAGTCTAAGTTTCATTTTGGAACAATCCAAGTTTTAGTTAAACCTATGTTTTACTAGTATCAATCTCATATGATGCAATTCTCACTTTTCAAATTAAAATTTCTTTCGGGATTGTTTTCTTATATACCCATCATGCTAAATCTTTCTTACATCCATACATCATTCACATGCATGATTTAAAAAAAACGTCATTCGCTTTGATTTACATACCTTGTAGCCCCAAAATGGAGACATATCATCGAGATAGGAGTGATTTCCTTACCTTAACGATTAACTCCACCCCCTTCTTTTTTTAAATGACCTCACCGACGAGTTAGGGGTGATTCCCTTACCTAGGTGACTGTTACCAAAATTTTCTTTTAAAAGAGACTTCATTATACAACACGATCAAGTTTTATATCTAAGCTGTTTTTCATTTGTCAAAATCCCTACTTATGCAAATTTTAAAATTTATTGTTTTATTAAACGTATATCTTACCCCATAAACTATTTCACATAAACTACATACACAAAATACTTAGTCATACCATAAACGTTTCGTTTCCCGATTTTCAAAAATTTGACGAAATGCAACCCATCAACTTAATCGGTCTACTGAATATCTTGCCCACAGATTCCATGCTTAACATAGGGCATGTTTGGCTTTCCTTATTTTGAGAGGAAAAGTCCTTTTTTTGTGAAAAAGTCCTTTTTTTAGTGTTTGGCTTTCCTTATTTGATGCAAAAGTCCTTTGTCTTGTGTAGAAGTCAGGATTTCCTGACTTTTTTTTCTCAAAAGTCCTTTTCAAGAAGTAGAAAATAAGCTAAGCCAAACATGCACATAATCGCTAAAACACGCTCACGTTATATCATTATACTAGATACTTTTATTTTCAATCGGAAATCGAACCAACTTTTCACACATTCTTACAAAATATTACGAATATTATTCGATCATTTACTAAAACTCTTTTCAACGATCACTAAGTTTGTTATGCTAAATTTCTTTTAAGAATCAACGTTTTCACGAGAACCTTCATATTTCAAACTCCTTATTTTAATACGGGATCCTTTAAAATAATACAAATTCACTATTTCCAAAAGTCTTCATACACCGCTCGAGACGTCATTTCAATTTAAAAACACGTGGGCAAGGAAACTTCATAGGACCAACAATTTTCGACTTACATAAATTCCTCTAAAACAAGAGTAGCATTTCCGTTCTTTACAAAATACGTCACGCGTAATCAGTAAGTACTTTATATTCTTCTTTTACATTCACAAACTAGATTGTACATTCCAAATCAAACTCAATCCCTTTTTATTCGACAAACTCCACGTTTTGCTAAAAAACACTGTACACGCATAGCATCGTACCTGTTTTAATCAATATCTCACGACAATATCATTTATATCATTTGTTTTACATACTCTAACTTCCCGATCATTTTATATGTCTAGGTGCATTGTATTCGTATTCATACTCAAACGTTTTATATTTTACTTATGTTCCATATTCATAATCATACGTCTTAAGTTTATACTTATACTCACATGTATATTCATACTTATAGTTATACTTATACTTATGATCATACGTATACTTTTATTCATACTCATACTCATACATTCGTACCTATGCGTGAGCGTAACCTGAGGGATTCGCTTACGTTTGTCACTTACATGCTTAAACATAAACATGCTTTTAAACTACATTCTTATACGTTGTCACACCCTGGCTTTTGCGGAAGCGTGGTTTATTTGGTATGACTTCTTAATACCATAGCAACAATCATAACAATGCTATATGATAAAAACACGAGATGTTTATCCATTAAAAGAGTTTAGAAAATACCACAACAACATTGTCGGAAAACATCAATACCAATTTAAGTTACAAACCATTATGTGATTTAACGAGTTCACAAGACTCAACAAAAGTACCTAAAGAAAACCTGAGTTTAGAATCATATATCCCGTCCAGGAAAGGAATACACCCTCTAAACTCAACAACCCTGGATAACATCCTTTATTTAAACGCAGCTTGACAACACATGCATACCCTTCCAGATCTACTAGTTTCCTGAAATACATGTAGTTTGAAAACTAAACAAAAGTTGAGCGAGTTCATGTGTATGTGAGTGTGTATAAACCGTTAAAGTATGTCTGTATGAATAAAAGTCCCTGGTATGTAGCAAAAGGAAAAAGAGATCACCACTGGGTTGCAAAGCCAATGGTATGTGTGAAATGATGCAGGAAGACTCAAACCTAGCAAATTTGTTACCGGGCTTCCGGCTGTAAGACATAGTCACCACGTGGTCCACTCAGCGGACTCAGGGGTGGGGCTCGCTACACCCAAATAGATCTATCACTCATGCCCCTCGGTCCTACAACGAGGATTGATGGCCTTAATCGCCCTACCCATTCACATTATCTAGTAGTAAACCCTCCTTAAGCTAATCATACCATGTATAAAATGTCTGTAATAATTGTAACATGTATTTCACCCCCGAAGTTATAAAACTGAAAACAGTTAAAAGAAAAGGGGGACATGAACTCACAGTAGTGCATCTTCTGTACCGTCAACTCAAACTCTGCCAGCTACACGACACCTACAACGTACTAATGTCTATTAGACGAACGGGCCGTGCCTTGGCTTAGAGTTTAATGTTTTGAGTTATGTTGCTTATATTATTCCGAGTTATAATTATTTGTCAAAATAATTAATATTTCAACTTAAATTATATTTGGTTTTGGAATAATTGTTTTAAACAATATTTCTGTATTAATACTTCTCAAGTATTTAACTTCGTACTTCCTTCCCAAGGATGGGGGAAATTTATACATGTATATTTGTAGTTCCGACACAATATATTTTTAAGTCCCACATAGAAAATATATATAGCTCATTTGTCAACAATAATGTATTCCAAAATATATATATTTTTCCCAAAAATAATATATTTTCACTCCTTGTATCCAAAACAATATTTGCCCAAAAATATAGTTAACGGTATTCTTCGGAATGTTTTGTAAGTTATGTTTTACCGTTCGATTTCATCTTATCAAGTGTGTAACTTAAATATTTATTCCGTGTGATTTTTGGTATTATTTTGTAAATGTAAGTTCTCGGTAATTGCCAAGTTATATTATTTTACCCTAAAATAATATAACTATTCCACAACGTATTCAAATATTCACACAAGCGTATTAGTATGAAATATATACTCTAAATATATATTCATCCATTTTTCTTGTAAAAATCAACCTCTGATACTTTGTATTTTTGTTACAAAACTTATGGCGAAGTTTATTTTTGAAGGACAATGTCAATAATATACTTGTAACGCTTGTTAGAAAAATATTCTCTAAGTGTTGGAATTTTTAGAAAATTTCGCCATAGTTTCCTTTGTAAATGGAGGTGTCCATGCTAATAAGCATATCATTTTCTTTTCAAAATAATCACAATAATCATCAATCAATCTTTAAACAACTTTACATCACCAAGAGCAAAAACTATATGCGTTACATATTAATCATGAACTTGATATTTCACAAATACGCGTAGTAATTTGGTAAAACGTTTAGTGGCCTTAGTTACCTTCCGAAGTGTGTTTACTCTTGTTAAAAGCTCATTCTCGGGATTTCTAAATGTTCACAACTTGTGAACTTATTTTACAAAAATATTTATTTGCCAAATCTTCTTGATTTACTAGCACTCTTACACTTATTTGATTAAAAAAAATAGGGTAAGTGTATGTAAAAGTCATGATCTTTTTAAAACCGACTCTTGAACTTGGTTCGCTTAGAAAAGTCTCTTGTAAATCTCGGATCTACATGATCACCAACTCATTTTGTTCACTATAATTCAAGAATCATTTTTATCAAGTTCATATTTAACTAGAAGATGATTATTTCATGTAACACATAATCACCTCCTATTCTTGTTAAATCATGTTTCTAAACATCATTTAACAAGTTTCATATGGTGATTAACATCATATTACTAGTAATCAACATACAATCAACAATATATTCATAACAACATCATACTAACAACATTTCATCATGTTTCATTCATTTTTCATATTATGTAGAGCTTTATGTTCAAGACTTATGTGCATGAACTTTAGTGTTCTTGTAAATTTCAACATACTATATCTTTTAACTACCCAAAATAGAAGTAAACAAGGATAAATCAAGAACTTACAACTAGCTCAAAGGCTAGGGAAGATCACTAGAAAAAGATGATGAAAATGGATGATGAAAGCAAGTGATGAAAGTTCCTCAAGTTCCACAAGCACTAAGCTCCATGTAACACCTCCTTGCACTTTGAAATGGGTTTAAAATGGGTGAATGAGGGTTGTATGGTGGTGGTGGTGGTGGCGGTTCTAAGTAGAGCCGAGAGAGAGAGATAGAGAGTGAGAAAGATAAGTGAAGTTGTGAAGATGAAATGTGAAGATCTTTAGAATCCATGTCCATACTCATATTCTTTCTTCTAAATATTATGTCCACTATATCAAGCAAGATCTAATAAAATAAAAGGAATGAAATCTTTGTGATATGGTGGTGATCTTGGTGGGGTCCTTGTGACCGTAACTTCCAAAGGGGGGGGGGGGTAATATGTAAATTTTAATCATATCTAATAAGATCACATAAAATCCAAGGAGGATCTAAGCAATATCTAGAGAAGATTATTTAGGATCTTGCTAGATATGGAAGATTATTGAAAATCTTGTAAGATTTTGGAGATCACAAGTGGGGCCACACCTTGTGACCGAAAATATAAGGGAGGAGGGGGTCCAAGTGTAAGTTGTAATGGTAAGTGAATAATAGTTGGGGGGTTAAGTGAAAAGTCTAGTGTTTTAAGTGTATGACACAATATATAGTGTGTTGGGGTGTTCGGGGATCATAACTAGCCCAAAAATAATTAAACAATGTTTCTAGTAAAATTTTGGTGTTCCGGGTAATGTCTGGTTGTTCGGTTAGATACCGGTTTGTTAAAGTGTCACGTTATTCCGTTTAGTGTTCTTTAAGTACCCTTTTGTGTCACTATTAATTCCCAACACTTAGGAAAGCATTCAGGACCATTTAGTCAATTTTCTGCATAATACTAGTGTGTTAAAATGCTGAATTTTTGCTGAAAATGCAGAATTCTACACTTAAAGTGTGTTTTAGGCACTTTCCGGCACTCAAACTATCACCTAGTGACGCAGTTTTATGGTCCTCACTTCCCTACACACCATACTGGTGTAGTACCTTGTCCCTGGTCCATACTGGGTCTCAAAACATTGTCTGTCTATGTACTGGCACTGTCAGTATATTTCTGAGTTATCCGCTAACTGTGCTAATTGTGCTTTGTGCATCATGTTTGTCACCAAAGTTGGTATGCAATAAATGAAGTGACAGTATGAGATGTGATGCACATGTATGAATGATGCAGAAATCAGGAAGTAGTTTAAATCAATAATTGTAATTCAGCACAGTAATTAAGCACAAATTGATATTAACTAATTGTACGGATACCTGTAAATTTGACGGTTGTCACATTCTCCCCCTGTTAAGAAAATTTCGTCCTCGAAATTTGTACTACCTTAACTCCTTAGGGTTACATTATGCGTGTATGTATATGAATAATACTGAGGTAGATAACCACAAAATCAAATCAACTCTTATCCATATCAGGTGCATCCAAGAATGCATTTTAACAACAAGAACCCGATAGTTACAAGGTATATGTCCTAGTTTTTAATGTCAAAAGACACGAGACGTATAGACGTATAGGCTAGTGTAACTCAGTTAACAGGGGTTCCTCAAAGAGGAGTTTTGACCTATGGATTCTTCACACAATCGGTCACAATATGCAAATGAGCTCTGGTAACAATAGCATCTGCTAGATGAACTCAAGATCGGTAAGCTCAAATGTAATAGTGAAATGACCCGTCAACTTCCAAACAAACAAGTGAATAAAGTAGCGTGCTGACATTAATGAATTGTGAAAATACACCGAAGGGAACACAAGCGAATCTGGTGTATCATTGTCTTGGCCCGTAGTTGCATCTGGAGTGTTTAAATGACAAGTCAAACAGAAGTATGTGTAGTTTTGTGTGTAACGGTTGATCATGATTAGCACAAGCTTCAAATCTGTAATGACACCACAAGGTGTCGTAATTGAAATGTTTCCAACAATAGCGGTGACCGAACAACTTCACCGTGTTTGAAATCAAATGAAAGTATATCGTCATAATCTGAAGATTTGATTTACGCAATGACATAGAGTTTTTAGTTGAATACGGAACGTCAAAGAACCGTTGTTTCCGATTGCAGATGAAAGAGAAATAAGTACCACAAGGTATTCGATCAATAATGAAAGTATCATTAGGAGGTACACCGCGACACGAATGAACCTATGTACCATTGTCTTTACAAACAACTGTGTTGATACCGCTTTAACCGTGATAAACAAAACAGATTCAGAGCAAGTCAATAACCGATTAAATCCGTGTATGGGGTGCGTAACAAGATTAGCGCAAGCTTCAATTTCGTGAAAGTATCACCGTAAAGTATTGAAATCAACAAACGATTTAGAGGAGCTGCAGACCAAACAAGTCTACTACGGCTTGAAGTAAAAGAACATTGCAAAAATATTTGAATATGATGCTCCCAATACGTCATATGACGTTTTAGATTGAATATACGAAATGGATAAGTTCAAACAATTGAACTTGGTAACCTGACAATAAACGTATATATCAACAAGGGAATCTCAGCATGGTTACGAAGATAAGCCATGAATGTAACTTGAAAGAAATGAAGTTTCAAGAAAGTATGTTAACTTGGTAGCAAAGCAGCCAACAATTACAATAACGTAGGTTATTTGAATCATAAACCAATAGCTAGCTTTAGCAAAGTAATATTTGTACTTCAATGAAACGTTTATTCGAAATGAAACCGCATGCGTAGCAAAAGGTGCATGCATAACATATAAATTTTCAAGTAATGAAGCAATATGTATTTGCTAAAATGGAGAAATGACCAAGTATTCGATGCAAATGTGTGTTCTGTAACACCCCGAAAACGGGTTTGGTAATCAAACCATATAAATACTAAAAGACGGGTAATTTACCGTAATGGTAAAAGTAACCCGGTGAATATTAGGATTTTAAATAAATAAGCCTAATATTTAATAAAAAGGAAAAAAAGAAAGTTTATGAGAATAAAATAAAGTTTATAGAAGCCCGAGTTAACGAGACTTAAAATAAACTGAGTCGTAAATTCCCCGAAACCACTAATTTAACTAGGAATGTTTAACCTAGTTAATGAGTGGAAATATTGTTAGAAATAAGTAGGTTGTAGCCTACTTAATAAACTAACAAAACGAGAGGGGATAAACTTGAAAGTTTATTTAATAAAAAGAATCAAACAAAACACACACACACATCGTGTGTGTTCTGGATCGAGCAGGGGAAGCTCCCAGGAGCTTCAAAACCCTAGTTCTTACAAAATCATCAAATTGAAGGGCCAATTGACGCTCAAATTCACAATTGAACGTGAATTAATGATCACCCAAGCTAGGGGATCATAAGGTATGTCAAATTTTGATAATTTGTGAAGTTGTGAAATCTGAGTAATCATCATAATCGCGAATTATGAATGAATTATTGAACCTATGATTGAATTAGTGATGTATACTTGCTTAGGAACCAAACCCTAAGTGAAAATTATACATAAGATGCTATGATTTGAATGATTTGATGAATTACCACACTAGGATAAGTGGGTATTAATCATAAGATGAATTTGATGATATAATTATGATTAGAATCATCATACATGATAGTAATCAGGAAATACTTGAACAAATTGTGTGTTTAAGTATATAATCATACTTACTATGAAATGAGTTTAGTATGATGTGATAAAAATGGATGAAATGTTCATGATTAATGACGTTTAATATCATCAAGTATCAATTCGGTAACTTATGGTTACAAGAACTTGGTAAATAAGTGATTAAAATGCTAACATAAGAATAATGCTTATCGGATAATTGGCTAAGTAATTAAACGAGTAGTTAAGCTACTTTGTGAAATTAATTATGTCAATAGGCAGTTTACTTTAAAAGTCAAACTGACCAATGATATGATCGAATGATAAATTCGACATATGACTCGTAGGATGGAATAGTCGTAAATGATTATGACTAATCTAACCATCTTGCAAATTACAATGATAGTTTGACGCTTAACAAGCTAGGTGAAAGCTTGGGGAGGAAGCGGGTCAAACGAATCAAGAATGAAAGAAAAGCATAATTTGGATGCTAGGTAAGTACAACTTACACTCTTTGTATTAAATATCTATTGGTTTTATAGGTTATGAATAATATAAAGCCTTGATTGAATTATGATGTTCCGACACGACCTGTGCGGTTCGGAACAAAAGACAATGATATTAAACCATGTTTAATGGTTAAAAAGAGCTAATATGATTATTTAGTCATGCAATGACTAATAAATAGCGAGTTTTGAATGATTACCTTATAAGGAAAATCAATACAAATAATAAGGGTAAAACGGTAATTCGGTCACTCGTTGACGATAACCGTTAGTTTTGAAAGGCACTTTATGACGTAAGACATAAAGGGATCAAAATAATCAAGAAATGGTTTATAAGTAAAATGACCATACGGTGTAAACCAGAGCAAGTCATGTAGACGAGATGATAATAAATCCATCTCGCAAAGATAAACGGTCATTTAGACCAAACGGGTCAAAAGGTGAAAATATCACCCTTTGACAATATCGACTAACGGTTTGTGGAGTTGTATGATTATAGGAATAAATATCGATTGGATATTTACATCGCTATTACTTAGCGGCTATTAAGGCAAGGTATCGAAACGGGTCAATATATTGATCCGAGCCAGGTATGTATAAGAGGTCAACTCATCATTTAGAACTTAAGGTTCAATGAGAGTTAAATGAAGTCAAAAATAGACATTTGGTTACTTAGTTATGTAAACCGAATGATTTACATGATGGTCATTGTGTTTTGAAAAATATAATGACTTTGTAAACCGAATCATAGCTAAAAAGAGGGATTTGGGTCAAACAAGTATTTAAAAGTCCTTCGTCGTAAAAGAAGGACTAAAATTGACCAAAACACCCTTGTAAGCTAAATTGAGCAAACGACCCTTAAAGGTTGTTTGGAAATGAGTTTTATAAGCAAATAGATACTTAGAATAAGTATAAAAACTAAAATGTGTGAATCGTTGGGTCAAATGACTCTATATGAGTCTTTGCCGTAAATTGCATATCCGAGGGGTAAAACTCGGAATATTTAGATCACCACATTAAATCCATCTCAAATATAGTTGTGGTGGAAGATCGATTGATAAATAATGTGGAAATAAGATGCTAGAAGTAAACAAGCATGAATTATGCGGAAAAATGCTTAAATACCCTTAACGGGTCAAAATAAGCATATGAACAAAAATGGGTTTAAGAATGTATATGAACCCGTGATTGGAACCTAATATGATAAACATTATTGAATTTAATAGGTTCATGAGAAATTGCGGTCAAACAAACTTGTTTGTTTGATAAAATCACGAACGGGTCGAATAATTTGGAAAACCCCTACTGTTCAATGAACACTCCTACTGTACAGTGAAAACTCCTACTATTCGGTGAAACCCCTACTATTCAGTAAACACTACTACTATTTAATGAACATTCCTATGGATAGGTGAACATTCTTTAGAAAGGGGTTAAACTAGAGCCGTCGCGGCATGCGACAAGTTAGTGAAATCCCGTCGCGGCACGCGACAGGTATAAAAATCAGCCAAAGCTGCTGGGTTGCTGTTTATGCATTGCGAACTCGTTTAAACTCGTTTTAAACACCATATGACTAACTTATTTCATGTTTTATGAAATATAGGTTTGAATTGCTTTACCGGAGGACGATCAAGCTCAACGAGGAACCGAACACGCTCAAGAATTAAGCTTCCGCGAATAGTTTTGTCGTCACGTTTAAATGGCGAATGAAATTACGAAATGTTGAAATATTTTATTTAGTAAAATGTTTTAACAAGATCGAATTTTTTTAGTGTATGTTTAATCTTAAATACACTATTATAATCGAAATTTATATGATAATTGTATAAAATGGACTAAGGGTCTTACATGTTCGCTCTCAGCGAAGAAAATCAACGCGATGCAACTACTTTAAGGGGAGTAGAGATGCAAACATCTACTCGCTAGAAGCAAAAGGGAAGATTTCAACGAAAGAAATTTAAGTATTTTCTGTTTTGTTAACTGAAATGGCATATATGTCAGGTTAATGGTGTTCGATTGAGTTAACAGATATGGTTTCTAAGTAACAACCTTTACAGGTTTGGACCTGGGTTCCCAAAGGTCCTAAGCATATGTTCTCTAGATCCTCAAGGTTTCGTATTCTGTGTAACCCTGTTTTGTGCATTGTGTAGGAAACACCATTTTTGTGTACGTTTAAAACAAGTTATTGTCCCACAATTTTTCCGCGGTATGCTTTCTTCCTGAATTCACTGCTAACTACACTCGGTCATCGATCGGTCGCGAAATAGTAGTCGGATCCCCACAGTTAGGCAAATAAATAGTTCGTTAATCCTCAGCAAGAGTCATCGACTCTTGTTGGTTAGCTCGTTCGGCTCCTGGTAGTTTGACGTTCGTACGAAAGCTATCGTCCTTCTCCTTGACAAGCAGAGCTGGGGTTATTCAAAGCGAGAAACTTGGTCTGTTATCTTCCTTCTCTACCAACTACTGAAGCTATACTGACAATCCTTGCCTCTCTGAAGGTGTAAGTCGCTAAGGTGCATTGACTGTAGGCGCGACGTCTGGAATCAAATTGATGCGAAGTTCGACTTGTCGTTGGAGTGGTGGTTCAGACAAGCCTTCGGCTTCTTTGTCTGTGACATGAGCCGAGAAGACAACATATTATGTGCATGAAATTCTCGTGCCTCCAAGCACTAGTAATTTGTAGAGGCGTATCCTGCTTCATGGATCACGATTGCTTCGTCGCTCGACATCGGGATGCGGATAACGATCTCCGCTTGGGTGCTCGACAATTGGTCCACCCCAGTTACCTCATTGAGGCTTCCCATTAACTAGTTCTATCGAGTGCAGGTTATATAACTTATCCTTATCATACCAAGTGTATCCTTAAATTCATGAGATACGAAGCTATGGTTGGCACTGGTATCAAATAGCGTAGATGCAAAATTTTGGTTGACAGAGAACGTACCAGCATCCACATCTGGGTCTTGGCGTGCTTCACGAGCTCTGATGTTGGGTGCTCCTTCACGGTCTTGATTAATCTCCCATTGGGCATTCTTTCCGAAAGTGCCCCATGTCACCACAGTTATAACATCCTTGCCCTTTCTTACCACGTTTCGTCTTATGCCAACACGTCTCCTCGCTGTGCCCCACTTTGCCACAGTTGTCACATTTTTCATTTTTGCATTGCCCGGTATGATGACGTTGACATTCGTCGCACTTAGGTAGTTTACCCTGGTACTCCTTTCCCTTTTTGGCCTTGTTCTTGTTATTTGCCCGATCACCTCCTTGGAATTCACTGAGCTTCCTTTTGTTCTTTTCAGATGACTCTATCGGAGTTTCCTTCTTCTCGTCGGGGGTTGAGAGTCTTTCCAATCTAAGTGCTTCCTTAGTGAGAGCCAGACTCATCATATATGCAACCATGGTTGTTGGTGGCGTTGATGCTATCATCAAGCTCAAGGCTTGAGGCGCCAGTTCCCAAATGGATTGCTCCATTCTCTTTAATTCGGGTTCCACCAGGTACGGAACGACTCGCGACAAATCATGAAGCCTTTGCACGTGCTCCACCACTTTTGGACCTTCCATCTTTACCTTCCAGAATTCGACTTCCAGCTTCTGGATCTCCATCTGAGAACAATACTCCCTACGCATCATTTCCTTCAGCTCACTCCATGTTAACGCATATGCTGCAGTCTCGCCCATTGTTCGAACCCTAAGATTCCACCATAATAGAGCCTCATCTTGTAGCAATCCAGAAACGTATGGGACTTGTTGCTCTAGCGTACAACCGCTTATTCATACAACCGCATCCGTATTCTTAACCCATTTTACAAAAGCTATGGCACCTCCAGTGCCACCATAGTTCAGGGGTTTGTAGTCTAGAAACTGTTTGTAGGTACAACCGTTAGGTGGGTCATTCCTTGAGGTACCTTCGCTGCGTTTGTAGCGAAGAACCTCGTGCCGAGCTATGACTCGTGAGGCGTGCGCTTGCCATTCTTCCTTGGTCAATCGAGTGATCTCTTGATGAGACATCTTCTAAGATGAAATTCGGGTTAGTTAGGTCTCGTCTGTTCAGGGAGTGTAAATAGTTGTTTGGAAATGATATGTATTTGCACGTATTTAAATCATCATATCAACACATCAAGCAACAGCACAAGCAAGTAAATGGAATCATGTTTAATGAGAGTATAACAAACAAACACGTGTATCTCAATCATAGCACATTCCTGTTATATTGGTAGCACGTATTACGATTAGGTTTTCATTAAGCAGGTAAGCACATTGCATCATAATCATAGCATAAGCACGTAATTTGGGAATTATGTTTAATAAGAGCATAGCAAGCAAGCACGTAGCATTATTATTACAGCACACATATATGGATCAACAATCATGCTTAACGAAGACATAGCGACTGAGTTTTCGTTGGTCATTGGCCACAAAGTATTGTCGCATGTTTTATGATGATTGGGCTCTCATTATTCTCTTACCACAATTGTATCGTCTTTAACAATGTATCACATCGAGAGGGACACAGGGTCACCCTACCCTTGTCCAACAAGTATATCAGTGTATCAAAATCACATAGTCTGAAGTGGTCTTTAAAAGTCTCCACAATCCCGGCTTACCATTAGTGTCTTTACCCAAATGTAATGCAATCCGCATAATCCAGAAACCACTATACCGGTGTCTGAGGTGGAGGGGGAAAGAAAAGTAACTGTTAACATGCGTGGACTTCCTCCTCGGGTTTGTGTACACGTCGAAGTAATTATCTGCTCTGCCGCTCGACAGTAAAGAAATGAGCATCAGAAGCCTGGGGAAGGTGTAATAGCAACGGGTGAGAGCGCAAAAGGAATCTTGATAAATGTGGAGGATCAAAGTATGATGGCAATAGGGTGGAGGACGTGATGTCAGCTCAAGTTCCAAAACACTGCGACTTATATCCTCAAACTGTAGCTGATGTTACAGGAGCACTCTTCCCGTGCGTAGCCTCCATAATGTGAGGGGTGGTAAAAATCAGCATAGTGTATTATAGGGACCATCGAAATGGTTCGTCCAGCGATGTAGGGGTGAATGTCTGGCAAACCAAAAGAAACAGGGTCATGATCAAGTAAGGGTGCAGGATTAGCAGGTGCAACATCAAGCTGACCCAAAAGGTGCAGAAGCTAGCTCAGGAGCGGGCTCTGTGTCGTGTAATGGTGTGGTGCCTCGAGCAGGTGATAGTGCAGCAGTCATGTCGTCGTCGTCTGCGTCAGTAGTAGAAAGCTGTAATCCGGCAGTCTGTAAGGCTGCAGATGCCACAGACTCAAAGGAGTCTGAAATCGAATGCATGCTAAAATCAGAGGATAGCTTGTTGACAGGGATCTCAAAAAGTGAAATTAGTAACAGCGTTCTCGTCCCTCATTCCATCATTATAGGCGTCATCAGGAGGACCATCAATAAACATATCAATGTCATCATCAACTATTCGTCAAGTAGCCAATCCTTCGGAAGGAATGTCCACAGGAGGCGCATTGTCGAGGATCGGAGCCATGGTGCGCTCACCATCGGGATGACCAGTGATGAAGTGGTCATGGACTGAAACAAGAGTAACAAGAGGATTCTTGCCAGAGAAGCCAATAACAAGGGTAAATCATCACCAAAATCTGGTAGCGCGGGCTGTTGAAAGTCGTCCTCGTCCTTGGTCAGCATATCAGGATCACTCTCAGTGTCCAACGTAAATATCTCCGGCGTAGGTGCAGTCTCATTATCTGTGGCGGCGGCCATAGGGTCATGAATGTCTGACAACCCGCTTTCTAATCAAGGTGACATGTGTGTCGGTGCATAATAGTCATAACAGGTATATCCATAGCAATCACTAACAATTAATGTATGCAAATAAGGTAATTTATCCTGTAGTCACGTATTCACATTATTCTTCATGAAACTTTCTATCCTTCCCAGCCTCCCAGACTAAATACCCAGTCTCTCAGACTAAAACACCCAGTCTCTAAGACTAAACTTCCCCAGTCTCTAAGACTGAACCTCCCCAGCCTCTAAGACTGAACTTCCCCAGCCTCTAAGACTGAACCTGCCCAGCCTCTAAGACTGAACCTCCCTGGTCTCTAAGACTCAATCCCCTCAGTCTCTAAGACTGAACCTCCTTGGTCTCTAAGACTCAATTCCCTCAGTCTCTAAGACTGAACTCCCTCAGTCTCTAAGACTGAACTCCCTCAGTCTCTAAGACTGAATTATAAACATAGCCCTTTGAAATGTGTTATTGTGCCTTTTGTTTGTAAAAATGTTTGTTCCCTGGATCTGGACGTTTTGTGTATGTAATGAAATCATGTTTGTAAAAACGTTTTCGTGAGAGCCCTAATGATCGTAGTCTAGACTCGAGAAGGAGTCCTAGTTCGCTACGATCGAAGCTCTGATACCAAGCTGTCACACCCTGGCTTTTGCGGAAGCGTGGTTTATTTGGTGTGACTTCTTAATACCATAGCAACAATCATAACAATGCTATATGATAAAAACACGAGATGTTTATCCATTAAAAGTGTTGGTGCATGCGTCTGTCGACTTCGTCTTGTATCGAGTCTTGATCGTATTAGATAGATCAGGGCATGTAACACGAGTAAAGTATGTATGTAGGTAATTTCGCACGAAATTACATATGTAATTTCGCACGAAATTAAGATGTTAATTTCGCATGAAATTACAAGTGTAATTCCATGCGAAATTACAATGCCTATATATATGTGTATGTCTGATTCATTTGGTACGAAATTACTTAGAGGTTTTCCGACGGCGAAGCTCTGTCGAAGTGTCGTTTTGCTGTAAAACTGTTCTAGATCAATATAAACGACAGTTAAAAGTGATATCTAGCTGAATTCAACTCATTATGTCTGTTTCCGCCTTTCATTTTGAGTAGAACACCTCTGATCGACTCATATCGGGTCCGTACACGATCCTACAAGTGGTATCAGAGCACAGGAGGAGGATTTCTGAAAATTTTAGCTTGATTTCATCTCATTCTCTTACTTCTACACCTTCTTTTCACAATTGAACAAGTTTTCACGGTGAAAATGTCCTGAATTTTTCACAACACAAGCGAAACAGTGTTTTAACAAAGCCTTGAGAGAATTGGACCTTAATTTGATCTTAAACTGATAATATTTGTAATTTCGCTTGAAAATCAGTTCGGAAAAAAATGACATCAGCATAATTTCGCACGAAATAGCCTCTTAATTTCGCACGAAATTACATCTTTTGATTAATTTCGCACGAAATCGCTGTTAATTTCGTACGAAATTACTATTTTTGTGATATTTCACGCGAAATTACTTCAGGTTTGGTATTTCACACGAACCAGTTTGTAATTTCGTACGAAATCATCTAATTTCGTATGAAATCATTATTTTCGTTCCAAAGGGTCTAATTTCGTTGGAATTGCTAATTTTGTTGGAAGTTGTTTGTTCCAGGTAATTTCGTTTGAAGGTTCTAATATCGTTTGAAAGTGTGATTCTTGATAAACGTATTACCGAATCATGAGTGAAGAATTTTACAACGCATTTGCAACATCCCCAACTACTCCGGCTACCATTGCTCAAAACATGAACTTGGAAAATGAGGCTGGAACTACGCAAAAACCCCCGAAGCTAATGAGCATTGAGGAATATTACGGTTGGAAAGATCGGTTTGAAAACTGGGTTCAAGCTAATCACTTGAGATCTTGGGAATGTATTTTGAAAAAAATATGTACTACCACGTACTGATCTGCAGGTTAAGAAAGAAATCTCTGAATTCACTGATAAAGAACGAGACATGTACAGAGTTGAAAAGATGATGATTAGTCTACTTCAGCAAGCAATTAAAGAAGACATCTTTGTATTGCTTCAACGTGACAAAACTTCAAAATCAATTTGGGATGCTCTTAAAATCAAGTTTGAGGGAAGTGAGAAGATGATAAAAAGTAAAAAGGCATTGCTTAAGAAAGAATTTGATCTATTCACAAGTTTGCCAGGGGAAGATACAAAGAAGTTGATTGAAAGATACTGCCACTTAGTGCGTTCTATGTCGTTGTTAAGCATAACCAAAGACCGAGAGGAATGGGTCGACAAATTAGCTGATGCTTTACCTCAGAAAGAATGGGGTACATTTTTGATGATCTTAAAGAACACTGGTGTATATGATGGTTTGACGATTTCTCAGTTCATTGAGAAGATTGAGGGACAATATCTTGAACAACAAAAGATTGCGAGGATGAGTAATCCGAGTGGTAAACAAGATGTGAAAATGTATTACAAAGGCAATGTTCAAGAGGTTGAAATGAGTCCGAAGATTCAAATTGCTTTTAGTGCTGGAAACTCATCAGAAAATGTCGAACAAATTCCAAATAGCAGCAGTGGATTTTCTTCATATCCAAGTGTTAATCCAAAGAGTTCAACATCAAGTTTTCATTCTCAAAGCTCAAAAAGTGGAATTGGTTGTGTGATACAGTGCAACATTGCATTGAATCTTCCAGATGGTCAAAGTTTTTCTGAAGAAATTGCAAAAGATCACATGGCGTTACTTGCAACTGTGCTACAATCCTATGAAGGTTTGGTTGCAGGAAGAATCGGAAATCCTATGCTGACAAAAGAGGATTACGATCAGATAGACGCTGAAGAAATGGAGCTCATGAACATCAAATAGTGTCTAGCTAGTGTCTTGAGGAGAGCAGAAAAGTTTAAAATGATAACAGGGAGAAATGATTTTCTGGATTCACATGTGTCTACTTTGGGTTTTGATAAATCTAAAGTTACTTGTTTTTGATGCAGGGAGAAAGGTCATTTTAAAAGAGAATGCAAAAATCAGGAAGCGAGTGGAGCAAAGAATCCTTTTGGAAAAGATGATTACTATCGGAAAGCCATATATCAACAAGTTGCTCATCAACCATATCAACAAAAAGAAACACCAACTGCTCATGGGAAAATGATCGAAGATGCAAATAAGAGAGCTTATTATGGTATCATTGATCAAGATGATGAAAAAGTGGCAGAAGGTTTCAGCTGGGATAAATATATTCCATCTGATTCAAAAGTTGTAGCTATGATTGCAGAAATAGTTCAAAAGCCTGATTTGTTTACAGAATGGATGAAACTATTTGAAAGAAATGATTTGAGCCAAGAAGAAGAATCTGTTTCATTCGATGAAAGTTCAGAAAGAGCAACTGTTTTTGATCAAACACTTTCTGATTCTAGTTCTTCAGATGATAGTTCTGAGAAAACAATCAATTTTGATCAAACACCAACTGATGATAGTGGTGATGATGAGGAAGAAAGACATATTAATGTTGCAAAAGCTCATCTATCTCCTGAAAGTTTTCAATTCTATTTTGCAGATCGCTTGGAGAAGCTTAAGGAGAGACGAGCAGCAAAAGAACAAAAGAAAGTGAAGAGTGAAAGTGTTGATAAAAAAGAAGAGACTGTTCAAAATGAAGAAGTTAAAGCTGAGAAGGTGACTGAAGCTGAAATAGTGATTGAGGTGGAGAAAGTCATCGAAGTTGAAAAGATTGTAGAAATCATCAAGCCTTGCTTAAAGTGTTTAGAATCTTGCAAGCAATGTGCAGAAAAAGATGAGAAACTGAGTGAGCAAGAAAAGATGAAAGAACAATTACTGTTCAATCTCAATTATGTGAAAGAGTCGTATGATGTGCTAAACAGAACAGTAATTGGTCTACAAAAGACAAATTCTGAAAGAGAAGATGCACTGACTATGATGAATGCTGTAATGATGACAAAACAGAAGGCGATTAATCATTACATTGAAGAATGTGCAAAGTTGCAGCGGGAGTTGGAGACATAAAAAATTGAGAATGAGAGAATCAGACGTTTATTACAGAGTTATTCTAGTTCGGATTATCTTATTGATCGAATTTATCCAACTGTTGCAGGCTTTGAAGCGTTTAAAGATGATCAAAAGAATCCAAAGGAGAAGAAGGATACTGGTAAGAAACAGAGTGCTAGTTATAACAAGTGTCCGCTTCCGATTTGGGAAGGGTATTCTCCTAGAAAACTGAATGAGGAACAAGTCGAAAAAGCAGTCAATATAAAGTTAAAGTCCGATATAACTGATGAATTACCAGAAAACATTGACGTTGTTTTTACATCGTCTGACACTGATCATGAGTCCGAGTTAATAAAAAAGGTGGTCGATCAGGTGTTGGATACAGATGAGGAGTCGGAGTTAAAGTCTGAGTCAAAATCCGAGTCTGGGTGTTCAAGTTCAACCGTCAAAAGTTCGAGTTTGTCGGTCAGAGTTCAAAGTCGTCGGTTAAACGGGTTTATAATAAAGAATTCCTGTTATCAAAATCTAATTTGAATGACGAAACAATCAAAGTGGCATATACATTGATTGATTCAGACAAATTATATTCTGATTAGGAATTTCCAATAAGAAGTGTTAAATTTGAAAAGATCAAAAAGGTTTTCAAACTAACAGAAATCAATATTTCTGAAATAAAAGATGTAAATCTTACTGAAAAACCTAAAAAATACACTTCAAGAGTTCAACAAAGATTAAACAAGAAAAAAGGTTATGGTTCTGGTTCTAGTTTTCAAAAGAAACTAAACCATAACGGTAATTTCAAAAAGAAAGGTCTTGGATTTATTCCACCAAAAAATTATAAAAATGAAAAATATGTTCAAGATTTTAAATCAAAAATGATATTTGTTTCAGGGACAAACTCGGAAGAAGAAGCAAAAAGCCCATTCTGGAAGCAATCAAACAGAGAATTCCTTGCCAAGAAGCAAGAGAATGTGAAGAATGGAGCTAATCAACGAAAGGAGACAAGAACCTGTTACAAGTGCAATGAAGCTGGTCACGTTGCATGGAACTGTTTTCAAGCATTAAAGACAAAACAGGAAGTCTCTAGAAAACTCAAAGGAAAAGTTGTTGAGAAAAATGAGCCACCAACAGAAAAATTTAAGATTTTTGAAAATTCAACATATGAAGTTGGTGAATGCTCAAAAACTCATTTTTATAAAAAGAAAGCGAAGGACAACCAAGTGTGGGTGGTTAAGAAGATTCTTGGTGATGAATCTAACTCCACAAAGTTAGATGAGCCACAGGTTGATGTTAAAGAAGAAAACTCAGTACCTCCAATGGATGATGTTCATTTTCCACCATTGAGGGCTGAAAATTTTAAATCAAAAATTGGAAAAGTTGAGATTTCAAATCAATTCTATTCTGAGAAGAAGGAATTCGATGTTGAAAAAGTTTTTAATGGAAATGTTAAAAGGATTTTTGGGAAAATGGTCGATGGTAAGGTGAAAGGGGTAAAGGATTTTTACAAAACAAAGAAAGCATCTTATTACCCGAGTGCAGATGAGGAGAAAACGTCCAAATTTGGTGAAGCTTGGATGTCAGTTTTTCATATGTAAAAGTATGACTTGCTGGAGCTCCCAGGTTGGTAAGTGTGGAGCAGGTATCGACATCTTTCTTGAGAAATTCACGAAAGTGATTTCGTCTAGTGGTTGGAAAAGGTTTTTATTTACAAGTGGTAAATCAGGGACATTAAGTTGTATTTGATTTTCTACAAATGATTGGAAAACAATATGATGAACACTTAATCTACAAGTGGTAACCCCAACAAAACTTATTTTCCGGAAAAATCATTTTGGTTAAAACAAACTTAAGTGTTTTGAAATCATAATGAGAAATAGTTTGTTGTAAGGGGGAGTTCTGATTGTGTATGCCAAGTGGATGGCGATTTGAAGTGATTCGATATCGGTTGTCATTTTTTTAATAAATAAAACAAACTGTACAAGTAGAGTATCAAAATTTGTTTTCAAATTTCCTTAAATGTGTTTGCATTTTAGGGGGAGTAGAAATTTCAGAAAATCCAAAAACATTAGAAAATTTGAAAAAGACAAAAACATGATAAAATTCAAAAATGAGTTTTCGTGTCAAAGAAGAGGAAATGATGGTACATCAGTAGACAGTTACAGTATGCTAAAGAAATGTAATGATTAAAAAGCGTTAAACGGTCTCACTGATGATATGCCGATAGGGTTTTACACATTTAGTAAGCTTTTTCGGGATATAAACTTAAATTCAAACTTGCTTATTTCGTGGGGAACACTACTTGGATATATAGGTAACCCCTGAAATCTCGTTTGAAAGGTCCCTCTTTCTGAGATACTAGGTCTTTATGCTCAGTGATATCTGGGGTATTATCCCGGGACTTCTGATAATGCGGAAGCAATGGCCTAGTCCCCGGATAATACTTTACTGCTTGCTTGAAAAATAGCGTCGCCCTCAGCATAAAATGATGAGAAAATAAAATTGCTAATCAATGCTGTTGTAAAAAAGATCCTCTAAAGGGGACCCACCAAAAGTCGAGCTGTCATCTCTCTGCTGAACGGAAGTTCTGACCTGAGCTTTCACGGTTTCGCAATTTAACCCCTTACAGATATCATCTGTGGTATACTCACCTGTAAGACTGAATATTGGGATCTGAATACGGGAGTATATTCAAGAGGTGGGACACATGAATGTGTTTAAGTTCTTAAAACACCTAACTCATATCCTGAATTAGTTGAAATTTGTGTGGAAATTTAAGTGGATCAGTATATCGACAATCTAAGTGAATTGTTTAATTCTTAATGTGTAACTAAGCTCAACGGTACTCGTGACTTGTCAAAAACTGATATGATCCTCTTACACAAACTCACAAAAATATTGTCTGTAAATATTTCTTTACTGCATTTCATTTCTTTACTGCATTTCATTTCTTTTTAAAATACAAAAAGATTTTCAGTGTGTTTTAGCAAAAATTTTTGAAAAATCCAAAAAGATTTTCGACAACTGATGTTGGAGAGCTGATTTTCAAAATTCCAAGTGCTAAACATGATGAGTATGTGGTGAGGAGGAGTCTGTGTTTTAAATGAGAAAAGTTTTTGAATATACAAGGGATTCATCAGAAATTATCATTGATAAATCATTCTATATTAATTTGAGAGGGAGTCTGTATATAAATTTGTCAAATTGTTAAATTTGTGAAATTTATTTTGAGATAGAGAATGTGCAGGTTAGTTGGTTCTGAGTGATAGAGAGCCAGGTTCCGCTACCTGAAGACTCTGTGATTTCAACAAGCCAGACTGCGATCCCAGCAAATCGAAAGGGGGAGTCTGAAGAGTAGAGATTATTTGTTGAAGAGGAGTATGTTGATGCTGATAAAGAAAAAAAATAATCAGACTGATAAAGACTGAAGACGTTGAAGACTCGACACTTAAGACTCGTCAACATTCGAGGGGGAGTCTGTTGGTGCATGCGTCTGTCGACTTCGTCTTGTATCGAGTCTTGATTGTATTAGATAGATCAGGGCACGCAACACGAGTAAAGTATGTATGTAGGTAATTTTGCACGAAATTACAAGTGTAATTCCATGCGAAATTACAATGCCTATATATATGTGTATGTCTGATTCATTTGGTACAAAATTACTTAGAGGTTTTCCGACGGCGAAGCTCTGTCGAAGTGTCGTCTTGCTGTAAAACTGTTCCAGATCAATATAAACGACAGTTAAAAGTGATATCTAGCTGAATTTAACTCATTATGTCTGTTTCTGCCTTTCATTTTGAGTAGAACACCTCTGATCGACTCATATCGGGTCCGTACACGATCCAATTTAGAAAATACCACAACAACATTGTCGGAAAACATCAATACCAATTTAAGTTACAAACCATTACGTGATTTAACGAGTTCACAAGACTCAACAAAAGTACCTAAAGAAAACCTGAGTTTAGAATCATGTATCCCGTCCAGGAAAGGAATACACCCTCTAAACTCAACAACCCTGGATAACATCCTTTATTCAAACGCATCTTGATAACACATGCATCCCTTTCCAGATCCACTAGTTTCCTGAAATACATGTAGTTTGAAAAATCAACAAAAGTTGAGCGAGTTCATGTGTATGTGAGTGTGTATAAACCGTTAAAGTATGTCTGTATGAATAAAAGTCCCTGGTATGTAGCAAAAGGAAAAAGAGATCACCACTGGGTTGCAAAGCCAATGGTATGTGTGAAGTGATGCAGGAAGAGTCAAACCTAGCAAATTTGTTACCGGGCTTCCGGCTGTAAGACATAGTCACCACGTGGTCCACTTAGCGGACTCAGGGGTGGGGCTCGCTACACCTAAATAGATCTATCACTCATGCCCCTCGATCCTACAACGAGGATTGATGGCCTTAATCGCCCTACCCATTCACATAATCTAGTAGTAAACCCTCCGTAAGCTAATCATACCATGTATAAAATGTCTGTAATAATTGTAACATGTATTTCACCCCCGAAGTTATAAAACTGAAAACAGTTAAAAGAAAAGGGGAACATGAACTCACAGTAGTGCGTCTTCTGTACCGTCAACTCAAACTCTGTCAACTACACGACACCTACAACGTACTAATGTCTATTAGACGAACGGGCCGTGCCTTGGCTTAGAGTTTAATGTTTTGAGTTACGTTGCTTATATTATTCCGAGTTATAATTATTTGTCAAAATAATTAATATTTCAACTTAAATTATATTTGGTTTTGGAATAATTGTTTTAAACAATATTTCTGTATTAATACTTCTCAAGTATTTAACTTCGTACTTCCTTCCCAAGGATGGGGGAAATTTATACATGTATATTTGTAGTTCCGACACAATATATTTTTAAGTCCCACATAGAAAATACATATAACTCATTTGTCAACAATAATGTATTCCAAAATATATATATTTTTCCCAAAAATAATATATTTTCACTCCTTGTATCCAAAACAATATTTGCCCAAAAATATAGTTAACGGTATTCTTCGGAATGTTTTGTAAGTTATGTTTTACCATTCGATTTCATCGTATCAAGTGTGTAACTTAAATATTTATTCCGTGTGATTTTTGGTATTATTTTGGAAATGTAAGTTCTCAGTAATTGCCAAGTTATATTATTTTACCCTAAAATAATTTAACTATTCCACAACGTATTCAAATATTCACACAAGCGTATTAGTATGAAATGTATACTCTAAATATATATTCATCCTTTTTTCTTGTAAAAATAAACCTCTGATACTTTCTATTTTTGTTACAAAACTTATGGTGAAGTTTATTTTTGAAGGACAAGGTCAATAATATACTTGTAACGCTTGTTAGAAAAATATTCTCTAAGTGTTGAAATTTTTAGAAAATTTCGCCATAGTTTCCTTTGTAAATGGAGGTGTCCATGCTAATAAGCATATCATTTTCTTTTCAAAATAATCACAATAATCATCAATCAATCTTTAAACAAGTTTACATCACCAAGAGCAAAAACTATATGCATTACATATTATTCATGAACTTGATATTTCACAAATACGCGTAGTAATTTGGTAAAACGTTTAGTGGCCTTAGTTACCTTCCGAAGTGTGTTTACTCTTGTTAAAAGCTCATTCTCGGGATTTCTAGATGTTCACAACTTGTGAACTTATTTTACAAAAATATTTATTTGCCAAATCTTCTTGATTTACTAGCACTCTTACAGTTATTTGATTAAAAAAAGGGTAAGTGTATGTAAAAGTCATGATCTTTTTAAAACCAACTCATTTTGTTCACTATATTTTCAAGAATCATTTTTGTTCACTGTTGTGACTCCAGCAGTACTTTGTTTCTTCAGCAGTGCTTGACCCATAACAGTAGATTGATCATCAGGGCTTTAGTCTTCATCAGTCTTTATACTTGATCAGTTGTTTGTAGAACAACAGTTGTATAAAGGCAGTGGATATAAGCCATCGGTTGTTAGAAACACTTTCAAGGGGAAACCCTTTGCTCCTGCATCTTGTTTGTATGTTCAAGGCTTCATCTATTGTGACAATGTCTTGTTCGTCATCCACTGTGTACCATTCCAAAGGAAGCTCGAAGAGGATCGGACCCAGGAATAATTTGTTCTTGTGGTGGGCAAACAATTTACAAGATCTCTAGGTCGAAGGCTAAGCCTAAACGCTGGTATCTATGTTGTGTAAGTGATTATATTATGCAATTTTTGTACTTTTTGTGTTGTTATACACCTTATGATGTCTGATTATAGCTAGGAGCTTGTGGGTTTCTTCGATGGACTGATCTCGATGATGAAAAAGGATATCAAATTTGTCGTGAGGTAATTCCTGCTTTTATTCAAAGTATGGAAGATAAGGATAGCAACGCTCCACATTTTTGTAGTTTCTGTATTTAAAAAGTGTAATCGTATTTCTATTTTTGGAAACGTGTAATCATATTGTATTCGTATTTCATTTCCAATCTTGTATTCCGAGACTTTGATCATAATGAAATTCATACTTTACACATACATGTTTTATTTACAAATCAATCGTTAAATACGTGTTTACTTGCAAACTGATACTTATGATATGTGCAATTAATCATACATACATTCATGATACACGAATTATACTTACATACGCTTTCCATACTAGAAAACATGTTAAATTACAAAGTTTTAGCAAAAAATGAGGAACATATAAAAGTTCAGGGACTAAAATGCAATAAAACAAAAAGATTGGCTAAATGAGGTGTGGCGCTACGTGACGCCTCACCCCATTTAGCTTGGTGGGGCACCAAGCCCCTTGATCCGTAGAAACTTGTTTTCAGCTCCAAGATTGGTCACATTCTCCTTCCCCAATCACCATACAACCTTCTTTAACACTAAACTCTAATCCTCTATTATAAAACCAAGCCTCTATCACCCTATTTTAACTTTCCCAACTCCTTTACACTCTCAAAACACTACTAAATCAGTTGCAAACACAAGAAAAGGCAGAATTTACAACAACACTCAAACACATATTATAAGAAACCCTAGTTGAGACCCAAAACGTGTACAACGCAAACCAAAACGAAAAATCAAGATTAGGGTTTGGGGGGGGGGGGTCATGGGGGGTACCCCTAAACCTTCCGCGACAAGCGAAAGGTACCTATATGTGTCAAAACCCAAAGTCATCGACACCACAGGGCTAGAAACACAACAAGGTAGGTCTAGGCGAAATAGGTCTCTCAGGCGACACGCGGAAGGATCCTTGGATCCTGTCGCGACACGTGGGAGAGTCCAATTTTGGGTATAAATAGCCTGGCCTGGGACTTGAATTTCTATACCATTTCGATCGAAAATCGAAATCTCTGTCTCTCTATATCTCCGTTTCTTTCGAGTAATACACCCCTAATTCGCGAAGCTCTGCCTCATTGTAAGTATTATAACCCCCGGTTACGTACTAGTTACTCTGCCCGATTGATCTAGAGCTCCGTAACACATTTCAAGGCTCGGCATGACTCAGTCGTTGGAGTTCTGTCTCGGGGGGAGGGTATAGCTAATGTAAATTGGGTTATTATACTAACGCATGTGCATTGTTTAATTTAATAGATTATAACCAGGAAGTCACCAGGACATACCTAAAATAGCAATGTGAGTAATTCCTCCTTTTGTAAACTGTTTTTACAAAACCTCAATTGTTTTACATTATAATTAACAGTCATTGAGTATTTGTAAATCTACAATTATCGTCGGTATGTTGGGGTTTTGTATACATAACTTGTTACTACACTGTGAGTAGTAGCATGACCACAAGTCAGGATTGACAGTACCGTGGGTGGTAATTAAAGTAGATGTAAACAAATGTAATTGCGGGTTGCCCTCAGTGCTGTAAAATGATAAAACCTGTTTTGATTAAACTGGAATTCACTCACTAGTATTTTCCACTGACAAAAATGTTTTAAACGCGTTTCAGGTAACAAAATGTGAAAGCCAAAATAGAAGCCAGCTGGAGAGCACTGAAGGCTTGGAAAAGTGGCTATAAAAGTTACCTAAATAAAGAAGAGGTTTTATTTGAATAAAATAGGGTTTATCCCTATAAAAATATTATGAATGGAAACTTGGGTTTTACTCATATGTTTATTAATTATAAAATGAGGTGTTTTACTTTGATAAAATATTTTCTAACTATGGTCCTGATGTAAATTCCGCTGCCAATTTAATAAACACCGATACCACCGCTCTTAGTAGCTCGCGGCCGCCTTCCTCCCGGGGCAAGGGGTCGGGGGTTGCGATATAAGGTGGTATCAGAGCTACAGCCACTGATTCAGCCACAGAAGTGTTCTGCTGACATCGAAATTGTCAATTCTGTTAGGAAATAATCTATTTGATTACGTGCGTATCTGTATATTATTGTTTTGTGTTATTTGACAATCTGTTAGTTTACAGTATGAGTGATCAAGGACCATATGACGCCTATCGTCACCTCTCTAATTCTCCTAGAGATGAAGGAACTTCCTCCTTGCCTACTCCTTCGGGGTATTCAGTTGACACCGATGAGGGGATATTCATCTTTAAGGCGCAATCCACAGAACCGTTTCCTACGAAAACGAGAGGATGGTTCAGTCGGGGAGCACATGAGCATAGGAAACGAATGAGGAAATTACAGCAATAAAGGGCTTTAGCAGCAGCAAATAGGGAAATGAACCTAGACCCAAGACGTAATCAATAGGCGATTGGTCAACTTTGACATACTAGCTACCACCGCCGCAGACCCAAACTTAGATCAGATACTGGCACCACAACCACTACCACTATTCCCAACTCAACCTATGGAAATAGAACCCAACCTAGAAGAACCGGCTCCCATACCAGCTTTTAACCCTGATGAGATACCTAGAGTTCCAGCACCCAATCCCCTAGCATATGATCCGTGGAATGACGACCATAGGGATTATCTAGAACTCTACCCACAAGAGGAACCAATACCAAACCCTATAGCACCACACCCCAATCTTGACCTTCTAGATCCATATTGGGATGCGGACCAGTATGTTCGGGAAATACTAGAAAACCCATACCTATATGGAGAACCCTTACCACAGTACCCTGACCCAATACCCGCACCACCACCACCCATGAGTACCGAAAACGTGCAAGAACTCCGCACATTTGGTGAGGAGTTAGTAGACGAAGGAGAGAGAATAAGGCAAATAGGGGAAAAGCCAGTTTGGAAGTACGACGAGCGAAATATGCAGTACTGGATGAACCCCTAGAAATAATATATATATATATAGGGTGAGAGTTGGCTACAAAGTCTACTTTTTCTAAAAAGTGTAGGAAGTGTTCTAAGAGTGACATGTGGCATCTAGGGTTTTTGTACTAAAGGACATAAAGGTAATTCAACAATTAATTTTATTTTTGGAAGATACATTTATTAAACAATAAATGCTATTTTTTATGGAAATTATATATCTATTAACTATTCAAAGTCGGTAGTCATATCCTTCATATCCACAATTGTTTCATCCAAAGTTCAAAACGTAAAACACATTAATTATTTCTTGACATTGTGTTTTACAGTTTCTTGTTCTTCACACTGTGTTATATCAGTTTTGATAATTAAACATAAAATCAAGCATCCGAAGTTCGAAACGTAAAACAAATTAAATATTTCTTGACGTTGTATTTTATCAGTTTATGGTTTCCTCATATTGTGTTATATATTTTTCACAATTAAACACACACACTCACATATTTCGTAACATTAAACACATTCATTATTTCTTAACGTTGTGTTCTATTAGTTTCTAGTTTCTTCATATTGTGTTTTATCATTTTTCACAATTAAACACACCTCTCACACATAAAACATACCAATGTCTGAAATACATAATATAAAACACACCTTCACGATGAACAACTTGAACGAAGAAATGAATCATGAATCTTGTTTTTTAGTATAAAAGAGAGAGAGAGAGGGGGAGAGAGAGAGAGAGAGAGAGGAAGTTTCCAAGATTTAAAGAGTGTTTTTATGGAATGACACTTACTTGCCTTTTTTAAAATACGCCAAATGACTTTTTTGCCCACAATCAATTAAATCAATCTATATTTAAAACAATAATATTACTAAAATGCCACCAAGATGATCTCAACCATTAAAAACACTCATCCAATGGTCCAAAACACTTCCTACACTTTGTAGGAAAAACACACTTTGTAGAGTAACCTCACCCTATATATATATATATATAGGGTAGGGTTCCAGCGTGAACAACCTCCCAAGAGTGAACTGCGTGAACATATATGGACCCTTGATTTCCTTTTTAGTTGTTAAGGGTAGGATTGTAATTATATAAAAAATTAGATTTAAATCATTATTTTAATAATTGAATTAAGTTACATCTTTCCTAATTTAAATTCATTATCCACATTATGTTTATTATTAATAAGATAATTATCAAAACAAACAACAAATCACCAAATTTCAATTTTAATTTTTATTTCAGATTTCATCACAAGAATTCAAATTTTGATTTTTAAGATCCACGTAACCTTCATATTTCAACGGTATACACATGTGTACTTGGATATAAATAGAACAGTACACATGTGTACTCAGCATCGTACATATGTGTACAGTAATTCACAGGTGTACATCAACATTCAATACAAAAAAAATTATGAGATATCACAAAAACAGACGATATACACATGTGTACAACGCATTAAAAAGAGGGCAAAATCAGAATACACATGTGTACATCTAATTTAAACAAATAATTATTTTAATAATTGAATTAAGTTACATCTTTCCTAATCCTTGATTTGATTTGTGAGAGATTTATGCAATCAATTTAAGAGGATAATTGATTACTTGATTTGTGAGAGATTTATGCAATCAATTTAAGATTGAAATTACACATGTACCCTTTTTGTATTTAATTACATGAAAAAAATTAACCAAATAATTACCATCATGCCACTCACTTTAATCTCAAGATCATAAAAATCAAGGGCCCAGATCAGTTCACGCAGTTCACTCTTGGGATTTTGTTCACGTTTGAACCTAATCCTATATATATATATATATATATATATATATAAATACGAGTAGTTTGAAAAAAATCAACTAAAATAGATAATCTAATACTTACTGATGCATAACTAGTAGTATGTTTTAAATTCCAGTTACAGCTTGTAATAGATGCATATATGTATATATATATATAATAGAGTAAATGTCGCAATGCTCAACGGTTTTGACCAACGTGTTTGTTTGTGCAATTGTTGGCATTAAATCTTATTCTGTGATATTAATACCTGATAATTGTTTGTAAATCCAGATGGACAACGAAGAAAATCAGGAAAACTAGAATAATGATAACCAAATAAATAACAGTGCCATTCAACACATAGTAACCCAAGGAATTAGAGATGCTATGCCATATATTATCCAAACTGTTAAAGAAGCGGAAAATAATAAAAGTAATAGTGGAAGTAAACGACCACCAACTAAACCCAGTCACAACGTAAACAATGGACCGTTACTTCAATTGCCTATTCCAAAAAGAAGAAGAACCATGTCATATGGTTGTTCTTATAAAGAATTCTGGTCTTGCAAACCAATAGAATTCTCTGGCAATGAAGGAGCCATTGCAGCTCTACGCTGGATAGAAAAGACAAAGGCAGTCTTAAAAATAAGCAAGTGCGCACAGGAAGACAAAATCATGTTTGCTTCCAATCTTTTAAAAAATGCAGCCTTAGAATGGTGGAATACTATTCTTCAGTCTAGGGGAAGTGACATAGTCTATAATATGGAATGGACTGAGTTTAAGAACATGGTGGAAAGGAAATTCTGTCCTCCCAATGAAAAAGAACAAATTGCTAATAAGATCTTAAACCTTAGAATGACTGGAGTAGACTGTAAGGGTTACACTACCATATTCTTCGAATATGCTAGAATAGTGCCAACCCTAGTCTCACCAGAACCCGTATTAATCTCACGTCACATCTGGGGATTAATTAGTGAGATTAGACATGTAGTCAAGGCAGCTAGACCACAAACCATAGAAGAAGATGTGGAACTAGCAAATACATTGACTGATGAATTGGTATGTACACAAGAAGAGAACCAGAGAAAGAACCTAGTCCAGAAGCTTACCCAGGAATTTCGCTACGGTAATTCCAACCGTGGGAAGAATATAGGTTCTACTTCTGCACCTTACTGCAAGTCTTGCAAGAAAAAACATTCAGGAAGATGTTCCACCAACTGCAACTTCTGCAAGATACCTGGACACAAGGAAGATGACTGCAGGAAGAAACCCAGTAATGGAGTATGCTTCAATTGTGGAGAAAAATGGCATATTAAACCGAACTATTCGAAACTAGCTCCATCCATGAACAACAAGACTACTAAGAATGCGAGAGCTTTTGTTCTAACAGCAGAAGAAGCCAAGATAATTCCGGATGTGATTGCCGGTACATTTTTAGTTAATGATGTTTTTGCTAAGGTATTATTTGACTCTAGTGCGAACCAAAGTTTTATTAATACTTCATTTTGTAAAATTCTTAATCAACCATTAACTAAACTTCAACAAGAATGTCTGGTAGAAGTAGGAAATGGAGAATCCATTAAGATCACTGAAATCTTGCAGGGAGCAAGAATAGAAATTTTCTAAACCATAATTTTATTGCTAACCTTTACCCAATGAACCTAGCTGGATTTGATATTGTATTAGGAATGGATTGGGTAGTAACCAATAAAGCCAATATTTTATGTGATCAAAAGTCAATACAAGTAAATTCACTAAAAGGTGAAAAGATCACAATTAAAGGAGATAAGCCAACTAGATCTACAAAATTCATCTTTTCTGTGATGAAAACAGCAAGTTACCCAAAGAAAGGATCGTTAGTGTATATGATTCCCATAATCACTAACACTAAAGGAAAAGAATTGAAAGATATTCCTGTAGTATCTCAATTCTCAGATTTTTTTCCTGAAGAGCAACCTGGACTACCGCCAGATAGGGAAGTTGAATTCAGAATTCACCTACTACCAGGGACAGCACCGATTGCCAAGGCACCTTACCGTTTGGCACCAGCAGAGAGCAAGAACTAAAGAAACAGTTGGACGAACTTCTGGAGAAAGGTTTCACACAGCTAACTTCATCACCATGGGGATCACCAATCTTGTTTGTCAAGAAGAAGGACGGATCAATGCGTATGTGCATTGATTACCGAGAACTGAATAAGGTCATGATTAAAAATCGGTACCCATTACCGAGAATCGATGATCTGTTCGATCAAATTCAAGGAGCTTGATTCTTTTTCGATTTATCCTCAGGATATCATCAACTGAAAGTACAGGAAGAGGACATTCCTAAAATTGCTTTCAGAACAAGGTATGGTTAATATGAATTTACCGTCATGCCATTTGGTTTAACCAATGCCCCAGCCGCATTTATGGACATGATGAACAGAATATGTAAACCATATTTGGATAAATTCATAATTTTTTTTATAGATGATATTCTTATTTACTCTAAGAGTAAAGAAGAACATGCAACGCATCTGCATATGCTTTTAAATTTGCTTAGAAAAGAAAAGCTTTATGCTAAATTTTCAAAATGCGAGTTTTGGTTAGAAGAAGTGCAATTCCTTGGACATTTAGTCAATCATGAAGGAATTCATGTGGATCCCACAAAGATCGAGGCAATTACTAAATGGAAAGTCCCTGAATCACCAACGGAGGTGAAAAGTTTTCTCGGACTGGCAGGTTATTATAGACGGTTTATCCAAGATTTCTCTAGAATAGCCATTCCATTAACAAAACTGACCTGTAAATCAGTTAAGTTTGAATGGGGACCAAAACAGGAAGAAGCCTTTAGGATTCTTAAACAAAGGTTAACCAACGCACCCATATTAGCGTTACCAAAAGGAACTGAAGATTTTGTAGTCTATTGTGAGGCTTCTAAGTTAGGTTATGGATGTGTGTTGATGCAACGTCAAAAAGTTATAACCTATGCCTCTAGACAACTTAAGAACCATGAAGAGAATTATACAACCCATGATCTAGAGTTAGGAGCCATAATTTTTTCCCTTAAAATTTGGAGACATTACCTTTATGGTAGTAAGTTTACCATTTTCACCGATCATAAGAGTTAAAGATATGTTGTCGGGCAAAAGGAGTTAAATATGAGACAAAGACGCTGGATGGAAATTCTTAGTGATTATGATTGTAGTATCCAGCATCATGCAGGAAAGGCTAATGGAGTAGCTGATGCTTTAAGTCGAAAGTATCATGAAAAGCCAAGAAAAGTACGTTCTCTCAAATTAAATCTGCAGGTAGATTTAAATGAGCAAATTAGAGAAGTACAAGAATCAGTAATCAAGGACGATACTGAAAAATTAAAGGGAATGGTTAAGGAATTAGAACAAGGAATAGATGGAATTTGGAGATTCCATAAGAAAAGAATTTGGATACCCAAACAAGGAAACCTACGCCACCGAATTTTAGAAGAAGCCCATAAGTCTAAGTATACGATACATCCTGGAAGTGATAAAATGTATCAAGACTTAAGAAAGAATTTCTGGTGGATAGGAATGAAAAAGGATATAGCAGCCTATGTAGCCAAGTGTCTAACCTGTTCACAGGTTAAAGCTGAACATCAGAAACCCTCAGGTTTATTGCAGCAATTGGAAATGCCTGTATGGAAGTGGGAATTGATAACAATGGACTTTGTTACCAAATTACCTAAGACAAGAAAGGGAAATGATACAATTTGGGTGATTGTAGACCAATTAACCACATCAGCTCATTTCTTACCCATAAAGGAAACTTTCACTATGGAACAATTAGCCAAGTTATATGTGAATGAAATAGTTTCATTAGATGGAATTCCTTTATCTATTGTGTCTGATAGAGATAGCCGTTTTACTTCTCATTTTTGGACTAGTTTCCAAAAAGCAGTGGGAACCAAGTTAAATCTAAGCACTGCATGTCATCCTCAAACGGATGGACAAAGTGAAAGGACAATTCAGATGATGGAGGATATGCTTAGAGCTTGTGTAATTGGATTCGGAGGAAATTTGGACGATCGTTTACCATTAATAGAATTTTCCTATAACAAGAGCTATCATATCAGTATCAATGCTGCACCATTCGAAACACTTTATGGACGAAAGTGCCGGACTCCAGTCTGTTGGGCAAAAAATGGATAAAAGCAACTGTCTGGACCAGAGATAGTACAAGAAACAACAGACAAGATTATTCAAGTTAAGGAAAGACTAAAAGCAGCACGCGATTGTCAAAAGAGTTATGCTGATAACAGCCGAAAACCATTGGAGTTTCAAGTATGGGACAAGGTATTATTAAAAGTTTCTCCATGGAAATGAGTGGTCAGATTCATAATGAGGGGAAAGCTAAGCCCCAGGTATGTTGGACCTTTTGAGATCATTAGAAGAATAGGACCAGTAGCTTATCAGCTACAACTGCCAGAGTAAATGGCAGGAATACATGATGTATTTCATATATGTAATCTCAACAAGTGCTTAACAGATGAATCATTAGTAGTACATCTTAAGGACATAGAGGTAAATGAGAAACTTAAGTTTGTGGAAAAACCACTACAGAATGAAGACAGAAAGATTAAGAATCTTTCTGTCAAAGTAAAATGGGATTCCAAGAGAGTACTAGAATACACTTGGGAGCTTGATCAGAAATGCAAAAGAAGTATCCACACCTATTCCAGTGAATCTAGAGGACGAGATTTAAAACAAGGTGGGGAGGATATAACAATACTCAAAAACACATTATAAGAAACCCTAGTTGAGACCCAAAACGTGTACACCGCAAACCAAAACGAAAAATCAAGATTAGGGTTGGGGGGGGGGGGGCTACCCCTAAACCTTCCGCGACACGCGAAAGGTACCTATACGTGTCAAAACCCGAGGTCTTCGACACCACAGGGCTAGAAACACAACAAGGAAGGTCTAGGCGAAATAGGTCTCTCAGGCGACACGCGGAAGGATCCTTGGATCCTGTCGCGACACGCGGGAGAGTCCAATTTTGGGTATAAATAGCCTGGCATGGGACTTGAATTTCTGTACCATTTCGATCGAAAATCGAAATTTCTGTCTCTCTATATCTTCGTTTCTTTCGAGTAATACACCCCTAATTCATGAAGTTCTGCCTCGTTGTAAGTATTATAACCCTCGGTTACGTATTAGTTACTCTGCTCGATTGATCTAGAGCTCTATAACGCATGTTAAGGCTCTGCCTGACTTAGTCGTTGGAGTTCTGTCTTGGGGGGAGGGTATAGCTAATGTAAATTGGGTTATTATACTAACGCGTGTGCATTGTTTAATTTAATAGATTATAACCAGGAAGTCACTAGGAAACACCTAAAATAGCAATGTGAGTAATTCCTTTTTTTGTAAACTGTTTTTACAAAACCTCAATTGTTTTACATTATAATTAACAGTCATTAAGTATTTGTAAATATACAACTATCGTCGGTATGTTGGGGTTTTGTATACATAACTTGTTACTACACTGTGAGTAGTAGCATGACCACAAGTCAGGATTGACAGTACCGTGGGTTGTAATTAAAGTAGATGTAAACAAATGTAATTGCGGGTCGCCATCAGTGCTGTAAAATGATAAAACTTGTTTTGATTAAACTGGAATTCACTCACCAGTATTTTCCACTGACAAAAATGTTTTAAACGCGTTTCAGGTAACAAAATGTGAAAGCCATAATAGAAGCCAGCTGGAGAGCACTGAAGGCTTGGAAAAGTGGCTATAAAAGTTACCTAAATAAAGAAGTTTTATTTCAATAAAATAGGGTTTATCCCTATAAAAATATTATGAATGGAAACTTGGGTTTTACCCATGTGTTTATTAATTATAAAATGAGGTGTTTTACTCTGATAAAATATTTCCTAACTACGGTTCTGATGTAAATTCCGCTGCCAATTTAATAAACACCGATACCACCGCTCTGAGTAGCTCGCGGCTACCCGCCTCCCGGGGCAAGGGGTCGGGGGTTGCGACAGAATTACTCTAAGTTCAAAAGTGAGCTCTGTCTCACTTTTCTTCATCTTTACTTCCACTTCAAAGCTTGGAACACCTCTAGGAGTGTTTCCACAAGTTTACCATGGTAAACTAAGGTGGGACATCACCATTTTGAGGTCTAAACTTTCTGTTTTGAAAGTTATATGATGTAAACCTTTTATAAACTTAAACTTTCTTGCATGAATCTTGTGCCTAACATGTTCCTAAACTCATCTATGGTTATGGGACTTGTTTAATGTTGATTCTTATGAGTTTAGAAGTGCAAACACCTTCTAAACTTTCTGTATTGACAAGGTTTAGACAACCTACAAGTGTTGAGACCATCCAAGTTTATCATAGTTCGTATAGCAAGACTTGCGTTTTGGTAAAGGTGTGAACCATGGAAGCTTTGGCTTTCTAAACTTGTTCCACCACCTCACTTGATGTTTTACTATATTATTCCAAGTAGTTTCATAGACCAAAAGTAACACAACCCCATCGCATCTCCAACATTTCCCATGATGAGTATGAAACACCCGGGTTGATCTTACTTGGCTACTTGATGAACTACATAGTTGTACTTTAATTTCATTCATGACCAACGGGTTATCAACTATGTTGGTAACTTTGTACTTTGGTGAATCATAAAATAAGGTATACATACCTCCATGCTTGACTTCTATGATACTCATAATGGACTTATTACATAAATAAAGATTGCACACAAACTCAAAGGTTTGTCTGGTACAAATCACACGAAAGCACTGACAACCAACAACCATTCTAAAACCTAGGTGCACCCTATTTATAGTACATAGGGTGCGACCTAGTTACGTATCGGGCCAAGCCCAAACCATACACCCATAAGTATCTAATCAAGCTCAAACACCTTAACTAACCAACCCATTACCAATCTATATAAGACAAATGTAAACCTACTAAACCATGCCCTTACAATATCCCCCTAGGTTTATGTTGTCTTGGCAATTCAAGCACTACTTGCGTCTTTGTTTCTTCTGCTGTTGAACATCTGGAATCTTGTTTCCAATGTATGGACCGAACAACTGTGTCTCAACTCTACCTCTCCTTCCAGACCACATCTTGAACTGTATACTCTGAGCTATTCCGGCAGTAAACGATTTGGCACACACTTCATATTGTGGATCACTCTGGATTTGAGACCTTCCAAGCAAATGGTTATCATTTTTTCCAAACCGCATAAGGTCACGAACATCAGTAATTCTATATTCATCATTTTCACAAACAATAACAACTTGACCTGAGATCGGATCATACATCTAGAACTTGAATTCGTGCAGGCTATTTTCAGGAAGATCCTTGAGTAGTGGAATTGTCTTGGTTTGTTTCGTTGGAGGCCACATGACAATCTTTAATGGCTGGTTTGTAGAAGGATCAATTATGTCTTTGTGCACCTTTACAAACGATTTCTACAAATTCATGTCTTTAAAATTCACCAACGCTTGTCTCTGCAGCTTGTTATAAAAATTCCAACCAGTTTTGCAGTTTGAATTCCTGCACTGATCGTGATAGGAAGCCTGGCTTAACTCACGTAAATCAACGGCAGTCCATGACTCAAAAGCACTAACAGAATTGTAGTATTCCACCTTCCCAATATTTCTAGTCACCATGAATAATCCTTTCTCATCATTGTAAGCCCAGCTTCTAATTCTAGTTTTATCCCCATATCGATCATATCTATCTTTTCCAGTTTTGATGACGTATCGATCAGGCAAATCTTGGAATCCATAACTCTTCTCGCTACCCACATTCCTCATAACAACCTCCTTTTGTTTCATTCTTTGACTCATAGTGCTAGGAGGATCTTGAATATACTTGTTTATAGCTTCTTCGTGTTCTTTATCCATCTGCTCTTTCTCAGCTGCAATATATTATTTTGGTGGCTCAACAAACTCTTTCCCGAACTTCCCTTCCAACTTCTGCTTTAGATCCATGACAATAGCTGAAAGTGATCCCAGATTGGTTTCAAGATCTTGAATTTGCTGATTCTTGCGGGTAATTTCTTCTAACAAGCTTGCAATCTGCACATCTTCTTATTCTTTGAGTAATATCCAGAAAACCGAGCCTTCGAAAGACATCTTAGGATCTGATAACAATTATAAGTACACAGATCTTTAATCAGATATCACAATCACAATCAAAGTGCAGAAAACTAAGAAAGTTATAGAACAAGAAGAGGAAGAAAGTCGATTGCATTAGAAAGATTGCACATAAACTCAAAGGTTTGTCTGGTACAAATCACATGAAAGCACTGACAACCAACAACCGATGGTGGAAACATTAGAGTGATATGAAAACAAGATTGTAAGAGACATCATAACGCTACTTGTAACAATATTATACTATTATATGTAACACCTCATAAAATTGTGTCCAATAATGTATTGACATGTCCCTATTCCTAAATATGCCTAATATTGGCTAGGAGGGACTATTTTTGCCAAATGTGAAAAGTATGAATGTGGAGGGACTAAAAGTATCAACATGCTAAAACTATGCCTTTGAGTGACCTTTTACGGTGTTCATATTCTCAAATGAGCCACTCGTTAGACGAGAGGAACCGTTTGTGAATTTATACAAAAGTTTGATACTTGAAGGACTAAAGGCGTCAACATGCTAATTTATACCTCTGAGTGACCCTTTAACGAACCGGGAGCTTTATGATGTTTGGTCATACTCTCGGGTGTGCCAAATATTGGCCATGAAGGGATTTTTATGCTAAATATGATATGGCATACAAGTATAGAAGTTAAGGGGCCAAAAGTGTCAAGCGTGAAAGTTGGTTTGCTGACCAGACTACCTTACGAACCGCATACACAGGACCATACGGTCCGTATGCAGTGGAGCTGGGCGATTTTTGCCTTGCAGCCCACACCAAGGCTGCCAAACCTCCATTTTCGAAACTATGGGCCATTTATCTGCACTATACACGTATAAGGACACTTGTTATCATCTCCAAGAGGTTCCTAAAGCCTGGAATAATCATATTACACTTCTACAACTATAAATAGATGATCATTTCCATTTCCAGCTTGCACCATTTCTCAAATTCCTTCTATCTTTCTCATTTGGAGGTTCCTGACCCAAAGGAACTTCCTAATCAGTTCTATTACATCAGTGGATCACTTGTAAGTGCCCCCTTCATTTGTTTTTTCGTTTATTAGTCTTTTAAAGCCAAAAGTCAAGCATTTTCGATAAACGCTTTGACTTTCAGTTTAGACCTTAATGGTCCAGCCATTGTTCGAGATGAACATGGCTACGTGATCGTAATTAGGTGGGTGGTAATCCCTTAAAAGGGCACATCCTAAAAATCGAGTTTGCTTGGTCCATTGACGTGTCAAAGTTTTAATATTAAAAAGTCCAATGGGTCAGTTTTTGAAATAATTATAATCTGAGTTTACAGGTGTTCTAAATTATGTTTTAACACTTAAACAACTTGGTAATAACTATTAGAACACGTATAAACATGTTCATCTCATCAATTCCAGTTTTTAGGGTCGGTTCGCAACCGAAAGTCACAAAGTTTGACTTCTGCTTTGACTTTCGATTCTGACCCAAATTAGATTAGTTTGCTACTGATTTAATGTTCCATTATGATTGTAAGTTAATGTAGCATAACCCCCTGAGGTTATATTACATGATCATAATAGTATCTGAGTTTTATGCAAGTTCCGTTATTATGCCACACTTTGACTAAATTGCCCTTTTTGAAAATAATAAGGTTTTAATCACTAATGAACTTGCAAATGACTTATGTACTGATATGTTAATATATTTGACATATTTTGATGTTATTAAACTGATCATAAACTGAGTTTTTATAAGAAATCGTAAATTACGTTTTAAGTTGACCAAAATGCCCTTTCGGCACCTAAAATGGTTTTAGACATAATTTATCTTATCAAACCCATTACCCACTGATATAATATCATAATTATAATATTTTGGGATATCAAGTCAGTTTATAATCTGAGTTTATGTACAAGTTCTTGTATTATGTCCTTAAATGACGAAAATGCCCTTTTGACACTTAAAATGATTTTAAATCATAAATGTGATACAAAACTAATTACCTACTATTATGATATTATAAATAAAATATTTGGACACTAACATTATGTTCATAACATCAGTTTTGATAAAAGATCGTAAACGTCGTCATTTAACGACTTAAACGCCCTTTTGGCGCTTAGTATGGTTTTAAACCATAGTTACCAAGCAAGACTTATTACCTATTGATTTTATAACTTATTTATAATTTTTTTACAGTAGGTACATGTTTATAACTCAGGTTCCCAAATAAGTTTTCAAACTATGTGTGAAATGACCAAAATGCCCCTACGGTGCATAGTTTGGTCTTAAACCATAAAACTCACACATGTTTGATATCCTACTGATATTATATCATAAATACAATATTTTTACAGAATGATTATGTTTATAACATCAGTTTACATGCAAGTTCCTTTTATACATCACTAATGAGGCATAATTTGATTTTAAAACCTTAATGGGCATACTAGTTGATATGCTACTGATATTATAACTTGTTTAAAGTATATTAGCATATAGAACTTATTCATGACTCATCCGGTTACCCGTTATCGCTTATGCACGTACGATTAGGCTTATGTAATTAGTTTACATAAGTTTACCGAAACGGGTTTAACCTTATCATTTTTATCTCAATTTCCAGAATGTTATTTGTTTACCCATATTATACAAGTCTTAGTATTTGTTGGGTTTAAACTACATTCTATTCTGGTCATCGCTTAATCAAGCGTATCGTACCGTTTTCGATATTTTAAGCTAGCCGGTCTAAGTCTATGACTTGAATAAGACCCGTTAGCATTCTAATTGGTTATTTATAGCATCATTCCAGACTAGAGCCTTTCAGTAAATTGCTACCTACACTTGTCAATTGATTAAACGGTAGAGTTATTTATAAACCTTGCATTTATAAGACAAGTATTAAACGGTTGAGTTATTTATAAACCTATTTTCCTTATACGGGCTTGGGACACGGTAAATTATTACCTCTTGTTCGGGTATGGGATCATATGCCGGATTGTGGCTTCAAAATCTTCTTAACCCGTTTTAATATGTTTTGTCTGATAACTTAATCATTAAGGGTTAACAAGACCGTAACCTGGATATCCATGGCTCATTTAAGTTACTAATGGCCACGACTGGGTAAAGGGTGTAGGCATACACCCGTCAGATGCTAGTGCTTACAAAAAATGTTTTCTTACCCGTTGATCAGGGGATACCCCTTTGTGGGTTTAAGTGACGTGTCGGTTAATCATGTCTCGGTGTTTAGTACTGGGCCCCATATGTATTGACATACATGTAAAACTATATACAAGATCATTTTGAATTGTCCCAAGTTATTTATAAAACATGTGCCTCATGCACTTAAATCAATTTTGAAAATGTTTTCAAAATGTGTAAGTTGATTGTATTTACCAGTGAAAACTGGCGTGTTTTCAAAAGACTAAGTTACATGTACAAATACGTAAATAGGCTGGAAGCTGCTCGGTAATGCTAGAAGAGGAATTTGCAACTCCTTTGCATAAGCCTATTAGTCTGTTGATCTCCCTTTCGTATATTTGTTTGATCCGCCTGTGGATTTTATTACAAACAAGTATGTATTAATATTTGAACTTTTGGACACTTACTTTTTTTAATATTTTATACTCCAAGACTTCCGCTGTGCCATCTGTGATTATTTGACTATGACGATACCAATCTTACGTCACGATTTTACCCACCCGGGCCACCGGGATTGTGTTGGAAATTCGGGGTGTGACTTTATACAATTAGTAACTTGGGGTACCACCTTGGGTTACACCCCTTGCATAAATGAATGTATCCTTTGACAACTTAACGTCTACTCAGACTTACTTTAATGGCGTTAGATTAACAGTTATCGCAAGATCCAATTTGTTCTGGTGGTGGTCGCGTCTCTGCATTAAACAAGAGACACCGGTTCGATTCCTATTAACATTTTTATGCCTGCTTTTTTTGTTCTTCCTTTTTCCACCCCAACAATTCTTTACCCCTTCATGCCTCCCCACATAGAGTTTTCTATTAAGGGTTTTCCAAATCTGTAACCGTCATACTCCACGTAAGTCTTCTTCTTCATTTGTTTCAGTTAGTTGCTTCATTCATTTGTTGTATAAATCATTTCAACGATATCAACAGGAAAAATATTTGAAAGGGTTTTTATTATCTTTCTCAAGAAAATCTAATCACTAATCAATCGTTTTTCATAAGGATTGATAAACAAATTTTGTATCATTTGAACCAGGTTTGTGATCACGCCCTGATAGATTCTTTAAACTCTGTTTTGCAGTTTCATAAGAAATCAAGAACGAATTTACAATTGTCTTGAAAAAATGAATTCTTGTCGTGTCGATTTGCGGCTTATAATATTATATGTTCAGTCCTTGAAGACGTATCCATTTGTTGATTAATTCTATTGAACTCCGGCTATACAAAGGTTTTCAAAAACAAAATTTGTATACCCCTATTTTACTTCAATGTACTAAAAAATATAAATCTCCGATCAACTTTTTCATCCAAATTTATCAACCACTCTATCGATAGTCTCTTTTTACCGGCGTATCACGTTCATTCGATATTTTTGGTTCCGACATCAGACACGACAAATCAAAATGAATATTCATTTGTGAAGAGTGATGATTGGCCGGTATTTGTTTCGTAGAATGGGATTTTGTACTGTTTTAGTTATATCGCCCAATTTTGTTTCAAGGTACTTGTCAAACATCAAATATTTGATCTGTATAAAATTAGTTGGTAGACATCCATATTATGCAGATCTGATAATGTTCTTTCATGGATTTGGAGGGTAGCTAGATTTATTCCATCTATTACTGCATTAGTTCATCCCAGATCACATGTCTCATTTGACAAGTCTTCAGTTTTTTCAAGAATCGAAAGCGTATCACTCTAAGTTGATTATCATTTCTACCTGTGATTCTGCCTTATTGTGTGCAAAAAGAGATGAATAGAATGTAAATTGAACACCAATGTTTACTAGGTACGACCATTGCATCAATGTGGACATGCCTAATGTCCTTTGTACACATGCTATTGGAACTGAAATAAAGAAATTGTGGTCGGTTCTCCCCTCGATTGTGGGGATTTTGTGAAGTTTATTTTATGTTATTTCATCGTGCATCCTTAACGCTAGATAAATACATACTTCTTGGCTCAACATGATTTTTGATATTTGTTTACTGCACTCGTGTCACACCCGCTCGTAGCGGAAACGCAAGGTGTGGTCTGTCTGGTTTTCATTGCATAAATATCGATGTACATGAACAAACTATATGAATAAACGTACTCCATTGCCATTACATAAGTGTTTCAAAAGATTACAACATAAGTTTAGTGTGTCGGTTACAAACCATCAACATGAAAATAAAGCGTTATTGTTTCATACATTAACTTGAAATAAACTACAAAGGTTTAAACCGTCATATTTCCGCAAAGAGGCGGAATATAATAGTTAAACCCTTCAAAAGATGGCATGGAGTTCCTGTACTTGTTATCTTGACTGGGAAATCCGACATGGTCCTTTAATTCCCTGAAATACATGTTAAGTTTGGAAAACATCAACAAAAGTTGGTGAATTCATGCAATTTAGTTGTAAACGATGTATTTAAAATGTGAGTTGTAGTATGTAAAGCGTCAATGAAATCGTTGATCATTAATGTTTTGCAAGGACATTAATATGTGTGACGAAAAAGGAAGCAATCCAACCCTAGACGATTTTATGTCGACTCCTATCGACTGGGACACAAACGCACTCTTCTGTATGGGTCCACGACCAAGAGTGGGGCTCGCCAAAACCCATTAGATCTAAGCCTTTGTTCCTTGGTCCAAACTGGATTAATGGTGCTTATTGTATGGCCCTAATTCGCACATGATCTAAGGTGTTTCATTCCCTAACTTTAACATACTTTGAACATGTATCTTCCCCGATAGTTGTAAAGTTGTAAAACATTTAAATGAATAGGGGACATGAACTCACAGTATCGCGTCCTGTGAATAGATGTAAATAAGATCTCACGTGCGGTCGTCCTGAATAGCGTTGCGACCTACAAATGTTCTTATTTTTGTTAGACACTTCGGTCTTTGTAAAGAACTTGAGTACAAGTCTTGTGTCTTCAATATGTGTAAGACTTGTATGTCTTTACTGTTTGTTAACTGTGTATTCGATGAATGAGTTGTTCAAATGTTATATATATATTTTTCACCAAATATATATATATAAATGTTATCTTGTATCTTGTGAGTTGTATAGTCGGATCTAGTCCGCTGAATTTCGTGTCTTATATGTATCCGTTGTATAGTTGTATTTCCAAAAATGGTATCATTGGGCCAAGCCCATGTTTTCAAGTTATTGGGCTTAAATAGTGCTGGGCCTTAAATAGTGCTGGGCCTCAATAGTGTTGGGCCTCAAATAGTGTTGGGCCTCAAATAGTGTTGGGCCTCAAATAGTGTTGGGCTTGAATAGTGTTGGGCTTGAATAGTGTTGGGCTTGAATAGTGTTGGGCTTTGGCCCATATGTTTAGTATTTGGGCTTAGCCCATGAATTTATGTTAAGCCCATTATGAAGATAAGCCCATTAAGAAAAATAGCCCATTAAGTATAATAAGCCCATTTGTTATAAAAATAGCCCACTAGTATAATAAGCCCATTTGTTATAATTTAGCCCACTAGTAATAATAAGCCTTTTATTTTTATAAAAACCTTTTTATAAAAATTTACTAAGTAACTTGTTAGTAAATAAAAACATACTAGTTTTTATAAGTTTATAACATCCGAAAATTTGTTATCGATAGTATATTTATATTTCGTGTCGAAAAATCGTCTTAACATCGTAGTAACTCCTCGGATTGGCAATTCACTTATGTAGTCGTCCGTTGTTCATTTTGACCATAAATGGTGTCCGATTATTCGAATCGTTCGTAACTCGTTTTAAGGCGTAAATATGTGAAGTCTTGTAGGACTTTTGTTATAATGTGTTTTGAGTTTAAATGTGACATGAGATTCAAGTTCCTACAATGATATATATAACTAATACACCAAGTAATACATAACACAAAAATTGTTGAAATAACCAAATATATATTTTTTAAAAAAAATTATATTTCTCTTGTCTAAAATTAACCAAAAATTTTGTTACTTTATAAAATAAAGTTTTTGTGAAAAATGGCTATATAACCTTTGTATTTTATTCTAACCATGTTTTATAAACATATCATTTTCTTTATCAAATCACCACCAATTTACTCTACATCTTAACTAAACATATGAGACTTTTATAACATGAAATTTTCAAGATGATATCCAAATCATGTAGGGTTTTAACCATGATTATTTCATATGCTAACAAGTTCAAAAACCAAGTTTAATTTTAGTTTTAACAACTTTTATAAAAATCTCTAGTTGTATGTTACTTTTTATAATCTTGTGAGAGTATTGTTTTTAACCAAAAACCTTATATATTTTCACAAGATCAATAGTTATGATCATCCATTTAATCCTTTATGTTAAAAACCCTTTAACATAAACATGCATAATTTTTAGATCATATCTTAAAACATCTTCTAACAATTTATTTGCATCATAAACATCATAACAAGACTAAATAAGCATATATCAAGTCTTAGATCACAATATAAACAATCATAATTATATCATGATTTTTATTCTTTGCTTCTTTGTATTTTCTTCATGTTTATTATGTATGATTTCCTTGGTTATTATTAGTAATAATAACAATCATAATCATAATATATTTGTATAAAAAAAAAATAGATATAGAAGCTTACTTCTAGCACTAGGCTAGGGATGATCTTAGAAGATTATTAAGAACTAAGAAGATGATAATCTTGATGGTAGAACACTTTTGTATGGATGAAAACCCTTCCTTTTACTTCCAAGAGCTTTAGATCACCTTATGTTACTTGGAAATCCATGTTGATCATGAAGGAGGTAATAAAAATAATTGGGTTTTTGAAGGTGTTCTTGTGAAAAAGATGAAGATAGTTAGAGTGTTCTTGGTGTGTAATGAAAGATAAAAGAATAAAGTGTAGTAACTTAGTGATTAAGTGTAGAAATTAATTACCATTCTCATCCACTTGTTAAAAAAAATATCTAGATATTAACCAACATAAACAAGGGGGTGGGACCCCTTGTTCACGGTCATAAGGTGGGGGGGGGGGGGTCTTATGTGGTAAAAATAACTTAGTTATTTTTAAGGTTTAAAATGAAGTATAAGATGTAAGCATTTAGGTGTTTAGGTTTTGAAATTTTCCGAGATGTTTCTTGACCTAAAATGATCATAAACTAGCTTTACAAGACTAAAAAAAATAACCACTAGTTCGCTACATGTGCCAAAATATAGTTCGGCTAGATGTTTAGCGCTCGTTTCGCAAGTAAATAGTCGAAAGGTACGCTTAAGGAAGTTGTAGGGAAAATTTCCGTTATGTGTATAATTGATATTCCATAAGTATCCTTATATGAAATTGGTGCCTAAACATCAATTTTTGCATCTTGTAATAAAAATACAATTGCTGAATTTTGCGGAAAATTCATGAAATGGTCACTTTTAGCGCATTTCGGACAGTTTTTAGTGCTACCGGCATTGGTAAAATATTAACCGAACTCTTGTATTCCCATATAGGGTTTAATATATAATTGATATCGGACTCTCATCCGAGTCCTAAAGATGTCATTTTTGATGTTTTCTGCGAATCCGGAGTTTTCGTCAGCACTCTAGTTCACTAGACACTACTCTAGTTGTTTCGATGAATTGTTTGCACTATTTCAAATGTACCCAATAAAAGTGAGTCATGTGTAATAATAAACGAATATTCCGTGAGTTTTCTAAGATGTATATCATGTAATCATGCAGTCCGAATATTCAAAACACATACTTGTATAATGTAAATCATCGTTTTAAATGTAAGTAGATTACCCGAAAGTGGCAGTTGTCACATTCTCCCCTTGTTATTTAGAATTTCGTCCCGAAATTCTAGCTTTGTTATTCTTTGCGGGAGTCTTTGGAAATAGGTGGGGATATTTTGCCTTCATTCGGCCTTCACGTTCCCAAGTATACTCGGGTCCGTGACGAGAGTTCCAACGAACCTTTACCAACTTGATACGACTTCTCCGTGTTTTATTGACCTTCCAGTCCGTGACCTCAACAGGTTCTTCAGTGAATTGGAGTTTGTCGTCAATGTGAATTTCATCAACAGGAATGGTAACGGTTACTTGTATTGGACTCTTTTTAAGATTCGACACATGAAACGTGTGGTGTACACTGCTAAGTTCATCTGGTAACTTCAACTTGTAGGCAACAGTGCCAATCTTTTCTAAGATTTCAAATGGTCCAATGTAACGCGGGTTAAGCTTTCCACGGTTACTGAACCTCACTACGCCTTTCCAAGGTGAGACTTTCAACAAAACTTTTTCTCCAACCTCGAAAGATGCTTGTTTTCGTTTTCCATCTGCGTAGATCTTTTGTCGATCGCGAGCCGCCTTGATACGGTCTCGGATCTGAAAATTTTTATCCGTAGTATCTTGGACTAGTTCCGGACCAATTAATTGACTATCGCCTATTTCCGCCCAACATAGCGGAGAGCGACACTTTCGACCATAAAGAGCTTCGAACGGTGCAGCTCGTATACTTGTATGGTAGCTGTTATTGTAGGAAAACTCAACTAAAGGTAGATGATTATCCCAATTGCCGCCTAAATCCATAACACATGCACGAAGCATATCTTCGAGTGTTTGGATAGTCCGTTCGCTCTGGCCGTCAGTTTGTGGATGGAAGGCCATACTTAGATTCAATTGAGATCCAAAGGCCTGTTGAAATGATTTCCATATTCTTGAAACAAAACGACCGTCTCGGTCCGAAATGATTGAAATAGGCACTCCATGACGAGCCACTATTTCTTTGAGATAGATTTCCGCTAGTTTCTCAGTACTATCCTTCTCCCGAATTGGTAAGAAGTGTGCGGACTTTGTCAATCTATCGACGATTACCCATATCATGTCATGACCTTTCGTGGTCCTGGGTAACTTCGTAATGAAGTCCATAGATATTTGTTCCCATTTCCAAGCGGGAATCTCGGGTTGTTGTAATAAACCCGATGGTTTCTGATACTCTGCCTTGACCTTCGCGCAGGTCAAGCATTTTCTAACATAGATAGCAATATCCTTTTTGAGGCTAGGCCACCAATAGTACTCTTTTAAGTCTTGGTACATCTTATCTGATCCAGGATGGATCGAGTACTTTGACCTATGTGCTTCCTCAAAAATGAGATCTCGGAGACCTCCAAAGAATGGAACCCAAATTCTACCTGCAACGTACAAAGTTCCATCCTCTTTTGGCACTAACTGTTTTTCCATGCCTCGAAGTGATTCTTCTAGAATATGTTCCTCCTTGAGCGCTTCTTGTTGTGCATTTCGAATTCGTGCGGTAAGATCTGTGTGAATCGTCATCTCTAATGCTCGCACTCTTAGTGTTTTAACTCGTTCCTTGCGGCTCAAGGCGTCTGCTACAACGTTCGCCTTGCCCGGATGGTACTTGATTTCACAATCATAGTTGTTTAATAATTTAACCCAACGTCGCTGACGCATATTTAATTCTTTTTGGTTGAATATGTGTTGTAGACTCCTATGATCTGTGAAAATAGTGCACTGTGTACCATATAAGTAATGCCGCCAAATTTTCAAAGCAAATACCACCGCGCCTAGCTCTAGGTCGTGAGTGGTATAGTTCTTCTCGTGAACTTTCAGTTGGCAGGACGCGTACGCGATAACCTTTTTACGTTGCATGAGTACACAACCCAAACCTTGATGCGAAGCATCACAGTATACCACAAAGTCATCGGTACCGTCGGGTAATGATAAGATTGGTGCCATGCACAACTTGTCTTTAAGATGTTGAAATGCTGCTTCTTGTTTCTCTCCCCAATCGAATTTCCTGTCTTTCTGTGTAAGAGAAGTTAGCGGTTGAGCAATCTTTGAAAAATTCTCAATAAATCTCCGATAATATCCCGCTAAGCCCAAAAATTGTCGCACTTCAGTAGGAGTCTTGGGCGCTTCCCAATTCTTAATCGATTCAATCTTCGACGGGTCTACTTGAATACCCTTCTCGTTCACTATATGCCCGAGAAATTGTACTTCACGAATCCAAAACTCACATTTGGAAAAATTCGCGTATAGTTTCTCCTTCTTGAGTAGTTCTAAGATGGTTCTCAAATGTTGTTCATGCTCGTCTGCCGATCGTGAGTATATCAAGATGTCGTCAATGAACACTATGACGAATTTGTCGAGATACGGCCTGCACACGCGGTTCATTAAATCCATGAAGACCGCCGGTGCGTTCGTTAAACCAAAAGGCATAACCAGAAACTCGTAATGACCGTAACGAGTCCGAAAAGCCGTTTTCGGTATGCTTTCTTCTTGAATCCTTAACTGATGATACCCCGATCGTAAGTCTATCTTTGAATAAAAACTCGACCCTTGAAGTTGATCGAATAAGTCGTCAATCCTCGGTAGTGGATACCGATTCTTGATGGTGAGTTTATTCAACTCTCTGTAGTCGATACACATTCTGAATGTCCCGTCCTTCTTTTTCACAAAAAGAACTGGAGCTCCCCAAGGCGAGAAACTCGGTCTAATGAATCCCTTATCCAACAACTCTTGAAGTTGTGTGGACAATTCCTGCATTTCAGAAGGTGCTAATCGATATGGAGATCTGGCTACAGGTGCGGCTCCTGGTACCAAGTCGATGTGAAATTTGACTTGTCGATAAGGCGGTAGTCCTGGTAAGTCTTCAGGAAAGACTTCAGGAAATTCTTTTACTACCGGAATATCTGTCAACTTCGGCCCATCGGCCTTCTTGTCTACAACATGCGCTAGAAAGGCAATATAACCTTTCCGTAAGTATTTCTGTGCTTTCATGCAATTGATGATCCGCAATGGGGTGTCACGCTTCTCTCCATGTATAACAAGTGTCTCTTCATTCGGTAGAGGTAGGCGAATGATCTTCTCGTGGCAAACGACTTCGGCTCGATTGTTGGATAGCCAATCCATGCCAACCACTACGTCGAAACTACCCAATTCAACGGGTAAGAGATCGATATTGAATTTTTGTTCACCAAGTTCTAAGGTACACTCCTTAACAACTTCTCCCGTCTCTATTAGTCTACCGTTAGCCAATTCTATAGAATATGGAACATCTAGCTTACTAGGTTCCAAGCCCAGAATATTTTTAAATTCTATAGAAATAAAACTAAAATCGGCTCCGGTATCAAATAATATGGATGCGAAATGATCATTGAGGAGGAACGTACCAGTGACCACATTAGGGTCTTGGCGCGCATCTTTGGCTCCAATCACAAATGATCGACCACGAGCTTGAATTTCTTTAGGACAGTCTTTCTTGTAGTGATCTTTGCTTCCGCATCCAAAGCATCCTTGACCACGACCATTCCCGTTCCCATTCTTGTTACCAAAACCACTTCCTGATCCAGTATTATTTCCCGTTCCCCAACATGATTCAGTACGGTGGCCAGTCTTGCCACACTTGTCACACTTGACAACCCGACAATCACCCCAGTGATGAAATTTGCATCGCTCGCACTTAGGTAAAGTACCAGCGTACTTCTTAGGACCAGTGTCGTTTGTGGCTACAAACGCCCTTGCATCCTTTTGCGAGTTATTCTGTCGCCTGTTGTTGTTGTTGTTGTTGTTGGGGTTACTGTTATTGTTGTTGTAATTGTTGTTACTGTTGTTGTTGTTATTACCGCGGGTTCCCTTCTTGAAATTTGCGTAACTCCTCTTCCCACGGTTGGAAGACTCGGCATGTGTTTCCTTCTTATCATCACCTTTCTCAGTGAATATCTTCATCCTGACCCCATCTTCAGTAAGACTCACGGCTATAGTCACAGCCAGAGTAATAGTTGTGGGTTTAGCTGCAGTAACCAGACTTCGAATCTTGTCAGAAAGTCCCCAGATGTAGCGTTCGATACGCTTGTATTCTGGTGTTACAAGATAAGGAATCACGCGGGACAGATCGTGAAATCTTTGCGTATATCCCGTGATATCAGCTCCGACCATGGTAAGGTTCCAAAACTCGTTCTCCAACTTCTGGAGTTCAGCACGAGAACAGTACTTATCCCTCATACGTTCCTTCAGTTCATCCCAAGTCAACGCATAAGCAGCGTTTTCACCCAAAGTTTGCACTTGTAGGTTCCACCATGTAAGAGCCTCGTTGAGAAACAAGCCAGTAACGAAAGTGACTTGCTGATTAGCGGAACATCTGCTCATTCTGATAGTGGAATCCGTTTTCTCCGTCCATCTCACATAAGCCACAGCACCGCCTGCGCCATCGTAGTTAAGTGGCTTGCAGTCCAGAAACTGCTTGAATGTGCACCCTGAAATTGGACAGCGGATTTTGAATGAGCAAATAGTGAATCGCACGAATAGATTTAGAAAGAAATTTGAAAAGTTGTAACAAAATAGCTAAATGTTACCCGTATTATTTGTTCCACCTGAAGTACCGCCTGGACCCTGGCCTCCCGATCCGCCGGTGCCACCACTTTGTTCGACACGGGATGCCTCATACAGTGCGATAGCTTGAGCGATTCTCTGTTCTATAAGTGTATTCAGTTCCGCCTCGGTCGTAGGCATTGGTGGAGGTGGGGGTGGATTAGTCCGTGAACGTAAGACTCTCCTCGGTGGCATGATTCTTCCTAAGGAGAAATAGGATAAAGATTAGACGTTGATTTGGTTTGTAAAAAAAAAAATTCATAACAATAATAGCAATATCACCACCAAACATATTATGCAAGTAAATAAGTTAATATAAACGATAAGATATGTCCAACCAGACCAATCAGATGCATTTAATAGATAACACCAAGTTTTTCATATATATAGTCAACCGATTACATAATCGTTTGAAAGGAACAAAAATAGACTCGGGCTACATAACCCGGTCATACTAGTCTAGTACAACAAAAGAGATAAAAAGATCTTCCTTCCAACTGTGTGATCCACTGTATGTCGGTTGTCTTCAAAACTTGGTGGAGCATCAATATGTACACAAAACGGATATAGGTACCCGTCCCAAAAGTATAATACCTGCAAACATAGTCTATGGTGGGGGGAAAAACTGGTGGTGGAATCGGGAACAACAACCTGTGAACATCAGAAACCCTACCCTCCAAATCTAGAACCAAACGGTTCAGGAACACAATCTGCTGCTCGAGCGTCAGAATACGAGCAGGTAAATCAACTGGCGGTAGATCCACTGGTGGCATCTGGGGTGGTAGTGGGGGTAATGGTGGTGACCCTGGTGGTGGTGGTGGAGCATGGGGTGGTAAATGGGCTGGTGGTGGTGGTGCCAGAAGTACCAAACCAAGAAGGTGAGTAAGCTCATCCTCGAGTTTGCTAACTCGACGGATAACGAAGTCTATCTGATGCTCGAGTGTGAGCACACGAGCCGGTAACTCAGTAGTAGCAACTAGGTAATGCAATGGGTGATATGGGTCTGTGATGGGCATATCATGTGGGTGTAGGTCCATGTCCCCGGGTGGTATATGGGCATGTCCTGAGGGTCCTGCCTCGTCAGTGTGGTCTATATGTGGTAGAATAGGGGCAATATGATCATGTGCAGGGACAACTGGCTCATCTGGTAGGACATCATCCATCTCAATGTCTGCATTACGCTGTAGGCCAATGGCCTGCAGTGCAGATGAAGTAACAGATGCATAAGATGAAGCATCTGAATCGGTATCGGAGTCAGAAGAAATGACAATAACCGGGACTACCGGTGCAGCGATCTCCAAAATAACCACGTCATGAACATCCCCGTCTCCCAACTCATCACCTAAATGCTCCACAGGAATCACAGGAACAACGGCGTCGTCATCCTCGTCGAGGTCGTCAATGAAGGGCATAATAGCAAGGGGAAGCACATCCCACGGTATAACCTCGACCACATGTTCACCCTCCGGGTGACCCATGATAACTATCTCGTTAAGTAGAGGGGGCATAACTAGCACATCATCATCAATAATGTCTCCTAACCCGTCTGCGTCGATAATGTGATCAACAATCGCGAACGGCTGAAAGTCATCCAAATCATCGTCAGATGCCGACTCGCTGTCGGACGTAATGACCTGGACTGCCGGTACATACTCGTCGTCGGAGGATAGCTCCATCGGGTCTACGTCGTCGTATATGTTGCTTCCTTCAGAGGAAGACATGATATCCTGAGAAATAAGTTGTTCGACACGTTTGAGTATTTGTTACGTTACATATATACACAAAATGTATTTTTCACATAATGTTCATTTTAAGTTATCCTAATTGAGTTGTGTGGATTAACTTAAAGTTGCATGTCTACCATTTAGATGGCTAAGACACTAATGTCCTTGCTTGATTTGTATGAGATGAATTCTTGTTGAAAATGGACCATGAAAAATGTTTATGCAAATGAAAACATGTGTTTGTGTTTAGATGGTTTTCATGAGAGATCCCTAGTGATTGTAGACTTAGACTCAATAAAGAATCCTGGTTCACTACAATCGATGCTCTGATACCAAACTGTCACACCCGCTCGTAGCGGAAACGCAAGGTGTGATCTGTCTGGTTTTCATTGCATAAATATCGATGTACATGAACAAACTATATGAATAAACGTACTCCATTGCCATTACATAAGTGTTTCAAAAGATTACAACATAAGTTTAGTGTGTCGGTTACAAACCATCAACATGAAAATAAAGCGTTATTGTTTCATACATTAACTTGAAATAAACTACAAAGGTTTAGACCGTCATATTTCCGCAAAGAGGCGGAATATAATAGTTAAACCCTTCAAAAGATGGCATGGAGTTCCTGTACTTGTTATCTTGACTGGGAAATCCGACATGGTCCTTTAATTCCCTGAAATACATGTTAAGTTTGGAAAACATCAACAAAAGTTGGTGAATTCATGCAATTTAGTTGTAAACGATGTATTTAAAATGTGAGTTGTAGTATGTAAAGCGTCAATGAAATCGTTGATCATTAATGTTTTGCAAGGACATTAATATGTGTGACGAAAAAGGAAGCAATCCAACCCTAGACGATTTTATGTCGACTGGGACACAAACGCACTCTTCTGTATGGGTCCACGACCAAGAGTGGGGCTCGCCAAAACCCATTAGATCTAAGCCTTTGTTCCTTGGTCCAAACTGGATTAATGGTGCTTATTGTATGGCCCTAATTCGCACATGATCTAAGGTGTTTCATTCCCTAACTTTAACATACTTTGAACATGTATCTTCCCCGATAGTTATAAAGTTGTAAAACATTTAAATGAATAGGGGACATGAACTCACAGTATCGCGTCCTGTGAATAGATGTAAATAAGATCTCACGTGCGGTCGTCCTGAATAGCGTTGCGACCTACAAATGTTCTTATTTTTGTTAGACACTTCGGTCTTTGTAAAGAACTTGAGTACAAGTCTTGTGTCTTCAATATGTGTAAGACTTGTATGTCTTTACTGTTTGTTAACTGTGTATTCGATGAATGAGTTGTTCAAATGTTATATATATATTTTTCACCAAATATATATATATAAATGTTATCTTGTATCTTGTGAGTTGTATAGTCGGATCTAGTCCGCTGAATTTCGTGTCTTATATGTATCCGTTGTATAGTTGTATTTCCAAAAATGGTATCATTGGGCCAAGCCCATGTTTTCAAGTTATTGGGCTTAAATAGTGCTGGGCCTTAAATAGTGCTGGGCCTCAATAGTGTTGGGCCTCAAATAGTGTTGGGCCTCAAATAGTGTTGGGCCTCAAATAGTGTTTGGCCTCAAATAGTGTTGGGCTTGAATAGTGTTGGGCTTGAATAGTGTTGGGCTTGAATAGTGTTGGGCTTGAATAGTGTTGGGCTTTGGCCCATATGTTTAGTATTTGGGCTTAGCCCATGAATTTATGTTAAGCCCATTATGAAGATAAGCCCATTAAGAAAAATAGCCCATTAAGTATAATAAGCCCATTTGTTATAAAAATAGCCCACTAGTATAATAAGCCCATTTGTTATAATTTAGCCCACTAGTAATAATAAGCCTTTTATTTTTATAAAAACCTTTTTATAAAAATTTACTAAGTAACTTGTTAGTAAATAAAAACATACTAGTTTTTATAAGTTTATAACATCCGAAAATTTGTTATCGATAGTATATTTATATTTCGTGTCGAAAAATCGTCTTAACATCGTAGTAACTCCTCGGATTGGCAATTCACTTATGTAGTCGTCCGTTGTTCATTTTGACCATAAATGGTGTCCGATTATTCGAATCGTCCGTAACTCGTTTTAAGGCGTAAATATGTGAAGTCTTGTAGGACTTTTGTTATAATGTGTTTTGAGTTTAAATGTGACATGAGATTCAAGTTCCTACAATGATATATATAACTAATACACCAAGTAATACATAACACAAAAATTGTTGAAATAACCAAATATATATTTTTTAAAAAAATATATATTTCTCTTGTCTAAAATTAACCAAAAATTTTGTTACTTTATAAAATAAAGTTTTTGTGAAAAATGGCTATATAACCTTTGTATTTTATTCTAACCATGTTTTATAAACATATCATTTTCTTTATCAAATCACCACCAATTTACTCTACATCTTAACTAAACATATGAGACTTTTATAACATGAAATTTTCAAGATGATATCCAAATCATGTAGGGTTTTAACCATGATTATTTCATATGCTAACAAGTTCAAAAACCAAGTTTAATTTTAGTTTTAACAACTTTTATAAAAATCTCTAGTTGTATGTTACTTTTTATAATCTTGTGAGAGTATTGTTTTTAACCAAAAACCTTATATATTTTCACAAGATCAATAGTTATGATCATCCATTTAATCCTTTATGTTAAAAACCCTTTAACATAAACATGCATAATTTTTAGATCATATCTTAAAACATCTTCTAACAATTTATTTGCATCATAAACATCATAACAAGACTAAATAAGCATATATCAAGTCTTAGATCACAATATAAACAATCATAATTATATCATGATTTTTATTCTTTGCTTCTTTGTATTTTCTTCATGTTTATTATGTATGATTTCCTTGGTTATTATTAGTAATAATAACAATCATAATCATAATATATTTGTATAAAAAAAAATAGATATAGAAGCTTACTTCTAGCACTAGGCTAGGGATGATCTTAGAAGATTATTAAGAACTAAGAAGATGATAATCTTGATGGTAGAACACTTTTGTATGGATGAAAACCCTTCCTTTTACTTCCAAGAGCTTTAGATCACCTTATGTTACTTGGAAATCCATGTTGATCATGAAGGAGGTAATAAAAATAATTGGGTTTTTGAAGGTGTTCTTGTGAAAAAGATGAAGATAGTTAGAGTGTTCTTGGTGTGTAATGAAAGATAAAAGAATAAAGTGTAGTAACTTAGTGATTAAGTGTAGAAATTAATTACCATTCTCATCCACTTGTTAAAAAAAATATCTAGATATTAACCAACATAAACAAGGGGGTGGGACCCCTTGTTCACGGTCATAAGGTGGGGGGGGGGGGGTCTTATGTGGTAAAAATAACTTAGTTATTTTTAAGGTTTAAAATGAAGTATAAGATGTAAGCATTTAGGTGTTTAGGTTTTGAAATTTTCCGAGATGTTTCTTGACCTAAAATGATCATAAACTAGCTTTACAAGACTAAAAAAAATAACCACTAGTTCGCTACATGTGCCAAAATATAGTTCGGCTAGATGTTTAGCGCTCGTTTCGCAAGTAAATAGTCGAAAGGTACGCTTAAGGAAGTTGTAGGGAAAATTTCCGTTATGTGTATAATTGATATTCCATAAGTATCCTTATATGAAATTGGTGCCTAAACATCAATTTTTGCATCTTGTAATAAAAATACAATTGCTGAATTTTGCGGAAAATTCATGAAATGGTCACTTTTAGCGCATTTCGGACAGTTTTTAGTGCTACCGGCATTGGTAAAATATTAACCGAACTCTTGTATTCCCATATAGGGTTTAATATATAATTGATATCGGACTCTCATCCGAGTCCTAAAGATGTCATTTTTGATGTTTTATGCGAATCCGGAGTTTTCGTCAGCACTCTAGTTCACTAGACACTACTCTAGTTGTTTCGATGAATTGTTTGCACTATTTCAAATGTACCCAATAAAAGTGAGTCATGTGTAATAATAAACGAATATTCCGTGAGTTTTCTAAGATGTATATCATGTAATCATGCAGTCCGAATATTCAAAACACATACTTGTATAATGTAAATCATCGTTTTAAATGTAAGTAGATTACCCGAAAGTGGCAGTTGTCACATTCTCCCCTTGTTATTTAGAATTTCGTCCCGAAATTCTAGCTTTGTTATTCTTTGCAGGAGTCTTTGGAAATAGGTGGGGATATTTTGCCTTCATTCGGCCTTCACGTTCCCAAGTATACTCGGGTCCGTGACGAGAGTTCCAACGAACCTTTACCAACTTGATACGACTTCTCCGTGTTTTATTGACCTTCCAGTCCGTGACCTCAACAGGTTCTTCAGTGAATTGGAGTTTGTCGTCAATGTGAATTTCATCAACAGGAATGGTAACGGTTACTTGTATTGGACTCTTTTTAAGATTCGACACATGAAACGTGTGGTGTACACTGCTAAGTTCATCTGGTAACTTCAACTTGTAGGCAACAGTGCCAATCTTTTCTAAGATTTCAAATGGTCCAATGTAACGCGGGTTAAGCTTTCCACGGTTACTGAACCTCGCTACGCCTTTCCAAGGTGAGACTTTCAACAAAACTTTTTCTCCAACCTCGAAAGATGCTTGTTTTCGTTTTCCATCTGCGTAGATCTTTTGTCGATCGCGAGCCGCCTTGATACGGTCTCGGATCTGAAAATTTTTATCCGTAGTATCTTGGACTAGTTCCGGACCAATTAATTGACTATCGCCTGTTTCCGCCCAACATAGCGGAGAGCGACACTTTCGACCATAAAGAGCTTCGAACGGTGCAGCTCGTATACTTGTATGGTAGTTGTTATTGTAGGAAAACTCAACTAAAGGTAGATGATTATCCCAATTGCCGCCTAAATCCATAACACATGCACGAAGCATATCTTCGAGTGTTTGGATAGTCCGTTCGCTCTGGCCGTCAGTTTGTGGATGGAAGGCCGTACTTAGATTCAATTGAGATCCAAAGGCCTGTTGAAATGATTTCCATATTCTTGAAACAAAACGACCGTCTCGGTCCGAAATGATTGAAATAGGCACTCCATGACGAGCCACTATTTCTTTGAGATAGATTTCCGCTAGTTTCTCAGTACTATCCTTCTCCCGAATTGGTAAGAAGTGTGCGGACTTTGTCAATCTATCGACGATTACCCATATCATGTCATGACCTTTCGTGGTCCTGGGTAACTTCGTAATGAAGTCCATAGATATTTGTTCCCATTTCCAAGCGGGAATCTCGGGTTGTTGTAATAAACCCGATGGTTTCTGATACTCTGCCTTGACCTTCGCGCAGGTCAAGCATTTTCTAACATAGATAGCAATATCCTTTTTGAGGCTAGGCCACCAATAGTACTCTTTTAAGTCTTGGTACATCTTATCTGATCCAGGATGGATCGAGTACTTTGACCTATGTGCTTCCTCAAAAATGAGATCTCGGAGACCTCCAAAGAATGGAACCCAAATTCTACCTGCAACGTACAAAGTTCCATCCTCTTTTGGCACTAACTGTTTTTCCATGCCTCGAAGTGATTCTTCTAGAATATGTTCCTCCTTGAGCGCTTCTTGTTGTGCATTTCGAATTCGTGCGGTAAGATCTGTGTGAATCGTCATCTCTAATGCTCGCACTCTTAGTGTTTTAACTCGTTCCTTGCGGCTCAAGGCGTCTGCTACAACGTTCGCCTTGCCCGGATGGTACTTGATTTCACAATCATAGTTGTTTAATAATTCAACCCAACGTCGCTGACGCATATTTAATTCTTTTTGGTTGAATATGTGTTGTAGACTCCTATGATCTGTGAAAATAGTGCACTGTGTACCATATAAGTAATGCCGCCAAATTTTCAAAGCAAATACCACCGCGCCTAGCTCTAGGTCGTGAGTGGTATAGTTCTTCTCGTGAACTTTCAGTTGGCAGGACGCGTACGCGATAACCTTTTTACGTTGCATGAGTACACAACCCAAACCTTGATGCGAAGCATCACAGTATACCACAAAGTCATCGGTACCGTCGGGTAATGATAAGATTGGTGCCATGCACAACTTGTCTTTAAGATGTTGAAATGCTGCTTCTTGTTTCTCTCCCCAATCGAATTTCCTGTCTTTCTGTGTAAGAGAAGTTAGCGGTTGAGCAATCTTTGAAAAATTCTCAATAAATCTCCGATAATATCCCGCTAAGCCCAAAAATTGTCGCACTTCAGTAGGAGTCTTGGGCGCTTCCCAATTCTTAATCGATTCAATCTTCGACGGGTCTACTTGAATACCCTTCTCGTTCACTATATGCCCGAGAAATTGTACTTCACGAATCCAAAACTCACATTTGGAAAAATTCGCGTATAGTTTCTCCTTCTTGAGTAGTTCTAAGATGGTTCTCAAATGTTGTTCATGCTCGTCTGCCGATCGTGAGTATATCAAGATGTCGTCAATGAACACTATGACGAATTTGTCGAGATACGGCCTGCACACGCGGTTCATTAAATCCATGAAGACCGCCGGTGCGTTCGTTAAACCAAAAGGCATAACCAGAAACTCGTAATGACCGTAACGAGTCCGAAAAGCCGTTTTCGGTATGCTTTCTTCTTGAATCCTTAACTGATGATACCCCGATCGTAAGTCTATCTTTGAATAAAAACTCGACCCTTGAAGTTGATCGAATAAGTCGTCAATCCTCGGTAGTGGATACCGATTCTTGATGGTGAGTTTATTCAACTCTCTGTAGTCGATACACATTCTGAATGTCCCGTCCTTCTTTTTCACAAAAAGAACTGGAGCTCCCCAAGGCGAGAAACTCGGTCTAATGAATCCCTTATCCAACAACTCTTGAAGTTGTGTGGACAATTCCTGCATTTCAGAAGGTGCTAATCGATATGGAGATCTGGCTACAGGTGCGGCTCCTGGTACCAAGTCGATGTGAAATTTGACTTGTCGATAAGGCGGTAGTCCTGGTAAGTCTTCAGGAAAGACTTCAGGAAATTCTTTTACTACCGGAATATCTGTCAACTTCGGCCCATCGGCCTTCTTGTCTACAACATGCGCTAGAAAGGCAATATAACCTTTCCGTAAGTATTTCTGTGCTTTCATGCAATTGATGATCCGCAATGGGGTGTCACGCTTCTCTCCATGTATAACAAGTGTCTCTTCATTCGGTAGAGGTAGGCGAATGATCTTCTCGTGGCAAACGACTTCGGCTCGATTGTTGGATAGCCAATCCATGCCAACCACTACGTCGAAACTACCCAATTCAACGGGTAAGAGATCGATATTGAATTTTTGTTCACCAAGTTCTAAGGTACACTCCTTAACAACTTCTCCCGTCTCTATTAGTCTACCGTTAGCCAATTCTATAGAATATGGAACATCTAGCTTACTAGGTTCCAAGCCCAGAATATTTTTAAATTCTATAGAAATAAAACTAAAATCGGCTCCGGTATCAAATAATATGGATGCGAAATGATCATTGAGGAGGAACGTACCAGTGACCACATTAGGGTCTTGGCGCGCATCTTTGGCTCCAATCACAAATGATCGACCACGAGCTTGAATTTCTTTAGGACAGTCTTTCTTGTAGTGATCTTTGCTTCCGCATCCAAAGCATCCTTGACCACGACCATTCCCGTTCCCATTCTTGTTACCAAAACCACTTCCTGATCCAGTATTATTTCCCGTTCCCCAACATGATTCAGTACGGTGGCCAGTCTTGCCACACTTGTCACACTTGACAACCCGACAATCACCCCAGTGATGAAATTTGCATCGCTCGCACTTAGGTAAAGTACCAGCGTACTTCTTAGGACCAGTGTCGTTTGTGGCTACAAACGCCCTTGCATCCTTTTGCGAGTTATTCTGTCGCCTGTTGTTGTTGTTGTTGTTGTTGGGGTTACTGTTATTGTTGTTGTAATTGTTGTTACTGTTGTTGTTGTTATTACCGCGGGTTCCCTTCTTGAAATTTGCGTAACTCCTCTTCCCACGGTTGGAAGACTCGGCATGTGTTTCCTTCTTATCATCACCTTTCTCAGTGAATATCTTCATCCTGACCCCATCTTCAGTAAGACTCACGGCTATAGTCACAGCCAGAGTAATAGTTGTGGGTTTAGCTGCAGTAACCAGACTTCGAATCTTGTCAGAAAGTCCCCAGATGTAGCGTTCGATACGCTTGTATTCTGGTGTTACAAGATAAGGAATCACGCGGGACAGATCGTGAAATCTTTGCGTATATCCCGTGATATCAGCTCCGACCATGGTAAGGTTCCAAAACTCGTTCTCCAACTTCTGGAGTTCAGCACGAGAACAGTACTTATCCCTCATACGTTCCTTCAGTTCATCCCAAGTCAACGCATAAGCAGCGTTTTCACCCAAAGTTTGCACTTGTAGGTTCCACCATGTAAGAGCCTCGTTGAGAAACAAGCCAGTAACGAAAGTGACTTGCTGATTAGCGGAACATCTGCTCATTCTGATAGTGGAATCCGTTTTCTCCGTCCATCTCACATAAGCCACAGCACCGCCTGCGCCATCGTAGTTAAGTGGCTTGCAGTCCAGAAACTGCTTGAATGTGCACCCTGAAATTGGACAGCGGATTTTGAATGAGCAAATAGTGAATCGCACGAATAGATTTAGAAAGAAATTTGAAAAGTTGTAACAAAATAGCTAAATGTTACCCGTATTATTTGTTCCACCTGAAGTACCGCCTGGACCCTGGCCTCCCGATCCGCCGGTGCCACCACTTTGTTCGACACGGGATGCCTCATACAGTGCGATAGCTTGAGCGATTCTCTGTTCTATAAGTGTATTCAGTTCCGCCTCGGTCGTAGGCATTGGTGGAGGTGGGGGTGGATTAGTCCGTGAACGTAAGACTCTCCTCGGTGGCATGATTCTTCCTAAGGAGAAATAGGATAAAGATTAGACGTTGATTTGGTTTGTAAAAAAAAAAATTCATAACAATAATAGCAATATCACCACCAAACATATTATGCAAGTAAATAAGTTAATATAAACGATAAGATATGTCCAACCAGACCAATCAGATGCATTTAATAGATAACACCAAGTTTTTCATATATATAGTCAACCGATTACATAATCGTTTGAAAGGAACAAAAATAGACTCGGGCTACATAACCCGGTCATACTAGTCTAGTACAACAAAAGAGATAAAAAGATCTTCCTTCCAACTGTGTGATCCACTGTATGTCGGTTGTCTTCAAAACTTGGTGGAGCATCAATATGTACACAAAACGGATATAGGTACCCGTCCCAAAAGTATAATACCTGCAAACATAGTCTATGGTGGGGGAAAAACTGGTGGTGGAATCGGGAACAACAACCTGTGAACATCAGAAACCCTACCCTCCAAATCTAGAACCAAACGGTTCAGGAACACAATCTGCTGCTCGAGCGTCAGAATACGAGCAGGTAAATCAACTGGCGGTAGATCCACTGGTGGCATCTGGGGTGGTAGTGGGGGTAATGGTGGTGACCCTGGTGGTGGTGGTGGAGCATGGGGTGGTAAATGGGCTGGTGGTGGTGGTGCCAGAAGTACCAAACCAAGAAGGTGAGTAAGCTCATCCTCGAGTTTGCTAACTCGACGGATAACGAAGTCTATCTGATGCTCGAGTGTGAGCACACGAGCCGGTAACTCAGTAGTAGCAACTAGGTAATGCAATGGGTGATATGGGTCTGTGATGGGCATATCATGTGGGTGTAGGTCCATGTCCCCGGGTGGTATATGGGCATGTCCTGAGGGTCCTGCCTCGTCAGTGTGGTCTATATGTGGTAGAATAGGGGCAATATGATCATGTGCAGGGACAACTGGCTCATCTGGTAGGACATCATCCATCTCAATGTCTGCATTACGCTGTAGGCCAATGGCCTGCAGTGCAGATGAAGTAACAGATGCATAAGATGAAGCATCTGAATCGGTATCGGAGTCAGAAGAAATGACAATAACCGGGACTACCGGTGCAGCGATCTCCAAAATAACCACGTCATGAACATCCCCGTCTCCCAACTCATCACCTAAATGCTCCACAGGAATCACAGGAACAACGGCGTCGTCATCCTCGTCGAGGTCGTCAATGAAGGGCATAATAGCAAGGGGAAGCACATCCCACGGTATAACCTCGACCACATGTTCACCCTCCGGGTGACCCATGATAACTATCTCGTTAAGTAGAGGGGGCATAACTAGCACATCATCATCAATAATGTCTCCTAACCCGTCTGCGTCGATAATGTGATCAACAATCGCGAACGGCTGAAAGTCATCCAAATCATCGTCAGATGCCGACTCGCTGTCGGACGTAATGACCTGGACTGCCGGTACATACTCGTCGTCGGAGGATAGCTCCATCGGGTCTACGTCGTCGTATATGTTGCTTCCTTCAGAGGAAGACATGATATCCTGAGAAATAAGTTGTTCGACACGTTTGAGTATTTGTTACGTTACATATATACACAAAATGTATTTTTCACATAATGTTCATTTTAAGTTATCCTAATTGAGTTGTGTGGATTAACTTAAAGTTGCATGTCTACCATTTAGATGGCTAAGACACTAATGTCCTTGCTTGATTTGTATGAGATGAATTCTTGTTGAAAATGGACCATGAAAAATGTTTATGCAAATGAAAACATGTGTTTGTGTTTAGATGGTTTTCATGAGAGATCCCTAGTGATTGTAGACTTAGACTCAATAAAGAATCCTGGTTCACTACAATCGATGCTCTGATACCAAACTGTCACACCCGCTCGTAGCGGAAACGCAAGGTGTGATCTGTCTGGTTTTCATTGCATAAATATCGATGTACATGAACAAACTATATGAATAAACGTACTCCATTGCCATTACATAAGTGTTTCAAAAGATTACAACATAAGTTTAGTGTGTCGGTTACAAACCATCAACATGAAAATAAAGCGTTATTGTTTCATACATTAACTTGAAATAAACTACAAAGGTTTAGACCGTCATATTTCCGCAAAGAGGCGGAATATAATAGTTAAACCCTTCAAAAGATGGCATGGAGTTCCTGTACTTGTTATCTTGACTGGGAAATCCGACATGGTCCTTTAATTCCCTGAAATACATGTTAAGTTTGGAAAACATCAACAAAAGTTGGTGAATTCATGCAATTTAGTTGTAAACGATGTATTTAAAATGTGAGTTGTAGTATGTAAAGCGTCAATGAAATCGTTGATCATTAATGTTTTGCAAGGACATTAATATGTGTGACGAAAAAGGAAGCAATCCAACCCTAGACGATTTTATGTCGACTGGGACACAAACGCACTCTTCTGTATGGGTCCACGACCAAGAGTGGGGCTCGCCAAAACCCATTAGATCTAAGCCTTTGTTCCTTGGTCCAAACTGGATTAATGGTGCTTATTGTATGGCCCTAATTCGCACATGATCTAAGGTGTTTCATTCCCTAACTTTAACATACTTTGAACATGTATCTTCCCCGATAGTTATAAAGTTGTAAAACATTTAAATGAATAGGGGACATGAACTCACAGTATCGCGTCCTGTGAATAGATGTAAATAAGATCTCACGTGCGGTCGTCCTGAATAGCGTTGCGACCTACAAATGTTCTTATTTTTGTTAGACACTTCGGTCTTTGTAAAGAACTTGAGTACAAGTCTTGTGTCTTCAATATGTGTAAGACTTGTATGTCTTTACTGTTTGTTAACTGTGTATTCGATGAATGAGTTGTTCAAATGTTATATATATATTTTTCACCAAATATATATATATAAATGTTATCTTGTATCTTGTGAGTTGTATAGTCGGATCTAGTCCGCTGAATTTCGTGTCTTATATGTATCCGTTGTATAGTTGTATTTCCAAAAATGGTATCATTGGGCCAAGCCCATGTTTTCAAGTTATTGGGCTTAAATAGTGCTGGGCCTTAAATAGTGCTGGGCCTCAATAGTGTTGGGCCTCAAATAGTGTTGGGCCTCAAATAGTGTTGGGCCTCAAATAGTGTTTGGCCTCAAATAGTGTTGGGCCTCAAATAGTGTTGGGCTTGAATAGTGTTGGGCTTGAATAGTGTTGGGCTTGAATAGTGTTGGGCTTGAATAGTGTTGGGCTTTGGCCCATATGTTTAGTATTTGGGCTTAGCCCATGAATTTATGTTAAGCCCATTATGAAGATAAGCCCATTAAGAAAAATAGCCCATTAAGTATAATAAGCCCATTTGTTATAAAAATAGCCCACTAGTATAATAAGCCCATTTGTTATAATTTAGCCCACTAGTAATAATAAGCCTTTTATTTTTATAAAAACCTTTTTATAAAAATTTACTAAGTAACTTGTTAGTAAATAAAAACATACTAGTTTTTATAAGTTTATAACATCCGAAAATTTGTTATCGATAGTATATTTATATTTCGTGTCGAAAAATCGTCTTAACATCGTAGTAACTCCTCGGATTGGCAATTCACTTATGTAGTCGTCCGTTGTTCATTTTGACCATAAATGGTGTCCGATTATTCGAATCGTCCGTAACTCGTTTTAAGGCGTAAATATGTGAAGTCTTGTAGGACTTTTGTTATAATGTGTTTTGAGTTTAAATGTGACATGAGATTCAAGTTCCTACAATGATATATATAACTAATACACCAAGTAATACATAACACAAAAATTGTTGAAATAACCAAATATATATTTTTTAAAAAAATATATATTTCTCTTGTCTAAAATTAACCAAAAATTTTGTTACTTTATAAAATAAAGTTTTTGTGAAAAATGGCTATATAACCTTTGTATTTTATTCTAACCATGTTTTATAAACATATCATTTTCTTTATCAAATCACCACCAATTTACTCTACATCTTAACTAAACATATGAGACTTTTATAACATGAAATTTTCAAGATGATATCCAAATCATGTAGGGTTTTAACCATGATTATTTCATATGCTAACAAGTTCAAAAACCAAGTTTAATTTTAGTTTTAACAACTTTTATAAAAATCTCTAGTTGTATGTTACTTTTTATAATCTTGTGAGAGTATTGTTTTTAACCAAAAACCTTATATATTTTCACAAGATCAATAGTTATGATCATCCATTTAATCCTTTATGTTAAAAACCCTTTAACATAAACATGCATAATTTTTAGATCATATCTTAAAACATCTTCTAACAATTTATTTGCATCATAAACATCATAACAAGACTAAATAAGCATATATCAAGTCTTAGATCACAATATAAACAATCATAATTATATCATGATTTTTATTCTTTGCTTCTTTGTATTTTCTTCATGTTTATTATGTATGATTTCCTTGGTTATTATTAGTAATAATAACAATCATAATCATAATATATTTGTATAAAAAAAAATAGATATAGAAGCTTACTTCTAGCACTAGGCTAGGGATGATCTTAGAAGATTATTAAGAACTAAGAAGATGATAATCTTGATGGTAGAACACTTTTGTATGGATGAAAACCCTTCCTTTTACTTCCAAGAGCTTTAGATCACCTTATGTTACTTGGAAATCCATGTTGATCATGAAGGAGGTAATAAAAATAATTGGGTTTTTGAAGGTGTTCTTGTGAAAAAGATGAAGATAGTTAGAGTGTTCTTGGTGTGTAATGAAAGATAAAAGAATAAAGTGTAGTAACTTAGTGATTAAGTGTAGAAATTAATTACCATTCTCATCCACTTGTTAAAAAAAATATCTAGATATTAACCAACATAAACAAGGGGGTGGGACCCCTTGTTCACGGTCATAAGGTGGGGGGGGGGGGGGGTCTTATGTGGTAAAAATAACTTAGTTATTTTTAAGGTTTAAAATGAAGTATAAGATGTAAGCATTTAGGTGTTTAGGTTTTGAAATTTTCCGAGATGTTTCTTGACCTAAAATGATCATAAACTAGCTTTACAAGACTAAAAAAAATAACCACTAGTTCGCTACATGTGCCAAAATATAGTTCGGCTAGATGTTTAGCGCTCGTTTCGCAAGTAAATAGTCGAAAGGTACGCTTAAGGAAGTTGTAGGGAAAATTTCCGTTATGTGTATAATTGATATTCCATAAGTATCCTTATATGAAATTGGTGCCTAAACATCAATTTTTGCATCTTGTAATAAAAATACAATTGCTGAATTTTGCGGAAAATTCATGAAATGGTCACTTTTAGCGCATTTCGGACAGTTTTTAGTGCTACCGGCATTGGTAAAATATTAACCGAACTCTTGTATTCCCATATAGGGTTTAATATATAATTGATATCGGACTCTCATCCGAGTCCTAAAGATGTCATTTTTGATGTTTTCTGCGAATCCGGAGTTTTCGTCAGCACTCTAGTTCACTAGACACTACTCTAGTTGTTTCGATGAATTGTTTGCACTATTTCAAATGTACCCAATAAAAGTGAGTCATGTGTAATAATAAACGAATATTCCGTGAGTTTTCTAAGATGTATATCATGTAATCATGCAGTCCGAATATTCAAAACACATACTTGTATAATGTAAATCATCATTTTAAATGTAAGTAGATTACCCGAAAGTGGCAGTTGTCACATTCTCCCCTTGTTATTTAGAATTTCGTCCCGAAATTCTAGCTTTGTTATTCTTTGCAGGAGTCTTTGGAAATAGGTGGGGATATTTTGCCTTCATTCGGCCTTCACGTTCCCAAGTATACTCGGGTCCGTGACGAGAGTTCCAACGAACCTTTACCAACTTGATACGACTTCTCCGTGTTTTATTGACCTTCCAGTCCGTGACCTCAACAGGTTCTTCAGTGAATTGGAGTTTGTCGTCAATGTGAATTTCATCAACAGGAATGGTAACGGTTACTTGTATTGGACTCTTTTTAAGATTCGACACATGAAACGTGTGGTGTACACTGCTAAGTTCATCTGGTAACTTCAACTTGTAGGCAACAGTGCCAATCTTTTCTAAGATTTCAAATGGTCCAATGTAACGCGGGTTAAGCTTTCCACGGTTACTGAACCTCGCTACGCCTTTCCAAGGTGAGACTTTCAACAAAACTTTTTCTCCAACCTCGAAAGATGCTTGTTTTCGTTTTCCATCTGCGTAGATCTTTTGTCGATCGCGAGCCGCCTTGATACGGTCTCGGATCTGAAAATTTTTATCCGTAGTATCTTGGACTAGTTCCGGACCAATTAATTGACTATCGCCTGTTTCCGCCCAACATAGCGGAGAGCGACACTTTCGACCATAAAGAGCTTCGAACGGTGCAGCTCGTATACTTGTATGGTAGCTGTTATTGTAGGAAAACTCAACTAAAGGTAGATGATTATCCCAATTGCCGCCTAAATCCATAACACATGCACGAAGCATATCTTCGAGTGTTTGGATAGTCCGTTCGCTCTGGCCGTCAGTTTGTGGATGGAAGGCCGTACTTAGATTCAATTGAGATCCAAAGGCCTGTTGAAATGATTTCCATATTCTTGAAACAAAACGACCGTCTCGGTCCGAAATGATTGAAATAGGCACTCCATGACGAGCCACTATTTCTTTGAGATAGATTTCCGCTAGTTTCTCAGTACTATCCTTCTCCCGAATTGGTAAGAAGTGTGCGGACTTTGTCAATCTATCGACGATTACCCATATCATGTCATGACCTTTCGTGGTCCTGGGTAACTTCGTAATGAAGTCCATAGATATTTGTTCCCATTTCCAAGCGGGAATCTCGGGTTGTTGTAATAAACCCGATGGTTTCTGATACTCTGCCTTGACCTTCGCGCAGGTCAAGCATTTTCTAACATAGATAGCAATATCCTT